>CM046069.1:42450866-43129054 GCA_025215515.1 Schistosoma japonicum | reverse complement strand
TTCATTTATGTTTTTCCTTACATATTTTTAGTACAACGAAATATGCATTAAAGAAGAGGTAGAAATCGTTGAAATATAGTAGGTTGAGAAGTCCATATTGTACTGAAAGTATACTATTAGATAAAAGATATTGTTATTATTTTAAAGAAAATCATTGGTTATTAATTAAGATTAATATATAATATCTCCAAACAAAATTAACCCTAACTACGACTGACTATATTAATGGGCAAACAGTGTAAACATTCCATTTTATTCTGTGAATATTCTTCTACCTGTTTAAAAGAAAATTTGAAGTTTCGAGTGACTTAGTCTGTTCAACTGATAATTTTTAATTGTTGTTTAACTCAGTGTATAGTATTATAAGTAACATTGTACAGCATACATAGTGGTTACATATATATATATATATATATATATATATATATATACCCATCAGTATTGTGCAACGAAAATAATGCATTTAACAATAAGTTGCGAATTCCTATTTTTATTTGATGTTAATAAATGAAACTAATACAAAAACGTCAACTAACACTGATAAGACTGTGAAATTAAGATGAATATTATCAGCATTTCTTGTGATTATGTGAAAAAAGTGAAGAATATGTATACTTGATAAAGATAGGGTTGGGAAACAATAAAAGGCAGGGCCACGTATGCTTGCAGATTTCCTAGTCACTTCATCGTTTTCTTCACCTTACAGATTATCAAAAGATAGAAAACGGTAATGATTTATCACTAAGCATAGAGAATCAGTTGATGTTTTTTGTGATTTATATAGAAATAAATAACTGAGAAGAATCGCTGCAATTACTTATATAATTTTGTTTTGTAATTAATATATGACTTTGGTTAATGCATTTTTCTTATAACATATATACAAGTCTTGGTATGATTTAGTGGATATCACTGGTTTGTATGAGCTTGTCAATTTGTATATCTGTTATTCCTGCAATTCAAATACAGTTAAATGTCTTCACGTTGTTATATATTTGGAAAGATAATAATTTCGATATATATATATATATATATATATATATATATATATCGGTCTACATGAAAATGTATGTAATTTCTTAATAAAGGACATAAATATCAAAATCTAACTAATGAACATTATGATTGGAATTGTTAATCTGTTGATTAGACAATCTTAGTAATGACAATTGAATTGGACACAGGACATTAATGTTGTGTGTATTTATATTTGTTTACATGAAGCTATTTTTAAAAATACCAGTAATTTATGGCTGAATGGAACGGCACATACTGTTAGAAACGTCTTCCCTATTAATGAATGGTGATAATTTGTTTGAATCATAAATTAAACTTTTGTTTTTAACATTTATCGCTGAAGATTGTATATGATGCTCTGAATTATGTATGTCATTTAAAACATTTGTTGGTTGTATTGTGCAAATAGTTTTAGTAAATGGTTTTGATATTTTGACAAATGAACTAGTTGAATTATTAGTCAATTGTGAAGTAACACTTCGGATAAGTGAAGGACTGACTGGATTTTGAACTCTATGATCTGATGCTGTACGAGATATTTGGCCACATTTAGGATGTGATGTTTTAGTTGTAGGTGATGTAGAAACTAAAAACTCTTTATTTATTTCATTTTTATTTACAGTTAAGCATATATCAGGTTTATTACCATAATGTCTTGAATAATTCAAAGCTTCCTTGGTTTTAAGATATTTTTGTGATTCTGAATCTGAGTTATCGGAATGATCTGAATCATATGGATATCGAACTACAGGTATTACACCGTACTTTAAATGAACCGGAGATTTTGTATTCATCATATAATTCGGTAATAAGTCATCTCCAGAACTGAACAGTGGCGGTGCCAGTCTAGTTTTAACTTTACAATTCATCTGTTCCTTTAAGTTTACTGACGTGGTATTTGGATTCGTATTCATAAGTTTCTGATGTGAATCTGAAGTACTTTCCTCATGTTCATAAATACTAGCATCGTGTAATTCTGCATGGATATTCGGGATTATTTTACCATCATCATCATCATAATAATAATTTAATTTCGATATGTTCTCTTGCTCGTTTGATATTTGGTCATTGATCCATGTATTTGTTTGCTGACTGTTATTGTTGTTATTACTAGAATTATTTGAATTGGTGGCATAATTACCCAAGACTAAACTATTAGTATGATTAAATTGAAGTGAATAACACTGATTCTGGTGTTTTACTGAATTGTTGACAAATGCACCCGATAAACATGTGGCTGATGATGGGTATATGTCATCCATTTTATTTATTATGCCAATACTATTTGGTGTGAATGAGTTTTCTGTACTAGCCAGCTGACTATTTGAATTTGGACTTGCTTTAACTGATTGATTTGGAATTTCGCCATTACTGATAACCTCATTATCACCATATGAAATATTTTGATAGTGATATAACTGTGGTATCTCTTTTTGATCATTGTTACAACTAGGACAATATTGAATTGAACGAACATTTGAATTATTTGTTTGTTGTAGTGGTTGCAAATGAGTAATGAGATTTTTACCATTCACCCATTCAGGTAAAGGATTCTTCACAAGCTTACTCGAGTATGAATGATTTGTTTGTATGTCTGATTGGTATCCAATTTCATGACTATTATTATCACCAACTGTGACATTACACGATGAATGTTGATCACAGTAAGTTGGATTATGCAATATCCTAGATATCTTGTTAGATTTATATTTACTTTTGAATAAACGTTTTCTATGGCATAAAATTGCTATTACAAATACGCAACTGACAAGTATACACAACACTGAGGGAAGTAAAGCAGAAAGATAAATATGAGTTGATTTCGTCTTTGGAGAAACTGATAATTCACTGAGTACACTTAATAGTTCATCATTGAGAGTCACGGTGGAACCTTAAGTTTAAAAATTAGAAGAAATATTGCTTTACTAGGCATGTTTAAATCCTGTTAATTAAGTTGAATCATGTATCAGATTGGCATTATTCACTAAAAATGTTTAGTTATCATCTAAGCTGCCTGTTCCTGAAGATTTTTCCATACAAATTAATACAAAATACATAAATATCGGTAACTATTGAAAAGAATGTAAACATGTTTGTAGTATCATGGTATCAATAGTAAAATACCACCGTAATTTTCCTCACTTTCTCATACGTATTATAAGTTAAATATTTCCCACTTTACTTGTCATTATAATCAGAGTAATTTTTGTTTTGTTAGAAATAGCATTATACTCTACAATAATCTACATATATAAGTTCACTTAACTCGGATTCACTAGTTTTCAGATATCGTGTTCATAGTGGTATTTAATGATTCTCTGTTGAATCATACTATGGTTTTCAAATGAGACAATCACTAATTCACAATTGTTTGTACTGGTTATTTAACTTATATCACCTTACACTAATACTAAAACTCTCAGATGTTTGTCAAAAATCAAGTTATAGAAAAAACAACAATTCAAATTTAAATAATATAAAATTATTTTATCATAACAGTGACATGAAATGTTTGATTGTTTAAACACATATCACTCAAACTATGATTATGTGACTTTGAAATAGCTACTTAACTTGCAAGTGATCACAGCAACTTCATAATTTGTGAACATGTGGATAGTTAAAGTATTCCATAATAAAATCTGCAAGCTACTATACAGAAAACATTTAATTCATTTTCATTAGTTGTTGAAACTAGTCACTAAATCTGGAATACAATGTTTTCAATTCAGACAAAAGTTATTCATCAAATATGATATTCGTTGACTTGGTGAAATAGTAGAGACATACTTGTTAGTATGAAAATGCTTGAGTCAAAGGTTGGCTGTTCAAACACCTTTCCAAATCTTTGTAAGTATATCTAAATAATAGGAACGGATCACCAGTGAACTCAAATGTTGTATCATATGAACATGGTATGATAAGTACAACAGCAACATTCTATTCAATGTTCTGGAGTAACGAACACTTTTAATTAATCAACATAAAACTAACATAAGTCCTAGATTGTAGCATATTTTGCATTTCATATGTAAGCTTCTATAACCGATAGAGAATAGCTATGAAAGTACTGAGAATCAAAGACCAGGACTAAACTGCATCTTCATTTAACCTAAACATTATAAAGTACTAAAGTAAACTTTAACTTAACTAAAATGCGAATACATCAATATTTCGTGAATTACAATTTTATAGCATGCTTTGACTAACAAACTATCATCATACAAATATATGTACTTCTGATAAACCTACTCTTTGACTTAGGTCTCTCTGAAATTGGTTTCAAATTTAGTTCATTTGCTTGACCAGAGTAAATACTTAAATCATCGTTGTAATACATCGTATTCATATCACTAATCTTTTGATTTGCCGATCCGATTCCGCTCGACCTGTTCAACTTTTTCTTTGTTTTAAAAACATGTTTGTCTCGATGTTTATTTAATTTCTTTGAATCCTCTTGGCGAAGATTGGTTTCCAACAGTAAATTATGAACTAAAAGGTAATAATATCACCAAACAAATTTTCTTAGTGGTTTTCGAAAACAATGAACGTGCTCTGACATGAAAAAAATCAACATCGAAATACTGTATAAGGATTAAAACCTGTACTTTCAGATCCAGTAGTCTGAGATTTGTCATCAGACTGCTGAGTCATTGACTATTATTTTCAGTTTCAATAGAGTCTTGATATAGAGTGATAAATGTACAGTACAAATGCTGGAGGCTAAATGGAGTTCATTACCACTAACTGTGTCTTCAAAACTACAAATACCTTCTTGGATTATTGTCACTTACAAATAAAAGCTTATTTTTACTGTTAACTGGTATGTCGATGTTCATTATTGAGCAGTCTTAGATCAAAAGGAATAATCTCCTTAGTTTTAAATAATTTACAGTGGTTTCCTCGGTAATTAGAATCTAAGATTAAAATCACCTCTACTCATCATTTAATTAAGACCAAGAACCTAAAGAGACTATTTAATCATGTATAATAAAATTACTTTTACTGTTCTATAATTTATTCATAAACAATAAATGAAATACATTTATAATTAAGAATTTTAAAACAGTTCCATTATGGCGAAAATACGAAAGGCCGGTTTTTTGAAAAACATCGCTTAATTAAATTGTGAAGCATAAATCATCGCTTTCATAACACTATAAATAAATATGCTTACACGTATATACGTTTCTGGCAGGTCGTATAACAGAGATGACATGGTGTTAAGTGTACAAATGTTATTTTTGTAGTTATCAAAGCTGAATAATGCTACGCTGTTTTGTAAACTATAAAAAATGCAGTGTCATTGTTTTTCCAATATAATCTGATGGGTCTTAGTACTGTTGGATGATGAATGACTTATAGTACTCTCATTACGGCGAATGTTTTGAATAACTGCAATGTACTTTTATGTTTATGCCATACTGCCTACCCGTTAATTTGAGCAGACTGCATTAATCGTCCCCTGTGATAAAGAGACTTTTGGTTACATTTTATGCCTTTCTGGTCAATTAGTTGCTGTCTTTTAAGAAGTAGCGGTTTAGACAAAGTTACTTTTAATTTATAACTTCCTTAAAACAAATCCGCTGCACCGGCGATAATAGAAAGAATCAAACTATGAATTTCACTAACAGATAATTGAAGTAGCTACCAGTAGTAGTCATGCATTTATCACTGAGAAATAAAGATCGGTACATGATAAGGGAATTCAGCACATTAGATGAATAATAAGTTTAATCTTGTTTGTTGTCCCTTCTTTCCGTTAAAAGTCAATAATAATAATATAGTTTCAGTGAATGGCAATGAAAGTAATCTGTAGTATGACACGTATACGTTCAGATAAAGAATAATTTTGTCAAAACGAACTGTAATTGTTTGGGCTAGTATTAGGGATTCGAAGTCCCTAAAAATACAATTGTTGATTTAATCAAGTTGTATTGCAAGCCTGTTTGTAAACTATCACCACGTCTGTGCGAGTTAATGTGAATCATACTTCCAAGCACATTTGACAACATTTAATTGTATCATCAAAAATGTTGATAATTTCAATTTGATTAATAGTCACAATAAATATACCGATATTTTTTTATATATACGCATGAATTGAGTGGTTGTATTCTGTCTATCAGGCTGCCTGTAGAATTAACGCCTCATGCTGACGTTGGACTACTTTCTCTAGTTAGCTTGGCTATAGCGCTGGGAAATAGCTTTGCTCACCTGTTGTTGTGTCGCTAGTCATACGTTCGTTAGCAGATATCGAGGTGTCTGCATAATTCGCAAATCCTTAGTAGCTAGTTTAGAATTTTTTAGCAGTATACCTACTGTTGGTTTGTCCACATACGGATTCATCACTACTTACTATTAAGGAGACTGAAAGTGGGATTATTGGGTGTTAAGCTTAGATTTAATTTTCAGGCTTTCAGGAAAATTTTTGATGAAAACAAAGTACGCAACCGATATGCACTTGATATTGAGTTAAAATACAACTTTCAATCAAACTGAAAGTTATGCATAAACCTTTTTTCATGGGACAACAAATTCACTGGTTTTGGCACACACAGATATCCGCATATATTACTTATGAATGATAAACAATAACCTGAGACTATTCATGAAAAACTAATTAAACTGTTACCAGCAAAATATAAATATAATATGTAAAACAAGTGTCAGGCGAAGTTCAAGTTGATGCGAATTACTCATGCTGATTTTCTAAAAAAATATTTTTATGATAAACTAATAAATTATAAAATCGGCTAAGCAGAGGAGCAAATAATTCAACAAACCTTACCACTTACCACACGTGTATCTCAGGTAGAGATATGATTTTGTACAAGACATCTTATTAAAAAGGATGGATTTTCTTGGATTCAATCGATACACTGATTCAATTACTAGATTCGGGCTAACAGTACATGTTAAATGCCCGTTACATTGGTTTGAAACAAATGAAATGGAGTCAACTGAAGGACACTGAATTGCTGCATAAAAGACAGGAAATGAAAATTACTAATTTATATCAATTATTAATAGTCACATATATGTATTGTTGATACCTTCGAACCAGTCAAGCATATTTTTTAAATAATCATGCTATTGTAATAAAATTATCTGTTCGGCTGTGAAAATTAAGGATACTGAATGTCAAAGTAAGTGTATAATTTAGATTGGCCAATTGTTATTTGAACATTAATCAGCATTCATCGTATTTGTATGGTCATTTCCATAAAGATCTTTAACCCCATCTTTAGTGCAGATGTTTCAAGAACCATTTACATGATATTGATCATAAATTTTTGTTTGTTGAATGAATCAGTGATCTTAGTATCTAACAAAATAATTTTTGTAGACTGTTAATTCAGTCTATCAGTCATGTGATTTGTCAATTTTAAGCAGTATAGTGAAAGAGACAGGGGCGTAAATACTGCTGCTTCAGTTGAATCACTAGAGAATGCAATCATAAGTACATTAAAAATCTTCTGCATACTGTGGTATACATTATATTTGTATAAGGCCAATTTAGTTGGACATAAAACCTTCCAACTTACTTCGTTGGTCTTGAAACTCCCTCTACTCGTTAGGCAGCATTTGAGTAGATATTATACTAAATCGAGCCATATCATAGATAAACTAGTGCTAACTATATAACTGCATTAGACACTGAAGAAGAAATTAAGGTTATCTTGACCAGCAGTTAAATATCAAATCTTATAATATCAGCATATCGAAAATATGCGTAACATATTAAATGCAAACTGATTCAAAGATCGCTTTGTTATGAACTATAAGCAAACTTGTGAATTCTTAGTTTCTATTAATAACTTAATATTCGTTAGCATATTTTACTAGATTATAGGCATTGTGGTACATATAACTTTATTATATAAGATAAATAACATGATGTATTTAAGGATAAAAGTTTCAGTGAACAAACTGTTTAGTTAAAACGGGAACGAATCATTTAGCTGAATATCAATTGATAAGTATATTTCACCTTATCATAATTATTAACAAAATCTCATTTTATGTCAGATACACGTTCAGAGCATTACAATTCTATCATTTACTTTCAAATAAAGTCCTGATAAACACAAATTTTGAAAAATTGACTAATGTATTCTATGTGAAAATCAGTAGATTACTGAAAAATTTCTTATGATCATGATGGTGTGAAATAAACTAAAAGCAAATTATGGCGCCAATCTAAACGTATTTTATTTGAATAGAAATCAATCATACAATTTCAAACTTGAACGAAGTATCATAAGAGAAAAGTATTGAAGTTTTACGTAGACATTTACATTATTATGACATTTAATGATAGTTAAAAGGTTAAATTATGATCCTAACAATTGCAACATATGCATTCATTATCGTTTAATGAATAATTAAAATAATTAATTACAACAAATTACAAAATGCATAAACAAAAGCAAATGGACTAAAAAGGTAATATAAACATTTTGTTTAAACAAAAAATTAGAATAATCCACGATTATATTGCACAAGTTTCAGCTATGCATTAATAGGAAACATCAGTGGAAATCTTGACTACTACAAATGATAGACAACTTCAACTATTACAACGAAAATGCTAATTTTTTCAAAAGTGTACCAGAGGATGCAGAAAATGTTGAATAACAGAAGTATATCTGTTGCTCCCCCCTCCCCCCACCCAGTAAACATATCAGTTATTAGTAATAGAAAAAATCGTCTATGTTTATCTTAATGATAAGAATACTTTTATTCGTTTACACTCTATAAGTCATTGGTCCTATGTTCATTAAATACTGAACGATGAATTATGATATAGGTAACAATAATAGCGATTAGCGAGAAATTGAAAAGAAATATGTAAAAAATTCAAAAACTAAAATTCTAATATTGTTTTGAAAATTTGCATACAGTGTTTTAGGATGGTCGAATACAACTTGAAGAAAGCCTGGGAGTTAGGTTTCATCTTAGCTGTCATTTATAACCAACAATTCCTGAAATTATTATGCTAAATCTGGAAACCAAATTTCAAGCTACAACTTTTAAACAGGTTTTGAGCTAAATTGGATGGCGTATCTTGGATTCCTTTCATTTAGGTTTAGTAGCATACAGTGTTATAGTCTAAGTTAGTGAAGTTAATATGCATGGATGAATTTTATTTTATTTGTTATTGACGGTTATTTACTAGACGACTACTCGTGCTTCAAAATTTTGATGCCACCAATATGCCTAAATGTCCGATAAATGATATATATTTGCATATTTAATTTTAGCCTTATTTATACATTTGCGTGAACCTTTGACCCACCACTAAATGATGCTGCACGTACCTCCATCGCAAAATTCACTACATAATTGTGTTCAACTTCTATTTTCTAATCTTGATCCTAAAATATTACAGGTTGTAACCAGCTACCGTAGTAAAATGAATTCATCATTTTCTGCTTGAACTTTTGCCTTCGCTCTCATTGTATCATTACATGCAACCGTTCGTATGGTAAATGAGTAATTAAAACATTATATTATTGCATCGATTAGTTAACGAAACACGATTTTTGTTAAGCATACACCCGTTTTCTGATGATATAATTTTAAAAGATATCAGGTTTTCTAATCAAAGATTTGTTTATGACATTCTCAATTAGTATATATGGCGACTTATTTTACAGAATCCCATTAAACAATTAAATAAGCTCATTAATGGCTTTTCGGTTTTAGGTGCTTATTTGCATAGTTTGTACAAATTGTATGAACGCATCTGTTAGTCTAACCCATTATGATCCTCAGAAACTGATCTAATATTAATGTCGATAATGACAGGTCGATCATTTTACTCAATCGTGTAATGAACTGACAAAATATAAATGATATATGGTAATATACTAACAGGGAGTCATTACTACTAATAATGTGACATGATGCTTAGTTAAATCGGATGTATGTGTATTATAACCCATAAACGTGTACACATATTAACAATGGAGTATGTATGCTCATTTCACTTACTGAGTCCTAGAAATGGAGGAAACAGACTGTCGAGTGGTGAGTGCAGACGTAGAAAAGACTGTATTGTTGTAAATCTAAATTGTGATCACATAATTACTGCAATATTATTACTTCATGACATAGAGTTTTTGCATAATTATGAAGAAATCAACTTGTCAGAAACAAATATTATTATTTAACAAGAACGGATAAATAGGAACAAATGCATATATCTTTCTAATGTACACTTCTATACTTTATGCTGTTGCCCTCATCAAAATGGGTGGAAAATTTGCGTACAATATTGCTGTACAATACATACAAACTTTGCGAAAACATCTACATTACTTGCAAACCAAATAGCTTGCACATACTGAACTTTTAATTGATTATAGTTTTACTGATTTGTAGATGATCGACAAATTGGTAAACATACTACGTCAAATTAATCAGTTCCATTCTATGAAGAATAATGCCGTAAATCTATCCACTCTGAGTCATCATAATTATTACTTAAAATAATAAATAAATCAGTTAGAATAAAGGGGAAAGAATATTTATTTGTTGATTTCCTGTACACTTTATGTATGGACTGTATTGTCCAAAATTCAGTAATGTGTTGAAAAGCAATTTACATTACAGTGAAATGCCAAACTGTAACATTCTACAAAAATCCAGTAAAGGAAAACTTTTCTATATCTGTTAAATGTTAACCTAAGAATATCAGTTTCATTGTGACATACAGGTGAATAAAGTTATCAAATTTAATAAATACTACTCTGTAAAGTTCTAATGGGACTTCACTACTATCATAATTAAAGTGTTTTCAGCATATCCTTATAGTTATGATAAACTTGTGGATTATTCGGTGTTAAGAGGAAATATAGGTGAATTTCATTTGTCATATATTGAGACAAAATAATGAGCAAATAGCTTCGGAATTGCGAAGATAGCGAAAATGTAACTGTCAATGATGAAACAGATACTTGAGAACATTTATTAAGGTATTTAACAACAGAGTCGGAGTTCTTTACAATCTAGGTTCCCCAAAAGTTACTATTTGTCATCTCAAAAATACACCTATGATATTTTCATTTCTTAACTGGATTTTAATCACCAATCAGCAGTCTATTAAGCTGACTACATTTCTTCATGTTGATGCTTCACAAATATGTAGATTATTTACATTTAACTTATATTAAATAATAATTCTACATACATAAAAAGCGATTATGCCGAGTTAGTAACTTTATTAATTGTGTGAAATTTTATTACTGGGACGACTGATTATTAATTCAACCGTGCGACGCTATGTCCTATACAACTGACTTGGACCAGATGAACTGTAAAAGATCCCTCTGACTTTGTAATAAACAAACAGATGTTTCGCAGTTGTCATGTATGACTTACTTTAACTGATATTATGATGTCTACTTTACCTTTGCCTGTAGTTATTTGAAAATTAATAGACGATGGCTAGTGACGGCATTCAAACAAAATAAAGTGTGTTCAGCAAGTAAAATGAATCAAATTTTCAATCCCCAAATTACGTTGGTCTGTAATTTTAGAAAATTGTTCCCACCATGTTTAAATTGGACCACAATAACTTTCTAAACAAGTCAGTATCAATATAGTTCGGCCTATATAGCCATGCCTACAAGCATATGTTCATAACATGGTAGTCAGGAAGGTAGATCAAGCCTATCACTCAATAAATATATTATCTTAGTAGCACTGACGTAAGCAAATAGATTTCTCGTAACGGATGTTGTTTATTAAAACAGAATGTAAGTTATTTGAGCGTGAATTAGGAATCTTTTACGACTGTACGGGTAAAAATACAAACCTAAAACAGTAGAATTTTGTTGTGGGGATTATGATGAAGGGATTCTATCACTACAACAGCCACTGAAATAAAAGTGTCACATTAGAGTTTGTTTTTTCTTTTTATCATTTCTGCCTATCAAGATTGAAATCGATAGGTCATGTCAAAATGAGCGTCAAAAGCACAATTTCTGTTGTAATATTTAAAATTTTTACGAATTGTTAGTGCCAGGATGATAATCGAAATTGAACCAAATAAAGTATTATCATCAATCATAACTTTATTTTTTGGACATGCACAACAACATAAATGCAAACTGGTCTTAAACTGCAAACATATATTTGATTTATGGCACTTGAAATCGCAGGCTTTGTTTCTCTGTTTATTTTCTAGCTTTAGTATATGACTTATGAAGTATGGTAACGTTTTCATATATTAGGCATTTGTTTGTACACCTCTTGAAAGTCATTGAGAACTGGGCAGCAAATTTTTCAGCTATGTTACAAAACAATAAACGTGAGTTGTTATTGGGTATTATGGAGATCATTGACTGTTAATCTGATAACCCGGAATGGTCTGAATCAGACAACTATTGATCACCAGAAAGCACTCAGTCAGTATCAGCTCATTAGCAGCTAACTTGTTTAGATAATTCCTAAAGTTCTAGAGAGGAGACGACCAGTGGTGCTAAACAGTGTCGAGGATGAGGCAGTTGCCCACCAATGGACAGGGTGAGGTGGCAAAAACATATCACGAATTGACTGAATTATAAATATTAAGCGTTAGGAGCCGACATAGTGGTCTAATGGTAAAGTGTTCGTCGTGGGGCTATAGGGTCTTAGGTTAGGTCTCAGATGGGATTGCAGGTGTGAACTAGTGAACAGTTCCATACTAGGACGGAACGTAAGCACACACTCCTATCTCTTATTTTAACAGAAAGTAGGGACTCTTGCTACTGATAAGCCGGATATCGGTGGATAAATTTTACTAGTGTACAACAAATGTTATCAAGAACATTATTCTTAAAAATTTTACTTCCATGGTTAATTGCTGAATTATCAAACGAA
Organism: Schistosoma japonicum; assembly: GCA_025215515.1. Classification (NCBI taxonomy): domain Eukaryota; kingdom Metazoa; phylum Platyhelminthes; class Trematoda; order Strigeidida; family Schistosomatidae; genus Schistosoma; species Schistosoma japonicum. Next base: position 43,116,166 of record CM046069.1, on the reverse strand, counting down.
CTCTTTTATTTATTACTGTCTAGTAACATTTATCGTTTAGTATAGCTAACAGTGGCTGCACATTGATAATGCCCAACCAGGGCTTTAAGCGAAAGCGAAACGAGAACCATAGGACTCTCTCTCTCTATGAATATACTAAATGTTGGCTATTCAAACCGATTCCAGTAGTCTATAATTTCAAAATCGAACGATTAGGGATATAATAAAACCCAATTTCATATTAAAATGTATCCCATTTCCTGCATAGTTTCTGTGTATTGATTTCACCTAATGGGTGTGAACGTCTGTTACTCCCGTAGAAACTAACTGCTAGTAAACACATAACGAATGATAACTGCATACAAATCATGCACTCGACATTGTAGTCAAATGCTTGTTAAATGCACTATGCCTTTCACTGATCCTAAAGTTGACTGTGGTTCATAATAAAATAGATGATACATAGTGTTAAGCAAGACATTTATAATAGGTGCATAAACAGAGTTATTCTGTTAGTTCCTAATTGTTATAGGTTACAAAGTAACTTTACATGTTCATGGAAATCTGTTAAAAGAAGGCAAACATAGTGATATTTATTCGTTTCATAGATGATTTTCGTCAGTATTTAATTAATCTGTCATTGTAATATACATGTTACATGCACTTTATCTAGCAGAAGTGAGTTATATTGTTCACGTGAACACGCTGATATTATTCTCGATAAACCAAATCCAATCTGATCTAGAAATCTGATTACTCGTAGACACGATTACAATTTTCAACAGAAGCAATTTAAGTTACAATCAATGTGTAAACATGAACACCTTTTCATATTATATTTGCAAGTAATAAATTTCAAAGATATTGTCCTTTAATACTTGCTCCCTAAAGCAACCTGATAAATAGCAACAGTTGTTCGTTTGTTTAAAAAATAAAACAATGGATCATACTATGTACTGAGATTCTTCATAAGAGAATAATATAATGTTTTCATTTAACTAAGGGAAGAATTTATTTGTTATGTAGGACCACTGAAGAAGATTGAAAAACTTCCAGAACTGTGTTTTAGAGAACTAATTCATTTATTTTGGTCTGTAGTAGTGTAAACATTTCATTTCTACTATTGTTACGTTTCTCTTACCCTATCCTCTCGTTTAGCATATTTACTGTTATTGTATTGTCTCTTATTAAAGACAAAAGTTGTGTACAAGTTGTCCCTATTCACTACTACTATTTCCTTAGTTCTGTGTTAATGTTAGTTTTCTAATTGGTTCGCTGTGTGGTCTGATTTTGTGTATATATAAAGGCATGATTGAAATACAATTAGATTCGATTCTGATTTTGTCTGTTGGGCTCATCAATAGTTGTTTTTCCTCTATTCCAGCTTGGAAACTGGTAGCCGCGGAGCAGACCTGTCTTTACAATGATTAGCAATCATCAAGGGCATTGTGTATTTTTACAATACATAACATTATTTACCAAGGGTTTAGATGAAAATTCAGTCATCACTGTGAAACATTTTATTTTCGAACCTAACTTTAAAATTTAGGCACTTTGGTTTAGAATTGTGAAGCTATTTTTACTTTAGAATTTAATCATGACCAGAATATTTGCTATCATCATGTTAGAAAATGTGACTTCATGATGAATTTATACTACTTAATCTAGAAAAATAACTCAAAGACTAAACAAAAATCAAAACAATGCAAAAACCCATATTCAAAAAGATATTGCACATGGTTTACCACTGAAGGAATCGGTTTAAATATCACATCTATGGAATTTTTATCCTTCAATATTTAACTTGTAGGGAGAATTTACTATGGATGGAGAACAGACACATCTGTCTTCTTTACTCCTAAAAATGGAAACTGCCTTAAAACATTACAATTTCGGGATAAACATAATAATCGAGGAAGAGATTATGTTTAAATTTAGTGTGGTCATGTCTACTAATCCTTGACTGTCTTGATAATGTATAACATTACTCAAGGATGACGTGCTTTAATCTACAGCTTACTAAAATAACTCATTAATCCTCATCATTAATGTTTAATCCTCCTTTCTATGATTGATACCATTTTTTTTTATTGTTCAACTTTATATTTATCTTGTTAATTTTATTTTTGTGCTGATATGGCATAGAATTATTGGAAGACGCACATTTGCATGGAGCTGTATGTTTATTATGATTCATTGACTCCTGGATCTAATGTAAAGTTCTTATTTTAATGTTTTCTGAGAAATTATTCATTTACCCTGGACAGTGCACTGTAATTCATTCTTACATTTATTTGGTAAACGAATAATATATGAATTACGACTGAGTAAAATTGAATATGAATTGTACTTACTTTCAGATATGCAGTATATCTGCGTTTCATATTTCAAAGTAAAATATTTTCTATTTCTATTAGTATACTGTAGAAAGTCATGCTGTTCTTAGTAGTGTAGTGTCTTTTAGAAATTAAAGATCTGCTAAGTAGGACAAACGAAGATCTACACTAATACTGTAAAAGTAAATACACATGAACAGTAAACATTACCCATCATAACCAAAAAATATACGTCATATTTTTCAATTAAATACATCTTTGGAAAGATTCGGGGTGGTCATTAAAGTTTAAATAGAGATAATTCCAATTTAGCGCACATGATTTAAGAGACCTATGTAACCGAAAATTGTATGATTTTTGAATATATTTATGAATCAAATCAATCCACTTAGATGTAACATGATAAAACATCTTTTTGTATAGAACTTAACGTGTAAAGTGACATTTGCTAACCCATTATGATACTAATCATAAATAATTAACCAATTACATATCTTAATATAATACGATAGCCTCGTTGGATAATATCACCTGCATTAAAACTAATCCCATATACTCGATTCACCTCTACAGTAGCAATGGATTTTTGATTTCCGAAAGTGGTATAGGCCTTAACTGTGACAACAGACTTTCTGTTAATACTATGCATGAAGCTTTGTGTTAAAAGGTACTGTGCTATTTGTATTAAAGTTATTCAATATACTTTACTTGGTGTAGATGAAAGATAACTCATTCTAAAATGATCACGGTTTCCTTCCCAGTCACCAAATAGTGGAGTTTCTAGATTAATTGCTCAACACGTAATGTGGATTTCTTGTCGGCCTCCAGCTGCAAATATGGACTATCTATTGACCATTGTTGATGCTTACTGAAATAAATTTTTGCTTCTTTACTTTTATCGTTAACTTACGAGTTAGGAGGTTCTGTATATTGAAGTTAGGAAAGTACAAGGACGCAAGCGGGGGAAGAAATAGCCTAACTATATGATATATCACATTGAAAGTTAGCCATGTAACAAACCGAAGGCAAGCCATTTTGCAATGTTAAAGTATTCACCGATTTCACTATTAAACTAGTAAACCTATAGTCGTTTGAATGGAGTATAGTTAATCCAATGAGATTGAATCCAATTAAGTTAGGTGTGCTTCGATAGAACTAAGTAGCCTTGTTTCCTTATATCATAGAAACACTTTATAGAACATGTTACAAGAAGCTTATTTAATAAATATTTACAAGAGTAGTAGTTATGTATAAATTTCATCATCTTTTCCAGGGGTTAAAATAGGTTCTGGTTACATACAACTAATATGGAATCTTTATAATAAAGTATACTGATTGACTATTACCATTTCATGAAGTTGTGTATCTGACTCGAATACCGAAAACAGTATTAGACAAAATGTATTTTATTGTGCAATGTCTATTAGTGGATCACAAACGTCAAAAATATGTTTCTAAAAAATTGGCAATTAAGAAATTCATGATAACTTTAATTTTTAAAATAAACATCCTGGGATTGTAACTACCCTAAACTGTTGTGTGGTAAAGTTAACTGTAGGGATTGAAAACTCAGTCGTAAGAAATGTCACTTTTATCCAGTCATTGGCGTTGATCATGTTACGTTTATCTATTTACTAGTTTCAGTGACTTAAAGTTATATGAATTTAGTGTGCCATCGTACAACTAAGTAGTTAGTTTTTGCTATTTGGTGTAACTTTATATTAAGTCCCACGAGGAGTATCAGATTCCTCGAAATTTTGGCTTATGCTTGATGATGCCTACAATTATCAGGATATCAGTGTGTTAAATTCGTTCTAAAGTAATCGGTGATATGACGAAAAATAAAATTTCCTTTAAATATTTCCAACTCTGTATGAATTTCAACAAGCTTGTATCCTCCCGCTGATTTGTAGTGGACTGGAACTGGTCAGCCTCTGTTGCCACATGTGCATCCTAAGCGGATTGCCACGATATAGCGATAGTACACAAGTAATATTTAAGAGGCTGACCAGTTTTAGTCCATTACAAATCAACGGAAAGACATAAGCTTATTCTAATTACATATGTACCTGTTGAACAAGCATGGCTGTCTATACACAGTAGCCTAGTAGTGAAGGCGGTGGCGTTTAGCACCATGCAGACTAAGTTCGAATTCCAGTGTGAACATCAACATAGGGATGCAGGTACATCTAGCCGATGAGTCCCGAATCGTACGAAACGCACCTCCTGGATTCCACTTGCCAGTCACAATCCAACTTAAATATTACTTGTATATGAATCTAGACTGAATATGATTAATTGTTTAGCAGATACTATTCTAATTACTTTTTCTAGGATTCTAAACCATATTCGTTAACAAACAATCGTTTCAAGTTTACATTTGTATTGTGTACAGTTACCTTTATGAACCAGTTGTAACCGTGTATTTTCAGAACGCATTATATCGTACAAAAATTGTTCATACAAAAGCTTTGTTTATCCATAAACCTAATTTAAATGATAAACTACTGAGGACGAGATAGTACAAAGCAATTGCTTTTCTTTCGATTTTTCGTCTACAACACTGTACAGACATAATTTTACTCGGGATAGAATATGTGATCTCCCTTGAAACTGCGAGCATATAATCTTCATGCATAATAAAGTTGCATTCACTGGAGTAACTATCAGTCATTTTAATAAAGTATAGTTTCGATAGAATAGTTTGATAAGAATCTGCAATCAACTAACTATATAGAAATTAAGAAATGAAAATGATTAGTTCTAAAAGTTTTTAATTTTTGATACAAAACAACTTTTATATTCCCACCATAATGTTTCTTTATTTTCGATAAATTCTCATTAGACTTTACGGTTACGAATAACTGTGTCTATTCAGAAGAGGTGAACCAGTATGGTTTATTCGTTTCTCTATTAAGACTAAATGTCATTTCTATAAAACATGGTCGTGATAAGTATACAGGTGATGACTATATTTAACAGTAAAAATTACTATTCATGAAATATTATTGTTTACAAAATATATCGTTGTTTACACGAAATAAGGCATAATATTTACCAGGATACTGGAGTGACAAACGTCAACGTTAAACTTATCAGTGGTTACTTAATTTTGCAGGTAATACTTATTCGTGTGTGAAATATTTGTTAATTTACTAAACGATTATAACTATCTGATTCACAAAATGAAAAGTAAATATCCTGAATACTTACCAGCTAATTACATTGTATCTGATTTCCATTAAAATGCCTACCTACCTTCAGTATTGTGTTTCGCTAAACCATCAGACGACTGTGCTTTAAGTATATGTCTTTTGAAGCACAAGTAACAGATTTAGCCAGTTTAAATTATTCGTCGTGTATGTGCCAGATAAAACACGTTTATGAGTTTTACTACTATTTAGACGTCAATCAGTAGAAATAACATAATAGTCTAATGTATCAGTTTTAATGATGCTGCAGTCTGATGCGTAGCAAAGTGGGTGCTCTGCTGCTTAAAATAACATCGCCTGTCATCTCTTCGATAAATATTTCAAGCAACCTAATCGAAAATTTTATTTTTAACAGCGCAAAAAGGTAATAAAAGGTAAATAAGTACGTATAGAAAACAACCTAAAATTGAAAATTGTTGAAAATTTCAACAGATATTTACAATAGTTAATTAAATTCTACCAAAGTATGATACATTTGCTTTGTTTGACTAATGTCCTAGGGGTTGAAAACTGTAAACTGCAATTTTGTACATTAAGTAATAGAATTAACCACTATTGAAATACAAACTATTACAGAGACAAATACAGAGTCGAAAATAAATGTTTCCAATGAATTATATATGGTATAATTCACTGGAAAAAATTCATGGGTTCATTTACGATAAATTAGCTTATACACTTTAAATTATTTCAATTTTCAGTTTTGAATTCAAAAACCTGATACCACCTCGGTTTTAAATTCTTGTAAAGGTGCTTTTTCTATGATGAATGATTGTAGTTAGTTTTATCTTACATAAGTAGTGACATCAATTTGTTTGTCGGATTGTAATTTAATTTTCAAGTCACTGAGAAGATAACTAAAGTTGAAAAGTAAAATTTAGTTTCCGTACAAATATAATACACTAAAACTGTGGTTCGACGATCTTGAATCAACTTTACATAGGTGTTGCAGTTTGCATTCACAGACAGTTGCTCTAGTTGACAGATTACTTTAATAATTGAAAGCAACTTACTAGAATTCCGTTGTTTAAAATGTTGGATATGAGTTTGTACTGTTTAAGGTCATCCAGCAAATTCCACGTTAAAAGATTTTACACAGTATTTTCCTAATGTTCATTATTTTAGGTTTGTCACACTGCTAGACTTTGCCATTTCTTCTTATTAAAATAATTAATTTTACCAGCTATGTCCAGATTCACTTATCTTGAAGCAGCCCAAACTGTCCGATTGTAAACCTGAAAATGCTGAGCTCTTAAAGTATCTATCATTCCTTCTTAACAGTGTACGTGGTTAAGCCTCAGTTTACTAATTAACTTCTTACTGTTCACTGCCTATTCTGTAAAAAAGTTAACTAGTTTCATCGTCAAAACCAGTGGTAATTGCAAGTTGAATGACCCCATTGTTACAAACTGGTATGCTTAATAGTTTTACGGTACAATATTACTTACGATTTATGCTTGGTCCTGAACAAGTGCGTAGACCTGTTTTGGAAGATGAAGTCAAATACATTGAGAGATTTTGATTAAGTACTGCTTCTAATATTACTAATCCCATGTCCGTAGAAAATGATTTACACGATAATTCAACATATGAATCTGCACATATAACTTCTTGTTTAGAATAAACTGGTAAAACAAAAACAAAGAATTAAAGATAACCCATTAGTATCATTAACATTTATAAGTACTGACCACAGTATTTAGATAAATTAACGGAGGCATCAATACATCGAAAATTGATTTCAGTATTTCGCGAATCCATTACCGTAGAGAAAACTTTCGGCGTACTAGTTAACAACTATTTGTATTTATTAACGTATTTCATATTTCATTTGAAAGATCTAGCACTATTTCAAAATGAAAACAGGAGACAAAACGTTTTCTAGTCCCACCCATCGTCTGTGGTTTCAGCTTGCAATTACTTCTTGTCCAGTTCACCTACAAACTTATGTTAAATGATTGCTGAGCAGTGTCATCTATCTATATGGTCCAGTAGTGCATATTGAATCGTGACAAACATTTAGCTTATTTGTTTAAGAGTTATGCTTCAAAGTGTCTTAAGAGTTTTCTAAACTACCTGTGTAACTGAGAGTATCATAATTGCATCATATCACACATTCTTTGATATAATTGTGTAATCAGTATGTCACACTTTGTGCATCAAATTTTAGTTTAGGATTGTGGAATCTGTCAAGATAAATGAAATGTGAATGAATTTTAGGTTAGATACTTTTGATTTTCGGACAGGAACGAGTTTCGCAAGGAAAAACAAATAACCTGAACATACAATTCTTTTATTTTGTTTATAAAGAATAATTACAGAATGTAATTAAATAATTAATTCTAGGTACATTTTATGAATCAAGCGTACTTACCTGGAAGGCATGTATAATTTACTTGTAGAACTGATGGATAGGGACATTTTGTAAAATTGTCCTGTTTTATGTGACTAATCAAATCACATTTATTTGCACCATTGCAAAGTTGTTTAACAAGCTGAAAATAATAATGAGTTAGTGATTATCGAAATTTGAATTGTATCATATTTATATTTATTCAATGAATAAATTACATTCGTTATAGAAAATTATTGAATCAGACAGAATAGTTGTGATGCTTTTAGCTAATACTGTATTCACTTGATTGAAATAAGTATATATTTGTAAATAACTGAATAACAGGGAAAGAATATAACAACTGCCATAATACTGGTAAGGTCATCAATCACATCTAGTTGAACAACCCACTGAACTAGTGTGAAAGCCAATAAAACTAACGTCATCGGATAGTGTGATTAATACGGATTATGTGGGTAAAATCTCAATTATGATGGGTTATGGTTGAGTGGATTGGGTTTTATGGATAATCTTATGAAGATTGGTATTTCATTTGTTGTTTATGATTGGTACACATTGATTACTGCTGAATATCACTAATCATAACGGAACACCGGTGAGTTGCTTAGTTCTAGCGTAGGATTGCCCACCGGTGAGTAAACTAAACTCCACGAGGTAGCTGAATCCATGTGTATCAGGTTTCGGGGCAAACGTTTTACTATCATTACTACTAAGTTGACTTTCATGTTTTGAATTTTGTGAAACACATTTTGATGTATAATTTATGTTTTCTTAATGACTGATGTTAATTTCACCTTAAGGTTAAGTGCTTTAATATCATGGCAATTATTTACTAACTGCTTTCCGTCCTTTATACTGATTTTCATAGCGTTTTCTAATAATATTTTAAATTGCACTTTTTCAGAATATTTAGTCTTATTCCAATGGTCAGGTTATTCATTGCTTTAATAATGGATATTATTGAACGAAATGTTTTGCAGCTAAGTTCTTCTTCTGAAGTAAGTCATGGTTATTTTGACATCTTTAACGTAAAGGGTTTAACTTAAACAGAATAAAATTTTTTTGTGTTATAGTAACGGATTGGGATACATTTTATACAAGAGATGACAAGAATATACTTAGTAGATTAAATTTACTGATGAGTTTAGTGATGAACAAATGACACTGTCACTTATTATTTCAGTCTGTAAAAATACTTGCTAGTTGAAAGCTTAAAGTGAAGAAGCGGGTTTAGGTTCGGATTCATGAGATTGTAAAGCAAATAGGACTAATTATTTTAAAAACACTTTTTCTACCTAACTATGAATTTTTGGCAACGTTTGTGACTTTCTGAATTCCTTAGCTTAGTATGTAAGGGAGTTGTAACTGGGGCTGCTTGTACGAAATTTTAGTCACTGTAGAGACACCATAAACAAATTCAAGTACAGCCAGCTAGCGAGCACAAAAGAAGATGGACCATAAATCCTGGAATTCATTTTCAGTTATTATCTAAATATACTAATACAATGTCTTTTAGATCAAAAAAGAATTGAGGCAAAACCGTTCGACATATGTGATGTATGATTTACATAGCTAACTGTAATTATATTTAACTTACTGATCCAACAGATCTACCATAACATTCATTTCTTAGACTGATATCTGTAGTGGGAATATCATGGTACTTTTGACTTTCATCATTAGATTCAGGAGATTTTAAGCATTGGGAATTTTTGTCAAATGATTGTCTGTAATATGCATCTATAATATGTAAAGTTGTTCTGTGTGGACAATAAATTGACATTTGCCGGTCTGTCAGTGATGGATTGGAATAAACATTTACTTTTACGTTTGTGCAGAAAGCAATTTCAAACTGTCTAAGTCCTAAGGAATCTGAATAAAAAAGAAGTCAGATATTGAAAAAAAATAATTATAGAATAACATGATATCTTAGTTACTGAAGAGTGCCGCCAAAAGATACACAACTTTACCTATGATTTACATTACACAATACTGCCTAATGAAAAAATGGACTGCGAAAATAAAATATACTGAAAAATTACTATCGTTGGCTAGTTGGAATCATTTATACAGTGAATTGATATTAGGCATATTAATGGCATTCATTTTATTCAAGTGGATCATCTATAGGAATTTCGCTAAAATCAAACCTGTTTGCTAAGACACTTGCAATCGTCAATTTCTGAAATGTTAAACTGAAAGTTGCATTGAAATATTTGCTATTTCTAGTAAGATTGTATTGTATAGTCTCTTATCTTTTCTGTTAAAAATAAAAAGCGTTCCAGATAAATTTCGAATGATAATTTCGATTTTTCGAAATTTGTTTGCGTTACATCAGTTAACTTACATAATTTATCAACGAAACTTTCGAAATTTTTGACAGGTATTTTAATTTCCCAGTGTGAGAATTATTCATTTTGACATTTGAAAATAATCCTCAATCCCACCCAACATCTCATACAAGATTTGTGTCATATACAAATTCTAGTCTATTACAGAATTTCAGCCAATATTATATGCAATAAAGAAACTGTTACATTTGATATGTGGTTTGAGAAACTAATACATCTCAATGAAATTAACCAAGTTAGAAAAAAAATGACTCATTTTCTGCGTTTATTTTCAGTTGTAATGTTTGCAGAAACGTCTGAACTTTATATACAAGGAAGTATTACATACTTGTTAATGCACTTGGAATATTCTATGTTTATAGCTGTGTTTATGTTATACTAGGTGATAGGATACAATGTCTAAGAGACTAAGTTTACTACATATAAAAATGATTTTAAAAAATTACTACGTAACAGTTAAATGTTAATGTGTATTTTGGTACTCAAATTTTGCTCAACCTGAAATCATTATGTTTGGAAAAAGTCTCATCTTTCTTAAAGTGTTGTTCTTTTAGCACACTCAAAAACCGAAAGAAGTAAAAAAAAGCACACGCAAGAAAACTGAATATTCCCATCCACAAATACAACATCTAAAAGTATATGGAGGTATTGTGTTTTGACTGAATGGCTCGACACTGAAATTTAAATACCGTTTGCTGATTTTATATAAATATCTATTCTATAGATTGTTACTCACTGTTTGAATACTTTAGTGACAACATCTCAGTCTTTCTGACTGGGCTTCGTCGGTTCAAAGTGTACAAAACACATCAGTCACCTCAACGGTTCAGAGATATGATGCTAACGAACACCAGTTAGTGTGGAAGCCGGGTTTAAAAGATTCTGTTAATATCTCTAAACCACCAGGATCCATTGAATGTTAATAATTCTAAGAAAATGGGGAGCGTTTGCTTTTTTCTTGGACCATGTAATGTATATACAGTAAGAACAGTGTTGAGAAGTCCTGATGTTGAGTTTGGTCAGTATAATAGTAATGAAAATAATACTGGTCATAGTAATAGTAGTTCATTGTGCAAAGGAATCTAAAATTATGATATACGTTTTTTCAAATATTTACTTTACTAAACGTTTAATGTAAATCTTTTAGGACTAATAAACAGACGAGTAGGTCACATAATAAAACTAGATTGCTGTTAGTCTAAAGCAGAAACCATACTACTGATTTAGACTATGAACAATCGATTATTGCTCGTTATTAATAATTTCAACCTAAATGTTTTAAATAATCATTATGCAATGAGCTTAAAATGATCGTACTCAACAGGTCTAATGTGACTTATTTGTTCAAAGTGGTTTTATAATGTTGCCAATTCGGATTAAGCTGGTACGTCATATTTCCATATTCATGTTTAACTGGAAGTTTCCCCCTTAGTAAATCGCCCTTTTCATAGTCAAAACGTTTACTCGAAACATTAGTTTATCCAATTTTAAATTCAAATAAATGTATCTGAGAATATTCAGATAGTTACTTTGAAGAACTGATGACTCTGAGCTTTATGGTAAGTCAAACATATGGAACATATTTGATGGTTTACATAAACCTTAGGATATTTTTATTTAATTTAGTTATACTTACTAATTTCTTCTGCATCATAATATACGGTAAATTTAGCAACCATAGGAATGACTAAGTTAATTATTTGAAAGCACATATTAGTATGAAGCAGTTGTTTGTATGTGAGTTAGTTGGATGCATTTAAAGTAAATCACGACAAAAAAATTAAGAACACCATTCAGATATTCGTTGTTTACTTTTGTTCAGACAGAACAACGCATTAGCTTGGAGCTAACATAATGACTTCGATAAGTGTTTTTATTTTTTTAGCATCAAATGAAGTTAGGAATAGATTGAACTACCTTATTTGGAGTGCGCACTAAGTAATTTCAAAAAAAGGAAATGGTGCATCTTAACTAATAATATTTCTGAAAATTCCAACTCATATATTAATGACGTTTTTACTATTTCATCTTGGTCCTATCGTTTAACCTCGTTAAAAGTGACAGGTAATTTTGTAGAAGAGGCGTTACTACATCATTAATTCTATTTCGAGATTAGATTTTTCGGTCTTAATTTAAGTTTAAAGACCGGTTTAATTTAGAACCATCATGCAAACATTAATCGAAAAGCAATATAGAATTTGTATGAAATATTTCAGTAAAATGTGAGTCTGAAAATGTTAAGGAAATCTTAGCCAGATATTTTATTATAATCGAGACCTCAAAACAAGAGTTCGAAATTTGAAGTCAAGTTAACGAAATTCTACTCAGTGCTTAAAGGTAGTGAGTTTTATAATAAAAATAATAATTAACCATCAACAAGCGAAAACGATGCATAATCTTTTATGTTGACAAACACTTTAAGCTGTGTTGTTACATTAATTTTATTAAATGCACTAAATAGCTTTAACGAACATGCTGAAAATAGTATTCCTCATCTCAGTTAACCTGAAATGATGCATTTAACAATGCAGGTAAACTATTCATGAAAATTAGATAACATTAACAAATTTTATTCTTGGGATATTAAAACATTTCCTAACTACCAAACAACATAAAATTAGTGTGAAAACGTTTTATCTTATAGGTTACATTTAAAGTGAAACCTTGGTTCAAACAAATATATGAAAACAATTACAATTAGTATTCAGTTAATCAATGTATAGTGCACAATATGTTGTGCTTATTATTACTGTTAAACAGTAATCTAAAGTAAGTTTGTAATTTGCATGGTGATTAACTTGTATAACAACTTTGTTGATTTTCGTGATGGTGGAAGTTTGGTCAACTTCGGATAAATTGTAAGATCTTCATTTTAATTAGATCTACCCCGTGGCACTATAAATTTTCTGATAAACGTGTTACGAAAATTCCAAAATGACAATTTCTTTAGAACTAATGTTGAAATAAATGATATAGACTAAATTACTGGTAAGTTTAACGCAGTTAGTGCAACGTATCTATTCCACTTTGTCGTTAGAAGACACCTATTTAGATTTTGTTCAGTGTATTAATGAATAAAGCCTAAGATAATATAACATTCACCTGAAAACGATTTTATTTAGAGTATTGCTGTTATATTGCAAGATTTCTGAAGAGTAACTGTCTGAACTGTTTTCAGGAAGACTAATTCACTTATTTTAAGAATATTTGAGTCTACTATTTTATTTCTATTATTGTCATATTTCCACAAGACCGGAAAACTATCTTCTGATTTGTCATTCAGGAACTATAACCAATTAGCTATTTATCTGTACCATCACTCCCTAGTAATTGTTGTCTTTGTTTTTGATAAATGCTATTCTTTTGATTGGTCCGCCGCATGGTCAAGCTGAGTATGCATATAAATGGATGAGTAAAATATAACCAGACTGTTTGATGGTTATTTCAGCTGTCTTATCTGCTTTATTCCTGCTTTAGGACTGGTAATAAGGAGGCAGATGTGTGCTCATCCTAAATGATCCTATCGAGGTCACTGTTCTGCCCCTAATGTAATTGGCCGTGTAATTTCAAGATATAACAGTCACCTTGTTCTTTAGTTTTATGATTTTGGAAAATCACAGACCAAATTATTTACATTCAACATGTCAACAATATTTATACGTTATGTTTTATAAGTTGTGGCAGTGTTTTTTTCAACAACAGTAGAAGCAACAAAACTCAGTATGACAGACCATATATAACGTTTTAACATGAGCATTCACCTCACATACTACTTAAACTATAGTTAGATTTGCACTAATATAAAATGATCATTGTTTATTCACCATTGTTATATCTGTCTAGTCTCTACTTTTGACTACAACCTATCAATAATACCGTATTTTGACCATTAACTTCAGTAACTTGATAATCAGTATAGTAGTTTTTATGTTAGACAATTTAAGGTAGACGTATAAAAGTTCCGAAATTAGTTTTTGTGTCAATTGTCTTAAGTCAACACAGAGTATCTTTCATGAAAATTAAACACATGTCAGACTTTGTTAAAAACAGAGGTACTGACTTTAAATCTTAAATTTTATTTCGTTATGATTGAATGATTGAGTTCGAATTTTCTATTATTACATAGCAGATTGTTGTTATTCATAAGCCGGAATAATCCCCCCACAGCGTAGATTGGTTGATTGACTGTTTCTATGATATAACGTCTCAACTTGTTATACATGTGACTAACATTTCAATTATATTGACTAAATTCTGATTTATGTTTAGATATTCAATAATGATGAGATTAGAGAACTAGGAATTCTCAGCTTAAAACTAGTACTTTCATAAAAGCTAATGTTGCTACACACATATGTAGATCACTGATTAGTAAATTTATTCAGAACTTTCAAAACCAATTTTTGATAATAAATTATGCATATATGTACTCTATCTAACGTGCGCTAAATGCTAATTACTTATTTAAAATAGTTGCACAAACACCCAAAGGGCATTATTTTAGGTCTACGATTAACTAATGTTACTATAGATTTTGATTATGAAACAATGCTAAAATGTGATGCTGCGATAGAAGTCAGCTGAACGTGAGAAATTTTATTCATAACCAGGGGATCATTGTAACCTAACTTTTGATTGTTTCATTTACAGGTTTACTACTGATTCATATACAACATAAACACATTTGAACTAATAGTTAGTCATATGGAATCAACTACTGACTTATCACATGTGAAAAACATAATTTAATTATTCAATTTAAAAAATGTATAATATTCTTACTGTTAATAGTGTCCATCAAAGTTAAAGAAGTATACATGTGTGCCTCACTAAATTGATTTCTAAAATGTACACGAGTAAAAGAGATGATGCTTTCTAAAAACTGATAGAAGAGTTAATCCAGTTAAGAAAAACCATATATCTTCTTACAAAACAAATGAAAAGAACTGAGTTTGCATTCAGTTAAATATTTTCAATTTAAGTTGTAGGATCAGATTTTATTGTAAATTTTATGGTTTTATGCTTCATGCACAACGAAAGTAAAGTAAACTTTTTATATTAATAAGCTGTAATATCAAATAATTACTTTTTCGACAAAACTTACTTCTTCCCGTTACCATTGGAGACTGAAGTTGATGTATGGATCTCCAGACCACTTCTTCCCACCACAATTTGTGACAGATTTATTAAACAGAAATTAATTCCAATAACAGTTTATAACACAAATAATGTCCAGCATTAAATTACCATTAATTGTTCATAAATCTTTTTTATTTTAAACTAAACACTGTTAACTTTAATTACATTGTTACGGTTGAAATCCGTGTGAAACTATCAAGTAACAGAGTAGCCATCAAGACCAATCTCTAAAAGCCTAAAACCTGATTGTTCAATATCTTTACTATTTACAAGTATTGTTTCTGTGACTAATTACAATGTTGTTTATTTTTCATTATTTAAAATGAAAAAGGACTGGAAAAGGACTGTGGATGATAAAAATATGCTAAAATATAGACATGAACTCTATGAATCGTTCTTTCAATTTAATGTGGATGACTCAATAAGTGAAACATTCCCATTGATGTGGTGACTATTTATAAACTTATTTAATTATAATTTTGTGTAAAAGTAAGAAAAATTTTTATTTCTCATAGAATTTGTTTTTGATTCTTAATGATTATCATTATGATAATGACAATAGTCTTGGCTTATTAAGACGGATTTACTGAAAATGTTAATTGGTGTATATTTTCGAGCTAGTTATCATTAAAATATTTGAATATGTTAACTAGATTACTAGGTTTACTGATGTGATCTTGTGAAATGTATGATTCATACGTCAACGCCTATACTTCTTGTTTCAGGTTACATCACTTATTATTCCCATGTTACTCAGATTCTACCACCCATAATGATGATAATAATAGACATGACTTATAAGTTACTTGAAAAGTACAAACTGTATCCCGATATGCAGTATTAAGGAAAAGAATGATCGGACTGAAGAATGACCTGATCAGCTTACTTTATAGATGCGACCATGAAATAATTGAAAACTTGCTTAGTTTAGAAGGAGTAATCTGCTATTCCTAGATGTTATAACAGCAGTGCGATGTTAGATACGAAGAAACTGACAGGTACAAGACACAAGAAAGACGATAAAAGCCATTGGCTGACGAATATTTTATCGACCTTTTAAGACCACAATAATCTTTTCCAATAAATACATCAATTTACATATGGGTTTTTCCTGACTTTGATTGATAAACAACAAATATTTTACATAAATGAAATAACGAAGATGCAAAGTGGATTTTATGCTGGGCTACCGAAATTGAGTACAGTATAGTGAGGAAAATGAAAATTAAAAAATGATTATCTATTTCATCTTCTCTTAACATGACTTACAAGTGATCTTACAGCCATAATTGGGTTTGTATAGAATACACGTTATTGTTCTATATTCATTTACATATCCTTTTTTCTACAAAGTATCCAAACTGAAACGGTAGCAACCTGTACGACCTTATGGATCAACTTTGCGTATATTGACATAAATGTCATCTTTACTAGGTTCATTTGGCTAATTATGAATGTTTTCAGAAACTTTGATTAATATTTATGACTTATCTCTAAGAGGATTTTTGTATTATCTGAGCGGAAGCAATTAGGAGGTTGGTTAGTTTTCCTCCAGTTTTGTACTTAAAAGAAATGGTTAAAAAGATTTTCATAAAGTTCATGCCTCGATAAAGATAAGTTATTTGAAAGAAACAGTTTAAAAAAATATTTAAAACATTTTTTGTCAAAAAACGTGTAGTTTGCATTTATTATCAAGATTACCAAATCTCATAGAATTCGTTTCGTTGTTGTATACAATATATTCAATAGAATATTTAAAGATGCATAATTTTATTATTATTTCATCATTATTATTATGAGTATCATCTGTTTACACACTACTGAATAACATATTTCTTATTTTTGTGAAGCAGCTGAATGAATATGATATCACTAATTATGATTTATTATTATGTATTCTGTTGCATGCAATGATTGTACACATTAAAAGTTATTTTACTAGCTGTATTTACAAAAATATAAAGCTTACTTAGCATAGTTAAATAAAACGATTAGTTGTATAAACTTTAACATTATCGAATATTTAGATGGAACTATTACCTAACAGAGAGTGTTTTATGAATAAAATTTTATATTAACTAGGCAACTGAAGTTTTTGAGGTTTTCTTTAAATGTTTCATTTACGTTTTAAGCATTAATTAGAAAAGCGACACAATTATTGATCAACGTAAACCGACATTCTAGTCCTGTGATAATGATCAAGATAAAAATCTCTGGTAAAGATTGTTTCAAGAAATGCAACATTTTTAGTCAGAAAATTGAAATTTAAATGTCATGAAATATGCATTAAACTAATTTGTATTCAATGTGGCTGCAACAGTGATTATTTTTAACTATCATAGTTACAGTTTAAATGTGACATACAACATTTTGTTTAATGACAAATTAAAAAAAGTTAAACTGAAAGAAATTTCCTTGTCTCAAGAAAAAAAGTATCCTAAAAAAAACAAACAAGCATTTCGTAATATGTCTGTAAACGTCATTGTGACTTGAACGAAAAGAAAGCTCAAGATAGAGTGGGGAATTAATTCTATTCAATTAGTCTTTCATCAGGTTGTTTCATTAATATATGTTTCACAATAAGGGAGTAATGTTCAATTCAACATAGTGTTCAGCAAAAACATTGATTGCAATTTTCAATTGCTTAAACACGTGTTAATGACAAAAATATCACACGACCAAAGAAAAAGAGATAACTTAATCAAGTAAGTCGATGTCATGATATATAGATTAACAGATTATACAACAATTAATGAGAAGCATTTTAAGACAATGTGATAGCATTCACTCAACAAGAGTAGTTACGTAAGATTAAGTATACTGAAATTGAAGAAGAAAACTTGTTATTTATTATCAAAACAAGCAAAATGGCCTCATAGATTAATTCCTTCCATCGGAAGATACTAACTAGGATTTAGTTGGGGACAATCTAACTCTGCATAGCCATTTTGGAAAAGTACGGGACTCGTCAATATTGTCACCTGTAGAACAAGTAAAGAATGGAATAACTGTCTATTGTTATCTGATGGTCATGCATACGATGTTAGTTTATGACAAAACTAACAACAGTGTAAACAAACAACGGAATTTTCTTATCCTTGTGACAATTTTATAACTAAGAAGAAATTATTAACCAAAAGGAAGGATATATCTCAGTTTCTTTATACACTAAACTGTGGTTTCACTCTGATGAAAAAATGCAGAAAATGAAAATATGAAGGCTGTCTCTTGCTCTCGATGAGTATAAGTGCTCCAGATGATTTTAATTTTAATTAGAAGATATCATGGGGGACTTAGATTTTAAGCCAGTGTGTGAATTCAACAAATAAAAAACATTGTTTTGAAAGAGGGTAATTTTTCGTTTAATTGAGATCCATTTTATTGGGATTCGCTTTCAAAGCACATTAAAATTAGAGGAACATTGTACCAATAGACGATGGTACACCATTCTTGCATATGTATATATGTACACTAAGGGTTGGTAGGAAAATTTCTAGATTTCTTACTAACAGTCTGAAAGTTGAAGCATTTTTGAATAGTTGGGTAGCTGCTTCGACAGTTTTGATCGTATTATTAATGCATAAGCAAAGTTACACTAAACTTTTTTTCGCAACATTCAGTATAAATTTGGTAGTGTACAATTCAAACACTAGTCAATTCATAAGGCAGAAATTCAGTGTTTAACTGATATAACGAATACTTTAGGTGTGTCACTGTACTCATGAAGCAGGGTGTTAATTACTGCTATAACCTTATATGGATATTCAACGTTATATCACATATATACAGATTCATACATGAACACAAACTGTGAAAAATATTACTACGTGAAAATTGAAGGGAAATATTTACTGGAATATGTTTCCAAGAAAATCATGATTGTACTTCAAATACAGTAAATCAGTCAAAAAAATTTGTCTTAGTGTTGGATTTGAAGATACATGCATTGAGATCCTCATCAGAGATCAAACGCAAGAACCACAATAATCGCATGAAGTACTTAACCTTGCAAATATTGGTCTAACCCCCGGTGATTTGCATTTCTCAACTCAGTTTGCTCTTATTATATCGCAAGATTTTACTGAATATCTTTGGAGGATAACTCCCAAACAGAAGGCACATTTATATGAATTTTCTTTACAGTTTGAATAAGAAAGCTAATCTAGAATGTGTTTCAGTTAAACATAGTTTTAAATAGGAAAGCAAGTAATTTGTGTTATGATGTTTTCCAACTTACAATTATTTCAAATTTGGAAAATTAATGATTAAAATATAATGTAAGTTGATATACAACTTATAAAACCTCGACCGAAACGGAATTATATTGTTGCTTAGAATATTAAAATTTTTTATCATTTTCTCTAGTAAAATAAATTTTTCATTCACAATTTAAGTTAATTAGAAATTAAAATGTGTAGAAAAGAGTACTGTAAGCAACATAGATTTTAAATTGAAGTTATCCAAAGCTACTGACTGGATTTTCAAAATTGTTAACTCAAGTGATGCAGTATTGACGTTTTCATTGCTCATCAGTCATAACAATCACTGTATACATGAAGTAACCAGTCGATTGGTGATTATTTTCATTATTTATTTTATTTTAGTTCAGTCAATGTGATTATTTTCTCGAAAATGTTTAGGTGAATTTTAAATGCACTGTAAAGTTAGCTTTTTTTTTCTATTTTATAAGTTGTAGAAATTTTATTCATAAACAGTTGAATTTTTACTTATTATAATTGATAAACTGTATACATATGCCAGTATATATATTAGTCTAGACATTTGTTCATTATTCACTATTTAGTTAAGTCAATCCAATATTTGTATACAATTTTATGGAGATTAATTGAAATTAATAATGCCAAACTAGTCAGTCACCTGATTTAAAGTAAATGTTAACATGTTATAAATCTAGCCATTAGACAAGCAGTAAAAATGGTATTATCTAATTACCTTATAGAGGTAATGATGAAGTGAATGTAGTCAATTATAATTGATAGTGTTTGAGAAAGAGATAGAAAGTATACACATACTCTTTAAGAAGACTTCATTAGACAGTCTTGCAATCTAAATACAATCTATGTGCCCTCTGAGAGATTAGAAAGAACATCATCGAAACGTCTTTGACAATAAATTAAATTGTTAACTTCTAATAAAGATATAGTGAAATGAAAGATATTTAATTTATTAGAAAACTTTACATTCTGCCTTTGAATGATATGAGCAAGTGCTTTTTATTAAAAACGTATGATTCAGACTTCAAACATACAATCAAATTAATGCAGTATACGCAACTCAAAAATGTTTTAAAAGTTGTAAAGTAGTCCAGTTTCTCATGTTTACGACTTGGATTAAAACCATGTGTTAAACTCAGTTTATTAATTTATTCCATGTTGTTAAGTGTCGTAAGTGATTATAAGCTAAGAAAATAAACAATAAATGGTAATGCACATTTGTGTAAAGTATTCCACTATAGTACTGATAACTCATATATGCATAATAAGTATGTGAACTTATCGATTGTTTTAAATAAGAAAAACATTTTAGAATCCGAATATAGATCTGCTCAGATTTATAACCAACGTTTTCCATTTGTTTCGAAAATCACAATTTTTGGACACAAATTACGCATCAATATCAGCTGATTATTTAAATAATGAGAGATTACAGGGCTATGCAAATGGAAATTAACTTTGAAATTTATTCAACAACGAATAGATGACAGGACACAACTTATTCATCTTTTCCGTTTGTACTGTACAAAATTAGCAGATAATTCTTGAGCAGTATGAAACATATTTATTCGAATCCCACTGTGAAAATCAACATTGGGATGCAGATACATTCAGCCGACGAGTCCCAAATAGGACAAAATGCACCTCCTGAATTTCACTTTCCAGTCACAATTCAACTTAAGTAATATTTATAAAGAGTTGTAACACCAAGATTTCGAACACCTTTTAAAACAATTAGTCCAGCTTGCTATACTGAAATCATGGACATCTGAGGATTTTTATAATTGGTAAGATCAATAGTCATGAAAGTGGGAGTTTCGCACTAATTGATCAGATTATATGGGTATTTATCACTCGGCCACAACTAGTTCAATCACATCATACTATCGATGCGTATGTACAATCATTCCTTGCATTTTGATCAAATTATTTTCTGTTTTCACTAGTAGCAAAATATACGTTTTACAATCTGAATGAAATCGAACTTTTAGTTTGCAGATAATTATTTGCATTTCAAATGAAAATATTGTAAAATTTACAACTATGAAGATTTTTTGGACTGAAAGAACTAATAAAAAGAAAAGTGGTTCATGTGAAACTTCCACTTACCAAATACCATATTTCAACTCTACAGAGTAAAGGAGTGGAGTCTATCCTTATAAATCATAACGTCTAACTTCTTCAATTAAAAATTCATTCAATTACATAAACTACATTGTCAACGCTTTTTTAGGGGTAATATGCATAATTCCAAAACTTCAAGATATAATTAACCTTTACGCTTTATGTATTGTGTATGAGTTTCTTGTGTTATTATGACACTGTTTTGGTCTATAATATTTTAAAAATTCAATGCTTCGGTGAAACTATTATTGCATTTGGGTTTCAAGCTTCAATAGAGCACTGACAATTAATGCTATTCAAGTAAAAAAATTCAAAACAAATTCAGTGAGACATATAGCTGATATACAAATGATGTATTTCTGTTACCGCATTTACATCTTAAGACAACTGTTATCAAACTGTTTAAACCAAGTATGTCAATGTATGAAGTGATGAGATTCGGGGAGAAGCTTACTGGACTAAAGTTTCAACTGGTATATTTAATTTCTAATGGAGGTACAATTAACTCATGAGTTCGAAATATGATGCATTATGTGTTAGTCAGAGACTCATGATATACACTTAATAATTTGTATAACGGAAAGATTCAGTACTTAACATATATATATAACATATATATATAAAATAATTTTCACTTATACCATTTCTATTGCATGCAGTATCAACTTACTCAATATATCATTCTGTAACACT
This sequence comes from Schistosoma japonicum, assembly GCA_025215515.1. NCBI lineage: Eukaryota > Metazoa > Platyhelminthes > Trematoda > Strigeidida > Schistosomatidae > Schistosoma > Schistosoma japonicum. Next base: position 43,093,741 of record CM046069.1, on the reverse strand, counting down.
TGTACGTATCCTTTAGTTATCATAATGCTAATAAAAATCACTATCCATAGGTATTTATTCATTGATTAAAGAATTATGGAAAAAGAACTTGTTTTAAACAATAAACATAGTATTTTGTATTAAATTGTAACTGTTTGAAGTATATTTTCCCTTCTGATTAGTAAACTGTCACGTTCTTTAAATGCATCAACTCGTTATTCTTTCAGTAAACCAAATTTTCTTTTCTTTTTATACTTTCATTAATGTTTTAACTTGTGGTCGAAGTCAGTATATGCACACCACTTAGTTTATGTTTTATGAAGATTGACAATGAAAATATTGAAAAGTTTTGTTTTAATAAAGCTTACTAATTGTGTGATAAAAACGATTAGTGAGGAAGACAGGCACGTAAATGGTAAGTTACGAATACATGTGTCTAACTATACGTGTTTGTTTCTCAAAAAGATCACAAAAAAAAAGAATAGGATGGGATATGCCTTTTTTAACATCAACATTCATCGACTTAATGTCTGTCCGTGAAAATGTGCAAACAAATCGTACATACCTGAGTTATGAAAATTTAGCTTGTAGTTGTTAAACTAACAGAATACCGCCAGACAGCACTTAATTTACTGTTGTTAGTACAGGTTCATAGTAATGAACATCGTACATCAGTAAATACAGGACTAAATTAGAAATAAGTAGTATATTTGTAATATTAGGGTGAGTAGAAATTAAAATTCCTCACTAATCGCTACTTCGTGAAAGCCGTTTCTTCGCAGAACAAATGGACAATTGAATATGACTAACACAAGTTAAAATAACACAAAAAAATAAATCATAGTATGTAGTACAATCAAAAAGTAAGTCTAATCGTATTGAAATCATGTCATGTGGGTCAAGTTGATTTAAAATGTGACCTATTTGTGCATGTTTGTGAACGCCAATCAAGTATGAAGGTGTTGTATGGAATGTTATGAAATTACGATAGTTTATTTTCGACAAACGTGTGCGAAATTCGATTTAGTGTGATTGTGTTTGTATGAATAAATAGTCCATGCCGGATGTATATTGAGGCATTCTTACAGTTGTTTAGCAATATCTGAAAAGCATAATAAATTGTTTCGTTTTTTGTACAGTTTTGATATTTTCAATCACATTCTTACCATTGTCTTGCTCATCTTCTGATGATACAAGTTTGGACGCTCTTGTAAATAAAATTATACCTGGAGTAATCTTTGCACTGAATGTATTTGCTGACAGAAGATCAAAATATCGATTTGTGTGTCACGTTTTAATAGATGCTTCGATTATGTAATCCACTTAGATTTCTATTTCATAAGTGAACTTTAATGTGTTGATCAGTTATAAAGATGTTCTCAAAAAAGTTTTCCTAATAACGACAAAAATGTCGTCTACATACATGAACAAAATTCGTCGTTAAGAAATATGTGTACATATAGGTTTGCTGAGTTCCCAAATACTAAATTTCTATAACTATTATATTAGTTTGTTTGTATAAATTTCCTTTGAAGTTAAATAGAATCGAATACATGTTTTAGGGATTTCATGATATAAATGATCCTAAGGTGAGATCGGTTACATAAAGTCTTGTGTAATTTTAAAGTGGACAACAGTTGGCTCTTTGTTTGTCAACAAATTTATATAATATCAGACGCAAAATGATTAATAAGAATATGGGAAACGTATGTCAGTTTTCTAGACTCTATCAAAATACAGTAAATCTTCTTATATTAAAATATTCCCTTTACGGAAATCCTCAAATGATTATTAGTCTCAAGGTACTCCTGACTACCCTCTTTTCTTAACATTAATGTACTAAACATACTTTAAATCGCTAGATTTGTCCAGATTTACAGTTGGGGTTTCACAAAATTGTAGATAAAACCAACTAATATCGTTATCCAGGATTATCTATCACAAGTGACTTCAATCGTTTTGTATATACAGTGTATCATTTTAATTTCAGGAATAGTTTGTCATACTTAAGGAATGTGAAAATTCTAATAGCTCTGTTAATTTATGCTAGTAGACACCAGCCACTAACTCAAAACTTGTGCGTTTATTGTAGGCTTTATATATCTAATATTTCGAACAACTACTGAATTATGGTCAAACTTACTTCAGTTGGAGATTCGACGTGCATATCCAGTTTATGTTTACATTTATGTTCCAACAGTGCAATTCATAAATAAACCACACTTAAGCTAAACTTACTTTTCTCTTTTATTTATTTTCAATAATTGTTTAACTTATTTTATTCAGCAATATACACAACAAATTCAAAAATCTTTGAATATTCTACTAATTTATATTGAATAAATCTAATGATACTTGATAGGTACACACTTAAGAATCAGTTGTACATATAAAATAAATATGGTACATACAGTTTAGATGAATGAAAAGATACCTTTTTAAAATGTTTTTAAAGAGTAGATGTATTATTCATTAAGCCGTAAACATAAACATCGTGAAAGTGTTTAATATTGAACATAAGTTGTACTTTTCAATTCAATTTACGTAAGCAGTTGTTTTTACTTTCATTAAATAACTTACGGTTTACATTATTAGAAAATCCATTAAATTCATATAATTACTATTTAGTGATAAGCAAGAAGCTACTGAACATAAAAGAAATACTATTCCTTTCTACTGAAAATATCCACGTAACAATCTCAAGATGTTTTGTAAAACAAATTGTAGGCCTATTGAAGAAGTAATCTTAAAATATACATTTGTTCACTATCTGAAAAACAGCGATATCTTTTCCTTATATTAGCTTTACTTGTATAGTGGGTTCACAGTAAATTAAGGTTAAATTTTGATTGAACTTGAAAAAGATACAAAGTGTTAAGTTTAAAAGATTTACGATGTCATAGATGGTATACTAAATAGCCTGATAGATTAATGTGACATGTGAAGTAGAGATGATTAAGAAAGAGTTAATCAAACTTATTTCTATAATTCTAAGGTTTCATTGTTATACATAGAATACCCTTTAATTTTAAGAATATCTGTATATTTTGCAAAAGCGTGATAAAATATTTCTAACTAAATGACTAAAAGACAAAAGCAATAGACTCACTTTTATATCTTACTTTGATAAGGTGTGCATATATAATTTCTAAACAAATTACGTAATATTCTTAGATGTAGTGGTGTATATTAAAAAATATTCTTGTGTTAGAAACACGGAATGCTGTTAAATCAATGTAACACAGTTGTCTAAATGCTACTTACCGACACTTGTGACTGGCTTTATTACCATGCTGTAAAAGAACCAGTAGATTATTACAAACTATATATATATATATATATATATATATATATACATATATATAGCTTGTAACATATATATATATATATATAATGACTAGTCCTTGTAAAAGAATGACTATAAATAATACATACTGAATAATTTATGTATGACTTAATTCAAAACTAGGATGTTGTAATATTTAATTCAAGAAGCTCCGTTTCCCTTGACATCCTGTACTACACTGGTTTAAATTTTTAATGATCAGCTTAAGAATAATAACCGCATAATATTATAAAAAACTTAATCAATAAGTACTATTTGTCAGTTTATAATTAAATTACTAACAAGTGACTGAAAATAAGGGGGGGGATATTTCACCACCATAGCTATTCGTGAGTTAGATACAGTGGTGCTTCCAGCTAATTACATATAAATATTCACAATCAACTAGTAGTAATAATAGATAGAATGGATTCGATTTAAATTTTATCTACTATGGTTAGCAATGAAGCAAGTTGTAAAAGTCAATGTATTGAAAAACAATAGTAAAAGTTCACAGCTACCCTGTATTTAAATTTACGTGATCGAGCTTTCAGATTATTTCAATCATCCATAAATTCTGTTTATTTATACAACAGTTGTATATCAAATTTATTCTCCAACTTGTTCACCAGAATATAGCAGTATTGTGTATCATCAGACAGTAAATTTAGACTGATAGAAATGGTGAAGGTACACAACCGTGTTTACAAGTTGCAAGTACAATTTACAAATAATGAAGTGTTTCTGATATCCATTGTATTAAAAGTACTTAAATGTTAATGTTAGTTCAGACTGATCTTTTAGTTGCAAAGTATGAGTATTATGCCGTGAAATATTTGTAAGCTGATGATTAGAAATGTTCAGTTCTATGTAAATTTGAATGTTTATTAAATTAATCGACATAATACTGATCGTAAATCTTAAACTTTTAATCCATTAAGAAATTTTCGCCAGCCAATATTCGTCATTTTCTAATGCCCACTAAGTCAATAACATCCATATTTCAATTACTTGTCTACGACTATTTTATACCATTTTATACTTTTGACAGATATTTAGTAATCAATAAATAATATGACCAAACAATTCTAGCCAAATACTTAGATTGGCAAGCGTGTCTTGTATTTATTACTTGGCAGATATTTCAAGCAAATATTCAACTAAACATGCGTACTCATGTTCAATATGATAATAAAAACATTACAGATAATTAAACTCACTGAACCAAATGCACTGTGTTAGAGTAGTATGATAATAAATATATTAGGACATTATGTCGGGTTTATTATAAATTACTGTATATTCTGTAACATAAATGGTCGATTGTGTTTAATCAGTAATCAATCAGTTTTACTAAACTAACAGTTTGATTATGAATTCGCTTAATTAAACTGGCGATATTGTCGTTCAAACTGAATTTCTTGAGATTTAGATAGTTCTGAGTTCATGGAGGATTGATATATCAGTTGCCTTATCTGTATTGACTTTTGAGATACCCATGTATAGTTTTGTTAATTACGCTTCAAATTTATCAGAACATTTGAATAAACTACCTTTATCTATGCCAGTTAATGTAGTTTCATAACAATATATTAACATGTAATGAGAGGTATTTGTATCCCAAGTGACGATTATCCTAGGAAATATCGGAGTTAAAATAGAAGTCATATGTCCGTTTATCACATGTTGATGAAAACGGAATCTAGACAAAAGTATAAAGTGATGAATGTTTAATCGGTTATCAACGAGCAAGTAATGAAAGAAAGAAAAAATGATTCGATTCCATTCACTGGCATTTTATAAAAATTGTTTATATAATGAATTTAACCCTGAATTCATGGAAGTTTGTACAAAGACATTTTACTACTGATGAAACTGAAAGTAGTATAAAAACATTTCGCAAATTAAGCAGACTGCGAGAACGTTTGTAGGACACTCGAGGTTAAGTGTAGTTATTTATTCTGAAGTAATTGGAAACTAACTCATCTTGAACAAAACAATATTACTCAGTGTCCAGTGACCTATAAAATGCATAAATACTTTTAAATTTTTGAACTAGTTGAACATTTGATTTCGTGCACCGCCTCTGAATAACCATGTTATTTAGAAATTTTTCAAACTACGCATACTATGTGCCGTGAAGATTAGAAAATTCTTCATTTATTATTTTTCGTTCATTTATATTTATCCTTAGAAGTATCTCAATTTATCCTTCAGTATGTGTCTCTTTCTTAACTATACTGAGTATAAGGTCAATTAGACGTTTGGTAAATGAGTGACTGATGAATAATTTTCCAAACCGACAGCATTATTATAAATCAGTTACTCATTTCTTGTTTCTCACCTAGGTTTTACTTAGCTGGGAAATTTTGCTGCAAGTAGAACAAGTTAGGACATTAAACCTTCTTTTATGTATATATATTTTCATGTTCTCAGTTTATTCTTTCAGAATACTTAACTCATTACTTAACCCATGAACATAGATAAACCGTACAAATGAATTTTAAGTTGTTCACAATTAATCAGTTGTCATGTACTTGTTAAATGCAATTGTACTGGACAATGTTTAAACTTGAAGTGTCTAACTCAATTATTCCGATGATCAGTGTTTTCCTTACTAGTATGTAAGCATCTGGATACAGTTCACTAAGCAAATGAATTCATATTCTACGGTTATGATTATTGTTTTCATTTCATTAAAACTTAAGAATATATATATAACAATTAGCATTTTCAAGTGTACTTCAATGAGTACAGTTGGATTTACACTTTGAGTATAGCCTTAATCTCTTCTTCATCAAATGAACTTCAAAATATTTATAATATTTCATTTAAATTACATCTATATAATATCATCATTATTCAGCATACACAAGGTAATTTCATAGAAGATTTAAGCAACTGTCTTTCATTTATTAATTGTTCGTTCTAGATGTTTCCATGTAGGGCTTAAAGTAGAACGAAAGATGTAAAAGCTTTACTTTTTGAATTTAGAATTTAAAGTTAACTAGATCTTTTTATTAAGAATACAAGTTTAGCGAAAAGTTATTTCTTTTCAGTAAGTTCTTGACCAGTGCTCTACACTGATATGTCGTTTTAAAACTGAGCACAAATTCAGTATTAAGTAACTAAATGATGAGACAATAAATGGCATAATCCAATACTTTTTCTAGAATATAGCGACCACTTAGTAGCCTAAATAATATGATCTTGAAGTACGATTATATAGTCGGTTAGTTATCCTAACCTGCTATACAACAATAAGATAAATATCAAGTTATTTTTAAAAGCGACGAATTGATTATAAAAATTAAGATCACTTGCAAAGTAATAGCAGGGAAGTGATAAAACATTTCGGTGAGAATCAGGTAAAACACCTTTTGAAATGGACTACATAAAGATGGAGTTAGAAATTTAATTTAACGAAATTGAGATTAACGTTGAAAAATTGTAAGAAACTTAGAGATAATTTAGAAAATTATGCCAGTGTAAAAGACAAATTATTGGTGATAATAAATCCTGAATTTCAAAGTGAGGACATTGTTTTATGTAATAACTTTCTATATGTCGCAATACGCAATTACCTTTACCGCTGATGGACTTCGGATCTATTTGATCTACTATGAGTTGATCAGTTCGTCGTAGTTGATATTTTTATTGCTTTAAATATTATTATCACGTGTGTCAGGTAAATCGTAATACTTTTTAAAATAATTAATTTAGCTTGTCTAATACGTTCACAAGTGATATAATTACTGAGTGATTAAAAGTCAGTACTTCAAAACATGTCAACACTTTATTCACACCAACCACGATAGAGGGTTTTCTAGAATGCTACTGGCTTTTATATTCTATGCATATTCATCGAGTGTAATAAATTAATTTCTAGGTGCATTATCCATACACTAATACAATTATTAGTTTATACACCTATGGGTTTATACGCTGGTAGTAGTGGTGTGTTATTCATAGCATAGCTTTATATTTCTAGTCAATTCACATGATTAATGAACTACCTGTATTACCTGCAGAATAAGTTATAAGAACAAAATATTGTAGAATGAAAACAGACTGGATTGTTTAATTGTTTGCATTACTAAATAGGAAATAGTGTTTTGAGATATTGCATAAATGATCAAAAACAAAACAGATAAGGTGTGATCTGTTACAGAAAAAGCAGAACTAATATAAAACACGTCATGTCAAGCATATTAATGTCACGTAGATAGATACCTAGAAGATTTTTGAAAAACCCTACATAAGAATTTTACAAGCTTTTCATATCATATCTATTGATAGAGGTATGACATATTTGCTCATTGTACAATCACAAATTTATTGAGACAATTTATTTTCGGAGTAAACAGTTGGTGAAATATTTTATGTCCGTCTCTCTAGTTTTATCGAAGACAACTAAACACGCTATTGGTTGAATTTTTATCAACACAACACTCTCTCTGTTTTTCTTATACCATTCACAGTATTATGGTGTTTGATGAGCACAACGGTTCATTAATTGTTTAAATTTAAATTCAACAATAAAGTTAGCTATATCATAGAGTTTAGAATTACTAGGATTTACGAGAAAACATGCCGGTTACTTCCGATACAGTGAACCGAAATGAAAATCTCTCTTATTCTAAAAAGGATATTAAAACCATTACTGTATTAATCTCAATGGTAATACCGTTCTATACTGCAGTTGAAATATCTACATTTATATGTGATCAGTATACTTTCTACAGGTAATTTGTTTTTGCATTTTATGACACATTTTTATTAAATGTTTACTCATACATTTGCGTTTTGCAAAAACTATTATTTAGCACGTCACTTTTGCTTGGTAGATGAGACATGAATAAATGCTACCATGCAAATACATGTATAAATATACGCAAAACCTTAGTAATTTATTACTAGCAATTTGTAGTACCCTAATGTAGACATTCATGATTAAATTTTGATTGATTTTGATATCACGTATGAAACCAGGAGATTTTATCTCGTAATGCTGACTTTTGAAATAGAAATTTTAAAATACATAGATTGTGAGTAACAGTAGACATGTTTTGTAGCTCTTTCTAAAATTAGTTATTGGGAGGAAACATTATTGGAATAAGAAGCAGAACTTACTAGGTTCGAATGACAGAGTGAACATCAGCATAGGTGCATCGAGCGAACAAGTCAAATAAAATGAAACCCTCATCACGGATTCCCTTTCTAAACACAAATCGTGCATTGATTGATGTAACTGACTGTATATACTAAGTGATCACTGAGCACTGATCTTTATGACAATTATGTGCTACTTTGTGACAGAGGATGACTATCAACTATCCCTGGAACTACAATACATCATATATACATTCAAATTTATGTAGTAAGACACCATTTTTATTTCTGATCGGTATTCCTTTTCAAATTAGTTTTCTCTATATGTTTACTAAACTAAAGATTTCTTATTGATTTTTTAATCTAATTATAAAGTTTCACCAATTTTTTTTAGTGAATTCTTTAACAAATTCCTTTGTATTTTATTTGCTTCAAGTTATTTTTCCGAAGTAAATAAAAAATAACTTGTTAAAATTTCTTTCTTAATATGAAAACCATATTAAATTATAGTCAGAATATGACTTCTCCAGATATTGATTTTAGTAATGAGCAATTATATGGAACTGAGTAGTCACTGTGATGTTAAGTTTATTGTCTGTCACTTGGTGACAGCATCAATTACAGCAGTCTTACTTCTGTTCCTTCATATGTGTTCCTCTATTTACAGCTCCAACTAATTCTTCTCTCACCTGTTTCGTAACGTGTTTCAGGAAACCTGCCTAACAATTCTGTAGTACAAAAAAAGTTTACTGATGATTTTTATCATTTTTGATCAAAAATTGCTATGGGGTCTATTAATTCATTTAGCGTATTTCGTTAAACCGAGTGAAATCCCACGAAATGTAAAATGGTACTGTTGTTTCTCAATGGAAATTTTCACTATTCAATCGAAATTTGGAAATGGAATCTTACGTGAAAAATTCGCACCAAATCGATTACTTAACAACATCATCGTGTTAGTGCCTTAAAAACTGAGAACTATAACCTCATAATAAAATGTATGAGGGGTTAAGTTCTCGTCTGAATGGTTGTAACATTGTTATTAAACATGCGTGTTCAGCCCACTATAAATAAGTGAAAAAATCACGTTCTATAATACCATCATATATTATTTTTAATCAGATATGTCGATTAATAACAAAATCTTGTTATAATTTATAACTTTGTTGAACTTATCACTGATTGATCAGTAATCAGTTTTGTACATTTGTATCGCAGATATTATTCAATTAAATAAAACAAACAGACAAATGACAAATTTCCTGAGTCATACTTGATCTGTTTCTTAATCTTTGTTCGAAAAAAATTAAACATGACATCCATTCTAGTAATCTAAGTTTGGATTACGCATATCTCTTTCGACTAAATAGTTTCTAGCAAGGTTGAATTGTAGAGGAGATCTGTAACATTCGTTTCATAATCGTTGTGCACTTCAGATATTCCAAAATTAGCCTCACCGTTGTTTGTTACAATTCAGTGAAGTAATACAAGGTAAAGACAATTCATTCGATAAACATTACACGTTTTTATAACTTTTTGAGCCTTTATCACTACTTACTCCCAATTGTTTTCTTCAGTTTCCTAACTGAGCGTGGATTACCATATGGATATGGTATATCTTCTGAAGCAAACAAGTAAGTTTGATTTCAATAATTTTGCCATCAAATACAAACGTAACAAAACGAATTTAATTAGGGCTAAATAATTAGACAAAGATAACATTGGTCAGTGATCGATGACTACAAATCAGTTAGTCCCATTTGAAGTCAACTGCGGACCAAATAGCTCTGTATTGTAACGTAAATCAGTGTCAAACATTGGTTACCGCAAGACCGTATGTTTACTTCACTAATAATTGCTAAATGGCACTAAACCTAGGTTATAAAGGATTTTTAGCAGGCCATATTAATCAAGCTTACACTAAGTAGATTTTGTTACTACAATAAGGCTAACTAATAAACGATAACAAATAGTTTATTTTCAACTTTTATCGCAAATAAAGTTGATCAATTTTCAAATATTATACCCTCTTTTAGTATTTATCACGTAAAAGTATAGTGTTCACTACGTTGTCGCTTAATCTATTAAATTTGGCCATATCACTGAGAAGATTATGCAGATTTATGCTTCATCTACATAGGCTTGAGTGCCAACCGAATTCTACAAGTTACAGTCTTATCATCAATATAAGTCACTCGAAATACAGAATACTGTTTTCTGATTCAAGGTGGTTAGTTATAAATAGCGAAAAGTAATAAGCATAGGTCTCACAGTTGTTGCTTATATGTTAAGTATAATTGCAATTTTGAAAGAATCAACAGTGTTCGTGTCTTTCTTTCGACCAACATAAATGACTAGGAAAACATGATTTTGGAGATAGTTAAGTGATTAATCGGTATCAGTGAAGGAAAAACTCACTGTTCTGGATGAAATCCGTTACGTATTTTAGATAGTGATGAGATATTCTTTGTGACTTTATTTTGATCAGATTGATATCAATATTTCCTCACTTAATTTTGAGTAGACGACTGAAAAATCAATCCCTAGTTGGTATACAATTATTGATTATACTAGTGGGATATTACAAGTTTCATATTATTTAAAAATGTGGTCAATACAACGGTGTGTATTGAATGAAATATCAATATAACATCCTAAATAACGCAATGGTCAAATCTCTTTCAAAACTAAGACCCTTGAAGTTAAAAACTATATTCATAAAAATATTATGTTATTTCAAATGTTCAAAAACATGATATTGAAATGGATACAATTTTCCTTACTTCTGTCGTTAGAAATTCTTCAAATAGACTACTTCATTTGTACAACAACCTCTCCTCCCGTGTTCTCTGAGCAAGTGAAGAGTATCTGTTTTATGGCACATGAGTTTTGGTGGACTTTATGATCATTCACATACTAACCCATTCAAATTAAGAGCAATAAATGTGTTACGAAAAACTTCTTAGCTGAAACCCAACGTATACCAGTTCCGCTTTATTCTATAGCTGATAAAGATAACTTTCGAATTAGGCACATATTATCACTTAACTTTACAAGACAAAATGTATCAAGTTCCAAAAAATTACTCTTTTTAATTTACATGATATCACAGAAGTTTTGATTTTCAGATTAAATCATTCCTACTAAACGTGAGCTAGCGAAGTTATTTGTTTCTAAATTTTACTAATGAAAGACTATGTTACTCCAAATTCACTGATTAATACAACGTCATCGGGCTTCAACTGAGTATACTATTGTGACTGTTTATTATTTATTTAGAAAGCAAATTTTATGTTAAGTACTTCGAAATTAAAAGGCTTTTTAAAATATGATAAACTCATTGTAGTTTTTTAGCTGCTTGATAATGGAAAGGTAGTGGTGAACGTTTAAAATGAAATAAAAAGGGAAGTGTAAAAAGCAAAGAGATAAACGAAGTTGATGTAATGTTAGGCTTAATAATCAGGTTAATGCAGCTTTGCCTTTATATAGTTGCATTCTACCCTAAAGCACAGTCTTAATATACAGTTGGAAGTAAAATAGGACATAAATTTATAGTGTGTTCATAGAATGAGAACATTCTTTTCATTTGAGTGATTTTGTTTAAATCATATTGTATTATAAAATATTACAATGACGAAATATCAGTAATTTCGCTCTACCGAATGTTATAGGTTTAGTTCAACATAGAGTTCTCGGAAAAACAGTCACAGATAATACTAATCAATCGCATATCAGCAAAGAAACCTGCTGACACCTATTTGATGCCTATTTTTATATTTTGCGTAAAATCAATATACGTTATTTCGCGAATCTCTGTAAAGATACTTTTCAGCAGTTCCTGCATTTTGTGGTCATTTCCTAAGTCCAAATTCTGAAATTTCCTGATAATTTAATTCGTTTGGTAACATATTTGAAATAATATTCATTTGTTTCCAAGTGAAACATCGAAGAAATAATTCGTTCGATCTAATATTCAGACCATCAATGTCTTTTTTTAATCAAAAATAATTTCAGTTCAATAATAATGAAATCTTTGCAACAGGACGCCCAGAAGCAAACATCATTAGTGCAGTCATCAAATAATTTTGCGGCAGTTGCTCCTGGTTTAATATCGACTCTAGTTGTTGGTTATATATCTGATCGTTTTGGACGGAAAATTGCACTAGGAATTCTCATAGCGGGAGAAGCTGCACAACTGGGAGCTGTAGGTATGGTTATTAAGAGTTTCTATGTGAATTTAATATAAAAATATATTAAAAGCTGGAAATTAATTTCATGATGAGCTTTAAATGCAGTAAAATCCTCTTTATGAAGTATCCTGAACAATAATTTCGTGACAAATTCTTGAGAAACATATAAAGTGTGCTTTAGTTCACTTCAAACATTTGGAATAGCATTTGTCGAATTGAATTAAAGTAGTTAGATAAATAAAAACATGATTAATGCGCTTATCAACAACTTACATAACTTAACTGAAATCAAAGTCATTCCTTTTAAAAAGTTATGTTGCAAAAGTGGAAGTTCATGAAACCCAATCTTTGTAAGAAATGGTAATAAAGTTGAATATAATCATGATAGTTAAAAAAGCTGCTGAATATTATAGTAATAGGGAAAGAAGTGGTTGAAAGAATAACAACACAGTCAACTTATTATCAGTAAAATATTTATTCCGTATTGTCAAATAAAACAAGATGAAGTCATCAACTAGTAAGCTGCTGAAGTAACTTGTAGATAACATATAAATGGTAAATGGGATTATGATAGATCCCTATTATAATATTTGATTACATGGAATTACATAATAGATTATTGTTTACAGAATATTACAATATATACGATATCTATTTTTATTTCATATTTTGGATTGTGGAGCGTACTAAAAGGCTTGCACACAAATTTTGGAGTCAACGACTAGTTTAATCAAATCTGATCTCGAAATATATATGATGACATGTATGCCACCTAGTTGCATTAAGAAGGTGGACTTACAGAAATTCAAATAGAAAGGCCTTAAGATGCTTAGCAAATACCTAGCTTGAGTCATTGTTTTAAGTCGAACGTATATAGTACTAAATCAATCAAACGGTTGATATCTGTTATCCCATGTAGAGCATAGGCTGCCGACCAGCATTATTCAACCAACATTGTCCTTCGATTTCCTTTACAGCTCTTCCCAAGTAGTCTTCATTTTCTTTGTATTTGTCTCCGATTCCCAACGCAATGTTCCTGGGTCTCCATCTTTTTCTCTGACCTTCAGGATTCCAAGTTGGTGCTTGTCATGTGATACAGTTTGATGATTTCCTCAATGTTTGTTCTATCCACCTCAATTGTCGTTTCATAAATTTCTCCTCACTTGAATATTGGTTGATTTGTTCTCTGCCAAAGGATGTTGCTGAGGGCATCCAACCAACAGATCCGAAGTATCTTACGCAGACAGTTGTTTATAAATACTTGTATCTTCTGAAAAAATGCCTTTCGTAGTTCTCCAAGATTCAGCTCCATACAACAGAACTACCTTCACATTTGTATTAAAAATGTTGACTTTAATGTTGACCGACAGTTAATGTGAGTTTCAGATGTCCATCAATTGTACAAATTCTGCCCTTGCCTTTCCAATCAGCACTGTCACATCTGTATCAAACTCTCTTTGTTTATCGATGATGCTGCCAAAGTGTTTAGAGGTGTATACATTTTCCAGAATTTCCCCGTCAAGTGTAATTGTGTTAGTGATTGTTGTTTTGCATCGAAGGATCTTGCTTTTCTTGTTGTGCATATTGAGGTCTACTGCTGCCAAGGCTGCTGCTAACTTGTCCGTCTTCATCGGCATTTGTTGCTGTGTGCGAGATAGGAGAGCTAAATCATCCGCAAAGTCTAAGTCAACTAGTTGCATTGACGTTGTCTACTATATTCCGAGATCGCCTTGAGATGTTGCGACCTTTATGATCTAGTCAACCACCAGCAGAAAGAGGAAAGGTGACAGTAAGCAGCATTGTCTGATACCGGTCTTCACTTCGAATGAATCTGTAAGCTGACCTCTATGAACGATTTTGCAGTATAGTCCGTCTCAAGAATTCCATAGGAAATTGGCTATCTTTATAAATACGCCATAATATCAAAGAAGGCTCAATAATATTCTCCTATCCACTCTGTCGAGTACTTTTTCATAGTCAAAAAAGCTGATGTAGAGTGGTGAGTTCCATTCAATTAATTGTTCAGCAATGAATCGTAGGGTAGCAGTTTGTTTAGTACACGACCGGTTTTTACTAAATGCGACCTAATGCTCTGGAAGTTGGGTGCCAAGTGGATCTTTAATTCGGTTTCGGTAACACTTTGTTGAACACTTTTCCTGGTAATAAAAATTAATTGATGCCTCTGTAGCTCTCGCAATTGCTAAGATCTCCTTTCTTTGATGTCTTGATGAGGTACCATTCTTTCCAGTCTGCTGGCATTTGTTATTCCTCCAAAATCTTGCTGAAGAGAATGTAAAGAATCTTTGCAGTTTCTTCTGTATCTGTCTTAAGTGTCTCAGCTGGTATGTTGTCTGGCTTTGCTGACTTGCCACTCTTGATTTGACAATCGGATAGCCCTTTCGATTTCTTCGACTGTTGGTGGGTTAGTGTACATCGGGAGATCCGTGGCTACTGCTTCGATAACTGGTGAGTTCAGTGGGGCTGGTCTATTCAAGAGTTTTTTGGAGTGTTCTGCCTTACCTGTTTCCTTGCTCATGCACTTCAGTGATTGGTTTTCCAGCGTTGTTCTTGGCTGGCCTTTTTGACTTACCGTATTTTTCAGCTAGATTCTTAGTTGTGTCGTATAGGTGCATCATGTTCCCTTCTTTTATAGCTTTTTTCGCCGTCATTGCTAGGTCCTCCAAATACTTCCGTTTATCTGACCTGATGCTTCTGTTTACATGCTTATTGACTTCTGTGTACTCAGCATCTGTCTTGGCTTTCTCTGTTTTTGTCCGGCTTTTATTAATTGCTAACTTTCTGCTCTTTCTTTCTTGGATTTTGTTCAGAGTACCGACAGAAAACCATTCTTTATGGTGTTGTTCCTTGTAACCAAAACCTCATGACATATTGAAGTTATTGTTTCCTTAATCGTTTTCCAGTTGTCTTACATGTTAGTTCCACCCTTTTCTAGTAGATAGTAAAATGCCTGGAACTTATTGTTGAGAATTATTTTGAATTCGTTGAGTTTGTTAGTATCCCCGGGGAAGGGCTGTGTTAAAGTTTCGCAATACTGCTGCTTCAGTTGTCCAGTACTTCTTTAGCATCAGTTTCATTTTAACCACCACCACATTGTGATCTAAAGTTATGTTAACTCCTCTCCTTCCTCTTACGTCTTTTATGGTTCACATAAACTTTTTATTGATGCAGATATGGTCGATTTGGTTCTCAGTAATGTGGTCTTGTGAAACCCATGTAGTTTTGTGCATACGTTTGTGGGAGAATATCGTTCCACCTATAATCATTTTATTGAAGGAACATAGGTTTGCAGACCTCTCACCGTTTTCGTTCCTTTCTCCTAGTCCATGTCGTCCTATGATGCCTTCATATTTGGTGTTGTCTATTCCAACCTTGGCGTTGAAGTCTCCTATCAGAATGGTCAGTTTCTTAGCTAAGCATTTATCTATGGTTGATTGAACCCTTGCATAGGACTGGTCTTTGTCGTCTTTGTGTCTATCGTTGGTGTGTGCATAGCACTTGATGACATTCATTGTAATCCCTTCGTTTCTTGTCTTAAAGGATGCTTCGATGATCCTAAGTCCATGAAGTTTCCATTCTGTAAGGGCTTTCCATACTTCTTGGGACAACATCAGTGCTACTTCTTTTTGCGTGTGAGGCGTTTTCTTCTTCGTGGCTAAAGTATAAAAGCACTTCTTCTGAGTATAACCGTTGCTATCCAGCTTGTAATCAATGGGTTCCGTTCATTCCAAACATCTCCAGGTCGTATCTTTTCATTTCCTCAGCTATTTGGATGAGTATTTTTGTCTATCATATCGATCAAGCATTCCATGTACGCATATTAATTGTTACTCTGGTTGTCAGAAGGGGCATCAGCCTCATGGCCTCTGAAGTAACTCGGCATTCACCATGAAGCGTCATAACTTTACAATATGAAGGTCTTTCAACTCTTAGGATAGAGTTAAAATGATTAAAAAAGGTTTTTACTAGTTAGCGTCTTTTAGAATGGTTATTTTTTACGGAATGGGGTCGCTGACCCCATGCCTGATCCTCTTCCACCTTTACCCGGGCATGGGACCGGCAAAAACCCTAGGGTAGGAGGTTTAGGCAGAGTTATATGGCACTAAAAGAATAATATTATTACCAATGCATTACAGCGTTTCGACTATACAATTCTAATCATTTCGATTGTATAGTCCTTTGTAGTTTCTTATCTGATACACATGTTTTTATGTCAAAATAAACAAATAGGTATTTCATATCCAGGCTATTCATTATTATGTTTCCACACTTTTCTGTTCATTGGACTGCTTACATTATTTAGATGTATTCGATTCTTTTACTTCCAGCTATTGTTGTGTTCTTTCGTTTAACACCATGGGCGTTAGTTGCTTCGAATGTACTGGAAGGTGTAATTGGTGGAGGTTTACTATCAGCAATTGCCCAATTTTCTGTTTGCATTGTCGATTTAACAAATTATGATCAACTCCGAAGCTTTACGTCTATCCCAAATTCTGTATACGAACGTCGACGCTGGGTATTTCTTACGCTTATTGATGGTTTAGCCTGCCTAAGTTTGGCTACCGCCAATATGATTGGAGGTAAATATCATATTTATTATGGATAGAATTTGCACTAAACTTGTGAAACTTTTAAACTACGAATTCGATTTTTGATAACACATGTTAGTGTAAATGAATCATTAGAAATGACGGGATTTGAGTTTCCGACAAGTGGTTAGTAATTTAAATTCACTCGAACTTGATTTCAGGTGCACTCAACTTAATATAAAAAGAGCTTAGCAAAATACGATTCAATCATTTGCTTATGGTCAGTTTTGATTGTCTAGCGTTTTGCTAGGCCGAATGCAGACAACATTCCAGATTACCAAGCCCTCACAGTCCTACTTACTCAATAGTGCACTTAAAAGCTGCTGCAAAAAAAGATTTCATCACAAAACGTGTGTGATAGACAATTATGTTACAGCATAAGTTATGCTCTTAAAAGTGGTGCAAGCAAATATATCTGGCTTTACTTACTGACCAGTTACAACTTACAAGACGTGATGGAAGTTTTGAATCTACTAAAATCGCTGTGTGTGACTGATCATTACAGATATGAACTTCAATATATAGATATAATGAAACTTCCGCAGTATATTTCTTTACAATATCCACTATAGATTTCTTGAAGTTTTAGTGAGAACTACTACTTGACATATGAACAAAGTCAGAAGTGGAAAAGTAACTCAGTAATGAATTAGACGGAGGAAAGAGCTATATTGTAACTTTACTGATGCAGAAGTTTAGTCTGGAATTCTGACTCAATTGTTTAGAAATAGTTGTTGAACTCAGTCAAATAATTCTTATTTCAAAGTTGTACAATGTTCAGGTTATTTTTTACCAAAGTATCCTCAAATATAACGAAAGGGCTCTTCATTAGTTGATATTATGAGAAGCACTTCCCAAAAAGTACTCATCTAAAACATAATCGGAAATTGATATACAAAGCTGGCAAGGAAGTTTAGAAATTAGTTAATGCAAACCTGTTAAAAATTATTTGAATTACGTAAATAATTATTTAGAAATTGCTTAATATTTTTACTTAAAAGGTTTGCTGATTCATGCATATGGATTCAACATAACAATGGGTGGTTGTATTATCATCTATGTCCCAGTTATCATTCTGATATTTATTTTACCTGAAACAAATACTCAAAGAAGTATAGATAATCATAACAAAGTATCAGAAAAGGAGGATTTTGTCCACATAGAGTCATCTTGTTTGGGATCATTCAATCAGAAAATAAAACAAATATCCACGGTAAATGGAAACAATCTCCCTTTTTCAAACTTTATTTTACTCACTTTTTAAAGATAAACAGACTAATTCACAATTAGACTGGGAATCTTATTACAGTACAATCCCCACACTCATCATTTCTTTCCATTTTTATTTTAACAAGAAGGTGACTTAAATCATTTATTTGTTTTACAAATTACCATAATATTATTAGATGAAGCAGTTAGTCTGAGAGATGTTATGTATTTACAAGGTGTCTATATATGAAAATTAAAGAAAGTCATTTGCGTGGGAGGTCATATAGGTGCAAGAGATAATTCTAAATAGAATGGAGAGACATTATTTAACATGGCGAAAAACGGATAAACGTCTTTAGGCAGTAAGTAGAATAAAGAATAACATAATGTATGCAAGTGATGATTAATTTTTGTTGCAAATGTTATTGTATAACTTTTTTATCTAACTAATTATCGTCATTACCATTATACTTTCAGGTTGTTACGTCATTACGTCCAGTTTTAATTACAATCATGGGTATTCTATTTCTTGTGTCCGTGGCGGCAATGGTAGACTCACCATTTGTTACAGTTTACTTAATGAGTGACCCATTCTGGTGGAATTCCAAAAAGCTGGGATTAGTAAAGTAATAGTGAACTCAATCTATAAATTTCTTTAAAATTGCCTATTACCGTTATCTTAAATGTGTAGAAAACATCTTTTTAAACACAAATTCAATACGTAATATATATATATATATATATATATATATATATATATATATTACGTATATATGTATATAACATAAAACCAAGGGAACTGATGAATAGTTCAACAAAATATGTTTTTAATAAGGTGATATGCTATGTAATAGAATAGTATTTTCGAAATCAAGCATAATTTTAAATTTGTCAGGTTAAGCAGGCATTCATGCAATAAACATTTTATCAAAATGGCCTGTTTCAATTACGGATATCAAAGTCTAGTATAACTGCATATTCCCATTCCATTGAGTTGAATTGAGAAGCTTCGTATAAAAATATCATGTGAATTTTCAACTACCAATTAATTACTATGCGTCTAACCCACGGGTAAATTATATTAGGCATTAAAGGATCAATAGTTTATGCACTAAACAAAGTAATCTATTTGTGTACAAAAACACGAGGTGACGATCCAGAATACTATTTCAAGTTAACAAAATTGTTTTGATTAACAATCAGAAATGTAGCTATTTCGGAGCATGACCCAAATTTAAAATCTTTCAGCTGTGAATAGAAGCATGTTTGATATTGAGAATACAATAAACTAATCAATGTAAACTATTGGTATATAGATGCTTAGTTGTTTTAATGATTATTTCGGGTTGAGGTTATTTTATAAAACCTTACTTAAAAGTCTGAGCGATTGGTTACACAATATTTTAACTCTGTGTCCGAAAAATACTTAGATGGAATCATACTTGCATATGATCTCATATACTAAAATTAAAAATAATTGCAATGTTTCATCCTGGTCCTAGTTTTTTCAGAGATATATTCAAGAATCGTAATTCTCAAGTATGAAGTGGAGATATAAGAGAAATAGACATTCACTAAGTGTCCGAACATACATTCATACTGACTTTTAACATTTCAAAAGGTTCAAATGTAGTAGGTGAAAGAATATGTGTATGTGCCTGAGCTTGTAATTATTTTCAGTTTCGACCGCTGGAATTATTCAGATACTAAGCAAAACTCCTCCTTTGTCTTACAGGATGCATACGTGATTTCAAGTCCATTAGGTTCCCATATTATGAGTGCTTGCCATTCTTCTTAGTACAACATTAGTGTTACTCCTTGAGTGTACGAGGCATTTTTGTTTTTGTGACCGAAGTACAACAGTACTTCTCCTCAGGATAATCGTTGCTGTCCAGCTTGTAATCAATGGGTTTCGATTATTGCAAACATCTCCAGGTCGTATCTTTTCATTTCCTCAGCTATTTGGATGAGTATTTTCGTCTATCATATCGATCAAGCATTCCATGTACACATATTAATTGTTACTCTGGTTGTCAGAAGGGGCATCAGCCTCATGGCCTCTGAAGTAACTCGGCTTTCACAATGTCGTGTTTTAACACCTTCCCACTCTCATGGCAGAGTTAAAATGTGTTTCTTCTGATTAGCGTGTTTAGCAAGATTTTTTTTTACGAGGTTACCTACCCCATGTCTTACCCTCCTCCTTTAACTGGGGTTGCAACCCTAGGGAGGATTCCGTGCGGAGTTATATATAGCTTTATTTAAACTTTAGTCATCTTTTATTCTTCTTATTGCTTTTTCAGATAATTAGTTATATTTTTTGTATAATAGCACTAACCCTTACTTATATTATCTAAAGCGTTATGCTACTCATTATCCACGTAGATTGTTAGTCAGGATATTCATTATCATGCAACTAATTTAACGTTTCCAACAGAACAACATTAAGTATTTTTCACCGCTAGCTTTGTTGTCTAACCAAAGCAAAAATCTTATGTTGGTTGAAATTAGTTTACTTAGATGTATCCGTTTGTAAAGTACAAGGTATCAAGAGAGTAAACATCACTTTGCTTCCATTGTAATATTTATTGTTATTTTACTAAAACGGTCGATTTTGCAGTAACAATGTATTGATCACTAACAAAATGACAGGAATTCATAAACTCAATTTACAGACAGTAAAATTTGTGTTCACATATAAATCGAGTATAACGTATATTATTTGTGTGAGGATTATTTTGTTTATTAGTGCGTTTCGAGGTACAACTGATTTATGCTTCTGAACACCACACCATGTTCTCTTTAGCAGCTTTACAGACTTTCAATCTATTAACTTATAAAAGATCAAGAGGAGCGAAGAAATTCCTTTTCAATTAGTTTTTCATCAAAGGTCTACACTAATGTATGCATATACATATATATATATATACCACAAATTGATGAAAGTGGGAATTCTAGCATTCGATACCGACCCAATGGTGCAGAGGTTTAGGCGCTCACCGTCAACCTGAAGCCCCCTATGCGGAATCTGGGGTGCGCACTGCTTAGGTGTCCCACACTAGGACGAAGAGCTGTCCAGTGCTCCCAAGTTCTTAATGGTACGATTTCAAAATCAATCTCTGACGAATTCAATGAACTTAATTTCTAATTTACACAAAAATAGTCAACTCAATTCAGTTTTACAAGTTCAAAGGTGTTTATTAAATAATTGTGACTGATTAACAAAGCAATTAAGACATGAAGGTGAATAAGGCAATTATCATTTTGAAAGCGTGCAAATGATACGTGAACGCGTCATCATACTATTGATTACATATTATATATTGGGAAGAAACCGATGAAGTAATTATACGAAATCTGATGGTACAGACAGTTACGTAATAGTTAAGTTGCAATTAAGATATAACAGATTTCTTGAAGTTATGACAAGTATTGTATATTGTGATAATAATAATAATGAGAAAATTGAGTGTAATAAGTAATTTGTAAACTATCCAAGCATTAGCTATTATGATGGCAAAAACAAGAAAAGAAGCTGTTCAAATTTATTACATGTCCGGTTCGAGAGTGTGGATACTGATGGCTACCGCTGTATGTAAAAGACATGCGTAAACCATAGGACAGATTGGGTGTCAATTAATTGTAATTGCTTAATAAACACCTCTGAACTTGTAAAATTATTATGTAACCCACCACTAATTATTTGGTAATGACTTTAAACCTATTATATATATATATATATATATATATATATATATATATATGCATACATTAGTGTAGACCTTTGATGAAAAACTAATTGAAAAGGAATTTCTTCGCTCCTCTTGATCTTTTATAAGTTAATAGATTAAAAGTCTATAAAGCTGCTAAAGAGAACATAGTGTGGCGTTCAGATTTATAAAAGATCCCTTATGTTTAGAAATGCCAGAAACAAGATTGGTGACAAGTAATTTTAGTCTGGCAAACATTTACAAGCAATTAGTTTAATTACTTATATGTTCGTATTCACAATCTAGAAATTTTTAAGAATGTAACGTACATGTCCTGGTATTATTTGTTTTATCAGGAATTAGAATATGCAGGATAATGTGAGATTTAAAATCAAAATTTGAACCATTTATCAACGAGTTCTCATAAATTAGTATATACAAAGAGTAAAATGAAAGGGATATTTTAGTTTGCTTGATATAAGATGAATACTTTGATTTTAAAACTTTCAGTGTTACATCACAAGTTGAATCAGGTGAGTAATTTTGCAAGTCAATAGATCTCTCCTTATGGGAATATTTATATCAAGGAATAAAATATCCTATAAAAAGAGAGGGATTTAAGCATATAATATGGAATTATATTATGTTGCGACTTGCATGGAAATGTATTAGAGACCAAACAAGACAAGTGAATTAAATGCACATATAAATGTATATGCATACGTATGTTATGAGGCTGAAATGCTAAATGCCTTTTGACAGGAAGATTCTAATCTTAGTCAGGCGCACTGCAAATGGTTTAATCTCCAAAAAAATTTCATTTATAGAGTTTCGGTTCTATCTACAACCACTATGCAATATGTAATTACTGATCGACATGAAGCTTTAAAATTACTTGCAATTTAAGGCCACAAATATCAGTAAGGTCATTTAAATTATAAGTTTTTATGTTATTCTACGTAAGCCACTGAGTTCAGATGGTTCCTAAAATGATAGATAAAGCTTTAAAAGTATTGACTCTTTATTTTAATTAATTTAAAAAAAAAAACGAGGAAGAGGAGTGATTCTTTTCATTTAGCTTTTTACCAGAACCCTACACGAATATATGCATATATATGATCAGAGTGTACACAAACTTCAATAGGTTGGCTTGACGACTGTTATGTGAATTATTACTTTTTCAGAAACAGCTGTTTACCATCCGAAATAATTTACTCTTTAACACAATGATGACAAAATCTTCAATAAAAGCATAGCACAGTTACAGTACATCATGTACCCGAAGACTATTATTTATATTGAATACTGAAAGCATATGCACTGAACTTATATTTAGATGGTAATTTGTAAGTAACGGAATAGACTACATACTTATATAATGTTTCACTCAAATTTCATCCATCATACTATTGTCTTTATTCACATCATAAATTTCCATTTACTTATGCATTTAGTGGTATAACAGATGCGTGCTCAGCAATTTTATCCATAATAATTGTAATTATCTTGGCACGAATCCAACGATCTGAATTGACAAATTTGGATACTGGAGATAACGATACGTTAAAAAGAGATGACAAAAGCAAGCCTAGGTCAAGTTCACGATTTCAGAGTACACTGTTTAATCTACTAACATTTGCATTAGGTTTAATGTTGTTAAATAGAATTTTAATGTCAGTAGCCTATTTACCCCAACCTTTAACAGCGAATATAATAGTTTATTTAGGTAAGTATTAAAATTTAATAAACAAATAAGTTTCTTAATGCTGTAAGTTATTATGCTATTGATCGATCACTGAGATATTGCTAATATCATGACTGTCTAGTTGTTCGAATTAACCTAACTCTGTTGATTACATTGTAATTTATCTATTAATTTTACTGAATCGACATGACACAACTATATTTTGACGTAAACCCCAGCTAGGAAAGCTTACTGATAACGTCTCAACCTGTAACGATGGTTGATACTAATTGCAATTCCAGAATGTATCAAACGCCTCAAGACTACTGACAAGTACCAACTAGTGAGTTGCCTAGTTTAAGGCCTCGATCGACTACCTTCGACATTCTTACATATGATTATTCATTCTGATTTTTCGAACATTATTTTAATGTTCAAACAGTTTGGTAAATCTAACTTATAGCTGCATTTTGTAAAGCATTCGGTTTTAGCAGGCTAAAATGAAAATCAGGATTAGCCTAAAGATATCCTATATGAATACTGAAATCGTTGTGAAAATTATATTTTAAAGCGTAAAATTGGATAAACTTTTATATCATTATTGAACATAAGGCATACTCACTCCAAGAAACGAGTAAAAGTAGCATTCCTTGAAGCTTTTACTTAAACAATACAGTAAACTTTACTATATCTACGACGTTTCAAATAAAGCTGTATAATGCAAGTCACTGTTAAGTAAATAATCATGCATTAAATTGAATACCTACACTATACTTCGAAATTTTCAGCCCTAATACCTAAACTGGCAAAAAATATGAATTTTCCATTATTACGTACACTAGTCGCTGATTGGAGTAGCGTGCAGAGAAAAGGTAAGTTCCCAATGTATGACTTTTAAGTGGCAATTTACTATTAAATACGATCAGTGAGAGGTATAGTTAAAATAAAAGAACTTAAAGTAAAAATACGTTTTATTCGTTTCATTAGAGTTTCTGCCAACAGCAAACAACCACAGTACATAAAAAAGTACAAAACAGCATTGATCAAAATCTTCAAACTGTCATTCTGTTATCCTTAAAATTATCCTGTGTAAATGGGTTTTCTTAGCACTAATTGGTAGAAAAAAGCCCCTTAATATTATTAATGCTGATATCACGAATTGAACTGAACCAGACAACCATTGATCACCTGGAAGCACTGGACAGCTGTTTCGTCCTAGTATGGGACTCCTCAGCAGTGCGCATCCACGACCCTGGTGGGGATCGAACCCAAGACCCTCTAGCTCCGCGACGAGCGCCTTACCATTGGACCACTGAGCCGGCTCTAATGGTTGATATTTCTAATTCAGTCAATTCATGTTACGTTTTGCGCGACCTCATCCATTATTTTTTTTAAAATAGCAATGTTCTGAATACATCGACAATCAGTGTGACACCATTTATTTACAAAAGATAATTTGGTTAATTTCTGATTAGGGATGTTGTCTTTGAAAGTGAGTAGACAGGGCTTTAGAACAGTTATTTAATTGCACAAGTATTTGTTTTTGCTTTTCGAAAGTGTCATGTAGTTATCAAAAAAGAATAAATTCAAATTCACTACTGAAAACCTTAGAAAGCTGGAATTCTGTGTGCTAAAAAGTCTAGAGATAGAGACAATGATAGTCTGTGTAGTGAAGATAAGCGCAATAAGCTATATAGGAGAAATGCATGTAACTAAAGAGAATAGAAGTAATGCCGATAATCCTACTGCTCTCCTGATATTTTTATATAAACGTAAACTGATTTCACTTTATTACCTCTTAGATTTTATATGAAATAATTAGTTTATAGGGGCGGCTTTAATTAGCTCATGAAGTGACTTCGAACTAATAAAATCAACAGTTCTTAGCTTTCACAATTACTAATTACTTTCTACTATTCTAAAAGGTTTAGTTCTTTCACTGGCTTCCTTCATTTCACGAATTGGCCTATTAATCAGTGTAAGCGCTTTACCGCTGGTTTATTCAGCTACGCTTTCATACTTTCCCGGTGCTGTCTTTCTTGTATGTGCAGCGATGCTACTAGTTTCATTTTGTGCTGCAGTGTACGTAATACAGTTAGTTTTTAAGTTTCATTTTTATGACTTTTACAATTTTTAACCATATAAAGAAATTATAATACGAATGAAAAACTATTATGGGCACAGTACTTTTGAACAACAATACTTTACAATGTTATTAGAGCAATAGTTTGGTAAGCAGCCTCTAGTAAATTGAGATTTGATGGTTCATTTTAGGTACAACATTCTCACTCTTTGATAACTACAAATCACTTGTATGCAGCAGAAATAAGGTGTAAGGATTATTCGCTTCTGATTGAGATGGGAAGTGTGTGTTGAAAAACCATAGTAGATAAAAGTCAACTTTCAAAATATTAAAATATATCACCAAATAATTAACTATAAAGGCTTCAAAAAATCATTTCTTATTAATGACATGTGCATAATAACTAAATGATACTTAATAATTAGATTCAGAAACTGTCAATTGTACCGTTGGTACATATGAAAATAATTCTGTTTAGAAATGTCTATCATAGAATTTTGTTCAATAGACTTATGACAGTACTTAGGGTGGATCCGAAAATGATAGGTGTGTTGAGTTATGACTCCACTATAAATTAAAAATGATGCAATAAATAAACATTTAGAAGTATTCAGAAATTCATTATATTTCAAGTTTCGTCTAACAGATACAACCAATTTCTTGAAAAACATTCCTATGACACATGATACTGATACATATCTCCTGACACATGATAACACATGTTTGCAGTAAACATAGCAGTAGATTGCTTAATCAATTTAACTTTCTTTATGCACTCAATATGTTAGTGTGTAACACACTAATCTTAGAAACTAAGGATTCAGAGTTTAAGTATATAGATACTAATACTGGTATATTTAAACAGGACAAAGTTTGTTTAGTAGATTCCATTGGTAATCAAAGTTTTAGATACTTTATATGGTTTGCAGGAACGAAAATGTAAATATAAATGGTTCTACAGCATACACTTGTTAAAAATATGTATTGCAGTAACAGAAGGAGGTCGCAGTACTTAACAGTAAGATGTTAACTGCAATGCTTTCGTGTCTTGCTGCTAATTAATTTATAAAATATCATGCTTATTACAATGCAAGTTACATAGACAGTGAAGTTTCTTAGCCAGTACATAAGTTGATAGAAATCCACTCTGTTTGCTATTACCATGGAGGTTATTTAGTCAATTGATTATATCAATTACTTTGTAGGCAGTTGTAATTACTGGGGTCACATTGTAATATGAGCGGTCCAAATGATATGCTTATATACCAAACTAATGTCCCAGTTTGAATAATACTACTCAGCTGTTAAATTATTTTGACTCACAGTTAAATTCTATCTGAAAATACTAATCTTTGAATGCCCTGTATAACGTATTAAGCCACCTGGCTGAAAGATAATTTTTTTCTAAAATCCATTTTAGTTCACTTCCATTCATAGTGAAATACACGAACGTGTGAGCAAAGAAATGGAAAGTGAAGGTTACCAGTTGCTGTTCATCAAGAATAGCTCAGAATAATGACATCTATTAAATTTTAGTTAGTTCTTTATGTTTCATGTACGCACATAATTTTATTGACGGAGATACGAATGAAAACCGCTTACTTTTATTTTAATAACTAATGTTCATATGTTTCTGTAGATTAGCATTGTTGTTGTCATTATCTAATACTATAAGAAATAAACAAGCCTACTTGGAACCTACCTCAACTTTTCACTCAGATACAAAATATAGCTATTTTTGTCTAAAAAGTTAAGATGTCAGTGGACTTCTGAAATCTTCTTGTTTTCAAGGGCCACTAATTATTAGTTGTGATAATTTTGTAATAAATTAGTTTCTAATTAATAATAGTATTTTTCTTCTGAAAGCATGAACTATGTGAGTACTAGAATTGTAGCTGTACTCAGTACGTATCTTCGTGCTCAAGGCAACAACAAGCAATCATATATGAAATAAGAACACGGATTATATAGAATGGCAACAAGAGTAGTCTATTCATTAATTGTATTAGAATATGATAACACCGAATTCATCTGTAGTTAAGTAACATCAAACTCATAATGTACTAAGAATCACTTTAGTCGAAACTGAACTAGATTGAACTAAGCTGGAATGAGTCATTGTGGCTCAGGAAAATCCGGAATGCTGATAAGTATAAAACTTAAGTTGCAGTTCATTCAAACTAGACTCTAAGCTTTCTCAACTGAAAGCAATCGAAAATCAATGTGACGTGGAGAATAACTAGATCTCAGAACACATGACTACTTCTTCTTTAATGTCGTCCGAGTAGGGTAATGCGTAAGCATTATTTATATGTTATTGTACATACTGTAGTGATGGGAATAGTGAAGATATCCCAAGCATTACAAAGTTGTTCAGCACGAATAAAATTATTTTTGGTAATGTAATATGTATTTCTACTAGATTTCTTTAAAGTTAAAGTTGATATCAATGATAAGCAGAAGCAGTGATTAACATTAAGTATCAAAACTAGCCGTTGATATTAACTTGCTTCAATGGATTTCGTGATGTCACAAAGTAGCCAATTCAACTTCAAGCTACTTCCATTAATAATCTGAGTATACAGTTATTTCATAAATTGCACTCACATTTATCGCCTGGGTTTACATCACTTGAGTCACATATTTTGTTGATATCTGTAAATTACATACCTTAAAGAAAAAACACACAAAATCAGTAAAAACTATTAATCAAGATACTTCTCTCAACAAACTCAGTTTTGAAAGTGTCTGAGATATTTATACCTTACGTCTCTAGTTGAGAAATACCATAATCAGATCAAAGTCAGAATATAAATAATTAAAATCTCAAGGATAGGAAAATCGCACTAGTAACTAGTTTAAAATCTGAGGTTGATAGTAAGTTTCCTTTTATCCAATGATACGTAGGCACCAGATAATGTTTCAGAGGCTTAATTCAAAGACAAACCTGCCCAATCAAACAAATAACAAGAATAAACAGAAAACATACAACGAATAATGAACAGAAAGAAGCTGTCTATGATGGTACCTAGAAAGAGGATTAATACATTTAAACGTAGGTGGATGAAGTTGAACTAAACAAACTATAGTTCAATCAAATGATGGAACTATCGATTTGCATTATTAAGAATCAACAAGTAATACAATCATTCATTGTGAAACAAAGTGTGTTCAAATATTTTGTCAAGATATTAAAGATAAATCATCGTAAAAACATAATCCAACAAACGAACATACTGACTAATAAACAGTAGTATAAATGAATACACATAAACGTAATCGCTTTATGAAGTTCAATAATCATACTCACATAAACTAAGCGCAGTCTACATGAATTAAAGTTGATCTATGTGACTAGGATTATTACATCAACTGGTTAGTATTTATTATCGCAATTTATGGCATCGGGTACGAAAAGATTTCTTATAATTACTTTCGAGTTACATGATGTGTCATTTCACTCAAGTATGAAGATAAACAATGTTAAATGGAAACTAGTCTAGCTCCACTGATTTTTGTTATAACTCCCCCCCCCTCATGACTGTAAACAAGATCGATTTTGATATTAATCCATTTTAGCTATTGGATGTGTTGTAAATTCGTAGACAGAATCTGATCAGGACTAAAAATAAGATACAATATTGATTAATGCTTAATAAAGAATGTTTCATTGTTGTTTGAGCACAAACAAAAAATGAGCTAAAATCATCGTTCGCACATAAGCTTTGAACTACATGCTTTAGAGGTAAATTACAGTTACATTATGAATCCCAACTTGCATTATTGTATAATGCTTACATAATTGATGAGTAACTGTTATATTTTATATGCTCGGCCCGATTAAAATCGTATGGTAAATATAGTGTGACCTTGATTATTACTAATTAGTGCCCGTCTGCCACGCGACTACCAGTTCTCGAGCCAAAATGAAAAACACAAGATAAATGGACCAACCAGGTAGAATCAGAATTCAAATCATATTATATTTCAGGCATTTCTTTATATATGCATAAAATCTGACCACACAGTGGATCGATTAGGAATTTAACATCAATCCAAAACAAAGTAGATTGTGTCAGTGAACAGGGGCAACGTATACACAACTAATTAACTGTAAATCATAATAGGAAACGATATACTGACAGTAAATAAACTAAATGGGAGAATATGGTAAGGGGAACGTAACAATGATCGAAATGAAATGTCTACATTACTTACAGTCAAAATAATTGAAATAGTATTCTAAAACACAATTCTGAGAGTTCGTTACTCTTCTTCAGTTGTCCAACATAACAGTAATCATATAAATTTCCTAGTCATTTATATTTCGTAGAATTGCAGTGATCTAGCAGTGAATACTTTTTCGCTTATAAATATATATCTGATGAAATACTATATGATTAGTTACATATTCCCCAAAATATATAGTAAGTTATGCTACTACGACTAAGATAGAATTCAGTAAAAGTACAACAAATTAAACTAAAAGTGAATACACGTGATTAATTGAAATCCATTGACATCATGTACAATACTGGAAGTTAGCTGTAACTAAGAAAAATTGATGTATCACTGCTCAAAATTTCTACTAACATGCTCTTTAAAAGTATGTGACACAACGAATAAAACTATGAAGTAGTTTACAGATGAATACTAACCTCTCTTACCTGAGATGAATAATAAACATATTGTAATATGGTGATATGTTAACAATTTTTATCAAAGCATACAGTGGGTATTGAAAGATGATTTCCCAATTAGATTTTTGATTCACACATGTATATTGAATATCTGTTAAAACTTTTGAATTATGTAAACAGGCAATGATAGGTAAGTTACGTTTTTAGTAATTTAGAGAATCTTTATTTTAGGTTATGATAACTCACTTGAAAATAATATGGTAATTAACGTTCAATCAATTCTATGAAATTTTAAAGTTAATTATTACAAATCACGTGTATTTTGACTAAAACAAACGTAACAAACTGAAAGGCACCGAAATGAGATTTTTTAATAGAAGGATTCAGCAATGAACGGTTACCATACACATAAAATGAAGAATGAGAATTACAATCAAATTTGTTTAAGATAATGGTGAGATCATTAGTTCACAATAATATGCAAAGGCATTATCGTGTTGGAATTGATTTAATGTAGACATTTCGCAGAATTGATTTAACATCAAAAACCTGGAGTTTCCGCCTTCTTTCACTGCGTCAGACTAAACTATAATTAATCTACTTCACCATAAAGAAATCATTATTGTTAATAAGTACGGCAATGCTGAATTCTGATTTGTGCCTAATTCTTTAAGTACTAACTTTGTCATAGTCTCGAAATGCAATCGACTCCATTATAACAGAGTGGATCAATGTGAATTCGTAGTGGGTATCACGCATTAGTCTGAGTTAGACAACCATTGAGAGCCAGGAAGTACTGAGTAGCCGTTTCGTTCTACTAAGAGACTGTTGAGCAGTGCACACCCCACCTAGTGTAAAGTCCAGGACCTTCAGGTTCTTTGATAAACGCCTAACCATTAGACCACTTAGCTGGTTTCCATTGTTTGTTATTTTTACTCAGCTAATTCGCGATAAATCTGGACGAGAACATTCAATTTCATTAGTGGTTAACTGCATCACTCCCAAAATAATTGAATTCCTCTGGTCACGCCTTCTCACTAGAACTCCAGGAATCACCTCCAGCAGTTAGGCATTCGTGGCCAGTAAAGTTCAAATATGACGATCGTGAAGCAGCTACTTACTCATGATAATGAATTATGTCGAGCAGATATATTGCGAATTAGAAACATCAACCACTGGATACAAGCTTGGTAGTCTGATGGATAAGGAATGTTTGACGAAGATAGCAATTAAGAGATGAAATCTGTTGTCAGTAGCTAGAATGATAGTCTACATATTAGGGCTTAATCATAAATGAATTCGATGATATGTAATAATTTTGATGACTTGTAATATTTCAACTAACTGAATGTTTTCGTACTGATGAACATGATTCTAATACTATGTTACACTACCTGTCAATTCTTCTACTTCTGTTAAATAACAGTATTGCTAACTTACTCTAATAGATGATGTGACTATGTTGTTTTTAATTAAGTGCCACACAAATGCTGCAGAAAAATTCAAAAGTTTAAACAGAATACATTTAACATGCAATGTTAAAAACCATCTTCGAATTAAACTACTGCTCATAAATAACTGTAGCATTAGGTGCATGAGGTAGTTAACCCTTCAGGTGAATACTGGTTTCTTGTCTGAATTTAGATATTTTGTTGTACTCAATTTTTATACTTGGACTTTGATTACTTTTCTTTGATTTTGAGCTTTAGACTGATTAACTCTGAGTGACAATAATAGTTATTTAGTCGATAAATTTTGTAGAGCAATAAATAATTTTGTGAGTTACAACCGGTTATCACATAAATTAGAATTAAGATTCATTCATCCTTTGAGACAATTTACGAACAAATCTAGTTTTGAGGCTGTTGTTTCAGACAGTTAACGCCCAGTGTCAAAATATGTTGGGAACTTTTCTCAATGGTAATCACCGTCAGTTTATTTCTGAAATTAGGGTGTGAAGTAGTGAAAATAAAATAACTACCCTGAAAATACAAATAATTTATTATGGAAAAAATAGGTGAAATATAGGATAGAAAATCTAGACAGATGATATTCTTGTCTGAGTTCAATAAGTTAACAGATTATAGTGAAAATATTTAATTGATTATGATTAGGATGATGATAATTTCGGAGCATAGACTGGTAAAAACCTGAAAATAAGCAAAACAAACGTTGTGATAGTATATTTGAAAATTATCGTATTTAATATATTGAAACAACAGTATGATTTATTGTGATAGAGTTAAGTGGCATATCGGGCAATGCACTCGGTTGTCAATTAATAAACTGTAAGTTTCCATTCCGATTCCGTTTTGACAGTGGAGTAATATTACTATCATTCACATGCATATTGCCAGGTTTAAAGCTAAGTACACAAACAGGAACTCGGTAAATGAATTATATAACATTCGATCATTAATTTACTGTGAAACAATATGACTACTATTTATCATAGTGGGTTTGGAAGAACTAAGCAACTTTTAGAATTTAATGTTTCCATGTTAAGTGGTTGGAGAAAGTCAACAAGAAACCTTACTTTTTCGATTCCGACACGTTCCCCTTAATTATGCTATGAATGGTGAAGTTTTGTAGCTCAGGATGATAGCTTTAATAAATTTGTGTTTTGTGAACTGAGTGGTTGATGCATGAATCATTCATAGTCATTTTAGACTACTTAATAGGCATAAACTTCTGGTAGAGAGTAAATAAACAGGTGATGTACCACAGCTGAGTGAATAGATAAGTGTAACGTATATATTTTCTTTTTCATTTTTATATAAAATATTGTAAATTAATCCTATCAGGTTCACAATTAACAGTCGCGGAGTTGGATCTGATGTTACATGTATCAACGTACTTAGTTACATGTATCGGTAAATCTCGTTAGTGTGACCAAAGTTTCGGTTATAAGAAGAATCAACAACCCTTTTAATATATACATCAGTTTTCAAAAACTATGAGGAAATTCACAAACGCAGATTCTCTTAAAAACAGGTTATTCGTTTATTGTATTATTGAATATCGTTTAGGTGTACGATGTCATGATGAAAACTAATTTCTCTCAGCATAACACTTACAAAACTATCATTGCTTCCATAATCGTAAGAGACGCACAAACTAAAAATACTGATCCTTTAAAAGAACTGATTGTTGAAGCGTATATAACTGGCAGAGCTCCGATACTAATCAGAATCCCAAGACGTTCAACAACTCCGACAACAGACATTACCATACCTAAAGTTATGAAAATTAAACAAAAATGAATACATTCGATTAGAATTAAATCTCGTGCAAGTGGAAAATTAGATACCTTAAAACAGGTACATAAAATGACATTCAATAATTAATAATTGATAATTGATAATACGTTTTTACAGTTAGTAGACGCAAACTGAAGTGTTAAAAAATATATGATTATACTATTAGCTTCAAAGTTGAAGAAGAGTAAAAACAATTAGTCGTTCATTTCAATATCAGCCATGAAACATAAACACAGTTCATCTAAGAGTCAATTTAAATATCTCATATAAATTAGGTATCAAAATAGTTTAATTATGTTCCTTTAAATTCCTGTTATGTCTTCATAATAATAACTAAAAACTTAATGCTTACTAAAGTGCAGGCTTTTTTAAACTAGAATATGAAAGAGTGAATAAGTATTGTGCTAAAGCCTCGATAATGTGAAACTCCCCTTTCAAACACTTAAACAACGGATCAACAAATAATATAGTTTAATCATACCTTGTTATAAGCTGCTGTAAGAATTTAAATCATTCATTTATCAAGAACAAATATGCTTACTTTACTTCGAGCTACAATCTAAGAGCTGATGATATTTCCCATATGCATACATTGAAGATTTTTGTCAGACTACTGTAATATACTTTAGTATTTATACGTAAATTTGAAAACGTTAAACCAGCTAAGGCAACTTGTGAGTCAATGAAATAGATTATCAAATAATCATTAAAAATACAAAGTGATTCCTAGATTACAGATGCATATCAATAAAGCCCCCCCCCCACTGAGGATCGATCCTAAGACCATCAAGCCACGTGGAGAACTCTTAACCCTTAAACTAGACCAGAATTTCTAATGAAATCATTTAGTGATACGAATTCCACGACTTCATCCACTGCCATTGATAGGTCATAGGTCTATACTGCTAGGTAGTTCATACTGGAGTAAAACAGTTATCCAATGTTGTCCAGCTTTTATTGGTTGTCTTGCCCAGGTCAATTCATGGCGTCAATTAAAATTCAATAATCTTCACAACATTCAACTACGAATAACTGCTTAAATAAATATTTCACCACAAGACGTAGGTTAAGACTATGGGAGAATAAACTTAGAATAGTAACCAATAAAAATTGAGCAACATGTGAATATTGTTAAAATATATAAATAGCGCAAACAGGATACGAAAAGGGTCCAAATATCAAATTCTCGTTTCGATAAGAGATGATTAAAACGTATGCGTTTTATCCTAACTTACATTACGGGAATTTTCAATATTTTAGATGAAGAATACTACATATATTTTACAAAAGTACATTTCAACAATCAACAAATGAAACTAATCCATTCAAGTAAAAATACCTTGTTTAGAAACTTCTGTCCACTTTGATATCATTGTTCGAAGTATAGGCAACTGAAAACCTTTGACGCATCTTGGAATAGTAGCTATATTATATACGAATAAAATGAATTCAAAGCAAAGGAGATCGTAAATGAACGGAAAGTTACTGAAATACATTAGAAACCAGAAAACACCGGAAAAACGTGTAGTTCAAGTGATGGAATTTTCGGCAGCCGGCAATCCATGATTAAAATAGGGATTGAATAAAAATCGCTCTTGTTATTTTTAACATATAGTACGAATTCATATATTACCATTCGTAAATAATTGCCTTACACTCGACTATGGTGAACTCCATTCGTCATGTATTCTTACCAAAGCTCTGAAATTATCACCTTAATCCTGTTAAATGTAAGCATACTTGAGTTGCAATACGGAAAAATAACATAGGATTTCAGATATTTTCAAATAACTAGTTTCACATAGGAGAAAGGTGAACGTATTTGAGTTAAAAAACTAATTTGTCCAAAATCAAATGTACATAGATTTACATACTATACCGATAATGAAATATAACCAATGAGTAACATCGGGGTCGAAAAAACTATTAGTAAAATGAAGTAATATACTTTTCACAAATAGAAACCAAGAGAATAGTAGTAAATAACAATCGACGGGAAGATAAACAGTAAGCATGATTCTAGTTAGAAAATAAAATAATCTTGTACTGCTCTACGATAATAGTAAGAAGAGAAAATCTCTAATTTTAAGTGAAACAGAATTTATATTGTGTTAATTTGAAACGAATCCATCATTTTTGTTAATGTCAAAAGTGATGATGCCATATACAACGTTTTAAAAAATCTTTTAAAAAAATTATAATTTTCACTGTTACTGTCATTTTCACATCAAACAGGTTCCAATTGATATTACCTAGTGTCTAATTGGAACATTTAAAAATGTCATTTGATAGGTAAGAGTATTTAATAATGGCACCTTATTGTGTAAATCGTACGCACATAAAGAAAAATATGAAATATTAAAGTTTCAAAAAGTGTAGATACAA
This sequence comes from Schistosoma japonicum, assembly GCA_025215515.1. Lineage (NCBI taxonomy): Eukaryota > Metazoa > Platyhelminthes > Trematoda > Strigeidida > Schistosomatidae > Schistosoma > Schistosoma japonicum. The sequence goes on along the minus strand of CM046069.1, from coordinate 43,057,560 downwards.
CTATTAAATTCAAGTGATAATTACCACCAAGAAATAATTATGAAGTCTTTAAATTTATTATTGACGCGTTGAAAATAAAGTTGTCAATTGAACTGTAATAATACAATGGCTAGAAATTCTCAACACTACTGTCTTTCAGTAATAAGTTTCAGTAATTAATCAGTTCATTTATTGAGTGAGTAATGCACATTAGAACATAATTTGTATTGAGCTTTACATTTTAAGCTCTGATTTCCTTTATATTTGTATTTTACACCAAGCTCATTTGGTTATGCCACGCTGATATATACACTAGTATACTTACTGATATAACTAAATGCGTGATATGAAATGCCTTCTAAAACTTACACAGCAGTGTTCATCGATTAAACGAAACGAAAAGTGGCAAAAAAATGCTGCAATTAACACACCTTTAAAGCAACGATAAGAGTTTACGACAAATTCAGCTCCACAATTGATATAATTATTGTGAGATAACTAATGGTACGGAAAGAGAAAACATTTATATATTTCCAGACACTTACTTGTAGTCTAGCTTGCTGTATAAATACACAGAGTGTACATTGTTTCACAAATCGTTTATCAGTAAGATATGCAGTACTAACTAGATGCTATTATATTTTTACATATTTTTGGTAAACTCATACTGACTTATTCACTTATTGGGTGGGAAGGGGGAGGAGGGGGGAGTTTTTGGTCTGAAAAAATAGATAAATTCATATGACTAGTCTCTGAATAATAAACAATGCTGACTAAACTCATATTGCTACTGAAACGGTAAAGTGAGAGATCTATGCGTGTCTTAGATTAATTTAGTTTTACTTCACAGCCATAAAGATCCACAAAATAGTATTAGAATATATGAGCAATTAGTCTGGTATACTGAGTTAAACAAGATGTCATTCATTAACTGAGCAATTTGAAAGTTGGAAGATGTTGGGTGATATTTTCAAACTAGACTTCACTAAATCTGTAGTGATAAATACACAAGAAAACGTGCTAAAAAGAGCACTTTAACGAAAATCTAGAAATCAGAGAAAATCATACCAAAATAAATAAAAATATTTGCGGATGGAACAGTAAGTGTAGATGCCAGACCCATAAGAATTTGATGAATAGATAGAAGTAGAAATCCAAAAAATACCAACACCATGAGTAGAATTTGATCCACTGATTTAAAACGATTGAATAATGTTGTATTGATTCTATTTGATGTTGCTCCATCACTCGTAGTTACTTCGATATGATTATCTGGTTGATTCTTTCGAAACTTGACTACCATACTGACACAAAATACAGACATGAAAGTACAGCATACATCCCTTACTCCTCTAAACAAAGCAAAATATAGAAAGAAACTTCAAGTCTAAATAAGTTAGAACAAAAGTGAAACAACGACAACGTAGAAGATTAGAGAAAAATTGAAAATTGAGATAATTACTCATCAATGACAATGGATAATACATTTTAACTTCCAACAGTTGTCTAAACTAAGTCTATTCGTGATATCAAATGCATAGGGGGGAAATCTCCTCAACATTCAACAACATAAATTAACTATAAACGCAATATTACACAAGGTTCTTGCATAAAATCATACTTCCTTGAAGGGAGAAAAAGTGACAACTTGGTTAATTTGGTTTGGAACCTTGTTAGGCGTGCGTAGAAAGCTGTCACTTCCTCATAGCTCACATTATGGAACTATGTTTCTAGAAGTGTTAAAAAAATGGATTAATAGTGGTACTACCTACCTGAGCGCGTCTGTAGCACCCAATAGGCAATGTTTTGTGTGCCTTTACGAATAGCTTTCAATATAATTGCTATAATTTTAGGGTACTTTTCTAACATTGTCCTTGTATTATGATGAGGAAGCATGGTAGTTATATAAAAGAAAACACTCGACTGTCGTTATATGATATCAGAGTTAGCAATAGGACTGGACACTCGGACCAGTGACCTACTGCTCTTTAAATGACATGCTAGGGGCTAAAGGGGAAACCGTTATAGTCAATGTAATTTATTACAATAAACAAGCCTAGCTATCACGTCTAGGTGGAAGCTACAGTCGGTACAGTTTGGTTTACATTATCTCCCCACAAATCTGAATAGTTTTCAAAAAAATGATTATCGCAGGATATTAAAATTTCCAATATATTTAATGAGACTCACTAAACAAATAGATGTTTGTGTTGTGTGCCTTTAACAAGTCGCTTTATAATATACAATGATGCTATCTGGTTGTTTAAATTTAAGTAGCTGAAACGAAGCTCAAAACTGAAACTTAGTAGACGAAAGTTGGATCCTTCGTTATTGCTTAATTCGCTTACCAACTGTTTAAAAATGATATGAAAAATAAATAGGTATTCACAAACCGAGGCCACACGATAGAGATTCTAACACATCAGTACGTACGAAAGTTTGATAACGACAGACTTAAGGACAAGCATATAAAATTCATAGGCAAATGGAATTCGAAGGTTAGAGTGCATCAGTAAGTGTAAATACCACCATTGGGAATATATACAATGAATCATTAACACCTTAAAGTTGAATTTTAGCAAATAAATATTATCTTTCTTTTGAAAAACACAACACATCTAAACACAATGTTTGAAAACGTATACATTCTGGTCTTAAGTAAAAGAAGTGATGAAAAGCTTTCACCATTTAGCATTTAGCATTAGAGGTGAAGAGGCTGCGCGAAACTAAAGTATTGCTTCAAGCAACACATTTAAGTGCTGTTATGCCGGACCACAAAGAATTGTAACAAACTTTCAGAACTGTGTTTTAAGAACACTATTTCATTTATTCTAACTGTGCGTAATGTAAGCATTTTGTTTCTATTATTGTTACGTTTCGCTTACCCTATCCTCCCGTTAAGCATAATTACTGTTATTAAACTGTCTCTTATTATGGAATATAGTTAATAAGTTGTGTACAAGTTGTTCCTATTCACTGCCACTATTTACCTTGTTCTGTATTCATGTTAATTTCCTAATTGGATTGCTGTGCAGTCTGATTTTATGTATATATAAAGGAATGCTTGAAATATAATAGGATTCTGTCTGGTTGATCTATTGGCTCGTATTCTTCCTATTCTGGCTTGGGACTAAGTGGGCAGAGGGCAGACGCACAATTACCGACTAGGCACACCTAATTTGGCATTCGGTCACCCACCACGAATTTTCTCGCATCATAACAAGTACACATGGAACTGGTTTAACAGTCCGGAAAATGTCAAATATTGCTTGCTAATAAAGTTGATGTTGCTGAAACGATTAAAACATGATTTACGAATGACGGTAGTTTGAAAATCAGGTTTAAAATAAAAGATAAAGTCAAAGAACATTAGCCTAAAGAAAACAATGCATACTGTTACCAGGGATCCACAAAGAAAACTTACATGAATAAGCCAACTGCTTGAGCGTCCCAAAGAAAGGGATTACTCATTAAGTAAAGAAATAGATACTGTACATCAGTGATACCAGAGATAGAAAACATGAAAACAAGGCTGACTATTATAAGATGAGTACGAGGTAGGTTTGACACTATCTGAAGAAATAAATTCAAAAAAAAGATATGAGTGCATTTTATCTGTTAGAGAAAAAACACACTGAAATTGTGTCTGTAAAAGCTTTGAATACGCTCCTTTCTTAATAATTATTGATCCAGCTCTATTCATTATTCATATGACTTTTTAGCTCTATGGTCCCTAGAATTAGATTATTAATAAAGACAAGTGGATGACAATACTTCTATTCATCAATAACTTACAGACTCATTTATACAATCGTGTAACGCGTTTCCAGACCTACTACTCGTTTGTCCAAACTTAAGTAGGTAGTGAAGAACTTGAACACACGATTTGGTAGCTGAAAGTTGAATTACTGAACCATTTAGTCACTGAGCCACTATTCATCAGACAGGTGAGTCGATAGATCATCACTGTTTCTCATGAAAACATGAACTTGAGTAAAAACTTGTCTGCATCAAAAAATAAGACCCATTGGAGAGATACAGTATTATTGGTAACTGGTGAATTTATTAAACTTACTGCGAAGTATTAACCCAAGTGATACTATATATTTTAAATTCAAGTTAACACAAGGAAACACTTATGTTGAAGAGTCACACTTTATTACACAGTAACAAAATATCGGCTGTTTCGAAAAATGTATCACACATTACAAAGGTTATAAAGCAATCAAATAATAATGATTATACTTTGTTCTGTTAAATTATTAGGTAGCTCCCCAGTAAATACTCCTCCTTTTCAAGTTAATAATAAGTGATCACCCTATGTCACGTAACCAGTATAAAGCTATGTACATGAAAACGATAGGAAAGTAAGCATCTAACTTACCCTCAAAAGAAATAGTGTATTTAAGGCTGTTCTTAATTTTAAATCATGACTGATGTATAAATGTTTTACTTAGCCACAAGACGAATAAACAAATGTATATGACAAGTAGTGTTACATAATAACATGTCCTTAATGCCAATGGCGATCGATTCTAGACAAACCACGTGTTACCTAAAGGTTAGACGAAAATAGAGAAGTGCGAACATGAAGTGACACGAGAGGCATACCTTCAGTACAATCTGCACAATAAAATGAGTGTAACCCATAGAAGTAAGTGTAGTAAGAAACATAACTTCGAGAACGGTGAATATTCAGATTAGACAATGACATAAAGTATCAAGTTTCATTAACATAAATGTGAATAAATATCCTAATTAGTGAAAAGGTGGTCCAGTAGTTAAAGCACTTCGTTTCCAATTAGCACTTTCGAATATCGTTCCAAGCAACCGAACAGTAATACTAGATTCACCACCAAAATATTTGGTTAAAAGCCGGGTACTGTGATAAACAATTACGTTATTACTTGTTACTCTTACAATTACCAAAATTATCATTTAGACAATAGATTACTAACTTAGAGTCACATAAGAAGACTATAAATATATGTAATATTATTAGAACTAGTCCGCAAATGGCAAGTCACAACCATACTATCAGATTCTTCCACCTATTAATTTCACCGAATTTTCAATTAAGATGTCACAATGTAACCAATGAATATGAGTAAAATACAGTGAAAATAATAATTTTCTTACTCGTAACTTGTTCATACAACTGTTTCCAGACTTTACATGAATCGAGTAACTACTATTAGGAAATTCTTGAAGTTCACCACTTTTGTTCTGAATTACTGAAGTTGTGTCACTTAACTCATGAGATAAATTTTCCACATCTGGTTCTGCAACTTGTATTATCTTCACACTTTTTTCAGATGTGAGAAGTAAAGAAATTGGTAAAGGAATTAGGAAGATTATACAAGTTAGCATCGTTATATAGAAACGATAATGTTGAATCATGTAACCTATAAAATATAGCAGAAACATCAGCGAATAATGAAACCTGTATTCAGAAAAAAATATAAATCTTCAGTAATTACGAGAACATAGGAAATAATGTTTTTCTGAATGAAAATAATGCAAGTAACATAATCGTCTAGCAGAATTATCCAGTTTTAATTGACAGATTTCAATTATAAGCTTATCTGAAAAGACAAAATTAGGACACTCAGTAGTAAATACTACTTTACACTGTTGTTAAAACAACATCATAGTCAAATCCATTAGCTTCGAATAACGCAGGATGTAGCATAAATGCGTACACTATCCACCCAATTATTAAGTAAAAAGGATTTACTGAGTATGTTACTTCTTAGTAAGCGAAACAACTATCAAGATAATATATTATATGCACTACATAAAAATTGTATAAGTTTCTTTTAAAACAATATTTTTAGTGCATTGTGTAATCATCACTCGTGGCTTCCATTGTAACATTGTAAGATTAGTCATAAGTTACTACCTGCAAGTGCGTTCGCCAATGCCATACCACAACTAACTACACCATCGAGCAAAGTAAATAAAAGCCAACGTTCTTTTATTAATCTTTTTGTACGAGTTTCCATGTCCATATTTTCATTTGATACTATATTATTATTCTGTGAATTTTGAGTTAGATCAGCTAAACAAGCAGCTATTTGTGCTGAGATGGATAATAATCCACCACCGATAGATCCCTCTAACAATTCAGATACTATCAAACTCCATGGAGAAAGATTGAAAAATACAACAATACCTATAATAGACCAAAAGTAAACAAAAGAGCAAGAGTCAGGATATTTGATATGTAAAAAAACATATGAATAAAAGTGTTAGGGTGATTACTAATTTCAAGGACTATTCTTAAAATTACTGTAAGTTTACAGCATAAATGTAAATAAATTTCATTTAATATTGATTGTCTATGAAAAGTGTTGGCTCTTGTTTGTTTGGTAATTAACAAATTAGGTCAGACTATAGACGAAAAACACATGAACCGTCTAAATCAATGATTTAAGTGAATCTTCAGTGATATAAATTGAAAACAACATTTCTTTCTAGATTCAAATTGTTGTACTGGATAATTATATCATTAATAATAGTTTACGAGACCTATTTTGTCAGTAGTTCTTGCTCAAATATGTGAATTTATTTCCCTAACTATATTTTCGTATATTGCTGGTCCTGTGCTTTAATCGTTAATTGAACAGACAATTATGTCGCCACATTTTCAGGAATCTTGTTAGTATATATATATATATATATATATATATATATATATATATATATATATGATAAATTTTACTATAAAATTAACCTAGGGTATGCGAATCGATAGAATGTTGGCTTGTTCAGCAGATATAATACAATGATGAGCAATATTATTAACTATATTATTAACTAGAATCCCACTGTGAACATCAACATTGGGATGCAGGTACATCCAGCCGATGAGTCCCAAATAGGACGAAACGCGCGTCCTGGATTCCACTTGCCAGTCACAATACAAATTAAATGATAACTAGATCATGTTTCTTATAACCTCATTTTAGAAATGTAGGTTGTTTCTATGCAATGTAGTATATCTGAATAAACTAATAACCTAAAAAACGCTATATATAAGCTTTATAAAACACATAAGAGTGCCAAGTGTGAAACAGAGTGCAACGACACCAAAAATAAGTCAAGCCATCGAAAGTATAACCTACTGATAACTAAAATTCGTAAAGCCTCTCCAAATACAATGATACCCAATGTTAGTCGTCGACCATACTTATCTGACAAGTACCCAACAACCAGTGTTGAAAAAATTCCAGTTCCAATACCTAGAAAATTTTTAACAGATTGTATAAAAGCCGCTTTCTTTTGAGCGTCTTGCAATCCCGTTACACTACAAAATTAAAATAGACGTAAGCCTTTTAGAAAATCATTTGTGTAACCATAAACAAGTTCCGATAAGACAATGATCGTAGATTTCTGATAATGGTCCATTAAAAAGCTGAATGTTTTGCATAATGATTGTAAGGCTTATGACGAAACAGGTGGTTTAATGAGTATGATAAATTACTAGTAAGCATAACGCATGTAGGGAAATGCATAGTAAATCGAAAGTAAAAATGATGCGGAATTACTATAATATGAATAAAAACTTTGGTACAAACGTACACCGAAAATGTGTGCACCGCACGAAGAAGTAATATTGTGGAGAAAACAACTAGAACATAAAAACCGCTTGGATGATAGTCGTAAAACATGGCCGAGTTGATGAAGCCGGTGTTTCAAGATGGTATAACAATTATGTACCTAAATAAACACTGGTGAACTTCAGTATTACTAACGTGATGTTTCTACTAGGTATCAATAACGACGGTCGAACACAGAGAGATGACAAACATCCTAAGCCGGGGGAGGCCCCGTTTTACATGCATAGAGGGGAAATGTTCTCAACAAAGCGTCGTAAGTACAACGTTTTACAACCAGCTTTACGTAATTACGGGGTCTAAATGCCCCAGTTTGATATAAGCTAACAGAAAAACCTGTTTATTCATATATTATTAAATGAAAACTGAATAACATGATTCTGCAGGGTAAAATGTTAAAAGTCATTCATGAAATATGTTCTGTTGAAACGAACAAGAGATTCGTGACATGCTAGCAAAACTGCTAGATGTCTAAGCAGAACTTTACATTTAGGATTGATAATTTACCACTGCAAGGACAAATACTTGGAGTAAATGATAGAAATATTTGGCGAAATACCTATGTAAATGAGCTTGTTAGAGCGACACTACAAGCATGTTATATATGAACAATATTTCAGAATAGCAAAATTATTTGTTCACAGTGATTAAGTTCTTGACACGTGTAAGAGGCACAGTCTAAGTAAAAATATTTGTCACCTGATCAGCACTAAATAGCTGTACTTTAGATGTGCTCATTCTTAACCTTCAAAGCGAATAAGCTAAATTATTTCATTTATCCAGTCGGGTGCATTCCCATACAGCTATACACTATGTCTCACAAGGTTCTGTCTTTTAATGTTAAACAAGCTGCGACATAACGCCTAGCGTGTCAGTACTAGTCAGGTAAACAAGAAAAAATTCAAAGAGTATATCACCATACATTATATCATTATTATTATTATTTAGACTCACGAGCCATTTTTATCCACCGACCAGTAATCAATTCCTTGTTCAGATAGACAACTGTAAAAAAAAACAAATAACCACTTTAGTGAAACCAAATCTTCGAAATAGGTACTACTCAACGTTTACAATATTGCTTATCAGCAATAATAAAGATTTTATATGAAGTAGTAGTCAGGCTAAACAAAATAAGGGTTGAAATAATGAGTTAGCAGGCAAGTAAGCTGCAATGTTTCACGGAACCATAACTGATACACTTTGCAAATATTTTATTATGCGTTCCTGAATCCATGAATATCCACTTGACTATTCAGAACGTCAACATAACTGATGATTTACGGAAATAACTAAATGACACACGGTATTAACTAGGTCAATACTTATAAATTTGTCCGTATAAAAAGTGATAACTGCTTCTTAGATAATAGCATAATATACTTTTAAAAAATGCAACTTTTAATTTATGTATATAAATCCTTATCATTGTGACAAAACAATCCCGTTAGAAAATTCTCCAGCATATTAAGTAACCAAGCTTAACAAATTAGAGACCGTTGTGAAAAGTTGATTTTTTCCAGCTTGAAGTTCACGGGTCAGTACTTAAAGCTGCATTAAGGATGCTAATCAGGACGTTATCAAAAACCCATCTTATAAGAATTTAAAATAAAAAATAACTACACAGCCCAATATAACAAACAGTGTATGGGAACTACAGGCAAGGAAGCAACTTATCCCCAATTAAAGCAGCTGGCTGATATGATTCAGTTCGTATAATTCATCGACCTGATCAGCCTGTTTGGTGGGGAAACTAGTACATTGTAAGAAAATATATTAACTGAACGTATAAAGTAGGTGGCGAACGTAAGCGTATCGAAAGCCAACACGTATTATGCAACGACAGGCAAAATATACTTACAGGTATGAAACATAAATTTCAGAGAATTGCATAGAATTTTGAGCATTTTAACAGAATACCACTTAACAGTTACGGATGAAAAATAAACTACCTCTATTAAGGCTTACCTAAAGTAAACGAACTGGTCACTTATGAAAAACGACATAGTTACAGAGACAAAGGTAAAGAATGTCAGAACTTTGTAATTAAAAATGGCTTTCGTTTCACTTGAAATGCACATCTTCATCCACTTAAGAGGAAATCTACAATAAGCAAACGATGTAAGCTTTTAAGTAAAATCTTTATTAACTCCAAATCAGGAAAATAACTTCTGTGAAATAATTAGTAGCAGTGGGCATTAAATTACCTAATTCCATAATTGTGCTGAGTTGATTTCATTACTACCACGATAATTACTTTTCATACAAATTTTGGAAGTTTCGTAATGTGAATTAAGACGATGAATCGAGTCACAAGATATTAAAAACGTTCCGGATGAAAGAAAAGCCGAGTGCTCCACTTCTGGATAAGCCTAGGTTTTTATAGTAACTAAGATTTCAGTGCTCAAATCGTTGTTAGAAAAGCGTATAATGAAAATCAACTGGAAAAGTCTGCCACGGAAACCTTACATGATAACAGAAATATCATTCAAATCAATGAGATCGAAAGAAAGCTAATGCGAGTACTACCGTATTATTCCAATACTTAAGTGTTATGAATAGGCAAACAATACTATCTAGGGAATTAATAGATTATACAAATGGTTTCAATAAAATAATTCAGTGGCAATCAGAAAAGTTAGTGAATCATTACAACAAAGGAGACTATAACAGAGGTTGGACAAGAAAAAACTAACATGAAAAAGCAAGCAATTTGAAAACTCGGAGCAAGGAGCAGAAGGTTTTCTTAAGGATTTTTTATTGAGAATCTACCGAATTTTCACACATCTCGATATTTCTCGGAAGATGTAACCTCATTTAAATGAAAGAATTCACATTTATATTTATAATTCTATGCAAAAGATGACACAGTACAATCATGCACCTTCACTTTTCTCATGAGATTAAAATTAGAGATAAACTATAGTTGTTTCAGCAAATGCAGTAGATGATTTCATATTACATAAAATATGAGATGCCAACCATACTAAGAGCAACTGTAATTGTCATCTTTAAAATAGTTTTAATATTATCACCTACTTATATATCGTATTTTCTATTGTTATCTTTTCTTTTCAGAAATTACCTTACAGCAAAAATGTGCTCAATAAAAAAACTCGAAATAAGCCAAGGTTACCAAATTAAGGTCAAAGCTAGATAAATACAGTTTCAAATGATAAAACAAATAGTTTCATATAGTTGGGACAAAAATAAAAATTAAAACTATTGTATGATCTTTCGTGCTGAGTTACAATAGATTGCCGTTTTTTCTGAGTATAGACAAAGGCATGTAAGACATGTAGATACAATAAATCTTTTATGAAATATACGTGATTTAAGTGTGAGTTCCTTATAATGCTGCAAGCTTTCTCATAAAAAGGCAAAGTGTGATTTGTTAAGGGTATTGTGGCTAGTAAGTTATTCTAGAATTTGTGTATCCTTATGAGAAGAAAATGCGCCTGCACTCCAACGTACTACTTATCACCATGCATTCTGACTGTTGAGATTAAGTTTGGTATTGCGAATAAACTTGATAAGTGTCTCGTGAATTCTTGGCAGTATTCAAGATTTGAGAGACTATGGCTGGTAATATATCTGAGGTTGATGACGTAGGTGCTATGTAAACCTTAGTTGATGCATTCGTAAATTTATGTCCATTCAGAGATCAAGTGGTAAATGTTGAAAAATTATTTTCAGCAAGATTGCCAAATCACTCCTAAAATTTGAAGATATATTTGGTAGTATTGGATTGTGTTACGTGTGTAGTTATAGACTTAAAATTAAGCCCCGCAGTGTTTTGCATAAGTTGTTTCATTAAAATTTGGGTACATGCAAACCGGACAGTTTTGTATGTTGATTGTGCCAAATAATGGACGCAAGTCATTTTTATGAATAAACAAATAAATATTTTAAGGCTTTATACCAGTATTTATGTATTTAAATATGAATTCTTGCATAGGTAATGCCAATTTAATAAAATTATTTATAAAAATCAAAATTCGATGCCTAGGTTGATGACTTTTCTACAGCATTTAAAAATAATACCTTTGTGCATTCTTTGAGAACAGAATATATCCCTATTGGAAAGTGATATCGATGCTGCATGCCGGAAGTTTGATATGAGCGCCTTATACCCATCATATAATTACTAAGGAAAAATAGAATAACAGAAGTTTACTGACACTGGTTTGCCTATATAAAACCCAAAAATACATTACGAGACACAGAAATATAAACGTAGACAGTTTGAATATACTAAGAACCATGTACAAATAGAAGCATGCACAAGCTAGACAAATACACTTAAAGATTCATAATGTTTTTCCACTTTGGTCAGCTCATCTTTACGCATCAGGTAAATAATTTTTAGTCAACTGGTCGTGACCTTTTAATAAAGGTTACAGTTCTCACGTCTGTGTATAAAAGTCAGAATTCAGTATTATGTATAAAGATAAGTGAGCAAACAGATATATCTAATTTCCGAAATCCTGGGCCTGACACTTGATTTAAAATGGTGCATATTGTGGTTATGTTCGTTCTATACACTTTAACTGACATTCATTTTAAAAGGGAATTCACACAGGACTTCTACTTTGCAATAACAAGCAAGGTGAATTTTTCCTTATCGTAATGTTCATTGTTTACTAGAGGTGGAATTGTGGCTTTATATTGGCCCAACTAGAGACCTCACGATGCACTGTTGATGCCAGTCGAGTTTACTCATGATAATTCAAGTGGGAGAGCATTACATTACAAGGCGACGAAATAGTAGGATTTAAACAGTAAGTGACAGTACTTCACAAAATCATTATGCACAATATTCTAGTACGATAAGTAACTATAATAAGGTATCAAACACTCGTATGAAAATAATGCAAACCTTCCATCAACTATAAAGAATTGTATGCTATCAGTAAGACTACCTGAAGAACATAACTGGTAAAAATATAGTGCAATTCAATTACCGATGGTCTTCACTTGAGTTCACGCAATTGGGGTAACCTGATAAATACGTATATCAATTCATAATGTCATTTTCCAACTATCGTTGGGATAAATTTTTCAGTCCAATTCTCAGAGTAGTGTAGGCAGCAACAGTATCAGCATTAGTGGAGGGTATTTTGGATGAAAAATGGTGATTCAGGAAAATATCAGTAAATTAAAAAATTATGGTGATTTTGAAAACTCAGCGTTTGGGTGGAGGGCTTACACTAATGTTCACGATGTTAAGACATGTCATTTTAACCATATAACTACTGGTTACGATTATCAAGCAGATGCTAACCATTTGATTCTCACCTATTAACATAGCCCAGACCGATTTTCAATGACTCCAAGGACCGGTACAATGTTTCAATTTGGAAATTTCCCGAATATTTTAGTACATTGATGACTATGCTACATTTTGTGTGCTGATATCAAAATCTCATCATCTAACCGTCAATTTCGCTGAACAAGAATTCGCTAATAAATATGATTACGTATGAATCAGTTACATAATCTGCCTGCATAACGTTGTTTATTCCTAATTTATTCCTTGCAATATTTGAGCTAATTTGTAATCGATACACACTAGGCCATGTGCAGTATTGTCTGCTTGAAAACTCTTAGGGTGATATTTTCTCTGTCACTAGCACCTCTGTATGAACCCCAAAAGCTGTACTATTTTTATTTGAGTATTATACTATGACCTCTGACATTTATGCATTCGATCGATACTTTTATTCTTCCCAGTTTTTAAAGTTTCATTAAAATTTTTAGTCATATTCGTCTGTAGTAGTAACTGACACTGATCTTATTACAACAATTCAAACAAGACTGTAAATTATTGTGTATTCGAAAAAACAGTTTGAGAATATGTTTCTGTTATTTAAATGAGTGCATCTTAGATAAAACGGTCCTCAGTTATATCAGTTCTTGATTATCCCATGTAAATCCTGTAATTGAAAAACTATGCCTTTCCATGGTAATTTTTGTTCCAATACAACTATACCTAAATGCCGACGTTACTTTTGTTAGACAGTTCGAAAGCTATAGAATGTTGGCTTTTTCGTTACACATTGGACGTGCTATTTTACTAGTGTAACTATTTAATTAAATTCTCAACAACTGTCTTTACTGATATAAATCAATCTCATCCCAAATTGTATATGCCATGCGCAGAAAGTCCAAGAAAGATTAATGAAATTTTTCAATAGATCATCAATGAAAAATAACAACTAGTCGGCCCTTCGTTTTGATTCTCCCATGACTAAAGTGCCTTGTTGTTTTTGAAGTAACCACTTTAGCTGAGTAGCTTTGCGTCAAAAAATTTATTTACAAAGTCAGCTGTTACATAACGTTTTACAATAAGATGGTAACGTTTCAACTTATTGTTTCATAATAAGCATTTCGGATTTAGGCTAACTAAAGTAATTTCATCAAAATAAGATATTATTACCTATGCAAATAACAAAATAGACCTAATTACTTGCTTTTAATAGAGGGAGCTAATGGCGTTTAGTCCTACCAGTGATTCATTGAATTTATTTGTTGATCTATTATCATCGAATAATATAGTGATGGATTAATGCTTTGTTGTAACTCATAAATGCACATGGATTACCTCAATAGTTGCACTGTGTAGGTCTCTCTCACTCAGTTCACAAGACTATGAAGTTGAACTTTTTTTATTTCTTACTTTTATGTAAAAACATTTGGTATTAAGATACATGTCTCTTAAAAACATTTTCAAGACAGTGACACCTGGTTAATATAAATATGACTAGTGCAAACCAATAAAATTAGTGGCTCTTCGAATTTCGCCTTGCCACCTTTTATCAATAAATTTACTTCAAACGTTTATATCCAAAGATTCCACAGTTATTTGAGAAGTCAGCAAGTACAGGCTGTGGCTTTTGCCCATGAAAGATAATTAGTGAACACTTTTATATATTAAAAGATGGCTTTAGGTGACATCAAATTATCGGCCAAATTAAGGCTGAGTAAAATTAAAGCCTAACACCCCACACAAAGTTTCATCCTAATGTTTGCTTGTTACCTACAGCTTTATGTTTTAACGTGTGACTTAGATGAATGAAAGTATGTAAAAGAACGTCAAACGAAAGCAACCGTATCTACTACTTAAGACAAGAAGGTAGCTGAATTCATTTGGGTCTGCAAATTAATTATAAAGAATTAAAGTAAAGATTCAAACCACGTGCACAAATCGGTGGAAATATGCTAAGAAGGGAAGAAACTAGTTAATATTCATGTGATTTTGCTATTTTTTATTTAATTGTAAAGTGAGCGGAAACCGGTACTGTCCTTCTTTTCCTCCGCTGGACCTTGTTAACTGTGGTTGGTTGTAATGTCATTTTAGTATGCTAATTACTCTGTTTTTCCCAAGGTCGCATTTGTAACTATATATACAGAATTGAATTATAATAGAATCGAATCTTCCTAGTGCTGTGTTGGTGTCTTCTTGATTTTGTATTGGGGTGAGTAATCAGCATCGAGTCGTTGGTCACGGTTGCGAATATCAGTTGGCGCAGATAAGTTCCCGATTAGCGTTGCGGTTAGTTCGTGCATAGCAGTAGGCGTTATTTATTTATTATAATATTCCGATATAACAAAATAGAAGTAAAAAAATATAAGCTAGAAACTGTTGAGTTTCATTTTCAATGACTAGTTTGTTTAAATACAGCTGACTGGCTGCGGAACTGTATGGGGTTAAGTAAATAATTTTACATCCAGTTCTTCACATGAACAACTGTAGCGTCCACTTCACCTGCTGGTGAGCCAATCATATAAATCATTATATATTCAAAAAGACGCTAACATACAGCAATTCAAAGGACACAAAAGTATAGAATACATCAAAGGAACTGTTTAATTATGCAATTGAAGTAACAAATTTTTTTATAATACATCCTAATGTATAGTGAGTTGTCAATCGACGCAGATCTTAGATTACCGTTTAATCAGACAAGTTGACTATCTACAAATAGGAAACTATGCAAAAGAGCTAGGAATGTATTTTTGAATATAGAATCCAATAGTAGCACGAGAGTTTTCTCAGTCATTCTATTTTCAGTGGCTGATAACAATGAAACTTGACCGAACCAAACAATGTTCAGGCGTATCACTGTTCAACTCTTTCGATAATAATGCTTTACACACTATAGAGGGTTTTACAAAAATGACATTTGTTAAGAAGATTGGATTACTAGTACTATTCAATGGGTTTTAGTCAGGGTAAATTTAACCACTGGTCGACATTGGTTTTCGAATTGACTGAGCGAAGTGGCTGGGTTATTACTGATAGTCAATATCATTTAGAAGTATAACTTTATCTCCCGTATACATAATTGACCGTACTATGGAACTAGTATTATTCTGCTGACAGTGGTAAAATTGTAAATTGGGAAAAATGCATTTACGACCAACTGTGTTTCAAGGTTCATCCATGATCCATAATATATATGCATATTATTCGAATGCTGTATAAGCGGTTCAGTTATAACGACAGTCTCTAGACATGGCTCGTGTTTTGGTTTAAGGTATTATTGGGATCAATTAACTTTCTTGAAACAAATCGTTGGTTGTTGCTGAAAAGATTGCTGGCCGATAATGTCTGTTTCTTATGCTGTCAGTGGTGTGCATACTGACAGCGTCAGTTGTCACAGACAGTCGGTTTTGGTATTTTCCTTATGTTAAAATTATGTGGCGAACCACAACAATGACGGTGGTTACCAAATATTTTATGAAGGCAACAAATAGGAAATCTACATGGCAAAGGTAAATTCTATTACGTGAGTAACCTATTTATTCTGAATGATTTCTTGAACGAGTCTGCATAGAGAGAACTTATTCGTTAGATTTATTTTTTGCTACGTGCCGATTGATTGAGCATGAATGTGTAATACAAAATCTGTTCATGTGTTTCGATAAATCTGGACCTCTATATCAGCTAGTTTACTTCTGAAGTGCATCCCGGTATATGACCAAGTTACATTCGTCGTACAACTAGAGCAACATCTAGCGATTGAACTAACTCTCACGAATGTGAATAGATTGGAGGGCAATAAAGAATGAAAATGAAGTTATATTTGATCGTGAATAGAGCATCAACGGGATAGTAACGTCTAGGCTGGCAAACTAGAGGAAGAGATACTTCTCACGGTGGGCCGTGTCGTGATCTGGCGGCGATACGTGACCAGGCGCATTCAACTAGTCGTGTTCGCGAAAATGAACATGGTCAGCATCAGTGTCGAGGGCTTATAACACCATTTATTTCGGGGATTATTTCCGCTGCAGCTCACTCTCCTCTAAAGAATTTTTCAGGACCCTAAGGCGTGCCAGCTAAATGATGAAACCCAATGTACTGGACATTAGTGATCGTTCCTTTGATAGCTTGAGATGTTGTGTAGCTTCTGGACGTCAATGTATACGCTAGAGTGTCGCTGTGTAAAACATTTTGTACATAACATTATTTCTTCCGCGTTCTTTTGTCCACTTTCAAACGGCCTTAAAATCTGAAAAAGGAAATGTTTTTAAAATCCGCACATTTAGTATACAGAAAATAATTTAACAGCCTAATGCAGCCACAAAAACATGTGAAACGTCGACAGTACTAATATAGATTAAAAAAGCTTTTTTTGATTTTTAAAATATACGAAAATGTGTAAAATGCACACCGTAAGTTAAAAAAATAATTTTATTCAATTTTCGAAATTTTTTCTCAAAAAATGTTATAGTACGTAGGAAGTAGGAAATTTAGAGAAAAATAATAGACATAATATTCATTCGTTTTCTGTTAAGCGTACATTTTTACCGTTACATGTAGCTCTCAGGGTTATGGAGCTTTTTGGAATTTTTACTTGCTTGTTGGTCGTTGTTTGAGACGTGATGACTTTGTTTATGTCAAGTTTTGAGGGTGTTGTGGCGAATTCGATACTAAATGGTTTTCCTTCTACGTAGACTGCTTTGAGGCTGTCAATACTGACGTTTTTCAAGTGGCCTTTTTTGTAGATAATATAGTACTTTGATTCTTTATTCAGAATCTTCTTTGGTCCTTCGTTAGTTCTAACTAGCCTAACTGAATGCATAGCTGGTTTACGTAAGAATCGAGATCTAGGTTTGCGGGGTGGAAGCAGTTTTCACTTAACTCGCCTAAAAGTTGAAGTGTCGTTCCGTAGACTAATTTGGCAGCGTTGCGTCTAATATCTTCTTTTACAGTGCTGCGAATTCCCAGTAACACTAGTGGTAGAGCATCGACCTACTGCGGGATGTTTGTAGATGAAAGTAATACTTCCAGCGGTCTGTGAAATCTTTTCACTAAACCTTTGGATTGTAGATGGTAGGAGGTTGTTCTGAAGCTCATAGTCCTAAGAATTTTGGTCAGAGAGTTAAACAATCTAGATTCAAACTGACGTATACGGTCTGTCGCTATTGTAGATAGACAATCGAAATTTGCTATCCATCGTTCGACGAAAGCACGAACGATTACTTCACTAGTGATGTCCTTCAGTGGAATCGCTTCTGACCAGAATGTGAATCAGTTCACACATGTCAGAATCTAAAAAAATTTGTCCGATTCTGGTAAAGGTCATACCAAATCAAGGTGAACATGGCCGAATTGAGAGTCAGGGGTTAGAAAAATGCCAAAAGGGCATTTATTATGCTAAGTTACATTGTTTTTTTGGCAGGCCACATAGGAGCGTGCCCATTCTTTGACGTCCTTATTCATCTCCGGCCAGCTGAATCTCTGAGTAATTACCTTGGTAATAGTGTGAAGAACAACAATTGGGTAAGCAATATTTATTTGATGACTTTATTGACTTTATTGATGACTTATAAGTAGTATCCACCACAATAGTACAAACACCAAGATAAGAGAAGTTGTGCAATGTGTCGAAGATGATTCGTCGATAACTCCTGAGGACAATCGGACGGTATATACCTGACAAAGAACCATAAATCAAAGTGTTCTTACCTTTTCCAACCACTTTTACTCGGAGTTTGAACGTTGTTGGGAATGACTTGTGATAAAGATCACTGTCTTCACTATAAAGTCGAGCTAGTTCAACAAGGTTGATCCCTTGGATACGATCCAAATAATATATTCGTGATAAGGCATCGGTAACTACATTAATAACTTTAGATATATGTTGTATATCAGCAGGGAATTGAGAAATGTAGTCTAAATGATCCGACTTTAGTGAAGAGTACTGATCAGAAGATGACTTTACGGAAAACGTCCGTGGTTTATGATCGGGGAATATAGTAAATTCTTGGCGTTCGATAGAATGTTGGAAATGTCATACAGCATAGTACATTGGCTAACAGTTTGCGTCCAAACGTGCAATATCTCAATTCGGTATCGTATAATCGTCTTGGAAGAATGCTAAAGGTTGCCAAGCTTGGCCAATCCATTGTCGCAGAACTACGCCAGTGGCTGAGTCAGAAGCGTCGACCGCAATCCCGACAAGAGCTTCAGTATTAGGGTTTGCCAGCATACTTGCATTGGCTTCTTCTTTATTAGTTGCAGTTAAGGCTTTCTTTGATTCTGCGTCCATTATGACAACCTTTTCTTCCCGCAAAGCTGATTCGTTAGTGGTTTCGTGATAGATGCACAGTTGGGTATAAATCTTTTGTCGTAGCTTACTGATTCATTGAAAGCTCACAGCTGCCTAATGGTGGTTCTTTCAGGATATTCCAGAATAACCGCCACCTTGTGTTTTTGAGATTGTGTACCATTAGCATAGTACTTCCCAGGAAGTCCAACGAAGTTGTTTCGATTTGACATTTCTGTATATTAATGGTAACTTCATATTGTTGCAGTCTTCCAAAAGCTATGTCAAGATGTCTCATATATGTTTCCTTATCTGGGCTTACTACCAATCAGTCGTCGACACTATCAGGCATAGTTTGAGCGTTTGGATATCACTAATCAATGGTGGGACGCCATTGCTATCCTTTATTGCGACCATATGTAATGGAGATGACCATGGGCTACTGGAAAAACGGATTATTTCCAGGTCAATCATATGATCGAATTCATTTCGGCAATCCTTAGTTTTTCGGGTACTAGTCAGCGTGCTTAGTGAATACAGGTTGACCTGTTGTCGTAATGTTATGCTCAACATTACTGCTTTCACATGATAATTTCGACGTTGCCTTATTAAGATCTGGAAACTTGTCGAGTATCGGCTAAAAATAGGGGTTAATTAAATGTTTAAAACAAAGAGAATATAAGCTACAACTCGGAGCGACGGTTTCACGAACGTATAACTTTGTGTTGCTATCCACTAGCCTCTTTTTACTAGTGTCCACAAGCAAGTTGTGGCAGCTCAAAAAGTTTTTGACTATGATAGGTATTTTTACATCGGTGAAGCTGAAAATCCGGTTAATGGGTGTTAGTGAGCACATGTTTAAATAAACATATCTTTAACCATATGTGGCTATTTCTTTTCCGTTGGTTGCCTGTGGATCGAATGCAACTTCATGTTAACGATCAGATGGAGTTTCGGGGATTATTTACCGCTACATATTTGAAGCCAGTGTTGGTTAATGTGAAGACTGTCTCTTGGTGGATTGCCTAAGATTTTACTCATATACCAATATGATTGTGCTACGGTGTATTCAATCTTGCTGCATATTTACATGTAACTGCTTTGTTGCTTGACGGCCGTACAAGAAATCATCTCTAAAAGACTTCTGTTTGAAGATGTCATGTAAATTACATAATTTAGGATGTATGAATTTTCGCCTTAGTTTGTCGAGTTTTTGTTCGTCGAAAATGATGTTGCAAGTAGAAATCTGAACTCTGGTTACTTCTTTTGAGTGTATTAAATAAATACTTACTAACTGAGATAAATACAAAATAAGAACGACAGCACGGAATGGTAAAAAAGTCCTTGATGCACTAGAAAATTAAAAGATATGAGGTTTTAACTTAGCAAAAACGCAAGGTGATAATACCAGAAACAAATGATAAAGTACAATAATCTGGTATTGTCAAATTAGTTAGGTAATGTGATTCTAACTAAGTTAACAACTGAGCCTGTGAACACTATGTAAGTTATGTACTAGAGGGTGAATCTTGAACTGCAATTGACACTAATCGTATTATACCCAATCAGCTAGTTGAAATAAAAGATACACCGTTACGACACAACTTATAGTTTCACCACTGACAACGGGGCCATGCAAAATCTAAAGCAATACGATATATTATATATAAAATAAATGTAGTTTTATTTCTAGATAATATTGACTCACAGAGGCAATACGAACTCTTAGCTTAGTCAACTCCAGAATCAGTAGAATTCAGTCTGACTAAACAGAGTTCAGAAGTGTCAACATCCCCATCTTCCTTGCCAGCTATAATAATTTAAAATAGAACGGACTCAGTTTCAAAGCTATTACCTCGGTTTAACAGCGAAAGAAAGTTTAACATATCTCTGAGTAATTCCAATAATCATAATTCAAAGTACTAATTCCAAATGCAGGTGAGATTGTTAATAGGTGATATAAATCACAATATGTTGTATAATAATGTTAATATGCATGCAATAGCAGAAATTTTTGGTTGTCTCTATTTGCAAGACGTATATATACGTATGTAGTTATGGTTGAAATAATAAAATATTGCATCGTATATATGATACATAGATGTTACGAAAATGTGTTTGTTCATTTGGAAATACTAAAAAAATAATGTTCGTTGTTATCATAACTAATTTTGAACTAAGAGCAATCCAGTAAACTGATGTGTATAATAGACAAACGATGGAATATTTGATAATAATTCCATAAATGTTAAACTCATGTGAAAATAAATAATCTTACACAGTATACTTAACTTATCGGAAGATTGCTGATTGTGGTATATTATCTCACTAATATATTGATGTTTGGATTCAATACTCAGTTTCATACTTATACACCTCGAACTTTGTACTTATATGCAATATACATGACAAGCTTATAATTAAACGTCAACAGCAAAGACTTTGATAGGGATGCATTTTGAATCAAATTGAATCCACGAGCTATTAAAAAACAAGAAAGCCGATAATTCTATTATTTTGTTCAATCACACAGACATGGCAACATAGAAATGCACAATACAAATGTTGTTATGCACATAGGTAATCATGGCTTCTACACATAAGTAAATTCACCTTATTTTGTAAAGCTGTGTAAACTCATTGGTCAGAGAGAAACTGCTGGGAACTCATATTTGAACAATGTTATACTTGGAAGTTTGCAAGTTTTATAACAGTTAAGTTGCTGGGGGTTGCACTAATTGTTGTCATGCTTTCCACAAGAATTTCTTCAAGTCATGCTTATATTAAAATTGTTGAGACGTGCATGTGTGAATAAAGCCCTATCTGATGTCCACTTAGAACCCTTTCTTACAGGAGTTGCTAGACAGTAGTCATGTTTGATTCAGCTGAATATGTATCGCTAATGTTTATAATTCTAGTGTATCAAATTACTTTACCAACATCTGCAGTTGATGTTTACGATATATGCACACGACCAGTCAGTCGGCATGAACTTGTGCGCACGAAATTACAATAACAACGCAAATAAGTACGCAGTAAGTCCTTGTATATCTGCCCGATGCCCACTCAATCCCAGGCTAGAATGAGAAGGACGCAAACCGATGAAGCAACCATGGAAATCATACTATATTCCAAGTATCCCCTAATATATACATCAAATTAGACCACAATCAATCAGTTAATACCTGCTACTCCACATTAAGCATAGGCCACTGACCACCATTCTCTAACCAACTCTATCCTGCGCTTTCCTTTACAGCTCTTCCCAAGTGCTATTCAGTCTCTTCATACTTGTATCCGATCCCTGATGTAGTGTGTTCTTGCGTCTCCCTATTTCCCTTGACTTTCAGGATTCCAAGTTAGTACTTGCCATGTGACACAATTTGATAATTTCCTCAATGCGTGTTCTATCCACCTTCAGGGTCTTTTCTTAGCTTCTTCCTCTTCTGGAACCTAGTTGATTTGTTCTCTGACACAAAAGGTTGTTATTGATGGTATCTGGCAAACGGATAGGAAGTATCTTAAGCAGACAGTTGTTCATAAATATTTATATCTTGTAAAGGATGCTTTTCGTGGTTCCCCAAGTTTCAGCTCCATACAACAGAACTGTATTCACATTTGTATTAAAAATGTTGACTGATAGTTGGTTTCAGTTCCAGATGTTTTTCAGTTGTAGAAATGCTTCCTTAACCTTGCCAATCAGCGCTGTCACATCTACATCAGACCCTTCATTTTTATCAGTGATGCTGCTCAAATGTGTGAAGGTTTCCATATCTTCCAGAATTTATCTTTCAAGTGTAATTGGGTAAGGCTCGTTGTTTTAAAATTAAGAATCTTGCTATTCTATTTGTGTATATTGAAGCCCACTTCTGCTAAGGTTACTTCTACTCTTTCTGACTTAACCTCCATTTGTTGTTGTGTGTGGGATAGGAGAGCTAGGTCATCTGAGAAGTTCAGGTTATCTAGTTGCATCGATGTTTTCCATTGTATTTCGAGATCGCCTTGACATGTTACAATTTTCATGATCCAGTCAACCGCCAACAGGAAGAGGAAGGGCGAGTGTAAGCAGCCTTCTTTGAAACCGGTCTTTACCTCAGATGAATCTGAGAGGTGACCTCCACGTACGTTTTATCCACCTAGAATCTCCCAGGGTTCCTGCAGGTCCCAAACCTGGATAATGGAGAATGGTTAGACATGGGGTTGTCACCTTCGTCCCGTATCCCGAATCAAACCAGACCACGTGGTCAGTCATTTAAGAATTAAATATCAATATACAACAAAGGAGATAGTGGAAGATAATAAAGGCAACGTGTACACAATTCATTTACTGTAGTTCATAAATAATAGAAATATACTAACAATAAATGTGAAGAACAAGAGAAAAGGGCACGAGGGACATAAAAATGATAGAAGTAAAATGCTTACTTTACATACAACTAAACTAATTGATATGGTCTTCCAAATGCAGTTCTGAAAGTTAGTTATTCTTGTTTAGTCACCCAACAAAAAAATACTACAGAAAGATATGCAATGTAAAGGTTTATAATTTCACGGGGTAGATTCAATAACAATCTTTGCTTATAAATGAAACATGTTCAATTTAAAAAGTAGAAAAATCTAAGAAATATTATAAGAAGTTACCAACAAAATGAAACATCGCAACAGTAAGTAAATAATCTGGAATAAAACATGTGACAGTAATGGAACATCGTTAGCAATATGTTCGAAGATGATTGATAATAATTCAAGTGATAAACGAGAAACATCAATTGAATCATAAACAATAAGGTGTTAGTTCAGAGAAAATTTTTCCTAATTCCGTACTGCTGTGAGAATCAGTTTGTCAAATAAAAAATTTCCTACGCGAAACACATTCCATGTTGTTAATAATTTAAGTTACTGAATACAAATGAATAGTATATTATCATCCACCAAAAGAAAACCAGTTGAAAAGGAAATGAAGATGAAACTAGTAGGGCGGACAGTGCAGTAAACAGCTACATTCCAAACAATCCTCTCTGTGCCATACGATTCGTGACTACCAAAATATTGTTAGTAATAGACTTCTCTATGAACCTAGTGATACAAGAGAATATAACCCTTGGTTACTTATTTTACACCTATTATTGATATTCGCTTAGAGCATGCTTAAGTTAGTGAAAAGCATAGATGTATATTACTAAGTTTACAAAACTTTATATTGCATGGAAACAAAACCAGCTAAGTTTTCTATCTGTGCCTGTACACTATCAAAGTTAAAACAGTCCAATGATTATCAGTTCTTTGTACTATGTGGTGCTTTATATCATTTTGTGTTCGATACTTTCGCTCGAATAAGTATTCGCTATACTATTTTTGGACGATATATTTTGAGCCAGTTTCAATTCGCACTAGACGAATTCACATTATACACTGATATTTACAGAATCAATTTCGTTAGTGTTTATCAGTAATAACGTTATATGTTTCTTATTACTATACGCTAGCACTGTACCTGTTTGAAGTGAGACGATGTCTGAAATTATTATTATCATATATATTTTCAATAGCTATTACAGTTTGCATGAGAAAACATTTTAATAACAAGGAAACTATTAATTGCGTTTCTAGTGTGAAACAGGTTATGTATTGTACTTTGTGACATGATCACTTTACACTGTATCTTTGAAAAAGTGTGCGTACCTAGTAATTTTTACTGCATTCAACACATCGTCATTTCAAAAGGCGGAAATGAAAATTTTGTTATCCTTTTTTATTTAAAATAGATGAATTTATGTTTAAATAGTACTCAAATTTTCTTTGAATCAAAAATATAAAACATAATTTTATAAATAATTTGCATGTAAGTAATTTTAATTAAAGCATGTCTTCATTTCTGTTAGAGCAATTGGCTGTCTCATCTTTTACACTATAACAACTACTGAATTCATCATTTTTCTGTTTATCAATTACTTTTCTCATCATCAATGGTATTAACCTATTTATATAAGAAAATTGAAAACAAATAATATTCAAGTAGTTTTAAAGGTTTATTTAAATGATAATAATCTTCAACTGATTCTTATCGTATCAATGATGAATTCTAGTGAAACCAGTAGAGATAAGTATACCTAACGCTAATGAAAGATACTGGAATATTTTATAATCAAATCGGTTGATTTGGTGTTTATTTAATTATTAGCATAATTATTACTGTGATTACATTACTTCTAGGTTGTTTAACCTAAAGCTTCAACTATTCGAAATCTGCTTGACGTTAAGTCATTTGTTTCTTACAATTAGATAAGTTTAGGGTATTTTATCGATAATTAGAGATGCAGTCCTGAAACTGTAGCAAGTAGAAGTCATAGTAACTGTTTATGCTTTTAGCAATTATAAGAAACTTATTAAGCGTTTAGAAGTAATAATAGATCTGGTGGTTTCACATAAAACATTTTCAGCTGGTGATTATTATGTGTAAATTCCCGCAAACAAGAATCCACATGGCACTTATTTTGTCATAGTATTTGAGTTTACAACATTTGTAATTAATCAGCACTGCACTACGACAAATGTTATATCATATGATAAACTTTGTTGTAACCATACAAAGACGCAGAACCTAACTGGGAAAAAGCCGAAACAACAAGATTCGAATGAATTATATTTCGTGGCTTCACTGTTACAAGAGGCCCAAATAATTATTATTTGTGCTACCATAATCAATTTCATACACATCACATTGATTAAAGTTAGGAGTAAATCGATACAGAAAATTATATACTAATAATCAAGACAGTAACACTAAATTTACAGCATATTAGTTAGGACTACTTACTAATCATTTATTAAAATGCTATTGTAGTGGATACTACACATAAGGCGGTCTGATGAGGGCAAAGAACGACGGAACAGGCTCGTCAAGGTGGCAGATTATACGGACGGGTCGCCGTTGGGTGCCAGACGTACGGTAATTTCATACTATTGCATTCTGTTTTCTAATTTTTATTCAAGACATAAATCACCTCATTTTCAAAATAGGAATACTCTTTAATCTTAACTACTGTGTTGTTTCATTTAATTTGGATTGTGACTAGCAAGTGGAATCCAAGAAGCGCGTCTGGACTCAGTAGTCTAGTGGTGTACACGGTGGCGTTTGACACGAAACGGACTGAGTTCGAATCCCACTGTGAACATCAACATTGGGATGCAGGTACATCCAGCAGATGAGTCCCAAATAGGACGAAACGCGCGTCCTGGATTCCACTTGCCAGTCACAATCCAAATTAAATGAAACTTGTGAATATTCGCTATATCGACGCAATCCGCTCAGGATGCATATATAGCAACAGTGACTGACCAGCTTCAGTCTATAACAAATCATTGGGAATATACAAATTCATCCTACTACTGTGTTGTTTATTCCATGTTGTCATCTTGCTTTTTATGTATGATGTTTTGTAACACTTTTGTAACACTTTTCAATTTCAGAGACTAGAGTAGGCATAACTTTAATTACATTTTTAGTACTAACTGTAATTTAGGCCACTTGCATTTAAGGAAAAGTTATGAAATTTAATGAATTCTTTCTATTATGCAAATTTTATTGATCGTATTTTGTTTAAGTTTATTGAAGGACCATATTGTGCAAAATATAATCGTTACTATTCTTATCACGTCTAAACTTAGGTTACACAGTAATAAATTATTATTACTAAAAATTTCTTACAAGTCAATTATAAGTGCTATCGTAAGTATGATTACACCAAGGACGAATACTGTTCCTGGAAATGTCAATACAGTTGCAGCGTATACAGCTGGAAATACTGTCAGCGTAATAAGTAGACCAATTTTTGAAACGAATGCAACAACTGATTGTATGCTTCCTAAAAATTGGAACAGCAAACATTATTTTGTATAAAATTCCACTTAAATATTTACTAGCAAAGAGCATACCTGTAATAACTTCGTTTTAGCATGTTAATTTCATAAATCCAATTATAGTAAGGTACAGGTACATGATTGGAAAAAAATGACGAATTGTACATTCACTACTTTTACATAGGTCGCTCATTTAATAAATAGTAAAAATAACATCAAATTTGGAAAAAACATTTACGGCTAATTGAGACATTCTAAACAGCGTTTCAAAAGCATAAGATTAAGTTACTTCTACATGGCGGAGAACATTCAAAGTAGCTAACCTTATCTATATCATAAGAAAAACGTTAGCTCCAATTAGTCCTTGTTACTTAAGTAATATAGATGACTACCACGAACCATTTTTTATGGATATCTTTGCTTTAGCCCTTATTTTAATCTATCTTCAGCTGCCCACTCAACTTTTATAATTCACATGATACAATAATATTAATAATTATTGTTTCGATAACTACATACTAAAATTGACTTATTTTCTAATATATTCACATGATTTTAGTCATTTAATTATGTTTTAACAAAACACTCATAAACGTAATTTGTATTTGTTTAAGATGTAGAATGACCGATTGAACTTTTGGACTGCTTGCTTGGATGATTCATTAGCTATCGGCTGATCGCAACATTGGTTTATTAGTTCTACTCAAATACGCAATAACTTAACTGAGCGATAAAGAATCTAACAAGGCACATTATTCCAACAGTATAACAAACAATTACGAGTGAAAAATTCATACATAGAAAAGGAAAAACAAAATACATAAGTTACGGTTATCCATTCGCACAGCTGCAAATTACCACCGGTTTGTCATCATTCACATTACGCAATCATTGATTACCCAGGGTAAACATACTAACATTTCAATTACACTCAACATTGTTAAACATCCAGGACATAATGAAATGTTTATGGGTATTTTTTCCTCAAATCTGAAGACTTATGTCATATAATCTGGAGTTCTGATGAAAGAGAATTATTCCACTTGCTTTGTTTTATTTTACGAAGTTTGCACTAAGAACTGACTTTTATGAGTAACATGAAATCGAACAATAATTTACCTTGTTCACTCGGATGAGTAAACATTGAGAGCATTGTTCGAGAAACTGGGACACCAAAACTTCTCAGTGATGCTGGAATAGCGGCTAATAACAAAGGAATTAAAATGGTGTTAATATTTTTCACATTTAATATACTACAAATAGTCTAATCTCTGCAGTGATCAACTAAAGCGTGTTAATAATATTTCTAATTTTCCTGATTAATTTGATTACATAAAGAATATATAGGGAAGAAAGCTTTTTTCGATGACATCTTTTACGGTGACTTGACAGTCGTATTTTTAGCGATTCAGTTGGTCACATAACAAGTGTTGGATGTAATAAGTAAACTTGATGGTCATTAGGATTTAGCAGACGAAATGTAAAAGATGATTTTGTTATGAATTCAGAGATCAAGCAGGAGTTTCAGAATTAATTAGGCCTTAGATTTTCGTAAGTTACTGGGATAAAGTCTTATTAAACCAGTTTTTTAAACCTAATAAATAACTTCAAAGGCTGATTTCCAAAGTGTTGAATGAGCCGAATCGACCACACGTTCAAGAATTGATCAGTTATCTAACTTAAAACATTCTTTGCTGAAATATCTTTTTGGAAAATGCACTATTAGTGCGGCTGGCATGACTGAGTAAGCGAGTAAATTTTCAAACAAATTAGTCCATAGTGACATTTAAATTAGACACTCCTTCGATTGAGCTGATTTCTTGGCAAAGTAACTGCAAGCTCGACTAAATTAAACTATTTTTAGAGACACCGATATTCAATGTTTTAGGATTTTCGCTATTTAAATCTCTTTAAAGTTAATGCATATTACCAATGTTTTCTTGGAGCAGTGATGAGCCTCCAGTTTCTTGGTTTGAATTCCGGTTCTCGTTAGTACGTATTCTTCTGATTTCATTCAACTTAATATCGATTGTTTTCTGTGCATATTTACCAAGTCAAATATGATGGAAAATGAAATATATGTCTCTTTCTGCTTGGTGTCAACCAACTATGAAAGTTAGTAATATGCTGCCTCTTAACAACCTTTATGTTTCTATGAAGCTATCTGGTTTTCGCTTCAAAGAAACGTTGAAATAGTGAAATTCTGAGTACTCATCTGAGTTTATTGTAAACTAAATCAAATGACGACGATTGTTAAGTTTATGTGGGATAATGTAGTGATCCTTGTTTTGCCACATGTGATGTCGTCTCTTGTAGAAGTGAAGTCTATCTATTTATCGGCGGAGAACCGTGTATTTCCTAATTTTCTACACTTTGCGTGGTTTAGTCTAGGTAATTGATTATAAACATAAATCAGAGATTCGAATTTGTTGAGCGTAAGGTACAATAGATTAAATTTGACTTACCCAACTAGATAGAAGGCATTATATCTAGTGCAACTCAAAAAATCTTACTTAGATGTACTTTGAAATTACATGTAAATGGACTGGTTTACAGGACATATACGGAGTAACTTTTGTTAAGTGAATTATCTACGCTTATTGACTAGATGGGTATAAGTGCAATGATGAGGTTATACTTCATAACCAATGTAAATTGGAAGGATAGCTACAATAACAATTTATATACAATCCGTATGAAATAACAGCCAACAAATTGTTTTCTTTAAAAATACCCTGTGATTTCATGTAAGTAATAGTGGCATTAGTGCATCATGTTATACACGTTAAGCTCCTATATAGTCCAACAATTCAATAAACTTTAGAAAGAACGTGGTATAATGAATTTTGAAAAAAGTGAATATATAAACATCATACTATAAAATATGATCAGAAAAATATATATTCGGTTCCAAATAGACGTAATAACAACTTCCAATAATTACTGCATAAGTTGAGGTTAAGTGGATGTAGGATACGGTTGTAATAAACATTTTCAAAGAAAACATACCAATATAAATTAAGATATTTGCTGTTGGCAACTGAAATTGATAAGCTATTCCAAGTAAAGAACGATTTATTATTAACATTGTCAATGATAATGCCAAAATTGTAACGAGTAACTTTATTTGTTGTGTAAAGTGATTTCTGTTTGTCAGGTTTATCGAGTGCTTTTCAACGTTTCCTTTTCTTATAGTATCAAATTTAACTAATGCGATAGTACAGACAACTGAGAAAAAGCTTCCAACAACGCCAATTATACCACTATAAAATAATGAAAAGACGGATCATAATGTGGTTAGCTCATTTAATTACATTGATTGTAGAAGCATATTGATGAAAGGACTATATCATGACAAGTCCGTAATGTTACTAACATTCCTCCATAGTAAAGTTCCTGTATAGG
The DNA here is from genome assembly GCA_025215515.1 of Schistosoma japonicum. NCBI lineage: Eukaryota > Metazoa > Platyhelminthes > Trematoda > Strigeidida > Schistosomatidae > Schistosoma > Schistosoma japonicum. Next base: position 43,027,142 of record CM046069.1, on the reverse strand, counting down.
ATATTAGATGAGTGACAAGTTTTTAAGTTCGTCAGGTAGAATCAATTTCCTTAAGTTTTTAATTGCTTCCAATATACATATATTTCCTTTGTACATGTATGACTGGGCTACAAGAGGATTCAATGGTGATCAGAATGTAAAGAATATAGAAAGCGATCAAACCTGTTTAGTATTAAATTATAAATAACCAGAATGAAAATTATGGAAAAATTTCATCCGTCTGTAACTATTACAGATGCCTAAATTTAATAGTAAAGGGAATAATGAATCTAAGATAAATCTTGTCAAAATGGAATAAATTTTATTAATATTTCATATGCAGTGCCTAGATTTGAATTATCACAGTAAATTTTGGTTACCAATTAAAATCATGAAGTCTCGTTCTATCCGGTGACATTCTAGAACTTCACCTTTATAAAACGTATTAACGTGATGATGAACTCATAACTTCAATGATAATTTTCGAGGAAATTAAATAGGTGAAGGTTATTAAAGCTACTAACAAGAAGTATACAATGAATATGTCTAATAATAAATAACTACTTAGATCAAGTGTTTTCGATTATTGGTTTGAATTAAATCAAACTCATAGATAAATATGCACTTCAACCATGATTGATAGAAGAATGATTTAATCAACGCCATAGGTCACAGCTTCTCAGTAGATCATTGAAAAATCCATAAACCAAATAGTTAAAACAGGATTGTTGTTTATTCCAGTTGATCATCATAATATAAACTTTAAGATTTTTGGGTATCCATTGTGTGACTGAAGTATGAATACATAATATGCAATAAAGAAAGTTTCTAGGACGACGTCATTTACATAAGCTGTAAAAGATTGTTTATGTAGAGAAATTGCACGCAATGTGGTCCTTAATAAAACAGAAGTACTACATCGAGAAAAATAGTTATCGAGGTCACTTGAGAAGGAGTCAAAATGGTTTCAAACGCTAAATATAATTTATGTAATAGTCTTACAAGTAATCAAATAGGCTGCCACTTTAAGTCATATTACATATACATGTTTACCGGCTGTTGTAGAGCAATGTATAATAGCTGCGAATGCGGATTCTGTCGTAACACTGGATAAAACTTTAATTTGTTGCCTAAAAGAATATGTTATTCGATTAACGGTTCCATTCTTGAAAGCATGTTGTCCTCTGGTCATATCACCCAACCAAAACCATCCGACCAAATTATTCATGAAGACAAACGATCTGGCTCAAAAGGTGTGTAAATCAGAAGCCTATGTAAGGTGAACGCTTTAGCCATCCATCAGTTTAAACCAAACACATTCAGATGCTTATCTTACTTTCACCTTAAACTTTTCTTGTTGTCCACAGATGATTTTCATCTGTTCCGTATGTATTAATTGGCATTTTTGTATCATTCAGTCATTTTTGTCTTCACGTTTTTCAAGCGAACAATCAATCAGCAAAATTAAAATTATGTATTCCAGAGAAATGTTCAACAGCTATCTAAACCATTAAATAACATATACCTGTCTTCCTACTATTAACATAAATAAAAAACTCACGACTGAGAAGTAAAACCATTTGATGTTAGTCATTTGTATTCTTGACGTAATACTTTTATTATATGTTCAATTTTAACATAAATACGGTTGTGCAGCATATGCAAATGACATCATCCCAAGAACTTTTTTCATCGCATTTTCTGTATTTTAGGATACTCATAACACCTACTGGTCTATAGTAAATAAATCATCTTGTATATTTAACTTGTAATTTAATCTTACTTTTGAATGCATAGTGAATTAAACTGATAAAATATTCACAGCCTCCTAATAAATGGAGTTATCAGTTTGAAAGCAAACACATCTTCAAAATCGACATTAAAATTATGGTCAGTATTAAAGATAGAATTTAAGTCTAGAGACGACTCATCAGCTCATTTTCTAAGTCTAGTTTTAACACAATGATCCAAATGATTTCAACGTTCAGATATTGTCAATGGTATAACTTCTCTTCATGGTATGCCTAGATCTATTGCAAAGTGGGTACCAAGCAATTCGGTGCTGTTCTTTTGCAGCAAACTAAATAGCCGAAAGCTTCATTTCATTGTTATCTAATGATAGATGGAAAATATGTTACATGAACAAAGTTAACTAAAATAATAGAGTAACATGTTGCAAATGAATTTCATAATAATTCCAATCCATAAAGAAAGGTAGTTAAATTTTACAGATAGTTAATTCTTATTATTGCAGCCAGGAAATAACACCACATGACCATATTGCAAAGTTACATGTTTTGCAACTTAAATGTGGCAAAAACAATACTTACAAATATAATCCAACTACTTCTGGATTCCATAGGAATGGAGGACCCATCAAGTAAACAGCAATATAATGTTTATCCACCAAAGCTGCCATAAAATATAGTAGGATTAGTGACATAATCATAATGAGGACGGGATTTATTGAATGTAGGCGCTATAAAGTTAAAAGTATGCGAAACCTTTAGGAATAAAGATTTATAAGGGTATTTAACGAAAAACAATGACATGGTTTGCGAATATATGGCTTGAAACATTAGCAACTAAAACAGAAACTTAGCATTTGTTTACTAAAATAAATACTAATAACGAAGGGAATCCCATTAAAAATTTAGTGAAGAAATAATAGAGGGAAATTTTTTTTATTTTATGTATTATATATATATATATAATTTGCGTTAGGAATAAAATAAGTACCAACCAAGTGAGGATGATTTAGATCAAAGTATCACTTTAATGGATGTTCATGAAGTTAACTGAAAATGATTATTTCATTCTCCTATTTGGCATTACTTAATTATATCGCAAAGTTTCAGTCTATGCACTCATGAATTATAACGTTGGATTAGTAGTCACTATATCTACCATACCTTTGTGTTAATCAATTTACAAGTATCCTCAAGAGCACTGCATAATTTTCATAGTACAGTTTTACTTATCACCACATAACTGGTACTGATTATATATATATATATATATATATATATATATATATATATATATATATATATCCTTGATTCAAACCTAGTTAAAAAAAAGGCAATATTTAATAGCCACCAATCAAACCAGCATTAACCTTAAGTAAGCAAACAAGCCACCAAAATTCAAAGCGTTGTAGTTTCCAATGAACATGGATTTAGATTTTATTCAAGTGACTGTGAATGCAAATAGCATCAAGTTAGTTTCTGGAACTAAAGAGGACTGAAGAATAAATCGATACATGCTTCACTACATATAAATTATTACTTACGAAGAAAACAACCATACTAGTATGCTTATAGAAACTAGACTATATGGGCTATTTTATTCATTTAATGGTCAATTTTGACTTTTTAAAATGCTTCCTCGCCAGCAGCTGATTAGCACTTGCTGTTTATCTATGATGCAATAACTTAGAACGTCTGTGTACATAATAAGTAAATACTTCGTTAAGCAACATTCATTTTCAAAAAGGTGTAAACAATACAGAAAATTTACTTCCTTATTTTTTGAATAGATGAGTTATGTCTAAGCATTTTACTCAGAAAACATTAAACATAACCAGATATTATGAACGTTTGTGTGTTTACTGTTTACACTTTTACTTAATTATGCTGGTTCAATTAAATTTTCGTAAACGGAGTATGATGAAAATGAACGAAACATTACACTTTCTATGCAACTAATTCTTATCAACTTCACATGTTAAGTAACTTTGATATCTTGGAGTGGATATGAGATGTTTCTTTCTACAACTTCAGTTATTATTATGCGGTAGAAAAGAATTTAACAGTTTAACCATTCAAACAATTGCTTTCAATTACAAAATGATGTTCGGATGAAAATTTCCTTGATGGTTGGTAAAATTAGATAAAATATTTCAAGTTTATAAGTCCGATGAAAACGTATAAGAGATGTGCTTATCAAGAAAAATCACCAATCGAATAACGAGTAAAAGCCCGAAAATAACACAGAATTTTACCGACTGAGCATGGGACATAACCGCGACACATACAATATCTTAGTATTTTTTCGAGTTCGATTCCAATGGTTCAGAATTTCTACTGTAGTGAGTTCAACATATGACACAATCAAGTGTAGACTAGTATCATATGAAGGGTTGGCTGTATTTAGTATGAAATGGTCGTTCATTATCACCCGTTGTATCATGGTTTCCGATTGGAATATCAGATCGTGATGAATTATGGTTTAAAATCTAAGTAATTGCAAACCTTCTAACTACATATAAATTATTCTATGCATTGTAGTCTAAATTACTGATTATTCGCCTAAGTTAATCAGGTGAAGTAAGATCTCAAGCTGTCTTGTTGTCATACTGTCTGCTATATGTTACTTGGTTATACATGAACAACTGTCCATTTTATAGCCCAAATAATCATATCGATATCTAAGTAACTACATAGTAACATGATAATAGTAAAGCCCGTGAATTAAGTACAAAATTTGACTAACTTGATATCCTTTGGTAATTTTATTTCTTAAAGATTTTCCAAGCTCAACTGGCATACAGCAAGAATCATCAGCAGTTTGATTATTACACTTCACTCCAACCGCTGGTTGTTTGATCTGTTCTATTTTCTTTCTACTAATGTTTTTATGCGTTTCAGGCAGACAAAATAGTAGAATAATACTTGGAAGAAGTAAAGCCAATGCTGTGCCCATAGCTACTGAGAAACCATAATAATAGATTAAAAAACCTATTAAAAGAAATGAAGAAACCATAAAATGAAAACTGAATCCAAAGTGGTTCAATCATTTAAAAACTTAGGAGTTAAACAAGAATGGGTTTGAAGGTGCATTATCCAAGCTATGGATATTGCTAAAGAAACTAGTTTCTAAGGAAATGTGACTTTTATAAACAGAAAATTTCTCTGAATATCATTAAAGTAATTCCCATTTTCATTTAAAGCTGTTTAAATTTAGTTGATTCAATTTTCATGGAAGACATTTTCTAAATAAAAATAATGTAAGTTTAAATAGTCTCAGGCTAGAACTAAACAGTGATTATTGTTATAAATGACCTAATTATTCAATTTCAATATGAGATTGGATTTTAGCTGAGAAGCATGCTTTCACTTATGTTATGTTCGCTGATACGTGGTGTTGGCGTGAATGGTATTGAATTTTAAACAATAAAAAAACCTTGATAAAGGGACAAAACACAAATAGATTGAGTAAAATCTCGACAATAGATTGAGTATAAAACTAGTAAAGTTACGACGTTTTTTGTGTAGTTTTTAAAGTCTAAAAGTATATTTCCATATTAACCTGAAAGTGGCGCTCCTGCTGACATACACAAAGTAAATATATTATCGAAAACTGTGAATACGATCCACATATACTTATTGCGTGACTGTTTCGTTTTGGAGGTATTTTCGCCTTGTGATGTATCTGTCATCATCTGACAAATATCTACAAGGAATGCTGCGACCTGAGCAGTGATGGATGAAACACCGCCACCAAGAACAGCTTCAAAAAATCCAGCGAGTATTACCAGCCACGAATTCAAATTCAGCATCACAATCAAACCTAAATAAATTACAAATCAAAAATGAAATATTCAGTAAGTTGGGTTTAGTATTTTACTGTAAAAAGGCTTTTCCACAGAGCTAGTTGCGTAAAACAATTCAGTAATGCTTAAATATTTTTTCAGAATGTTTAAGTTACGAGTGATCTAAAATGAGACTTATCTTAATGATTTTATTTCATAACAGAAATACTATTTACTTTGTTTAGTATTATATGTAATGATACGTTGATAGGATAAAATGAAAGCTGTACAAGAAAGAGAAGGACCTTTGATATAGCTGATAACATGTCTATTCAAGAGCATAGGTTTCTAGACAACTTCAGTGAGTACTATGCTTGCAACAAAAGTAATCGCACAACTTCTATACTACTAGTCGTAAAGATAAGGGCTTGGAGCTGTGATCAATCCACAATTACAATACATGTGTAAGTTTACGGGTAATTCAAGTTAGTTTACTTTCAAAAGGGAGATTGAAATTTAAAACTATGTATATTCAGAAATAGACATCTGATTTACTTTGGTTATTTGTAATTTGTAGTACCAGCCATTACTTTGTGAGGGTTTTATTCAAAAGTTTCCTGGATCGTTTAAGTTGAAGACTTATATCGGCGCCTTATTTAACTATATGGTATCACAGTTGTGAAAAACAATTTGACTGGAAAAATCCTTGATACAATACTTTTGTTAACAAATCTGAGACCAATATTTTAAACCAGAGAGTAAACTATGATTAGTTAAACGTTGCGTAGAATATAATATCAAGTGTTTTATTCTACAAATAGCCATGTGCATTTTGTTCCATTCTAAATTATCAAAGGGGCGATGTCTTCGAAAAGCAAAATTGTCTTTTCATTTTTTCACATATCGCTGTTGAATTCGATGAATAGTTATTCCTAAAGTCTCTAATTGATCACAGTCATAATACGATTAAAACTAACAATTTCATCTAATATATATTTAAGTATCCGTAAGCAGAATACGTTTAATTTAATAATTTTATAATTCAGGTGTGTGCACATTATGTTAAATACGATCGACTAGATTTTATGTCACTACAGAAAGAAACCTAAACTAATTGGCATAACTCCTTAATGACAAAGTTTTGGTCTTTAGGATAAAGTATAAGTATAATCATCCCACGACAATAAGCAAACCTAGCCGATGTTCCAGAAAAAAGTAAATGAAACGGGCATTTACTATATGTTTAGTTATATATATTAACTACTCACTTGTTGTACCAATATGTAGAATTTCACCTAATAACAAAATGGCTAGTGCTGTTCGACGACCAAATCGATCTGACAAACGGCCTACTACCAGTGTTGTAATTAACCCAAGTGTTATACGAACTGAATTTGAAGCAGTTTCTAGAATAGCGGATTTCTTTTGAGCCAAATTAAGTTTATGTTTATCTACATCTGATCTAAATTAAAAAGAATGCACATAAAGGTAAGCGTTTGGAATTGAGTCAAGACAAACATCAGAAGGCACTAGAAGTTAAAAGGAAATTGTCTGAAATAAATTAGCGAAGCGTAAGAAATGTGGGGAAACGACCACAATCTAATTAATCATGAGGAAACATATTGAAATTTCATACTAATGTCAATATGATAACATTTTTACTTTATCAAGAAAGCATACTTAGCAGCAGAAATGCTATATACCATATAGAGACGTATTTCCATTTTTAATTTACCAATGCGGAAATCTGAAATACAGATTTATCTACCCTAATAATGACATTCAGAGATGAATACTTCAGGAGGACAATGCTTATGAAACATAAATAAAAGATACCTCTAATTCAACGTATAATATGCATTTCGCTATGATATTCAATGAGATTCGTAAGTTAAGGATTTGAATCGCAACGATTATTAATAATGTCATTACAATCCTCACGAATTCTCTCATAAAATACACTGTTCTAAATTGATTCTGTGGAAATGATGAAATATTATGTGTTTGAATACTACTGATTACTAGATCATTGCATCAGTATTTGTGGATAAGTAGTCACTAGTGGACTGGATAAAACTTTGCCATATATTCTCACATGAATTCAACTTACAGATTATTGTATCGTCTTCTTTCGTTTCGTGTGAAGAATGGAAGGCCTTGTTCAGTAATAGCGCTAAAATGTGAAAGAAATTCAAATTAATATACAGAATATTAGTTCATTGATTTTGATAACGAATTTCATCTAACTCAATAAATTCAGTTCGTCGAAAGGTGTTTGCTTCCTATTTAGTTATCAGCAAAATATTCAGCATAAATACTTTCAAGCTGCTTACGCCAGGTAGCTGATACTTTGACAATCAATTTAGTCTTTACAATTATTTGAATGGACCTTAGATTACAGCGCATTTCGACTATACGTATTACTTTTGCTGAAACTTGATAAGTGATGTAGTAGAATTATCTAGCTGAGGAAAGCGTTATTGACGAGATAACAGTGACGGCGGTGTTGTACATAGTTAGAGCATCTACACGCACTGATTTAGTGTGTTTGCATTAAAATTTTATAATCTAATCACTTGTTATTATAACTGAGTTATTTGTGGTAATACGCAATAACAATGAAATAAATTGGTCAAGTTAGTTGTGATTTAGTTAATTCGAAGTATTAATGCATCTAAAGACCGTTACTAATTGGTATAATGTCAATAACTATTAAACTGTAGAATCGTTGTTAAAAGAAATTGTTGATAATTCGGCAAATTCAGTGGGTTATAGTGAAATATAATTGATACGGTAGTTTCTGGAAGGAAAATATGCCCGCTACTTTCATGTTTCTACGTGTCATATTCCCTAAACGATATAATCCAAAAGCTAACTAATCATTTCATCTGGCATGTAAAAATGTATGTTACGGAACAGTGCGAATTCTCAGTTATTTGATGCAGCGTTTATCAAAAAAAACTATAATTCAACACATAATAAATACTATAATTACCTGTAAAATACGTATTGGTCTGAGGTAAACAGAGTTACTTCGATTGCAGTGTATAAAGTCGCTGCCATAATTGCAAGTGAAACAATAAGTTTGAAGTTGAGAAATTTCATTCTGAAATCTGTCATTATCCAATAAAATCTTTCCAGTAAAGATGGTTAAATCTAACGTCTATGAAAGTAGTAATATATCTTGTAAATATTTACGCTTTACTTATCTCAATAAAACTACTGTTTTAGAAATTTAATCAAAATGATGTTCGAGAATATTTCTATGCTACTTCATTATTGTTCAATTTACTTTATATTCAAATTATTTGAATTAACAACCAATGAGCGTGCATATTAACATGATATTGTTTTAATTAGTTAAGCGAAATACATTCGGAGAAGCTGACTAAGAAATTTGATTGATTATTCTGCTATCGGTTAGTTTTATGCATGCTTGATGTATTAGATAAATGCTCTCATTTTGCAGGGTCACTTGCACAACATACATTAGTCACGAATTACATAAAGAAATTATTTTGAAACGAATAAGTGACTACAAGAGATTTTATTAATTGTTTAGGCAGAATTTAAAATTTCGAAAGAAATTTTATTGAGCCATACATAACCAGAAAGTCGTATAACAGTTTGTTTCCATTATATAAAAGAAAAAAAGTAGATGAAATATGAAAGCAGAATCACTTTACACCATTACAAATAAGTGCGGAAACATCATAAAGTTCAAATGCGTATTCGATTTATATGAGTGATATGCGGAGTGAAGTACGATTATGAAGCAGTTTGCAACGTATACTAATATCATCAGAATAACCATGATAAAGTAATCATATCACTAACCCTATCCGTCCTCATGACCCTGTAACCATTTTGAATCATGACTTACACGAATTGAATTCCATGCCTGTGAAATCTATTCATGAGCAAGTATCCTAACCTCACTTATCATACACTATAAAGTACCTATCATTCAATTTCCGTTGATCGATATTTTACTGAGTTTTAAGGTAGTTAACTTCTTTAGTTATAAATTTCAACTAGAACATCAATAATGTCATGTTAAAGCATTTTACTTGTGTTTTATAAAATCTAAGACCAATTTTCTTCACTTCTAGAAACAGTTGCCGAAGTTAGTACAGTCATTTGACGCTTTGCACTCACAGACTATTATTCTTCGGCCAAGAACTAACAAATATTAGTAATCAATTTTCTTTTTCATATTCTGCATTCCGTTTGAAACAATCCATTTTCAAATTGATGTACTGAATAAACACACTTTATTTTATGCATTAGTGTAATTACATTTGTGTGCCTAATATTAACAGGTTTATGGGTATCAAAATTTGTGTTCGAAAGACGACTAATTAACTTGACTTGTGTGAACTACAGCACCTTTGTAGTAGAAGGTAACGTTATAAATGTCACACAATGCATGCATGTCACCAGTAGTTATTCACAAAACAAAATAGCATCATTTTAACTTTCTGAGAAATTGAAGTGCATGCTTTTATTCTTTAGTTATTAATTTAATATTTGCATATTCCAGTAATTAGACTTTTCATCAATGTGAATCTTAGTGAACCAGTATATGTTTTACTCAGAATTTGAAATTAAGTGTTCACTAAACTTTTTTGTATTTGATAATTATTTGTAACCAATATACGTATCACTTTCAAAGGTCTAAACATTAGTAAAAATATATCTTGCATCTAATTAGTTTACCTTAAGTTGATCTCATGTACAATATTCTATTATACACATGACAACTGAATATGAATAACATCGCTGTGTATTTGCGTAATAGTTTTATCTTGAACAAAATATATTCTTTAAACAATGCACTTAAGAACATGATTCAGATGGAAGTTTTTCTTAAATCCTTACACTCACAAAATAATTGTTTTACAAACTCATTGATTTTTAAATAACACATGTTTAATGAAAATAATAACGAAGGTCCGAAATAAGGACGTTTGATTGTCTTCAAGAAGTGGATAGGTAGAATTCAAAATGCAGTTATAAAAATAGCAAAAAAAAAGAGGAGAGTAGAGAAGATGATTATGGATATATAATGATAGTAATAGTAAATTATTTTGAAGTGATAGAGTAACTGTTTGCATCAGTTACGTTTGTACACGATGCTCTATTTTCAGCATTACAGAAAAGCTGAAAATTTACCGACTTTGTTGGGTTTCTTCTCCCTTTGCAAATAACTTTGAATGATGGGCTTTTACAGGGGTCTAGAAAAAGATTACAATGGGAAAAAATATGTTTCTTTTCAATTAAGTTCTCAACAAATATCTACACTAACGTACATTTATGTATAATACAATAATAACTTAATTAATACCAATCACGTGGTGACGTGTTAAGAACTAGTATAACAAATTCAAATGTGTTTAAGCAAATAATTACGGATGATCAGTACAGTAGTTAGAGCATACACGGAGAGGAAGAGTTAGTTATAGTACTGGAAATTAGAAATTAGAATGAATAGATTGGTACGTGGAAGATTGTTTAGTATCTATCGGAAGAATTATTGAACTGATGATGAAACTCAAATGGTCATGATCATTATTTGATAATCGATAGATAATTCCATTACTGAGTAAACGTAACAAGACAAGAAAAGGCAAATTGGTTGTTACATTGATAAGAATAAGCCTAATGTCAATGGTTTCCACTGTATAAAAGACTTATGTGTAAACTGTGAGGCAAACTTGATAAGATCCGATAAGTAGTTTTATAGGTCTTCCTTATATTCACTTAGAGTTCTCAATTAATTTTTGTGGGAGTAATGAGCTATTATATGGTTGCATTTGTAATAAAGGTGAAATAATCAATATATATCTACCTTGGTTTTCACTGAGAAATCCATATTTTTGTACAGTCGGTTGTCTGTGAGTGATGTTATGTGACTACAGAAAACATTCTTTTTAAAATTGGTGATTTCATTTAACATCTCCATGAATTAATAGATAAGAAAATTTTAGTTATCGTTTATCGTCTATATATTCGAGAATATTTCCGTACCAGTTTATTACCCGACAATTTGCTTCATATTGAAATGATTATAATTAATAATCAATGAACTGAGATGACATTGTTTTAAGTATCTACACAAAACACACTTGAAAACATTTAACAATAATATGAGTCAACTATGAAGATCTGGAAATGAAGAACCAGGACGGAGTTTGCTAGAGAATGCTGGTCCGTGATTTATGCTTTGTGAGGGGCAACAGGCATTGATTGATTGACTTATTTGATATTATGGTATGTAGCCTTTGCTGTTAATATTCAAATTATGAAGCAGATAACGTAACTATGTTAATCATTCAGATTGTTGGATATGACATATTGACACTTTCTATAAACTTTGTACATATCGAAGAATTTAGAAGACAAGTAATATGTCATTACGCTAATATTAAGATAAGGTTTTTTCTCAAAGAATTTTCAGAGTCGTTATTGTCAAGATTCATAAAAAGGCTGTCTTCTAAACTCTTTATGTTCCTTCTGATTGTAATTTTGTCTTGAGACTTCTGTGGATGAACCTGTATGCATAGCCACTTTTGCTTTTGCCGTAAATGAAATAAATCTGTATCTCTTGCCTCATCATAGCAAATTCATTTGATAACACACGACGGTGGTTGTAACAGATTTCTTCTTTCTGCTTAATGAAAAATTCGTAAACTGACCATTCAAGACTTGTATTCCACATATACGTCTTTACAGTGAACTGTCTTAACTTCCCTCGGGTTGGATATCAAGAAAATGAAAATCCGAAATCACCTTTCATTCCAATTTAATTTTGATTTAAATGGTGACATCTTTGGATTTATCCAAGTAACACTTAGAACATTACTTTCATCTCGAGTAATAGGTGAGTCATCCGTATATTTTCCATAAATGATGTAATAAATAGAAGCTATTAAGTCATAGTTACAAACCTAAGTATAAACGACGTGTGCAAGCGCTTACTTTGTCACGGCATTAATATTTATTTTTATTTATTTTAAATCTTTTAAATGAATCATAATTTAGAATCTTCGATTCTGCTTCTCACAATCCAGCATTTTTCATTATTGTCTTTGACACTATCAGTCACGTGCACAATTACCTTCATAATGAAATTTTTCAATTTGCAATCTGTTACACAGTTTTCATGACACGATTTTTAAAAATTTTATTTTATAATTTACACTTAGTATTTCAGTTGATTAATATGTTGGTATAAGAACTAAGAGAACATTTTAACAGCTGCTGTAAATGTCTTCACTAAAAATATATTTCATTCTCTGAAATGTCAATTTTGTCTCCAACACAATTAAATTCAACTTTGATAAAGAGTTATCTAGTGATGGTTTTGAGAATACATGAGTATCGTTTTGGAGAAAATCAAGAGCGATCTACAAAGCGATTATCATTTGGCATATTTGGTATGTGGAGGATCGGCGGAATTCAAAACTGATTAGCTGAAAGTATTTACACCAGAGCGTTGACGCTTACACGTAGGTTGAAACACTGTTTATTCAGGTTCAACGCTGTCTGTTTGAAAACAGTAAAGTCGACATATGAAACGCCTCATTATCAGTAAGTAAACATTTTGGAATACACAATAATATTCTAAGATACGCAGCAGGCTTGACAAATTAAACCGAATAATACAAACGCATAATTAAATATCTCAATTAAATTAACGCAGTCACGAACACTCATGAGAAAATAGTCAAAATATTGAGTACAATAAAAAAACAGGTCTGATCTTGTTGAATTTGTGTAGCTTTGATCAATGTGTCTGAACTGAGGCATTTTTATACGTGATTGTGACAAGGGAGAGTAATTAGTTCGAGTGACGTTTTGGAGTGATAATATCAAAGTTAGTGCTTTCAAGATAACCACAATGATGACAGGTACTCTGATGGAGACATCCGAGAAGAGAGAGGTGGCGTTTAATGAAATTACTCTTATTCCAGATACATTACTATCAATCAAGTAAACAGTAGAGCAAAGACCTCGAAAATTTCTGGTTGTCTTTGGGATTCCCGCTCACAATTTAACAATATCATCTAACTGACTATGTTTCATTTGTTGTTGCAACGTGATTTGTTAATATTTGTGATACCTAAATAGCCTTTTATCAAGTATCAAAATGTTTTATTTTTTAAAAATGTCTGTGTCATTTAAATATTTCATGTTGTCATCTAGTTCCAGGGGAAAACTATAAGTAAGGGAGTAATCATCATAACAGAAGCTGTATGTAAATAAATAAGTAAAAACAAAATGTATTTTAAAATGTAGTTCTCATTGAGTTTTTAAGAATCAGAGCAATAATAATACAAATAACAGCCATATTTTTTACGTGAAACAGTGATATTACTTGTTTATAAAGTCAAATAAACTTTAAAAGTCAATATCTAAATGATTAATGTTGAAAGTTCACTTGAACAAGCCTATCAATAATTCAATAAAGACGTGATTTGCATAAGAGAAGTATTTCATTTGTTTATCATTATTCATTAGTAGGTAATTAATAATGATTTTATATTCGGTTTTTGATTCGTGATCAGTTAGTTCACCTACAAATTAAGATACAGTGAATACTATTAATTTAGAATTCAATTTAACTTATTTCGGTTGAGTTGATATAATTTCCAAATTATTTGGTCAGACGCTGAAGATACTTCATTCAACTACTACGTAGTCGATGCATCATAAACGTTGTGCTAAAGTTTTCCTGATTCTTCAGACAGTCCTACTAAACAAGAATATTTGGATCATAACCAATGTTGTCGAATGTATTGAGTCCATTCTGTATGATAAACTATTTGGGTGAACGACTATTAGACCTAGCGAGATGGAAAAATTTATTCAACCTTCGGTCATCAGTGAGTACAGTATACCTGGTTTGAGGTCTAGTGCCAACATTTAATGCTTACAGTTGCATTAGATCTCTCCTTTTAGTGCTTTTAGTTTAGTTCAAATTATTTCTAAGGAGCTCTGTGAACTTCCTCTATCCTTAATAGATTGATTACTTTGTGAAACCTACTTTTGTATACGCATGCCTCGCAGCCCTTACATATATTTCTGTTAACTTTATTAAAAGTTGAGCATTTACGTTGATTTGCATAATTATAACATTAATGGAACACCGAAGCATTATTTTTGGTATTACCTACTTTAAAGTTCATGTATATATTGTTTCTGGTGTACTGGCGCTATGAAAACAATAAAACAGCCGAGATTTGAGATTTATCCTCCAATAATCCCGAATGTTAAGCCCTCTGTAATCAAAAAGAAACAAAGCGGCGCCTATTTTTCTCTTCTAGAACGATTCCACAAAAAAAACCATATAAATGTTCAGTGCTTCCTGGAGATCAGTTGATGTTTCACTAAGATGTGTGCATATATATGCCTTATGAATATCAAATAGTTCTTACAGGATTTTTAGAATCAACACAAAAAACATATTTAATACCCATTTTTGCTGCATTTTTGTATGTTTTAATATGGTCCGTTTTTCGTTGAAATGGAACTCATTTAAATCGAAATCTTGTTTACTTTATTTATATGTTACATAGAAATATTTACCGTTAGAGCTTGTCATCACAGATGTTAACACAATTATCTAACTGCTGTTCTTCTTTTAAACTAATATGACTGTTCAATTCGGATTTCTTCAGTTTAGCATTTTCTTTCTTCATCAACACTGGCACAAACCTAGACTCATAAAAAATTGTTAAGAAAAACAAAGTAAGTGCTTTTAGAAGAATTATTTAAAAGATGATAGAATACTTCACAAAATCAACAATTTCTTCCTGTTTTGGAGAGCCAGTTGTCTGTTAAAGTCATGGAAACACTCTTGATAAAATCTATAATAGGACAACTGTATAGCGTCACTTTATTTTAAATAACTGTTTAGACAAGTTCACTCTACGATGTAAGAGGTTTTGATATACCATATTAGGGGAATTCATTATTACACTAAAGTATGAAAGTCAATTAAGTGTGTAATGAGGAGTGAATAATTAACCATGAGTTTTATATAAATTGTGATTAGTACCACAGGGATTGATAGGTTACAAACAAAGAAAGAAGCAGTTTTGTGCTAAATTGTGCATTATCCAAATACACTTAACAGTAAAGCGTAAATGTATTCTTTTTAGATTATCTTAGGTGTTGCAACAAGTTGCCGTGTCGATTATGAATGTAACTACCATTTAAAATAAATGCCTGGTTATTTAATACTGTTCTTCCTCCATTCGTAAGTTCATCTGACGTTTTTGAGACCACTGATATATGTCTAAGTAAACTGCATTAATTTTCTAACTGACACATAGATGATGTTTCACAGGTTGTTGATTTTCAATGGATATGATATCATATCTTTTGATTAGGTATCTATAACATTATATAAGGGTGATAAAATAATGAGTCCGTAAAATGAACCAAGCATAAGTCATAATATATATAAGTTCAAACAACTATTTACTGTTTCAGAAGTACAAATAAGTTACGTCGTTTCATGAAGAATAGTTTCCTTTGACTACTATTTTACTTGAGTTACAAGAGGAAGAAAAACATATGACAGCACTTCTTCATGGTATTCGTTTCAACAAATATATACTAGGACTGAATCCATATTTTAACTTATGTCATTAATTTTTATCCAGTGAAACTCATCTTTGTTCAACACTTTAATGAACTATTAATGCATTTCATCTATTTAACATCAATAGATACACACCTTATGATACAAAAAATGTTATTTCCATATCATAATTTGCTGTCTCAAATATAATTTTACCAGAAAAAAATACACAACGACTTTTAAAACTACTAACATGTCGATTATGAGAGTTATTGTGAGTATGATTACAACGACGATGAATACTGTTCCTGGAAATGTTAATACAGTTGCAGCGTAAATCGCAGGAAGTAATGTTAAGCTAATAAGAAGACCAATTCTTGAAACGAATGCAGCAATTGATTGGATAATGCCTAAAAATTAGAACACAAACCATTTCCAGTTACTTTAATAATGCCGATGGATGAAAAGTATTTTCAAATAAACATTTATTAACATTAACTTAGTCCTTATGCCTAAAGTTACAATATAGCCTTATTGTTTCTAGTGAATTCAAGCATAAATACAGTGATGTTCTGAATATAGAATTTTGCATTGATTACAAATTAGATGTTACTGGAATAGTATTTTCTTTTCTTTTTTGGTAGATAGTGTACATCATATCAAAATAGAGAATGTATTTGCAGTTATGTGTTAAGTGTTTCATAAGTGGTGTGTACAAGAGTAACATTATGCAAATGTTTATAGTTAAATACATCTTAGAATATAGTGTTTATTTCAATTTGATATTCGAATGTGAAAAGCACAATAAACTGTCCACTGTTTCGAAATCGGTTATATTTTTCGGAAGTTCAAAACACATACAACCTTCATTCATCTAGTGTAGATAGGACCTTTCTAAAGTAAGATAATGCCAATAAAAAGAGTTTTAATTCGGTCTTATTTTATATAATTTACACTAAGTGTCGTCTAGTAAACTTTGATAGCGAAGACAAATAAAGTAGGTTTAAGACAATATTTTACCTTGTTTACTTGGATGGCTACAGATAGAAAACATTGTTCGAATAATTGGGATGCAAAAGCTCTTCATCAGTCTTGGAATAGCTGCTGAAGAAGAAATATACAGGAGGGTATTATGGCATTATTTACAACCGAAAGCATAAAATATACGAAGGATATGTTACTTAATTTCCTTCTGCTGACTAATTCTTTAAATTTATTTCCTCCTGTTAATTGCTAGCAAATACTTTACCAGATGGCATTAAAAACTGAACCATTTTAAAATGATCTATAATTTTAGAATTTCTGTTACAAAGAGCGTTACTTAACTTAATTTTTAGTTATCACCTAATCTACATAACTTATACTGAACCTAAATTCATTATGAAAAAATGCCTAGATACAGGACAGTATTGGACAAAATGAGAGGATAAATCTATTAAGTTATCATGAAATCCAAATCTTTTAGAAAGGTACACTGATTAAACTGTATCATTTTAACAACAAAACTGATAATTTCAATTATTTCGGTGTTGAAGGTTCATTAAACGCACCAAAGCATTTTTGAAGTGCGAGTATCCACCACAATCATAAGTTTATAATAACTTGTAAAAACATACTACGATAAGATTATAACATAATATCACTGTCTTAGAAGTAATTTCCTATATTACTCAAAACAAGTACTGTATATGCCAGAACCAGGAATCGATACAAATAAATAAATGACTAAGGAGTGAAATCTATTGGCCACAAAGTGTAAAAGCTGAAAACCAGTGAATTTGTACTGTGTAGTGAGCTAAGTTTAGTCAACACATACAATACTTGGCACTTCCTAGATTCAGAAAGTTAAAACGATAACAAAACAACTAAATTTTTTTTAAAAGAAGCCGTTTGAATGAAGAATATTCTTTGAGATAAATGCTCAACAGATTCTACATTTATTAGTTGAAATTTAGTAGTCATAAAAATAACCCGTTCTGAGGTAGATACAACATCATTTAGATATCAAAGATAATTGGATTATTTGTAAACTATGAATGTTACTGTTGAAATAATAATCATCATGCAACCTGTTAAAAGTAAACGATAATTGAAGTGAACAATGTTGTTAATTAAATTTACGTATTTAGGTGTCACTGTATTTGGATGAAATAGGAGATCAAGTGTTTATAGTCAAATGCTGAATTTTACTTTGCATGAAATCGACTAGGTAAGCCTTTATAAAATGAAGTGAGTGATAATTAAAATCGGCCAAATAGTAACGATAATAAAAGAAAATATTATAATCAGTTCATTTGTTTAGTTTTAAAAACTGGCTAAGAAGTAAATAGTAATTAAAATAATTTTTCCCTTTCATAAATTTTGATAATGCAATAAGAAGACGAAGTTTATCGGAGTTATGTGATATATTTGCTCAATACATTTTGACCAGCCTAATCACACATACACTCGTTAAGGCATTTACGCATGAAAAAAAAGCTACTAGACAATTAAGAGTATAAGCTAAGTAAACGAGGCTAATAAAAAGAACAATGTAGATCGAACTTTACCAAGGTAGGTTGAATGAAAGTACAAATTGTTTTAGGACACACAAGGGGGAGGATTTGGACATCCGTATAGCTAAGACTTCAACGAACCTTAGTACGCGTCCTAAAGTAGTGTTATACAACACCTTAAAAGATGAATTGATATTAATTATGTGGCCTGTCTCAACTAATTGTATAGCAATAAACGATGAAGTTTGTTTATCCTGTACTCTTATTTTGTCATTCGAGTTCATTCGCTTTTGGAGTCATTTAGGCATATGTTCAGCTAACCTTACATGCAGATCATTGCTCCTCCCTATGTAGGTGTCCACACGTAAAAGTGAAATGCTAGACATGGTGGGATGTGACGTATTAGAAGAGAAGATTGAGTAATATTCGAATTCATCCTATGTACCTTGATTAATAATAATAATAGTAACAGTAATAATATGGAGATTTGTGAATAAAGAGAGCAGTATTTGGATAAGACAAACTTGATTTATAGAAATGCACATGAAGGGAGAAATATGTACATTATTACAATTAAGTCATCGTATAATTAAGGCGGGGATTGAACTGATGGATTTTGCATCAACTATTGCAAGAGAAGGGGTTAAAAGTACATCTTTTGTATGCTCAGTTATGGCCTCTTGACCCGATAGCTATCGCCACTGCTGTTTTAAGGACCTTGGTCTTGGCAGATAACTATTTATACAAATATCATCGTAAATGATTGATTTATACTCGCTATTATTGAACTGTTGATGCTAACGAGGATATTTTTGGTCAATCACATTGGAAAGTGACCACGAGTATGGAGGAGTGAATTCCCGGAGCATCTACCAATGCAACTTGCTACACAGGAGTAGTTGAAGTGGTCGATACAAAATGAAGCTTAGGTAATTTATTCTTCATTTTCGGTGTCGGGTAAAAAACACTAATTGTACTTTTTCAGCTTTAGGTGTTCTCTGAATGAAACTACACAACTTCAACATCAGCATTTCCCTGAGTGTGTCTCATCTGAATGCTTGTTGCATGCAACCAGTTTTTTATCTGCAATCTAAATCACAATTCTACTTGTTTTAGTAATAGCATATTATATTATGAACTACTTAATATTAGTAAGTAATACAATATATAAAGAAAAATTGGGAATATGAGGTTGGATAGAACATTACAGAATAGCCTTAACGGGCAGAACTCGTCTATTTTTTTCTAGCATGAAGTGGTTTCGAACGATTACTATAAGTGAGTCCTAAGTCTGATAAATTAAATCTGGTAGAAGATAAAAATTCAAGTAAATAAACCGACAAATTCAGTATAGAATTATTAAGTCTCAATTACATTAATATGGATGCAATGATTCTAAAAAACACAACCAGAGTAATTTTTGTCAATACGAAGATGCGGATTACTGTAATTCGGGCAGCGGTGTTGTATTCGCAATTCACCTTTTACTTACGTGCAATTTATCATAGCAGTTATTTTCAGGTGGGACTGGTGGAAATATTCGTCCAGCAATGGATTAATTTCACTGTTTGTATAAATAATTTAAATAAATATTTCAAGCATTCAAATGTTCCGACAAATTTTAAAAGTTTACCTAAGTGAAGTAATTTGCATTTTTGAAATAACAAATCAAAAACTTATAGCAGGATCTATGTGAATTTTATGTATCGATTTTTAAAGTGAAAAAAAATAATTTCTCAAATTTTATTGTAACTGCACTGACTATATTTCAAATTGTGGCCTGATTTAATCATATTAGGAGTGTAGGTATTTGTATTTCTGTCCGATTCTCTATTTAATTTCTGACTGATACGGTAGACAATAAATAAGAATTCAGCGTAGTTAAATAAACAACTAATGTTTTATATGCTAAAATAAAGAAGAGATACAATGTAGAAGAGGATGTTAAGCAATGACTCAACGAAACTTGCCAAACAATAATGTGTGGCACAGTTAACTATCTTCAGATTACAAGAAAGTTTTATAATTTTCAAGTGTAACCCTGAGTTTTTTACTTAATTACTACTAGTGTCTACATGGAGAAATACTTATTAGATGAATACGAGAATTTTACCTGCATCTTATTAATTTTATCTGGAATGAATTCAACAAAACATCGTCTGGAATGACATGGAGAAGAAAAAGAATATCTGAAAATCAAGTTCGAATTTCATAGGTTAGTGAACAACCTACAAAATAAAAAGTAACTCAAATATCACTGACCATTTATTCTATCTACTGATACTCGTACATTTTAAGCATTTCATTTGTGAGTAATTATCACTCGATGATATTACATCAAAGTTATAGAATACCTACGTTGTAATAAACATGTTTATCATTCATATTTCTGCAAGAGTTGCTTAAACAAACAACACAGCAGTTAACATAGGTATGTATCACCTTGAAATTATACGTAGTGTTATTGGTTTTTCACTAGAATGGAATATGTATACCGATGAAATCAAAATCGAGAGCAAATACCATATAGGGATGCATGGTAAATTACTATGCCATCTATTAATTTGCTATCACAATACTCTACACAATCAAACGATTGAGCTCTAATGGAGCACAAATTAAGGTATTTACTAAAAAGCATTAACAAATGATTGTTTTTATCTACAACAGTTTTCAAATGCGAAAAGTACATGACCGTGTCACTGAGTGCTTGTTTAATTTGATATCCCTAATTCGTATTACTATAATGACAACTGAAATTCAGGAAACAGAGAACATCTCTCTCATCAAATTTTTATATTAGACAATCCACATAGCACTGAATCATAATCAGTATGAGGCAGTTGGTGGCTAACTTTTCTAGGTAACTTCTAGAAATGTAGCGAGAAAATGCGATTAGTGAAATTCAATAGTTCCTAATCAATGACAATGGATGGAATTTCACAACATTCAGAATAACTGCTGAATGATTTGCTGATTGTGAACTCCACGCTAAACTTAAAGGATTAGATATTTATTTTCACTGATGACAGGAGGTACTCACTACCGAAGAGTCTAACACCAAGAACAAACATCAATCCGGCAATTTGTTGTTTACAGTGGTTTCCTAATGCTTGTCAGTTAGGGATATCTAATTCAAATTTTAAAGCGTCTACATCACTTAACCATGTCTGATATCTTCTAGATCACTCATACTCAGTTAAATAATCGCTAATATATTATTTAGGTTCTTTAACAATTAACATCTGGCTTTTTGTTTCTATCTCGTATCTACATCCACTAAGTGGACAATCAATTTAATGTTTTTATTATTGATCAACACATAATGTTTCGCAATCTTCTAAAGTGAATCGTACTTTTTAGACACTTCATTATGCAGTTTATTACCATTTTACAGTATGTTAGTATATCTAATAAATTACTTCTACTTGTGTAGAAAATTTCAAAAAACGAATTGCCCTTATTTCTTTTTCACAGGGTTTCTTTCATGAATTCGGTGTACTTTCGAAATGGTGTCAAAAAATGAACCGGTCAGTTCATATTTTATGAATATTAAACAACGATTGTTTAGGATCAACGTCAACTAATAAGTATAAAACTGGATAACTTTTAATGTTTCAAGCAAAATTCTAAATTAGTTCAAAAGGTTAACAAATAGAGTTGTTTGTCATTCAATCCAAATTATTGTGAAAACTCACCAACATAAATTAATAGATTTGCAGTTGGTAACGAAAATCGATAAGCTATTCCGACCACTGAACGGTTTATAATTAACATCACCATTGACACAGCAAAAACTGTAACCAGTAAGTTCATTTGATGAGTATAATGTTTTTCACTTTTTTGCTTTGTGCTGTTTTGTTCTGCATGAATTTTAGTTTGCCTCTTTTCATCTAATTTTATTATTACCATAGTACAAGTAATTGAGATAAAAGCTGCTGTTACATCAGTTACACCCCTATTAAGCAATTTAAAAAAAAACGAAAGAAACGGGTACAGTTATCGATTATGTAGTTTTTTCTGTCTATCTAAAACGTGCTTGATGAAATAAATTTTTCTAAACAATTCCAAAAACCTGTTAGTACTATAGATGCTTGAAAACGCTGCATACTACTAATATCTCCCTTTATAACACAAGGTGATGCATGCTTCAATCTTCAGTTCTGTGGTGATTTCAGATACTCATAATGTACAAATAGTTACTTAACCAAAGATTAAGGTACATGATTAATATACAGACCTTCAGCGGCAATTCAGAATTATTATTATTATACTGAACCTAGTTCGCAGAAACCTGCAGTGTGTAGAATAAGAATAAAGCATCTATTAAACAATTGGTGTTGATATATCTAGAGACACGTAAATGATACATAATGAAATGTATTTCAGGTTTATTGATTTTGCATGGAACTTCAACTTTTAATAAAGGTTGTTCTAAGTTCTAAATTGTCTGAGGTTATGATAGAATGTTTACCTATATTGTTTCGATATTTAGTAAATTTCAAACATATGATAAATAATGATAATTTGTTTATTCTTCATGACTAACTACATGATATAAACCGATATTTTATCTTGAAATACAATGTCCTGTTATTGCATTAAATAAAATCGAACTGGTTCAGACGTTTAGAATGTGCGTACATATATATAATCGAAATAGACTAAACAAACTGTTTTTCGTTGGAAGCCCTATCGACGAAATGAATGTTTGTTTGATTGAGTTGTTCATGTGTCATTCGTCTGTAAAGGTATGCTTATTACATCGAAAATACTCTTGTGAGATTATAAATATACTTCAAAAATCAGTATCTCAATATTAAATACGTGATACATGAACTGAGAGAATTGAAAAAAAGTGAGTATTTGAGCAACGACATTACGGTTAATCTTTTTTATCAGATTTCAAAAAATGTAAACATTTCCAAAATATGGATATTATTAATCGTATAGCTTGCAAATATAGTATACTTGGATCCAGTGTAACATGGATTCTTGATCATTTCTTCAGAGAATGAATAGCTTAGTGACATTAACAGCAGTTTAAATAGTACAGAGAGGCAGATCAAAACAAAACATCTGATTACTACACTAACTACAAGGATTAGTCTGATCATGTACATGTCACCTATGTCAAAATAAAAGATTATTTTCACTTCCACACAAATTACATCTACACACAATGTCGTGTAAGGCATTTCACATCGGAGAATCTTCTCCATGAATTCCGTCTTTAGCCAAGGAGCAGCTGAGATATACAGAAAGACCACCTAATAGTCCTGTAGATCTTGGAAAGCTACAAATAAAATCAGCAATAGTAGTATATGCTATCTTCAATGACCATCAAATCGATACTGACAACATTAAAGTCATTCAAAAAGGCTTTTCCAATAACAAAGAAAGAAGAGTGTCTGAGGCATTCCATACATTTTTAAAGTCAACAGCGCTTAATAAAAAAAGGACTTATGATTCATCCAAGTTTGGCAGTTTTCAAAACAATCACATGTTTAACACATGCATTCAATCTCATACTACAAACACTGACCAACTAGCTCTACCTTTTCACATTTCAAGTATTTTTCATTCACTTATTTTTTCACATAAATTCACACAGACACTGATTACTCTTTTAATATATACATAACATTTAATTGATAGAATTCGTCGCAGATTGATGTTGGAAATGTACAATTGAAAACCAGGCAGCAATGGACAGATGTTTTGTTATAGTATGGGACTCCTTAGCAGTGCGCACACTAGGTCTGCTATGAAATCAAGTAACTAAATTTAATGTCAATCTCCATAAATCATCTCAATTTAATATACGATACTTACATGAATAGACCGATCTTTGGGGTTAGTCTAGCAAAGGATTTGCTTTAATTTGTTCCACTGTACTATTTAGACCACTGTTAATTCAATCCACTTATTCATTCTATGAAGAAGTGACTTAAAATAAAGCCGTGAAAAGTCCGAAAAAAGTTTCTACTCATTAGATCTGCACAAATATATTTTTTATTGTAAATTTACCAAACTTTCAAATTATCAAGTCCCCTCCACTTGGTAATGATGTTTATAAATTCTAGATGTCATAATTCTATTTTCTTATTTTGTTTTTTATAACTTTGTAGGGTTTAGTTGGCTGGGAACTATAGCACGTTAATTGACTGAATGTGATTAAAATTCTTTGTTATTGGAGTTTAATGACCATATAGCTTCCAATCTCATGAAAAAAGTTATAAGCAATGTCAAGTAATACCACTTGTAACTTATGAGTTTGTTTTAAAAAGGAGAGAATCTGTTAAGTGTCTAAAATACAAAAGAAATTACTACTTGTATTTAGTGCAAAATGCTTACGAATATAGTCCAATTGTTTCTGGACTCCATAAGAAAGGAGGGCCCATTAAATAAACAGCAACATACGGCAAATCTGCCAAGGCAGCTACTGAACCTAACAGAACCAGTGACATAATCATAATGAGGATAGGGTCTAGAGATTTTATACGCTGCAAAGTTAAAAGTACATAAAACTTTTATGATTAAACCCTTTGTCATTGTTTAACACTGAACATCAACATGTTATGAAATAAACAATTTATATGACTAAATGCTAACAAGCTAATTTATGACGAAAGAATCGTAAGTCATTTTTGTTTTGAACCAGTTGATTTACACGTGAACATGAAGATTGATTAAAAAAACTTAAGTTTACTAGACACTGTAGGTTTTTCTATTTTGCATATTCTTAATCTAAATTTTTGTTAACTTATATATCGATTGACAACAAAGTCAGATGAAAAGTCAAAAATAAAAATTGTTTTAGATTTCACAATCAGCAGTTTTTTATGTAATTTCACAGTTAGAACCTCAATCATTTTTGACTGTACTAAGTAAACACAGCAAGGAAATATTTTTCTCAATCACATTCTCACTATTGTACTGAAATGGTATATATATATATATATATATATATATATATATATATATATATATATATATATATATATATATATATATATATATATAACATAATTGTATGATATCCATCAAACGACGAAGTTGTATAGCAGTAATACAGTTCTTTAATTGTTCACAAACATTACTGTGAAATGAATTAAGTTAGTTTCGAGGAGATTGGCATTTAATTGGCAGTTTGCATTCACCAAAAATCGATCTCAGTAGGGTACCATCAAAACAAGGAACGCTAAAAAGATGTTATGTTACATTGATGAGCCCCTTCATCACCCGCAACCTTTTGTTCACAAAATCGAACGCAGGAGCTTTGGGTTTCAAGAATAATACCTAACCACCAGTACTACTGTGTCGATCTCTATTGTTATCCAATAATTAAGCAAGTTATTAAAAAGAAGGCGAATATGGTAATTATTTAAACAACTAATGAGGCAGTCAGCTGTATGCTTGGCAGATCACGTAATACTATGGATGAAAAATAGCATAGAAATTGACTAAAGTCAATTATTTAGCAAATCTACATGTCAGTGATGAGAGAAATATTAAAATTATCTATATTGCATTGAGTCAGTTTTCAATCGTTTTATAACTGTTAGCACTTTTAGTCAGTAATCTAGTCTAATCTTCTTTGATATGTCAAGTAATAGTTTGTGGGTAGACTAAAATTAAAAATAAATGTTCTGTCGGTGTCATGCAGTTAACGATGCTTGTAAAAATCTCTGTGTTGATTTCGTTATAAATCCTACTAAATACGCATAATGATTTTGTCGAGTAGAACGCGACCTAATCAAAAATATGGAAACTCCTTTGAACACATAACGAGCGAACTAACAGCCCTATATTTCTTGATTACTGCTGAGTGATA
This sequence comes from Schistosoma japonicum, assembly GCA_025215515.1. Taxonomy (NCBI): domain Eukaryota; kingdom Metazoa; phylum Platyhelminthes; class Trematoda; order Strigeidida; family Schistosomatidae; genus Schistosoma; species Schistosoma japonicum. The sequence goes on along the minus strand of CM046069.1, from coordinate 43,000,707 downwards.
ATCCATTTCATCATTAAATTATTTATACAATATCTTAGCAATTTTATGATAACAAAAGATAAAACAATAAACTGAAATTTAAACTGAGAATTAACTAACTTCATATCCTTCTGTGATTCTACTTTTCAAAGTTTTCTTAAACTGAATAGATACACTATGAGCATCTTCATCTAGATCATCATCATTAAATTTAGGTTGTTTGTCTTGCACATTTATTCGTTTTTCTCCACTTTTATATGTTTCGGGAAGGCAAAATATTAAAATTATACTTGGAGTAAGTAAAGCTAATGATGTATACACAGCTACTGGAAACCCATAACGATATATTAATGCACCTTTGAAAAGGAAAGAAATTTTCTTGTAAGGGCGGAACATATTTGAATTCCACTATTATATCTATGAATCATATACTGTTTTCTAGGTAAACTAATTAATTCAAAAACCGATGGATTTACAAAGAATGGGACTGTAAATGCTTTAATTAACATTATAGATGGCTAAATGCGAAATCTGTTTCTAAATTGGCATTATCTTTAAATATGTAATCAAAACGTTGCACAGAAAGTCATAAACTAGTGAGGTCCATTTTTGATTCTTATCTCAAAATCTTGATATAAAATGAAAATAAAATTTCAGTCAGTAGCAGCTTAGAACAATTATTGATTCCAAGTTTTAGAAGGGAAATAAAAATAGATGAATGTCTTTGTTTTGTTTTCCTAGATGTTTACATAATTTCAGCTCTGAAGATGCATAGTGATGTCTCGTTGATCGAATCACATAGGAGAATGTCACAAATAAAATAATTTAAATATTCACTAAAAATTAGCTAAAAAATAACAACACAATAAGACTAATTAAAGTGTGATAATAAATTACTTCTTCACTAACCTCCGATAGGTGACCCCGCTGATATACTTAAACTAGCTATTCCATCGAAAACGGTAAATAATATCCACATATGTTTATCAGTGGACCGCTTCTTGTTCCAATCTTCCTTTTTCTCAGAATCAACCACCGTTGATGTTTGACAGATATCCACTAGAATGGCTGCAACCTGAGCAAATATAGATAAAAGACCACCACCGAGAACAGCTTCCAAGAATCCTGGAAGTAAAACCATCCACAAATTTAGTTTCAACAACACGATTAGACCTGAACAAATTAAAAATTGAAAATAAGAGTTATTTAATTTTGAATAAAATATAGTTTAAAATTATCTCAATTCTACTGTATTCGGAGTGACGTAAGTTTCATCATGCCGCAGAATGAATAAACATTCTAAATTATGTTAAATTTATGATCCGAAGAGATATTTGTGTGAGAGTATGTAGTATGTATTTAATTTGAAACAATACCGACTTAAATAGTAATGAGTTTTACGTGTCAAATTAATTTCAAGTGAAAACAAAACTCTTAAACAAGCTTTTACTGAATTTCATATTAGTCAGCCTTTGTCTCACCTGGGGCCCAACTAGAGTTGCTGCCGGTTCCAAGCCCGGTTAACCAGTAAAAACCTTTTTAACCACTTTAACTCTACCCTGGGAGTTGGAAGGTCTGTTATGACCCCTCATTGTGTAAGCCGACTTTTTTCGAAAGCCATGAGGACGAAACACCTTCTGACAAACAGAGAAACCATTAATAAAGGTACACGGAATGTCCGCACGATGTAAGAGACAGGGAGAAACATACAATAGCTGGAAAAATGAAAATATAAAATTTGAAGATACTCGGAATAAGTGAAACCCACTGAGTGCAAGCTGGACAGTAACGATTATCCTCAGGAGATGTACTTTTATACTTTAGCCCCAAAGAAGAAAACGCCTCACACACACAAAAAGAGTAGCACTGATGTTGTCCCAAGAAACATGGAAAGCCCTTACAGGATGGGGACCTCATAGACCTAGGATCATCATAGCACCCTTCAAGACCAAAAAAGAAGGAATTACAATGAATGTCAACCTCAACAAAATAATTATGGGTAGCACCGTATTCTCCCACATACATATACACAAAGCTACATAAGTTTCACAAGACCATATTACGGAGAACCAAATCGACCACATCTGCATCAATAAGAAGTTTAAAATGATTATGGAAAACGTAAGACCAAGAAGATGAACTAACATAGCTTTAGATCAGCATCTGGTGTTGGCTAAAATGAAACTAATGCTGAAAGAGCACTGGACGACTGTAGCAGCAGTATTGCAAAAGTTTAACACAGCCCTTCTTTAGTATACTAACAAACTCAATGAGTTCATAATAATTTTCAACAATAAGTTCCAAGCGTTTAACTTTCTGCTAGAAGATGGTGGTACTAATATGGAGGACAACTGAAAAGAGATTATAGAAACAATAACTTCAACATGTCAGAATATTTCGGGTCGCAAATAACAACACCATAAATAATGGATTTCTGTCGGTACTCTGGACAAGATCATAGAAAGAAGGAGCAGTAAGAATGTGATTAATAGCAACCAGACATGAACAGAGTAAGCCAAAGCACAGGCCGAATACGCAGAAGTCAACAAGCAAGTGAAGAGGAGCATCAGTTTGGATCAACGAAAATATGTGAAGGACCTAGCAATGACTGCGGAAAACGCTACAAGAGAAGGAAACATGATGCGCCTATACGATACAAAGAAGAAGCAAGCTGGGAATTACGGTAAACAAGAACGACCAATCACCGAAGAGAGTGAACAACGAAACAGGTAGGTAGAATACTTCGAAGAGCTATAGAATAGACCAGCCGCACTGAACTCATCAGTCATCGAAGCATCAGATACGGATTTTCCCATAAACACCGACCCACAACAGTCGAAGAAATCGCAATGGCCATCCGAGTGTCAAATTAAGAGTGGCAAGTCAGCAGGGCCAAACAACATACCAGCTGAGGCACTGAAGGCAGAAATAGAAGCAACTGCAAAGATAATCCACATTCTCTTCAGAAAGATTTTGGATAAGTAACAAGTGCCAGCAGACTGGAAAGAAAGGTACTTCATCAAGATAGCAAAGAAAAGAGATCTTAGCAAGTGTGAGAACTGTAGAGGCATCATTTTACTTTCAGTAGTAGGAAAAGTGTTCAACAAAGTATTATTGAACCGAATGAAAGACCCAGTCGCAACTCAACTTTGGGATCAACAGGCCGGATTCCGTAAAGACCAATCGTGTATCGACCAAATCGCTACTTTACGATTTATTGTTAAACAACCAGTTGAATGGGATTCGCCACTTTACATCAATTTCTTCGACTACGAAAAGGCTTTTGATAGCGTGGATAGGAGAACATTATGGTGTACTTCATCGACATTATGGTATACCTGTAAAAATAGTCAACAGAATACAGAATTCTTATGACAGACCACACTGTAAAATCAAGCATAGAGGTCACCTAATAGATTTATTCAAAGTAGAGACTGGTTTCAGACAAAGTTGCTTACTCTGGCCCTTCCTCTTTCTGTCGGTGGTTGACTGAATTATGAAAGCTTCAACATCCTAAGACAGTCTCAGAATTCAGTGGACGACATCGATACAACTAGATAATATAAACTTCTCAGGTGACCTCACTCTTTTATCCCACACACAACATCAAATACAGATAAAGATAGACAGTGTAGCGGCAGCGTCGGCAGCAGTAGACCTCAACACACACCATGAAAAAAGCGAAATCCTCTAATAAAAACAACAAAAACTAACCCAAATCCGCTTAACGGAGAAATTCTGGAAAATGATAGAGCCTTAACACAGATGGGCAGCATCATCGATAAAAAAGGAGGGTCTGATGCAGATGTGACAGCGCTAATTGGCAAGGTTAAGGCAGCATTTCTACAACTGAAAAACATCTGGAACTCAAATCAACTATCAGTCAACATTAAAGTCAACATTTTCAATGCAAATGTGAATACAGTTCTGTTGTATGGAGCTGAAACTTGGGGAACCACGAAAAGCATCCTTTACAAGATATAAATATTTATGAACAACTGTCTGCTTAAGATACTTCGTATCCGTCTGCCAGATACCATCAATAACAACCTTTTGTGTCAGAGAACAAATCAACTAGGTTCCAGAAGAGGAAGAAGTTAAGAAAAGACGCTGAAGGTGGATAGAACACGCATTGAGGAAATTATCAAATTGTGTCACATGGCAAGTACTAACTTGGAATCCTGAAAGTCAAGGGAAATAGGGAGACGCAAGAACACACTACATCAGGAATCGGAGACAAATATGAAGAGACTGAATAGCACTTGGGAAGAGCTGTAAACGAAACCCAGGACAGAGTTGGTTGGAGAACGGTGGTCGGTGGTCTATGTTCCACATGAGCTAACAGACAATGATGTCTTGCCTGATACTTTGTAAACACAACTAAACAAAAATGTATGCCAAAGTATAGTTAGTAGAAATTTCATTTTTAATTCAATGCTTTATATTAGCCCTAGGGATCTTAAATTTAGAAAGAATTAGATGATTGGGAATTAAGTTTTCACATATTGTACTTCATGAATTTTAGATAGATATTGTAAAGTAAGTGTTTTTCAGATGAAGTTAATGTTGGCTGCATCTTTTACTTTAAAACTAGGTTTGTATACGCAAAACACTTGTAATTCTCTCTTTTTTATGAGGAAACATTAATACTGCGTAAAAGGAAATGAAGTAGATTCGCCATTTGTTATATCCGATCCACTAACTTGTAAACAGCTATAAACTCAATTTTTAATTAACAATACTGCAAGTACGTTGCTAATTCACTATTTATAAATAGTCTCCCAAACTTTGCGTCATCAGGTCCTGCCGAAAACTCATACAAGACATGAATAAAAATACCTGTGAACTGCCACAAATTCATTTTATAACGCCATTTTCTAATCAGATATATTCACGTAAATTCATTCGACTGCATAAATCTAGCTAGTAAGCGACAAAATAGAATAAATGCTTCGTTTTCAAAACGCTGTTACTCTTGCTTCATTCAAATCTATCAAACGTTTGAAGGAAATATTTCGCAAACACGCTTAGCCAAATAGAAAACATTTCAAAGAACATTCTGAAGAAATTATTGCTGCAAACAATCATAACTGCTCTTATCTATGACAAGAAACATTACCGTATAAAACTTGCTTACTACTCACTGGTTATGCCAATATGTAACAGTTCTCCTAATAACAAAATGCCAAAAGCTAATCGACGACCATATCTATCCGATAAGTAACCCACTAATAGAGTCGTAATTAATCCAAGTGTTATACGAACTGCATTTGAGGCTGCTTCAAGAGTCGCAGCTTTTTTCTGAGCCAACTTAAGTTTATGTTTATCTGCATCTGATCTGCATTTACAATAAATGAACACAAATTAACTAACCACCGATACCGTTAAGAAATTGATATATACAAATTTAGCAAAATCGCTTATAGTAAATTAACAAATTGAATAGATGTTAGCACTACCTTTTACGTGAGATTGCTATAAATTATGTGTTGAAATGTGTCATATTAAACAAAGACGTCAGATGAAACTTTAAAATTCATAACTCGCGCAACTAATTTTTGGCATTTTAAATAAGATTTATTATCGTACAATCTTTTGATGCAACTAAAAATTGAATATAGTATATTAAAGATATTTACAAGACGTACAACATGTACACTGAGGTGTAATCTCTGATGCCTTAAACGTGGATTTAACAAAATCGATGTAAAACGTTTACCTTACAAACGATGATGAACTGTATTCAAATAAATTTTACAAAAAATCGTGTATCTAGACTTGATGTTTTAACGTAAACTAAACAATGACACGTGTGGAAATCTACACCTCTAATGCATAAATGGACAGTGCGAATCAAAGACAGTTTCATCCAATTGATTTCTTATGATTCAATGTAATTCATTTTATTAATAATGTTTATGGTTGCTACACATTTAGCATTTATGAATGCGTAGTAATGAACTTAATACCGTTGATATATCAAAATGCTGAATAATAAGGTTTCGTATATTGTAGAACCAATTGTAGCATTTAAAAGTATTGAATATCTAATTGTTTTGAGTCTCAAATATATTACTTAGTGAACCAGAACATTTGTATTTACAAACCAGTGTTTGTTTACACAAATTCAACTTACAGATTCTTATATAGCTGCCTTTCTTTTCGAGTAAAGTATGGAAGACCTTGTTCAGTGACTGCGCTAAAATGGCAAAAAAAGTTTAAAGTATAATAAAAGAATCCTTCATCGTTCTGTCTGTTATATGGTAATCTAATTATATCAAATTCCATCAGTTGGCTTGTTCGCCATATATCTTTTTATTATTATTTCTCAAATACATTTTCTATGAGCATTCGAAAATCAAAAATTTGAAACGACTTTCATTTCATTGGTATTTTCTACATGTAGGAAGTCGGTGAGTTATACTCTTACTTTCTATCTTATTCCTTTTTTCACATATTCACAACAATAGCTTATTCATAATTACACAATCGAATCCTTTCGACTGTTCACTAGAACTCTAATTCTTACATCACCTATTGAAATATTTTTGAATCATTTTTCATATTACGCAATTAAACTTTAGAATATTCATCTAATTTATTTATAAATACTAAATTCAACCTCATTACAGTTTCACTACCAGACAATCTAACGTTATCTGATAAACGTTCCATTTAACAAAATCAACATGTATTAATAATTTCAGTTATCTGAAAATCAATAGTAGGTATGTAGCTGATGAGATTGCGACGAAATACAACAAATTCAAAGTAATCTACAAATGATAAAGCGCTCGTCGCGGAGCCATAGGGTCCTGGGTTCGATCCCCAACAGGGTCGTGGATGCGCACTGCTGAAGAGTCCCATGCTAGGACGAAACAGCTGTCCAGTGCTTCCAGGTGATCAGTGGTTGTCTGGTTCATATCGATTCGTGATATCAGCATTGACAAATTAACTATCTCCACAACAACCCCCATAATCTACAAATGTTGTCGTTCTTGTATTATTCTAATTATTAACAATTGTCAGTGTGATAGTCTACGTGACGTGACTCAACAGTATAGTAAAGTAACAATAAATGACATGGTGATAACAACAGTCGCAATTACCTGTAAAACACGTATTGATCCGAGATAAACAGATTTAACTCAACAGCCACATATAAAGTGACAGTCATAATTACAAGTAAGGCAATTACTCTGAATTTTAGTGATTTGTCCTTTGAATCAGTCATTTTGAACTGTTAATAGCAAGTGCTTTGAATTGTAGTTACCAAAAGTGTAGCACTAGTAATTTTTGCATATAATTTTATCTTAAGTATTAAAATGAAATGACAAACATACGTGTTTAATCAAAACGATATTACAGTATATTGCTGTGTTGAGTACATTGTGTTCTAATTAATTAATATCCAATCAACGCAAATATTTATTAGACATTGTTTTAATTGGTTGTGCCAATTGTACAAATATATCAATTACCTGATGATAATGTTTCGGTGTTTTGAAATTTGTCACCATGTATTTTTGTCTAGGGGACTCGTGTCAGAAAATGCAAATAAGCCAAGTGACTTATGTACAATGTGCCGTCTTATTCAAAAAAAAATAAAATGCTATTATGTTATACTTGAATATGTCCTGGTAATTAGTTTTTGAATTAATGTTTAGTGTTGTGGAATTCATATCTGTTTATTTTGAAAGTACGTAGGGACAAAATAGTGAATTCTTTAAGGAAAGAGGTTGTACTTGACTGACAACAGATTCTCAATTAATATATATAATTTATGCAATAAGATGGGATAAGTATAACATTGAAAACTTCGAAAGGGAATAAATTGCTACCTTCATAATTGTACCTCTGTGAGTTGCAGTTATACATGTTATGTGAAAATAGTGTTTTCAGAATTTTAGAGTCAAATCTGAAACAAATTATCAGCAAACTAGTATAACTGAGCAGTGATCATAGCAGACATCACTTCAAACATAGAGTTCACCTGTACTGTTAGACAAGTTTTTTCACCGCATTATATGAGAATATAATAAGAGGATAAAATAAGTATGGGTTTTACAATCCTAAGTTTAAATCTATAGACATTATAAAACCTAAATTCATGTTGCTATCCTATAAAAAGTATATAGAGTGAAATGAATTAGAGAAACGTTAGTCATCGCATACTGACAACAGATGTACAACTATTATAGGGGAAAAAAATTTAAAACATTTTGCATCCCACCTCAAAATTCCTCAGATATTCGACATACTTGGTTCTAATTTAGATCCTCTAGACTTAGCAGCATATTTTTATCTCAAGTGATTACGTTGTGTAGATTAACTGTAAAGCAATTTTATTAATTGATATATTTTATATTTTTTTTAAGCAGTTAACTCGGTAAGTTTTAGATTCTCACCGGAATTTCAGAAAATCTCTCTGCAACCAATTTACTATTGTTTTACATCGGTTGATATACCGTCTTTATATTACCTAACAATCAAAAGACTGTAATTAGGTAATATGGAAATCGTTAAATTAGAATCAACTCTGTAGTAATCTGCAATTGCTGATTTATGGTCAGATCTATGAACATAACAAAGGTCAGCATTTTTTTCATAAAGTGATTTTACCTTTAACCTATTTCATTCTTAAAATCTAATACTGTAGTTTCCCAGGTTATGTCTATTACGTTTTATTATTTCAAAATATGTTTCAACAGTTTTATTGAACTTCACAATTTAAACACTTTATTTTTGTATATTGTTCTTTACAAATCTTCATGTCAATCATAATATTTAGATTAATGATCATGTTTTTGGTTGATATGTTCTTTTATAAGAAAGTTTTGTATGTAAGCAACACAATTCAGTTCTTGTCTTCTGTACAACGGCCTACAGATCATTTAAATGAACTTTTCTTTGAATCCTCCACCATAATCTTAGTTAACTAACCAAATGAGTGCTAACAGTCAGTTAAATTTATTAAGGCTCTACTCGAAGTTGCCTATTTACACACATCATGGATTAAATTTTTTAGCTTTATTAATCATTTTTACCACGATTTGTTCAAGCAATCACTGTTTTTTTTTAGTATACCTTCAGTTGAATAGTCATATGAGTGCCATCATTGATGCGAGTTAGGTTGTCGTAATTTGTTGAAACCAATCATAAATAGCATCTCAGTAACAATTCGCTGGTGTAGGTATAGCATTGAGTCGTAGGGCAGAACTAGCTCTCTTAGACTGGATCCCTGTGGATAGTCGCTTGTGCGCTGTCCGACTGAACGGGACAGTTAGGACTCGGAAAGATAGGGACACTCGTCGTTGCCTCTTCGTCGTATCTGCCTATGCCCCCACTGACTGCAGTTCAGACGAGGTGAAAGATGAGTTTTACAGCAAGCTTTCGGACCTCCTCCAAAAAGCTAGGCGCTCTGATATAGTTATAATGGATGGTGAGTTTTATGCTCAAGTAAGTAGACTAAGTGAAAATGAGAGACACTTGGGTTGATGTTATGGTGTCACGGCTCAAAGAACAGATAATGGCGACCGTCTGTTGCTACCATGCTCAGATAACCGCCTGTTTCTAGCGAATACTAACTTTAGGCATAAGGAAAAACATCTTTTGACCTGGCGACCCCCTAAATCGTCTCAACGTTGGACCCAACTAGATCACATCGTCATCAGCCACCGATGTAGGGGTTTGATAGAGGACTGTCGCTCGTCCTGGGGCACATGTTTAGATTCAGACCATGCTCTAGTGCGAGCGCGTATTTGTTTGAAGCTTACTGGACGTAGGAAAGACATTGCAATGAAGCCTCTTAGGGTTTTACTTAATGATAATAAAGCTAAGAATATATTTCAGGAACAACTAGAAAAACAGTTTGGCGACCGTGTAAGCGATTCCCATCCGGAAGCAGGTTGGAATGATATCAAAAAGGCTGTGAAAACACCAGTGATATCTGCTAGTAAGGTAAATCATAAGGCTAGGATGAAGCCGTGGATTTCAGTAGCATCCACTGAACTGATTGATGTTCGTAAACTCATCCCACCTGGTTCTGAACATGATGAAGAGCGAAGTGAGCTTAAGCGCAGGCTGATAAAAAGCCTACGCAATGACCGTGAACAGTGGTGGGTGGCGAAAGTAAAAACGATGGAAAAGGCAGCGGCGATAGGCAACAGTAGGCAACGTTTTCGACTTATCAAGGAAACTGGTATTAGAGATCCGAATGTGAGTGAGACTATCTCGGAAAAGGATGGGATTATAATTCATTCTCAGTCCAGGAGATTGGACCGATGGGCAGAACACTTTAGGGATCAGTTCAACTGGCCTTCAGCCACACTTCGGTTGCCCACGATCCCCAGTCATCCTGAATGGACAACCGACTTAACTCCTCCTAGTCTTTATGAAGTTGAGAAGGCTATAGGAAATCTGAAGCGAGGTAGAGCAGCAGGTCCTGATAGGCTTACCCCTAAAATTTTTAAGGATGGTGGTCCAGTTTTAGCAGCTAGATTGACTGAAATCTTAGGTAGAATCTGGGAACTGGGCGCAATACCATCTGACTGGTCTCAATCCCTGATTGTCCCAATTTATAAGAAAGGACAAAAGTCTTCTTGTGACAGTCACAGGGATACCAGTCTGACTAATTTAGTTTCTAAATTGTTAGCCTCGATTATACTAAGACGCCTAACTAGAGCTCGTGAAGAGCAGACTAGAGAAAACCAGGCTGGATTCAGACCTGAACGTGGCTGTATAGACCACATCTTCACACTGCGACAGGTCCTGGAACACAGACACACATTTAGGCGTCCTACAATAGTTGTCTTCCTGGACCTAAAGGCGGCATTCGACTCTGTTGATCGTGAGGTTCCGTGGCAGTGTCTGTCATTGAAAGGTGTACCAAAGAAGTACATTAACCTTATACAAGCTCTCTACTCTAAAACTACAGGTCGAGTGAGAGCTTATGGCGAACTGTCATCGGAATTCCTCACTTCAAGTGGTGTCCGTCAAGGATGTCCACTTTCCCCATTCTTGTTTAATTTTGTCATAGACATGCTCCTAGATATAACCATGTCTTCGTCTGACTTTTCAGGAGTTGACTTACTACCAGGAGCCTCGCTTACTGACTTAGAGTATGCTGATGACATAGTCCTATTTGGTGAAGACGCTGACAAAATGCAGAGTCTTCTGACTACCCTGGGCAACAATGCAAGCATGTTCGGGATGCGGTTTTTCCCCTCGAAATGCAAAATGTTGCTTCAGGATTGGGTTGCATCGGCACCTGAACTAGTGATAGGGAGTGAAGTAGTCGAGCGTGTAGACCGCTTCACGTATCTGGGGAGTCTCATCAGTGCTGATGGCGTGGTGGCTGACGAAATCTCAGCACGGATACAGAAAACCCGATTGGCTTTTGCCAAGTTGCATCACTTATGGCGCAGGCGAGATATCCGCTTGCTAACCAAAGGACAAGTGTACCGTGCAGCAGTTTGCTCTGTCCTACTATACGGGAGCGAAACATGGCCGTTAAGAGTAGAGGACATTCGTAGGTTACTGGTCTTCGATCATAGGTGTCTCCGAAGCATTGCTCGTGTATCGTGGGACAACCGAGTGAGCAATGCTGTCGTTAGGAAACGGGTTCTGGAAAAGGAGGGCGAATCAGTAGATGAGGCATTAAAACTTCATCAGTTGAAGTGGTTGGGACATGTGTTACGCATGTCTAACTACCGACTGCCTCGACGAGCTATGTTTTGCGGCGTAGGAATAGGTTGGAAGATAGCTAGAGGCGGCCAAACCAAAACATGGCAGAAATCGATGAAGTCACTGACAGGTGGACTATGTCATGTTGATAGATGTAGGCTGCGTGGTTGGGGTCCGCCAGACGAAAGTCACCAATGGTTAGAGACCTTGAACGACATGGCTCAGAATCGTTTGCACTGGCGCAGGTGCATCCACTCTTTGAGTTCTCTCAATATTTAACCTTCTGAATTCTCTATCTTTTTCCTTTCAAATTTATCTTACTGAATTATACTTTTCGAATCATATCTTCGCTCCCTAATCTTCTGCATTACTGCTAATACTTCTACTATGGCTCTCACTCTTGAATTTGAACTGACAGTTGCGTCTCTGTGCTGATGTGGTATGGCAACCTGAACTGATGTACGTACGTACGAACTTCTGCGTTGTATCTATCTATCTAACAATTCTAGATAACGGAGTTTTTGGAATGTTGCTATAAGTGGCAATTAATGTAGGCTGTTTCATTTTTAAAGCTAATCTTTGTTGCGAATTTAACTGTACATGATGGTACTGTAATCTATAGTACTAATGTAATTTTTGTTGATGCTGTCTGATAATTGTAGCAATCAAATGTACAAGTAATTTGCTAGTAGTAACTACAGTTGACGTTTCAGATATATTCCTCCTAAATTTAGCCAAATTATAAGTAGTTCTATTACTTTCGCTAAAATAATTCATGTTTCTCTTAAATTAAAAAATCAATTATTCTATGTATAAGGCGTAAATCTCTCAGTTAATGAAGAATATGAATGTCAGTGTGCAGATAATTCGAGAATTTACTAGCATAATGGTTTGTGCTGAAAACTATGAAGTATCTTATACGAATCGCGTAGAGGGAGGGATATTAAATTAAAGTTAATGTATTAAGAGACACTGTGTAAAAGTTAAAGATAGATTAACAACAACTGCATTTTGAAATACTATATGTTTTCATCAAGGTAAGTCTGAATATTTCAAAAGACAATAAATATGGGATACATTGAAAGATGCCGGTTGCGGTGGAGCAAAGTCACTTTCTTCCTTTACATCTAAACTTATCGATTAACAGAAACTCCACTCTGTTGATAGTGACTGTGTTTTATATTTAATTATTCAAGTGTGAAGAAGTTCGGTGAAATAACTCTGAATTGATGCAAGCAGTATTCTAATACCGTTGATTTTATTTCAAATGTAAGTAACGAAAGCTTTTATCATAATAACATGTATGTTATTTCATGATTATTCGACATAAATTTTCTAACTGATTATCTATCATGTAACCGTACATGCCGAAAGACCATTGTCATCTAAACCAGTAGAATGCCATTAATTTATTTTTGAAAATATATCCAGTGTCAGTTAGACTAGTATTTCTATGATCTCTGAGTAAGCTACTGAAGAAGAAACGTACTACAAATCAAGAAACTAATGGTAGATAAGATTTAGACAAACAAGTCTCTTAGAATATGTTTTGTGTTGTGTATTACATACTTATACATAAAGATGTTTTGAAACATGTCATATGTTAGTTACACCTACATATCACGAGTAAAACCAATGGATTTCGGACTTTATTTGATTTCTGTTTTACGACCATGGAAATGACACTAAAATATTGAAAGTGATCAACTTCTATTTTCAGATTCGTGTTTTCATCCTGCTACTACTCTCTTCTGTCTCTTTGTTTCAGCAGTGTGCCATATATGGATAATCTTATTTATGTACTGATTACAAAGTTCAAAATATTTCATATTATCAACATTAACATGTCTGAGAAGTACGAGAACACATATTAATAATTATAAGGAAGTAATCATGTTTGACAGACTCAACTTACACTAAGTAATTTTGGTTAAGAAAAGTTTCATATAGATGATTAAAGGTAGTTCTGTTATGTCTGCTTCAAACTTTGCAATCTGTCACACTATTTAGGTTGACTTAACGTGAAGTCTTCACTGAAAACACTTACAGGATTCAATTACTAAATCAACTAATGTATGGTATGCTTATTTAAAACACAGATGATTTGGTGAAAAAACTGTCTACTGAACTCTTAAAAACCATTTTACGATTGTAATGTGGAAAATGCATTAACCAAGTCCGATTTTTTCACAGACTAATATCTAGGTTAATCAGCCTCGATATTTCTACACAGACGTTTATATGGTGAAGTAGACGGATAGTTTTTGTTGGCATACACTGTTATGGAAAGCTAAAGTATAACAAGATGCTTACAAAAAAATTAGGGACAATTAAAATTACTGAAAACCTTTATCTAGAATTTTAAAATCGGTTTATATCATGACGCAAATCATTTTATGAAAGCAGACTGAAATACAAGCAAGCAACTGTTTTACACTTTTATTATGTTTTTACAGCGTAAAATCATCGACTTTTGTTTAAATATGACAAATAATAACATTTTTTGCTTCGTGTATCTTTTGAATCAGCCAGATAAATTAATTAATAAAATTTATTAATTCCAATCTGAATACTGATTAAAACGTGTCACCACAAAAATTAAGAATATTATCTAGTTTTTCTTCTTCTTGTACACTGTAAATACCATTAAATTCATCGGCTTTCACGTCCACATTCCCTTTCTTCACAACCAATGGTACAAACCTATGTACAATAAAATATGTAGGGAGAAATTATAAGGAAGTTTTCATAAAATTTCGCATACAGAAATAATGAAACTTTTTCTACACATCTTTCGTTACAATAGTTATTTACACAGTTGCCGAGAAAATTTTCTGGAGTTCAAGAATGAAACTGTAACTAGGATCATTTAACAATTTTGTACAAATGGCAGATATCTCAGTGAATAAAACTGAAGGATAATTGCACGAATTTGTTAATGATATATATGAATTCGACGCAATTTCTTAGGGAATAATTTATTTTAGTCGTTATTTATTAAAAACAAGTTATCACGTGATACATATTTTTTTAATGAATTCAAGTTGACAAATAACATCATCAGTCGGTACATACCAGTTGTGACTTTAAAAAATTATGTTATGTGACAAACTCGATTGCACATGACCATTGTAGCGAAATCCAACTGTCTGCATTTTTTATCTTTAATGACAAATAAACGAAGTGATTTAGTGTCATATGCAATGCTTACATTTAAGATGATCTTTCTGGTATTTAGGTATATTCATCCTTTGTATTACAATTAATTATAACTTCACCGTACCAACTTACCATCAGCAGACATTATTTTATGCATGGAATAATTTATTTCTACGCCACAGTTGGTCACTTTAAGTCTTATTTTAAAAAATAACAAATATAATTTTTTTTAAAATCACTTACAAATCGATTATGAGTGTTATCATGAGAATTATTACAACGACGATGAATACTGTTCCCGGAAATGTTAAAACAGTTGCAGCGTATATAGCAGGAAGAGCAGTAAAACTAATGAGAAGACCTATTCTTGAAACGAATGCAGCAACTGATTGCATGAAGCCTAAAAAATAGCAAAACAAACATTGGTTTATTCCTAATTCCGACAGTATATTTAAAAATAAATATTTTTATAGAAGCAAATGTTTTCTATAAATTAATTTTCCCACTCTTATATATTTATTTATGATTGTATACAACAGCCCATAACCGTAAGTATTGACTCACAGTTGTATGATCTAAGAAACACTGCTTTTTTCAATTTAATGGCATTTTTTAACAAAGTGGAACATAAGGAAGTGTACTAGTCTACTCTACATCTCTTTATTTCTTCATATGTATGGTTTGTTGAAAATGCCAACTTCATTCATATCACATAAGTGGAAATTTTCTATACAAAATATTGAGGATTATTTCTGTCTTATCACATTTAGCTAAATAACAATTACTATATTTTACTCATAAAAATAAATGAAATAAATTCTAGTCAGTAATTCACCTTGTTTACTTGGATGTGTACATATAGAGAACATCGTTCGAATAAGTGGCACACAAAAGCTTTTCATTAATCTTGGAACAGCAGCTGAAAATGATAAAATGAAAAAGATTTTAATGGTATCTCTCATATTTTAACTATTAACGATAATGTAAATAGATATTCCGCTGTCACTTGTTAATGCATTGCTATTAACTCATCATTTTCTAATAAGAATAAGCTTGTATCTTTCCGTTGATTTGTAATGGACCGAAACTAATCAGCCTCTGTTGCCATAAGTGCATTCTGAGCAGATTTCCTCGATACAGAGATAGTACACAAGTAATATTTAAGTTGGATTGTGAGTGGCAACAGGACATATGTACCCGTTGCATAAGTACAACTGTCTGCGCGCAGTAGCCTAGTGGTGAACGCGTTGGCGTTTGGGACGAAGTGGACTGAGTTCGAATCCCAGTATGGACATCAACATTGGGATGCAGGTACATTCAACCGATGAGTCCCAATTAGGATAAACCCGCGCTTCTTGAATTCCACTTGCCAGTCACAATCCAACTTAAATATTTTCGTTTTCTGTAACTCGATTTTACATATATACCTGACAAAACAATAAAATTTTATTCACACAGAGTTTACTGAGGTGAAAATTTCAAATGTGTTATGATAAGTTCACATAAAAAATGCAGTATATTCTAAAACTACAACCAGTTAGTCCATCATCTGATTTGACTTGTAGATATCGGTTTAGTTATTGTGAGCAAAATTAAGATTTTGAATTCAAGTTGTGTATTTGGCTGTAGATAAATATAACACATTGACCTTCTGGGACTTTGTGTTTATCTGGAGTTTAGTATAAATGCAATGAGCAATTTTTAAACGTATCAGCTTAACTGAACAGATAACAAAATGTTCATAAAACTGAATAACCAAAGGCTACAAAGTACGTGTAACTAATTTATATTTATGTCTCCAGACTATCTGGACAGAGACGCAACAATTATGAAATAACGTACGATAATAATCCATCTTAGAAGTATCCACAAAAATGCATTTTAAATTAACTAACTAATAACATACCTGTTATGCAAAAGCTTATAAAGCCATTGTCGTACTTATGATTAAAATCCTAGTTGGAACGCTACATGTATTTAGTGGATGTATTATTCATTTTATTCATGTTGCCAGTTACGAAGTATTCAGAATATTTCGAAAACAGAGTATGCAAAATAATTTACTTTGTTCTTTCATAAAGGAGCTCAGAATATCTTTGAGGAATATTTGTGAATTTCGAGCTCAAATTAATTTTCGTAACGTAAAACTATAGTAAAGTTTAGTATTCTGAAGATTTATATATTAGTATAACGTTTACAAAACAAAAGATGTATTGATTAAGCTAATCTTTTGAATGTAATTTGTCGTGGAAATTTTTTATTATAATACCATTTCATCCCAATAAAATTAAACCGGAGTATCAGTGTAAATTTAAAAGGAACGTATAAGGCGAACTCACAATTCATTATCTTTATATGATTTTAATTTTGATGAAGTTATTACGGTGGATGCATTACACAACTTCACTAAACATTGAAAAAACTAGCAGAATAAATTGTGACTGAATTCACATTGTATACTTATCTATGGTGACGTTTTGGTAAGTAGATTAACAACTAGCAATGAAATTTAGAAGAGATGTTACGGCCTACTTGTAGCATGTCAGACGAATATGCTTAATCTGTGTCAGTTTTTGTACTAATATTTGAACCTAATATCTTTCTTTTCAATCACCGACTCGTTATCCACTAGACTATTTAGTCTATATAGATGCTAACGAGTTCGATGCATATAAAATCATTTAGAAAGGCTTGTATTATTTTCTTAAATGACAATAACTTCATGATCTAATATTAATGATATGTGTCTGAATTGTTAAATCGAGTCCATCTGAGAATACGAATAAGTATACATCCGTAACATCAAGATATGCAAATAAATGGCATGTCACTAAACCACTGAAATAAGTTGTGTGAAAACTATTTGAACTTAAGTTCAAATGAATCTCTGTAACTTCAAATTATTACACAACAAGCCAGATGATCAAAATCACCATGTTAATTCTTTATTAGCTGTTGTAAATAACTTTTAAACGTTAGTTATATTAGATTTGTCAACAAAATGAGATGCATAACATTTGAGTGATAAATCTAATTAAGTTCAAGTGATTGACATAGAGAATTGTTGAAAATTAAAATTAAACTGATAAGAAACCTTACCAATATAAATTAAAATATTTGCAGTTGGCAAGGAAAATTGATGCGCCATTCCAACCATTGAACAATTTATAATTAACATTACCATTGCTACAGCAAAAACTGTAACAAGTAAATTCATTTGACGCGTATAATGCTTTTCATTTTTCTGGTTTTTAACATTGTTTTGTACTTTAGATCTTTTTTTTGCATGAAATTTTATTATTACAATAGTACAAGTAACCGAAATTAAAGCTGCCGTTACATCAGTAATACCACTACAAAATAGTGAAACAGTTGCAACCATTGAGAAAATTATGATATAAGAAAGTTTTATGGTTCATCATTAAAACACAGAACTGAAATAACCATTACGAAATATTTTCAGACCTGCATCTCTGGTTAATTGTGTTTGTGATATTGGGTGACAAGTGTTTAAATTACATGAAAAGTAATTATCCTCTGAAGATCCTATATAAGATGCAACTGTATACTAGATCGTAGGTTATGTTAGACGTGTGGCTGAATATAACATAAAACAGTACAAAAATGAACCCGGCTGAAGATTATTATAACGATAATTCATTATCTTGTAAAGTACATTGTATAAATGAAAAGGTGTTATCCTATCTTAAGTATGATTAATGTACAAGCATCTAGTGACATGTTTGAATCCTGCCTCTATTAAACAATATAGTTTACGCTTTAAAGGGACCAAGTAGTATTTATTACCGACATAAACCAGTTTGTGATTCCATACAGTACTAAGTATCCATACATGAAAAGTACAGCTCAAATCCTGTAATATGAGGTAATAACTGGAAAGCAAGTTAAAATACTATTGACCAAAATAATTTGAAAGAAAACTATAAACACTCCAATGGCGTATCTGTCCATCATCGTGTAAGATAATTAACAATAAAATGAATTAAAAATCTGGAATAACTTCTATCAGAAGTGAGTGAATTTCGCCTACAGTAACTAACTCCCAAAAACAATTTACAGTTTTATTCATTAAATGAAATTATGGCATTTTACTTTATCTTGTGAAGAATTAACATTTCATCATCAAAGATATAACATCTAAATATAAATTCAAGGTAAATAACAGTTACCTATCGAAATTCAGTGAAAAATTTAGTGACAAATGAATAACTTGGTTGACCCTGCAGTTATAACCTATCACTAGATTACAAAGAAATTGTTTTAATAGTTAAATAAATTGGAGTCTCTTCAGTTTGTTAGTTCTGTGAAGAGATCTATTCATTTTATGGTATCGTCATGACTTTTAATATGATTCTAATTGAAAACTTTTTAGATGATTCGTGTGAAAAATACCTTTACGTGGTGGACGGGCTTACAATTCATGATAGCTTAATTGAGCTGCATTGATTGATGAACTTGTTCTTTTTGGTCTTTTCATACTAAGCAGGCTCTCTAAACAAACACAGCTTATGGCGAACAGTCATCAAAATCGTCATTTTATTTTATGTCATCATATACTTCCTCCTACACTCGTTTCATCTAATTGATCAGAAAATGACCTCCTACTAGAAGACATACTAATCAATATTGAATATGGTTATAGTTGTATTCAATGAAGACGTCAGTAGTGTGGAGAATCATCTGAATGCTTTATATAATCATGCAAGCATACATGGGATGCGCTTTACTCTTTGCAATTTCTCAATATTGCTTTAATATAGGTCTAAATTATCTCCTAAACTGGTCATTGAGAGTGGATTAATTGAGTGTTTTGACAGTTTCACCTATAGCGACTTAATGTGGGATGAAATCTAAGGATAGATTCTGAAACCTTGTTTGAATTTTTAAAAATTGCATTACTCTTAGAATATGCTAGATATCCATCTCTCAAAGAAAGTTCGAGTATAATACACTTTAGTCCGCTTGGTATTAATCCATGGATGTAAAACAAGTGCTATGAAAATAGAAGACATACACAGGTTAATGGTCTTTGATTATGGGTGTCTTCAAAGCATCACTGATAAATCACGGATTGAATGATGAGGCAATAGTGATGTTAGACACAATGTGCTATGGAATAAATGGCAAATGAAATTATGAGGTTGTGGAACTATATTAACTAAATTGGCTGATGTATGTATTATAATTGTCTAAATAACGTCTAAATATATATGCTATAGTTAAGCAAGGGCTTACATGTATTACAAACTGTTCACCTTTGAAATTGAATATATAGTTGTATGTGTAAGATATTTCGCCAGTATAACCTAGAAACTAAAATTAGACTTAGCGCAAACTACAGCTAATGTACTGTAGAGGCGTTGGTAATTTAATTTTAATTCAGAACTCTGTGCAAAAGTGACACAGGTAAACCTGTACTCAACCAGAGCTTAAGACCTAATTTTATTTGATAACCTTTAATAATACATAACCCTTCCACAAAATCCCACGTTTTTAACGTTTTTAATTTTCACCTACATGTCTGTCTAATGAACAATTAGCTTAATATAAATAATTATTATTCAATAAGCTTAAAATGTTAAGTAGCACTTTTTGCCCCGAATCCTAACCACCTCATGATCCAATCACTTTCTTTAATGTACTAGTATATGAACATGAATGTACGACAACAGAAGTTGCTTTCTCTTCTTCATGATTGATAACAGGTATCCTTGGTTTTATATATATATATATATATATATATATATATATATATATATACTAGTCAGCGTGATTTCCAAATCATGGTTTTTGTAAAAAATAAATTTTAGTATTATAAGCCCTCACAGTTTACAACTACCGTCGGTACAGTCTGTGATATGCCTATATTAGGCACAAACAGCTCTATTGTATAAACAATAGTAATCGCATACCTTGTTGTCACGCCGTTCTTAAAACTAGTGTAATATGTAGTTTGAGCAATTTTACGCTAATATTTGGACTATTGAAATCGTCTTCCACTTTTTAAAATAATGAAGTTAAAGCAGACGGAATTAGGGCATATGAACTAACTTGTTTGAAGCAAAGATTATTGTCAGTCTAGTGAGTAAGTCCAATGGGCATTTAAAACATGTTAATTTCTATTATTTATGTTCAGTTTGAACTAATGGAATGTACTTTATAATTGTATTTAGCATAGAACACTTACGAATATAGTCCAACTGCTTCTGGATTCCATAAAAATGGAGGACCCATTAAATAAACAGCAACGTACTGTAGATCTGACAAAGCTCCTATTGAACCAAAGAGGACCAGTGACATAATAATAATGAGAACAGGATCTAGAGATTTTAGACGCTGCAAAAAATGATGTAAAATGGTTATGACTCTGTGTAATTTTTATTTCTAAGTTGAAAGTTCAGAAGTTCTAAAAGATAATGTTTGGATATTTCAATTGAGATGGTTATTTTTTAAAATACTTTAAAATGTTTACTGAATCCACACAGAATTCTAACTCTAGTTTGGATAATAAATGTTAAGATATAAAATCCCTTACCAAAGTCTATTGCATATTACCTTGTGTACTATTTTAAGTTTATATAAGATGTAGGAAAGCCAGATTCAAGTTTCAAACGAGCGAAATGTAGTTTTAATGCCTACTTAAAATTATACCTCGGAAACAAACAAATTTAGATGGGAATTATCTGTATATTTCATCTGATGTTAGTATAGATTGAAATTAGTATACGTGTATAGTGAGCGAATTGCCTCAACGAGAAGATAGTTTACAAGTATCATTAAAGTTGTAGAAACATCCAACTAGCGAGTAACAAACAAAACTTAACACGCTTTCTGGATTACTCTTGCTAGACCTAATCTAGCTTACAAATGACAAATCCTTGTCTACAATTTGTTACGAAAGTATCAGTATAGACGACGGTGGAGGTTGAATTGAGTTATTTATTTTTGCTCTGCACTAAGTTACAACAGATGAAATTGATTTACAACGAAGTTTATTCTCAGAACACAAAAGCGAGTCTACTTTTATTAATACACCACAGGTGTGAATAGATGCGCTCAAATACTTCTTTAAGTGAGTCTGAATCTCAGCAAAATAGATTATCAGGTTACACACGAATAGCTCATAAATAAACGGAAGCTGTATTTTCCTTAAGTAATCCTCAATAAATATAAATTCACTATTTATTCAATCACATAAATATCTTATCATCTTCTTACTAACAAAAGACAATGAAACAAAATATTTTGAAGATCAAATCAACTAACTTTAAATCCTTTTGTCATTCTATTCTTTAAGGTTTTTACGAACTCCGTTGGTATACTACGTGAATTCTCATCTGGATGGCCAGTATGCGTTCTAGGTTCTTTTTCTTGTACATCTGTTCGTTTCCCTCTGTTTCTATTTGTCTCAGGAAGAAAGAATACTAAAACTAAACTTGGAACAAGCAGTGCTAATGACGTGCACGTGGCAACTGGGAATCCATAGTTATAAATTAAAGCGCCTATAAAGAGAAATTTAGAAATGTTTTAGCATAAATAAATTACATTTGAATTTCGCTACTACGTTTACAAATCCTTAGTGTTATCTAGTTAGTCTTATTAACTAATAAACGTACAAACAGTGAAAGTGGAAGTCTATTATCCGCATTAATAGATGTCGAAATAAGTAGCTAGTTCCTAAAGTGATACTATTTGTAAATGAGTCTTAAGAACATGAATTCTCTTCAAAAGTAAAAATATTCAATCCTAATTCATTTTCGTATATTAAATCATAAATATAAAAGTAGATAGATTTCAAGTAACTGAAGTTTAGAGTACAATGCAAATGATGATATTCAAGATGAACATGTAATTAGAAGTCCTACTAACATCACAATCAAAAATTTAAAATTATAGTGAGGAATCGTAGATGATTATAGTTCTGCTTGGTTTATATTGACGAAATAGTGGTTCAGTGCTCCTTGTCTCTCAGTTTTTCACTGGCAGAGAGTGATGTGTGACGGCAAAATATAACAAAATTAAGTTAAATTTTACAAGTTTAATCTATCAAAGTATTAAAAAGTGAATAAACTTCTCCTAACCTCCAATTGGTGATCCTGCTGAAATACACAAACCAGCTATTCCATCGAAAAGTGTAAATAGTGTCCACAAATATCTATCAGAAGACTGCTTTGTTTTTATGCATTTCTCATTTCCTGACTCTATTGTTGGTGCTTGACAAATATCGACCACTATAGCTGCTACTTGAGCAAAGATTGATAAAAGGCCACCACCAAAAACAGCCTCTAAGAATCCCGGAAGTAAAATCATCCATAAATTCAACTTCAGCAATACAATTAAACCTAAAACAATTACAAAATTGAAAATATTATGTCACTTCTGAAGAACATAGTTTGTTGCTTAAAATATACTATTTTGTGATAAACATGAATTCACAATAACTTATACTTTTCACACAACTACAAATATATTGATCAAAGTAAGGTAATAAAAGTTTGTCTAATAAAAGCACATTTTTCTTTCGGTAGTTGCGATAGAGATTGACTTGGCACTAAAACAAGTATATTACTTACTAGTTATGCCGATGTGAAATGTTTCACCTAATAATAAGATTCCAAAAACTACCCGCCGACCATATCGATCCGACAAATAACCCATTAACAAAGTCGTAATTAATCCAAGTGTAATACGGACTGAGTTTGAGACTGCTTCAAGAGTTGCGGATTCCTTTTGAGCCAACTTAAGTTTGTGCTTATCATCATCTGATCTGTAATTACATGACAGGAAGAAGGTGATGTATTCAAGTACAACTGAAATATAATATTATACACGATGTCGCATTAAATTGCAGTGACATCAAACAATAGACAACATACTACATTATAATGTTATATTTTGAAATCCATTGTAATGGGTTACGGTCAACTGATAGATCATTTAAGTATTCCAAATATGATATAGTAGACAGTACAAATTTCACCAAGATATTCAAAACAATAATAAACCTTATCATAATAATTCGTTTAAAACTATTAAAAGACTACTATTTTATTAAAAATGAATTCCTCATATACCAATGCTAACACTTCCTAAGCTATATGGCTTACTAATACCTCTTCTGCACACAACCAAAGCTATCGGTATTCATATCCATAAGCCGGACCTTTGTATTAAAAAAGAACTTTGTACGGCCACTTTCCTTACACTCACCGTCTCCTTAAAATATCACACCTCTCCTTGAGTCGGGTTCATAAACTTATAACTTTTATGGCTTGCAGTCTTAGTTACTTTGGTGATTTCAATTTTTGTATCTTTAATCTTATGCAATTAGTCTTGTTGATTGTTGCTAACTGTAATTTCTTTACTCATTCAATATCATATCCGTAAAAACTTGCTCAAATAATTCAAGGTTTTAATCCCTGTTATTATGTAACATTATAATACGTTAAGTCTTACTTCTTTATTGTAAACCATGTATACCAGTGTAGCAGCCTGTTAAGCACATAACTGAGAAGAAATATTTCTTCATTATATCATACGAGTTCTAAAATTGTCTTATAAGGCGATTTAACTGTTTGAACTCCGAATCCACTACACTCCACGTTAATATTAGAATATTTTCAAATCAACCATTATTTTACTCAAAGTAAACTTACAGATTTTCATATCGTTGTCCTTCTTTTCGTGTAAAGTAGGGAAGACCATGTTTAGTGACGGCGCTGAAATTGTAAGAAAAGTTTGGCTCCCTATAAAATACATTATGAATTCTAATTACTGATCAAAACTCTGTTTTGTTGACAATTCCGAGCTATCATTTCATTCGTATATGATACTGTTTTGTACTTATATCTAGAATTTGTTCAACATATTTCATGAGCTTTCACAATCAGCTACTAAAATAGCCTTAGCAACTGGAAAAAATTGTTTAAAACCCTAAATTATGGTGGATTATTTAGTTATTTACATGATAGTTCTATTTAGACTGGAAGAACAGCAGCACTACTATCCATCTGCAGGAAAATTCATAGATAATTCAGTGTTGATAATAAAGTTATACTGTCAAATTTTCAACAATTCAGTGTTGTTTTAGAGGGAGGGAAGAAGGCATACTTGAAATCTGACGTATCTCATATGTTTGAAATTATACAATGCTATAAAGCTGTTATTACAACAGGCAAAGTAATTAAATTTTAAAACGTAGGTGAGTTGTTAAAAGAATGTTTAAAATATCCCAATTTCGGTTATTAAAAATGACAAATAATAAATAAAACAATTTCACTCAGGAAACGTCACTGACTACACCAGTGCTTATTTGCCAATATTAGGCCCATTGAACACGGATTAATTAACAACTTATTTTGTTCAAGTAGGTTCAACTTATTACTATTGAATAGTGTGATGTTCTATGTGACGTGACTCAACAGTATGGTAGAGTAACAATAAATGACATGGTGATAACAACAGTCACAATTACCTGTAAAACACGTATTGATCCGAGATAAACAGATTTAACTCAACAGCCACATATAAAGTGACAGCCATAATTACAAGTAAGGGAATTACACTAAATTTTAGTGATTTTTCTTTGGAATCAGTCATTATGAGAGGTGACGTATTTAACAGGAACGTTGAAATGACACACTCCGTAACGTTGCAATGATATTCATTTAGTTTGTTGAATAAAATGAATATTTTATGGGCTTTATCAAATTTATATTACATTATGTTACTGTGTTGATGATTCTGCTAAGTTACATATTATGTTCTAATTAATTAAATTATTATTAACCAATGAATATTAGCAAGACATTATTTTGATTGACCCAGCTTTATGCACTTGAACTTAACAAACAATACTGTTGATCAATTACGCAATCATTCGTAATTATCGTACGAAGTTTTAGTTATCACGTTCCTGACAAATGAAATAAATTCAATAATTTGAAGCAATTTTTTTTAGAGAAAATAAACGTGAATAAACTACCAAGTAATTTTCGAATGTGTATATCTATCATAATACGTGAATACAGATTGTATGAGAAGTTTTTATGCTACTATAATAACGTAGAATCTTCAGTCAATTTATTGTTTACTAAAAAATGCTTAACTGAAACAATGGAAGACAACGAATTAAAGATTTACTCCAATTAACATGACACTGGTAAATGCGACTAGATGCAGTTTATATAATGATCATGTCCCTCATAAACCAAATGTTTTCTTTTCAGAGTATGTCAAGATAACCGTATACATAGCATATTAAATCACGGGAATTAAAAACAACTAGATATCTACTGATGTATACCTACGATATGAGCAAATAGAGTTATGAGAATATATTCATTGTCATCTATCAAAATGAACGATTTCAGAAAAATAACTTGCTGAGTAGTTTGTTTACATACTGATATCGAAAATAAATTGCCACTGAAATCAAGGACTGTTGGTGTGTGAATTTCATTCGCAACTGTTACATTAACCTGAAGTCTATTTATTGTATACTAAGTGATAAAGTGATAGTTTGTTTTTATTGATACGAAAATTAACATAATAAAACATGTACAAAAGAGCTTTAATTTCTCAAAATTAAGTAATTATGAGTTATTCAAAGTATATAGGTACATTTTCAAAAGGAATTATCAATCAAGAAATAGTCAAAGCAGTAAACTATTCTTAACGGAGATTCATATCAAAGGAATAAATTTGTAAAGGCAAAGAGTATTTAATAGCTTTTCTCATGATAATATTGACGTGAAATGGATCGAATTCAGCTCCTTCATATCTAGTGCTGTGAACATTCTCTAACACTAGTCGTTACATAGTTTAGAAGGGTAACTATATATTTCTTATTAACTGCTGGGTCTCTGAATTTTAAAACAATTAGTATAATATTAGCAATGTCATAATCAACAGCCCCACATAATCAATCAGTCAATCAATTCCTGTTACCCCATTCGGAACATAGGCTGCCAACCAGTATTCTTCAACCAACTCTGTCCTTAGCTTTCCTTTCCAGCCCTTCCCAAAGTGCTCTTCAGTCTCTTCATGTCTGTCTCCAATTCCCAAAGCAGTGTATTCTTGGGTCTCTCCCTTTTTCTTTGACCTTCAGAGTTCCATGTTAATGCATGTCTTGTGACATAATTTGATGGTTTCCTCAGTGTATCCTATCCACTTCCAGCGTCTTTTCCTAATTTATTCCTCTACTGGAAGTCGATTTGTTCTCTGCCATAGAAAGTTGTTGTTGATGGTATCCGGCCATCGAATCTGAAGTATCTTACGCAGACAATTGTTTGTAAATATTTGTATCTTCTGAAAAATGCTATTCGTAGTTCCACAAGTTTCAGCTACATCCAACAAAACTGTATTCACATTTGTATTGAAAATCCTAACTTTAATGTTGACTGACAGTTGGTTTGAGTTCAAGATGTTTTCCAGTTGTAGAAATGCTGCTCATGCCTTTCCAATGAGCTCTGTCACGTCTGCATCAGACCCTCCTTTTTTATCGATGATGCTGCCCAAGTGTGTAAAGCTTTCTACATCTTCCAGAATTTCTCCGTTAAGTGATATTTGGTTAGTGTTGGTTTTTTGTATCGGAGGATCTTGCTTTTTCCATTGTGTATGTTGAGGCCTTCTACTGCCGAGGTTGCTGCTAACTTGTACGCCTTCATCAACATTTGTTACTGTGTCGGATGAAGGTGCTACGTCATTTGCAAAGTTAAAGTCACCTAGTTCCATCGATGTTGTCCACTGTATTCCGAGATTGCCTTGAGATGTTGTGGTCTTTATGATACAGTCAACTACCAGCAGGAAGAAGAAAAGTGACAGTTAGCGGCGTTGTCTAACATCGGTCTTCACTTGAAAAGAATTCGTGAGTTGACCTTCATGCAGAATTTTACAATTTAGTCCGTCATAGAAGTCCCATGTGATGTTGAGTATCTTCTCAAGTACGCAGAAATGTTTTAGAAGGCTCCATAATAATCTTCTTTCCACCCTGTCGAATCCTTTTTCGTTGTCGAGGAAGTTAATGTAAAGTGGTGAATTTCATTCGATTGACTGCTCAAAAATGAACCGTAAGGTAGCGATTTGGTCGATACACGATCGGTCTTTACGGAATCCGGCCTGTTGATCTCGAAGTTGGATGTCGACTGGGTCTTTCATTTGGTTCAATAATACTCTTTTAATTACGTTTCCTGGTATCGAAAGAAGAGTGATACCACAGTAGTTTTCTCAGTTGCTGAGATCTCTTTTCTTTGGTATCTTGATGGGGTATCCTTTTTCCCAGTCCGCTGAAACTTGTTCTTCCACACAAGTCTTTCTGAAAAGTATGTGGATTATCTTTGCAGTTGCTTCTATTTCTGCCTTCAGTGCCTCAGCTGGTATGTTGTTTGGCCCTGCTGACTTACCACTCTTAATTTGACACTCGGATGGCCATTGCGATTTCTTCGACTGTTGGTGGGTCGGTGTTTATGGGAAAATCCGTGGCTGATGCTTTGATGACTGATGAGTTCAGTGCGGCTGGTCTATTCTATAGCTCTTCGAAGTATTCTACCTACTTATTTCATTGTACATTCTCTTGAATGATTGGTTTACCAGCCTTGTTCTTGATTGGTCGTTCTTGTTTATCGAAATTCCCAGCTTGTTTCTTTGTTGTATCGTCTAGGTGCATCATGTTTCCTTCTCTTGTAGCGTTTTCCGCCGTCATTGCTAGGTCCTCAAAATATTTCCGTTTATCCAACCTGATGCTCCTCTTCACTTGCTTGTTGACTTCTGCGTATTCGGCCTGTGCTTTGGCTTACTCTGTTCATGTCTGGTTGCTATTAATCACATTCTTACTGCTCCTTCTTTCTATGATCTTGTCCAGAGTACCGACAGAAATCCATTATTTATGGTGTTGTTATTTGCGACCCGAAATATTCTGACATGTTGAAGTTATTGTTTCTATAATCTCTTTCCAGTTGTCTTTCATATTAGTTTTACTTTATTTCAGTAGATCGTGAAATGCTTGGAGCTTATTGTTTAGAGTACTGTTGAATTCGTTGAATTTGTTAGTATACTGGAGAAGGGCTGTGTTAAACTTTTGCAATACTGCTGCTACAGTCGTCCAGTGCTTGTTCAGCATCAGTTTCATTTTAGCCACAACCAGATGCTGATCTAAAGCTATGTTAACTCCTCTGCTTCCTCTTACGTCTTTCATGGTCCTTCTAATCTTCTTATTGATGCAGATGTGGTCGATTTGGTTCTTGGTAATGTAGTTCGGTGAAAACCATGTAGTTTTGTGCATACGTTTGTGGAAGAATATGGTGCCACCTATAACCATTTTATTAAAAGAACATAGGTTTACAAACGTCTCACCGTTTTCGTTTCTTTCTCCTAGTCCATGTCGTCCTATGATGTCTTCATATTCGCTGTTGTCTATTCCAATCTTGTCGTTGAGGTCTCTAATCAGAATTTTCAGGTCCTTGGCTAAGCGTTTATCTATGGTCGATTGCACCCTTGCATAGGGTGCATAGGATCTTTGTCGTCTTTGTATCTGTCTTTGGTTTGTGCATAGCACTGGATGACATTCCTTGTAATTCCTTCTTTGAAGGGTGCTTTGATGATCCTAGGTCTATGAGGTTCCCATCCTGTAAGGGCTTTCCATGTTTCTTGGGACAATATAAGTGCTGCTCTTTGTGTGTGTGAGGCGTTTTTTTTTGTGGCTAGAGTATATAAGCACATTTCATGAGGATAATCGTTGCTGTCCAGCTTGTACTCAGTGGGTTTCACTTATTCCAAGTATCTGCAGGTTGTATTTTTTCATTTCTTCATCTATTTGCATGCTTTTGCCTGTCTCTTACATCGTGCGGGCATTCCATGTACCTATATTAATTGTTGCTCTGGTTGTCAGAAACGACATCGGCCTCATGGCGTCCTAGTAAACTCGATTTTCACCATGAGGCGTCACGAAAGATCCTTCAACTCCCAGGCCACAGTAAAAGTGGTTATGAAGGTTTTCACTGGTTAGCGCTTTTAATGCAAGGTTGTTGTTTTACGCTATGGGGTTGCTAACCCTTTCCCCAACCCTTTTCCTTTATCTGACCTTGGGACGGTCAGTAAATTTAGAGAGGCTCCAGGCGGAGTTCACTTTACAACACAGTAATTCAATATTTAAAATGGTTTGGGACAGTTATAGGTTTACGTAACACCTTTCTAAGTAAACCAAAGGGAAGGCTGTTGAAACTTCTGTTTATGAACAATTTTAATGAGCTTCATCATTCATTCCTTTTTGCTTGTTGATTTTAAGTTTGTTCATAGAGCTCATTTTAATCTTACAACAATTATTCATAATTAGCTCTATTTTACAGTAGAAGGACTGACTGTTTATGAGATGAAGCCGGAAATTTGAGTACAATTTAAGCATGTTATTTATCTCTATCTTAGTCTTAAGCTATTATTGATACTACTTTTATTATATATAGTAGTATTAGTAATTGTATTTTGGTTACTGTCAAGCTAAAAAGAATGCTTCCCGTTTCTCCCATAAATTATTTTCTTCACAACGATATGTTTCAAAGTTCATTAACAGTTGTTCCCGGTATTATTTAATCTATTCATTTTAATACCTCTAATTTATGAAACGCAGACATTTCAATTTTCCAAGCCTATTAATTATTAAATCCAAAGTAACACACATTCTACTCCATTTCTATCAAAAATTTCTGTTAATTGAATCACACAACGTTATATTTTAGTATCACTATATAACTGAACATGTTTATTTTTGTCATTTTTAAACGTTTCTATTACACTGCCATGTTTATTTAATGTCCCCATGTACTTCAGTAAACTTATTTTCTAAAAATTTCATATATGAATATGTGCAGTTGTACAACTTGATAATGAATTCGGTAAAAGGGATCACTTCACTGGAATTTGTATATTCATAAACTGGTTAATATGTTTATTGTAAAAGTACCAATGATAGTGAAAGCATATCTTTTCATAAATTAGTTAATAAAGTAATTTCAAAATCAATTGTCAATTGAATATTTGACAACTGAGTACAAACAACCTCATCAAATATTTACCGGAATGTTTTGCCATGTCTTCATTAAGACCATAGAATAATCAATGAGTAGTTAAAAAATTGTTTATTTGGTCATTTATGACTGCACTTAAGTTAACTAAGAAACTATACTGTCAGATATATTCATTCATGCTCTAATTTTTCTAATTTCAGCATCATCAGTTACTACTTCTACAAATAATTAGTGTTCTGTTACAAATTCTTCTTTAATGAGATTTACTTGGAATTAATAATACTCATAACTTGCGTGATACAACCGTTGGTGATTTTTAACACAATTTGTCTATATGTACATGTAAGCAGAACCTAATTTATCATGACTCTTGCGTCATCAAGTCGGTAGTCAAAAATTACTGCATACATTCCTCTCCAATGAATTCAATGTTATGTCACATGCAATGAGCGTTGATTTATTCAACTATTAATAAAACTAACATACGTATCTAGCTTATATAGATGTGATTAAATACTTCAATTACAGCAAAGAAATGTGACATATCATTGTGTTTAGCTGTGTGATTTAAAGTGAGTCAAAACAAAATCATTTTTGGCATATACTTTTGAGGATGCATGACTTAAAAATAAAAGTTTCGTTTTACATAAAATGGCACTGTTTTAAAAATTGATTACACTTAAGGCGTCAAAGAACTGACAAATTAAAGTTATTTATAAAGATGATTAAAAGAAATTCTAGTCTCATTTGATATTTCTTTTTATTAGACCGTTTATGTTACGGCTCAGTTAATTTGATAAAACTGCTTCAAATATTGGGGTTGTCTGCCACACTTAAACTATCCTATTATTGCCTACAGTATTTTTAATGATGTCATCGTTGCTGAAATAACCCATGTAGACTTATAAATTAAATACCATATAAGTAAAAGGCATTATGCACGGAATGTCTTAGATACTAGAAATTGTATAAAGCTACTTGTCCTGCTAACCCCGTCTGGAATCCCCCTAAGGTTGCTGCTGGTCATAAGCCCGGAAAAAGGAGTTAGATACGGGGTTAGCAACCCTATTCCGTAAAAAACAACCTTACTAAAAAACTCCAACCAGAAAAATAATTTCAACCATTTTAACTCTACCGTTCTGACAACCAGATCAACAATTAATTTAGGCACACGGAATGTTCGCACGATGTGAAAGATAGGAAAATACATCCAAATAGCTGAGAAAATGGAAAGATGCAACCCGAAGATACTTGAAATAGGCAAAACCCTTTGTTTACAAACTGGGTATCAAATACAATTCTCGGGAAAGATTCTGCAACACTCCGGTCACGAGGTAGAAAATGCCTCAGACACATGAGGTGTGACACTAATGCTATCTTACGAAACAGAGAAAGCGTTTATAGGATGGGAGACTCATGGACCAAGGATTATCAAAGCATCATTCAAGATAAAGAAGGAAGGGGTCACAATAAATGTCGTCCAGTGCTATTCATCCGTCAGTGACAGCCGCGAAGATGACAAAGACCTTTTCTAGGCAAAGCTGTAGTCAATCATTAAGAAATGCTCTGCGAATCATCTGACAATTATAATGGGAAACCTAGGCACTAAGGTTGAAATGGACAACACCCGATATGAAAATATTATTGGACGAAATGGACTCGGAATAGGGAACGAACACGGTGAAAGATTTGTTAACATGTGTACCTTCAACAAAATGATTATGGGTGGCCCTATACTCCTCTTCAAATACATACACAAAGCTATATGGGTTCCAACGGACCACATTACAGAGAACCGAATCGATCACATCTGCATCAATAAGAAGTTCAGAAAGACTATGGCAGACGTGTGAGCAAAAGAGGAGCTTATATAGCCACAGATTACCATTTGGTGGTGTCCGAAATAGAACTGAACCTGAAGACGCACTGAACAACTGAAGCAACAATATTACAAACGTTGAATACAACCCTTCTGCGGGATACAAATATATTCAACGAATTCAATATAACTACAGAAACAGACAGCATACCACCTAAGGCATTAGAAATAGATATGAGTTACTGCAAACATGCATTACATTCTCTTCAGGACGATTTGAGAGAAAGAACAAGTGCCAACAGACTGAAAAGAAGGGTACTTCATCGAAATACCGACGAAAGGAGATCGTATCAATTGGGAGAATTACAAATGCATTATTCTCCTTTTAGTATTAAGGAAAATTAGTGAGCCGTATGAAAATTCCTGTAAACTACCAACTTCGAGATCAACAGGCCAGATTGCATATGGATCAATCATGTGCTGACAAATTACAATTATACAGATCATTGTTGAACAATCAGTTAAATGAAACTCATCATTTTACATCAGTTTCCTTGACTCTGACAGAGCATTTGACAGCTGGGATAGAAGAACATTTCGGAGCATTCTTCGACATTAAGACGTACCTAAGAAGATAAACAACATCATACCGAATTCTTATGTTGGACTACACTGTAAAATCGTGCATGGGGGTCAACTCATAGATTCATTTAAAGTGAAGACTGATGTCTGATAATGTGTCTTACTCTCG
This sequence comes from Schistosoma japonicum, assembly GCA_025215515.1. NCBI lineage: Eukaryota > Metazoa > Platyhelminthes > Trematoda > Strigeidida > Schistosomatidae > Schistosoma > Schistosoma japonicum. The sequence continues at coordinate 42,967,274 of CM046069.1, read as the reverse complement.
CTCTTCCTCATCTTGTTGGTGGCAGACGGGATCATGAAAACTGTAACATCTCATAACACTCTCAGAATACATGGACAACATGGATACAACTGGATTACTTGGACTTTGCAGATAATCTAGCTCTTCTATCCCACACACAGCAAAAAAAGCAGATGAAGTCGGATAATGTATCGGAAGTCACTGAAACTAATATTAAGCTTCAATATGCACAAATAGAAAAGCGAGATCGTCAGATACAAAACAACGAGCCTAGCCAAATTACACTTGATACAGAATCTCTGGAAGATGTGGAAACTTTTACATACGTGGGCAGCGTTATCGATAAACAAGAAGAATCTGATGTAGATGTGAAGGCCCGAAGTGACAAGGTGATGGCAACATTTTTACACCTAGAAAACATCTACAACTCAAACTAACTGTCAGTCAACATCGAGGTCACAATTCTCGATACAAAAGTTGAGGCAGTTCTATTTCAAAGCGCTGAGACTTGGAGAACTACGGCAAGCATCCTTCAAGAGATACGAGTATTTATAAACAGCTGTTTATGCAAGTTACTTCGGGTCCGTTGACCACATACCATCAACAATAACCTTCTGTGGTAGAGGACAAATCAATCTGCAGCAAAAAAAGAAATTAGGAAAATACACTGGAGACGAATAGGCACAGAATAAGGAAGTCAATTAATTGAATCACACTGGAAAAGAAGAAGACCAAAGAACACAATGTGCCACGCACTAAATCACAAATTTTTTGAATTTAGAATCTTGCCACTGAACGTCAGTTTGTTGACACTGATGATTAACCTTTTGAAACTAGATCTAAAAGTCCCAAATTTAATCTAAGTTGCGGTAATTTCCACACGTCCTAGATGTATCTCATGCTGAACAACTGTACAGTATCTTTTAGTTTTCATTGTCACCCGCTTGAGATATATCACTAACTAATAAAAATCAAACATTAGATTATAATCCTGTATCACGAACTGACCTGAGTTAGGCAAACACTGCAAACCAGGAACTACTGGACAATGGCTTCATCATGGTGTGAGACTCCTTTTTGTAGTACGCATCTTTGACTCTACATAGGGATCCAGCAGAGGTTCTTTGGGTTTCTAGTCTACCACTTTACTGTGAACCACTGACTTAACATCTAACTGTTGATACTGCTAACTTCAGTTAATTTACGATGCTTTTGCACTATCTCGTTCATTCCCATTGATAGGTAGCTAACTCAAATCTGACATGGTTCAACTCATCTTGTCGCATCTCACAACGTTCAGTTTCAATCGATATCAGAATACTAGTGACTAGTGTCAGGAGCCAAATCCTGGAGCTATGGCGATAAATTTGATGAGAGTATTGTAAAAATAAAGAGTAAAGTGCGAATTCTGCTATAAAAATAAAAGCTAATAACAGTCAGTTGTAAGTCCTTACGAATGCCTACTGAAAATATTAGTTACAACATCAGCTCTGTAGCTCCGCAAATAGTGCGTTGATGATTTGAAGCAGAAGTACTGAGTTAGAGGTAGGATCAACATTTAAAACCAAGTACAAATAGATGGTGCATTCCAAGTCAAAAGAAACTCGTAATCTTGATTTTGTTGATAACTGACTACCAAGAATACTATATCTATCATAAATGTTTGATTAGAATGATTTTTATTTCTTACAGTTCAATGAAAATGGTATTGACAACTTATTGATACTATAGTTATTATTTTACTAAGTTTTGCAAAAATATCACTTTTTTTAGAGCAAAGACATTCAGGTCTTCGTAATATTTATAGATAAATGAATTATCTGATTCATAAGTCAGACTTCATTTATCTTAAATCACGTGGTGTACATAAAGTGTGAGTGTTAAAGTGAATACACTTGCATGAAACTTATAACGAGTAAGTGAAGTGTAAGTTCATCCTATTTATCTATGATCTATGATGGTGACAATTAATAATATCCTGGAAGTTTACAAACGTTGTGAAGCAAGTAATCTAATTTATGTTTTGCTACAGCAATGCATTATTTTTTATTCAAAAGAAAATGATACAAAATATAACATACAGATTTAGTGTTTATTCACTGAATCATCTGTAATCAATAGTGTATAGTTTCAATAACAGTAGACTGAAATGGTGACGTGAAAAACTTCAATGAGATCTATTTATCTGTTGATTACACCTACTCAGTATTTACCAATAGTCAAACTAGTGAAATCATTTTGCTCATTACAAAATCTTCAATTTCGAAATTTCTCATAGCAATCCATTGTATCAAATATATTAAATTAGATTTCCTAGCAAAATAATACATAATTTATAATTGTTATTGGGTATGGAAGAAACTTTTGATTTTGAATTTTTGCATTACAAACTAACGATGGTTAGGCCGCCACAGAAAAACATAACTTAAAGCAGATAAAAATCATAATTTATTTGGCGATTCAGTGCCGTCAATTTAGAACCTTAGAACCTTCAAGCTTACCTGCGAATACACAGACTTTAGATTACATAGTCAGTATTTAATAGTTGACATTTCTAACTTCAGTGAATTCACGATACATTATACAGTCTAATATACCTGTGAATGGTGGTATTTACTGCACTATAGACATTGTTGAATTCCAGTTTACACATCTCAATTACAACTCCAGAAAGCATAGATTAATGGTTATTTTCGTGTGTTATGGAGATTGATTATAATGAACACGTAACAAAACAAACATCATTATTCTTCAGTGTAACTAGACACAATTAGTATTAACAAACAATATGGTTAAATTTTATTGATTCGTTAGTGGTTTATGTATATACAGATGTGACAAGCCTCTAAACTGCAGACTACTCTATAAAGCCGAGATCTAGACTTAACAGTAATCTTTGTAAATTTACTGATCAGTAGTATGCATCCACAATTACTGCAGAGCGAATGTGATGAATTTCGTATATTCTTATCCTGTTTTACATTCCGAGTCGACTGCACAACTAAACGATGATTAAACTTTTAGAACTGAACTACGATATTACACCGAGATGTTTTATGATTCTGCAATTAAAATGCTAATTCGTTTCAAAAAATTGAATAAAATTTTGTACTTGCTACATGGACAAAATCCAGGAATTCATGATTTAGCCTTAAGATGCTGCATTTGTGACAACTCATAAATAAGTATACATTTCTAATGATTTACTCTTATAGTATACATCACACTATACTAGAGACGCAAGGACAATTTGGAACTCTTCATAGAAATTAGTCATATGTTTGTAATACTTCATGGAGTAAAAATTGAGATTCCTGACGTTTACGCCAAGGAGTTAATCGTTTATTCGGCGAATAAATGAACAAGAAAATTAAATTAAAGCACGTTTCAATAATGCAGAGGAACAAATCAAAATCGAAATATTTTAATAGAAAAACAAGTCTAATAGTAGTAACTTCATTTCATTTAGGTCAAGGTGATTTAAAGTAAGACATTTATTGGCTTCTGTAAACTGTGTGTGGGCATGAAAAGTGTAATTTGCAGTGTGAAGAAATGATGATAGTTAGTATGTGTGAAATTTGATACAGTTCAATTATTACTGTTTCAGAGTCCCCTATTTTCGTCCAGAAACTGCATAAAGAGCAAGCACGATCTGCTACGGTTTTAAATAAAATTAGCGATTATCATCTAAACTTTGACGTTCTAGTATTACTGAAAATGCTATAACTCGAATCACATATTAGTAATATTTTTCTATGGTAATCATCATGTTGTAGAATTACGGGAGCATGTTTCACTGTTTTACTGTATATCTAGTAATCAATTCTAATGTAATTTTAGCACTCAAATTCATTTAAAACAATTTACAAAATTATTATATTATTTTCTGCATTATTCCTTTCATAGGTATTGGGAACTTTTATTACTATAAGTTGGCATATTTAGTGTTAATAATTTAACTGTTATTTAAAAGAAATCCCCATGACAGCAGTGATTGTTTTTACGACGATTCAATCCTACAACTTGTGCAATATGCAAATTTCTTAGAAGTCAGTCTGTTTGATTTGGTGTTAGCTTCTGAATGAGGGTTTTTCAAATGCTTGCGGCAAAAGTCGACCACATGTTAAACTATTACAATGCTCAATTATTTGCAGCTATTTTTCTTACTCCTACTAATGGCTGAATTTTCGTTTTGAATGAACATACTTTACTGAAAATACATCAAGCTCCGTATGATCAAGTGTATTAGTACATACATGTTCAAGTAGTATAAAATACATTTATTCTCAGATCGAGCATCTACTAAACAAAAACTAAATCAAATGTGTTTTTCTAAGATTGAGTCAGTCATTTTTTCATAATTCTTTTGTATTCAGCGTTTATGAAGAACATCCTCTTCGGTAGATAACAGATGCTTTATATCTGGCTTCTTGAATTTGTGAAACTGTCAATGAACTTATGAAGAATGCCGTACTCCGTAAACACCTAAAGGATTTCATCCAGACTTTCGTCAATCATGTCTCCTATTCTTTTCTTTTTAGCTACTTACAGTTGAAAATGTGTTAGGTTTCTCTATTTATTTAATTGGACTCCATTCCTTTATTTATTACGTCAGATGATTTAGCGTTAATATTACCATATAGTTCAGTGATTCAATGTTTAACATAGTGGTAACTTTATTCTTTAACATTTATCTTTAAGTCGTTTCTTTATTCAAGTATTGTTGGGTGACATTTTTATGATAAAATCCCCAAAGACTTTCAGCCTCAGCCTTTTGCAAACTGTGTAAACCAACTTTAGTTCTAAATCTTATTTGTTGTGATTCATTCCCAATGTTTATATAATCACTTAGCTGAGATATAATTCGTTGACTTTAAAGTATTACAAAAATGCGGTGCACTATTTATTTTTTGATTGTAGATGTTAATTATCTGAAAAACCCAATTACTCTACGAAATGCCACTATCGGAGAAACAAGTGAAACCTGTAAAAGTAGAGTTGGATTTCATCAGTACAAATTTGCTGAAATGTTACAATTGAATTATGAATAAACCACATGAAATCATTTGATAAATTATGGTCTATTAATACATTGTTTAATAGATGGCAAAAATAAATAGGACATATTGCGCTTCATTGTCTTACTTCTGAACAATAAATGGATTAGTTTTCATAGGTCAATGAAATTGGTATGCCTAAACAATAAACTGAGAGTTGAATCTCAATATACCTGATTCGAGATATAAGAATTAATAATCAGAATATTCTTGTGATAGTCGAATCATATTTTCCTAAAACTTTTTATGAAGTGATTAAATGATTTTCTTAGAAACAGAATGGAAGAGTATAAATATCATATTGTAATTAATTTAGCAGGAATCGCAAAGTATCAACAAGTGTTCTGTTCTACACTAATGCATAGAAGGGAATAAGATATGTGGAAATTTGTAGTAACCTGTTCAGTAATGTCATTTTAAAGTACCGCACATTCAAACGAACCATGTTAGTCCAAGCCGACAATCGTTTAATCATTTAAAGTTTGTAAATATTTACCGAACCAAACCGACTCTAAGTGTAAATTAATACGAGGTGATGGCTTGTGTCAAAAAAATATATCTATTATATTTCCTGACTGCTTCTGTCCGTGAAAGGAAACTATAGGACGATCTCACTGCTCTAATTGATTATGATTACACAGCTGTTAGGCTAATACAGTAGTCTAATAAGCTACATGACAAATTAATGTGTGCATCCCTTATTTCAATAAATTATAATCAGGTATTATATGAAATGTTTTTATAGAAAATTTCATTTATTATAAAATTGATTGAATACAGTTGTAAAGCTAATTTGAAAATATTTGCGTTAATTGGCCTTAAAAAAATATGATCTATGTAGCTCAGGGAAGTGCATGTCAATTAGTGTCAGTCCCACTGGGATTTGCTCCCACTATGTTTCTATACATTAAACAATGATAGTATAAAACAGTCAATCATCATTTTTATACCTTTCATTTATTCTTGAATTGACTTAAACTCTGTAATACAACAAAGGTTACTGTATATTATAGTTCAATACAAGAAAAGGTATAAAATCATCTGAATCGCTTCAAAAGCATGCATGTATTATAAAAGAAATGAATTACATTTTTCGTGAATGCTACACTGTACATTACAATCAAATAACAAAAGGTCATTAGCGGATGACACACGAAATTATGACGACGATTTCCTTAATGAAAACAATGTGTAATTTCGAGTAGTCTTTCTATAAATTTATTATTCCTAATCGATACCAGTTCCTAGAACATGGCGACGGTCACAATCGAATTGATGAGATGAAAACGCATTAAAAGTTGTCATTTAACTAAACTAAGTAGCAATAGTTATCCAGATAATCTGGTACATATTGTAATAAATCATAAATTGTTATGTTAATTCTAAATCTTCGATATAAATAAAATGAATCAATAGGCAGACTTCCCATTATATGCAATAAATAGTAATTTCAGTAAATTTTATGATAACCTATTCTTACTTGATTCTTCCTAAACAAAAGACTTTCATGATATTATTCACCAGTTCGAAAACGTTGTAAGTAAAAAACAGGATTCTTCATTAAAATAATTCAGAACAAACATAAAATTTGTCCTTAAAATGCAATTACTTTTCCTGACAGTATTGCGTAATCGTTGAAGTCATCAATAAGATTCGCATAAATGAATTTCGTCACAATTTGGATAATACTGTAAAACAGTAAATGTGCCCAAATGTAAGTGGTTAAGGTGATAAATTCAACGATATGATAAATACTAATATTAAGAAATTCACTGATGCATCTTCTTAAAAACTTAACACATTTCGATAGGCAACTTTCAGCTTGTCATTTGAAATAATTGATTCAATTATTCAAGATTTCTAGTCAATAATCTTCTACTACCTACTTAGGGTATACTACGAAATTTACTTGTCCAAATAGTGGCACGAACATTGATATTCAATACATTTTATGGTCCGGTGGCTGCAGACATGGAGAATGATCATTAAGTGAAAAAAACTGGTAAACATCTGTTTTGATGAAATACTATTTAATTAACAGATCTAGTCATGGATATAGCAATCAAGTATCAGAGGATTTACTTTACTATCATGTAAAACTAAATGATATGATTGATTCCAATTATTTCATCAAACATGAGTCAAATTTACAAAACCAAACGGAGCATGAAGTGGTGTTATTCAACATATTTCACTCAGTATTCCCAACTCGCCTTTATCAACGTTATATCACTTTTTCCAAGCATAACTAGATTATTTTCAAAGTAGCTGACAATACTACTTTTGAAATATTCTAAACACATTGTGGCAGATTTTTTTGTGTAATAACATCATCTGAAACTTTATTAACTGGCTTAATAGATAACAATTCTAAAATAAAAATAATTCAAAATGCTACCTGAGTATTTAATAAACATAAGTTGTTTATTAAAAACGGAATATTGCCAACATGTTATATATGTTAAATGAAGAAAACTGATGGTATCATATATACACAACTTCTCAACGTTTTCTGTTTTTAACTACAACCACGTGATACAAAACATCATTCCATACTTCTGTTGTGTTTGTCAACTGAATCACATGCAATTCCATTAGATACATTTATAAATATCTTTGTCAAATGTGTTTACCTGTATTAAAACAATCATTCACTGAATAAGGTTACATTGTACAAAAGCAGTAAAAACACAACTGAAGCTGTAACGTAACTTCGTAATCTTCTGACACCAATTCTAATCTGATTAATTTGTTCTTATTAATTTTACATTTTCAGAAAACTACTTTGTTTTTTCAATAAATGCCAATAATATCTTAGACAATACTAAACATTCAAACCCACTAAGATTTATTTCAGATGCCATAAATTATAATGTAAGTATGCATGTAAGCAAGAGATAAATATGCTAAAATTCCAGGGAAATAAATTCAAAAAATTACATTATGTGAAAACGTCGATGATTTTTGTCACGAAGCATGAAACATGTCTTAACTGTATTGATTAGTGACATTAATTAATTTACTAGAGAAACATTTTCTTCATATATTACAAGTTAAGTAAAATATGGTAATGGTGACGTCATTAAGAATCGGATTAGAATACTAGTTCAGTGTATAAATGTCTTTTAGATGAATTATTGTAAACATATTCACAAAATCACTTTGAATCAATAAACTAAAATCTTTTAATGATCCTGCTGTTTAGAGTTATAAGCGCTGTTTGACACAATAACAACAGTAAAGAAAAGAAAATCAAAAGTGTAACAGTGATAGCAACAATTATTTCAATCAGTAAGGTAAAAGATTTTTAATTCAGGTGAATGCCTTTGGTGAGATTTAACTTTTCGTGCTTTTGTTATCATTTTGAGCAACATCATCATTTTCTTACCTTAACGTAAAGTGAATACTTTGATTATTTTACAAGCTTCAGTCACACTGAACTAATCTTAGGAATTGCAAAATGTCCATTTGTGTGCCTTAAAGTAGCTTTTATACCGTTAGCAAGTTACATATGACCCAGTTTGTTGAAAATAGCAAGGTATCTAGATACATGTGATAGAATATAAAAATGCTTAATAATGCTTTAAGCCTGATCATAATGGTTTTCAGAAACAAATTTTGTAGACCATTCCACATTATGAATTGTAACTTTATCATTTATGTATTTCAATTACTGTAACTAATCGTCATGATATAATGTCATACCGCCCTCGAACTCAACAGTGAAACATATAAAAATAAATTAAATCTTTGTTGGACATAATCTTATTTGAACGAAACCGTTTTGTCCAACCATCAAGAATATATTTTTAACCTTAAATTATCATTAACTATTTTCTACACAATAAACATTGGTAATGAAGAAATGTTTCAGAGTAAATAAATAAAAAGCGCAGAAAATGTTATACCATAAATCTTTATAACCACTACTACTACTACTAAGTCGCATGTCAATTATATTATGTCTGGAAATATTTATTGACGGTAATCAAAATTGAAAAAGTGAATCTTTCAATTTTATGATATTCTTCGAAAGAAATTTGGATGATCATCAAAGTTGATTTCGGAGTTATTCCAAGGTAACAACATGGCCATTCACCAATATACCTAACTATTCATATTACTAAAACACAAAATCCTGACGATTTATCGATCTTCTGTAGTATATTTTTGTTTCTTATATAAATGTATCATAGATTCCATGATCAACTTCTTGTTATGTTCAAATTTCATATTGTATATATTTTCATCTTTGAGTGTAAACAAGTGTAGAAGGTTAAATGTAAAGTTAAGCTTTGGTTATGTGTGACTTGAAACCCTTACAAAGGTTTAATTCAAGTTAGGCTTTCACTTAAGTAATAAAAGTTTCACGGTGTTCGAAAAAGCGGTCACTGTGCAACCTTTGTAGATTATCGGTTAGCAACTTTTGCATACTCTAACTCGAATAATATTCTCCATGTAGTAGTACGTACGGGTGCACATTGTGAAGCAAATATGATATGCATTTTGACATTGCATTGTAGGTCAATTATCCTTAATTAATATTTAAAACAAATCATCGATACTAAAGCATCACCCTACGATATAAGTCCACAGTGTACAGTGACATGTCACAAAGTGTATAGTTATAAATTTCTGATAAACACGTATTCTTATTTTTCAACTTCACAGTTAAACAAAGAAGGACTGTAGAAATGATAAACAAGCGTTATGTTTAAAATTTATAAAATGGGTCTGCTGGTAAAAATAAGATAATTGGTCATGTATATAAAATATACATTAATTAAACATTCAGTCATAGGAAAAATAGGTTGAATTACACAAAAACCGTCGTTATATTATATACTGTTGGTTGATTTTTTCATCCAATTCAATCATGAACTTTCCTTGATCTCAGAGGCAGTAGAAGAGATCTTTAATAAAAATGAAAGTGAACACTGTGTTAAAATTAATTATATTATGCAGCCGCTAGGTGATTGCTATACAATATATTCTACAAGTAAAAGTTTTATGAAATGTTTTTTCTACTTCACCGTTAACAAGCTATGTGTATAACGGATATTCCAGTTACATTTACATCTGTATTACTTCTATTCAATCTATTGTTTTCTGTTGTTGGAAAACCTGACAAAGTATTCTCACTTCAGATACTTTTTAGTTCATAACATAATGATGAAATATATTTTGTTTAACTGCCTTAAATCGCTTTATGTAAAATGTAAACTATAGATTAAGCTGATGAGGTAAACCGTTTTCTTGTTTGACTGAAAAAATGTCAGCTACTAGAAAACTTATTAGTGAACCAATGAAAATTGTTTTTTGTCGTCAAACAAGATGTAAACGTTCATGAAAAATCCATAAAATTAACTGTTTTGTAAAGTCGTGTAAAATTATAGCTATTATCACATTTTCTTTAATTCGTCCACTATCCGGATAAATGGAACATTTACGAATAGTCGTGTTATATCTAAAAAAACAATCGTCAGTAACCTAGTTCCCGCAATTCTGATCTTTCTGTGAAAGTGTTATATAGATTTAACATCGTCCATTTGTGGGGTTGTTTAATTATATTTACCAACAACTTTGATACAGTGTGATAATGGAAATAGCGCAGGTTTCGAAAACATTTGGTTTACATGCTTCAGACAATACTTGTAGCCTTGTTAAATGAGTTTTTATGAGATTAAATAGAACAAAATGGCTTTTCACTAGAAATAACTACTCTACTGGTGATATCTAAGAGTACCTGAACAATGTATGTAATATCCCCAAGGGAAATGAATAACTTTAAAAGTCGATAAACAGATTTTTTTTTCACCCAAATTAAAATCCGAAACGCCAAAACTGTTAAATCAAATCGCTATCCAATGCACCGAATAAAATATATGTAAAGAGTTTACACAGACCAGTTTAGTAAACGTTTAACACTAAACAGTTGAATTAGTGTTTCTTTCGTTACCAGTGGTGACTATGATACTAAAAACCATTTAAGTAAACTAGCCATCTCCTTTCACATTTGTTAGTTATGCTTTTGTGAAGAAATTAACATTTTCCGATGGTCTATTTTTTATTTTGTTCATGTCATTTTATACATTTTATTATCGTCAACTATACTTTTGATTTCAATTTTAATCCTGATGCTACTCTTTTCACTCATTTGTAATATCATAATTTCCCATCCCTGTCAACTTATGAATACTATCAATTTAACATTAAATATAAGTCATTTGTTCATCTTGCAGATAGTAGACGAGACGACATATATTTGTCAAAGATTAATAACACTTAGAAGTGTAATCGTTACTGTGATGAAAGTATACCACGTGCATTGTTTGAATATGATGAAGTAATGTTAATGTCAAATAATAACATTCCTATAGTAATCGTTTATGATACAACCGTCACCTGTTGAAGTGATGATATAAATGTAGAGGGAAGATCATATAATAACTAATATCAGAAAATATTCAGTACTCCATAGATTTGCAGGCTGAGAACAGTAAGTTCACCATTTTCACCAAAAAAAACGCATTTGTAGACACAAAGTGTGAGCATATTTTTCTACCATCAGTAAGTCATTTAGTGATAATTTGTTCATGTATTGTAATTTTCACGAATTGACTTCAAGCGACATTTTAACATTCCTATCAATATTAGGAATGTTGTTGACAATAATTTGCACAAACAAGAACTACGATTATAAATTTTACTTGATTGACATTTCGTAAAAACGCGACTTGTTACTACAGGTTCATTTTTAAACAAATTTGTAAATTTACTATGGTAAAGCTTTATTATGCTTAATCTTAGCTATTATGCCTATTATTTACTTCTGAATATGGAATGAAAGCTTTAATAGGGGAGATTGTAAAGTTATTATGTGGATGCTAAGTGGTTTTCGAGAATCATATTAGAGTGTTGTTAACTTCTTGTTAGGAATTTCGAATGACGTATCTGAACAGATTAAATTATATACGACTTTCAGTATCATGTAAAACATTTTCTCAGGATCTACGCTTGCATTTAAGAAATCTTGGTATAATTTGATAAACAGACCAATTATTGAGTTTATAACTCTATGCAGCCTTAATGTACCTAACTAAAATGTGACAAATCCACGTCTAAAGTAAAATGTGCAATATATTTGTAAATGTAAAATGTGTCATTATGTAAAGCAGAACAACGAATATAAAAGAATAATTCGATCATCAACTGGTTTTACTCTATCACATGCAAATATTATTGTATATTAAAGCATTATGAGGAACTAAAAAAATCCTGCACTCTTGATTTATTTGTGTTATTTTTATGTAAAAGTAGGATATGCTCGTAAAGACTTACAAATCAATTAAAATTGTGAGAATCAGAATTCCACTGACAACAATAAATACAGTCGGAGGAAATGTAGTAACGGTAGCGGCATATATGGCTGGTAAAGCGACCAAACTAATAAGGAAACCAATGCGAGCAACGAATCCTCCAAATGACTGAATCATTCCTACGTACAAATATAAATTCACAGGGAATAATTTTGACGCGTATCAGTGAATTAAATTCAGAATCTGAATGTTAACAAAGTGTTTTATTCCGCATATAGTATCTAGGTTAATTGAAATGTGGATTTTATGTCGATAGTAAATAAGTAATAACCTTCAATCAAATGACGCGGTTGGATGCCGAACATGCATACATTAATGTCATTCATTGCAAATGCTAATGTAGCCAAGTAAACTCATAGGAACTGGAATAAATTAAAAAGTGGATTTCACACAATATGACTCATCTGAAACTTACCTTGATTGCTCTGTGGTGTGCATAGTACAAACATTGAACGTGCAATAGGAGTGAGTAAACTTTTGGATAATCGAGGAATTGTAGCTAACGAAAACAAAAATATCAGATTCGTTATTTTTCAATATAAAAACAGCTACCGTGAAAGTTCGTTGAACAATATTCTAGCTTCCTATAAATTTAATGTATTTATAGAACGCCGATTTTCAAACATGACTATTACACAGACTAAAAAATACTAATGCCACTTGTTGAGCCGAAAGTTTCATATACAGTTAAAACAATGTACTTTTATAAAACAGGAAATATACCTCAGTTGCCTTTTATATATGTGAGCATATAATTGATAAAAAGTGAATCCAGACGTGATGCTTAATTGTCCAGTGTCACGGAGTGTGTTGAATTTAAAGTTTAAAATTATGAAACGACTTTAGCTGGACGGCAATCAAAACCACAAATTACTGGCCAGCTATTTCGTTGTAATAAACAACTCATCAGAGGTACACGCCAATGATACTGCAGGTGTACTGGTTCACAGATTCATTGACTATCGTTGAGAACCTTATTCACAGACCTCTACACTGCTGTTCTATATTTGTTTACTAGTATTACCTCTGAAAACATGTATCATTTAAACAAAAGGGAAAACTACACATTGTTCGGAAATTCACTTTCTAAGTGTTTCTACTGCTTTCATATAAGTCATAACAGCATATTTGAGTTCGAGATTCTTTATAATCGTGTCTATTCATTATATCGGTAAACGAGCTATAGCCATACTTCGGTTTATGAGTTTGGTTGTATGACAGTAGTGAAGCATCTCACTGGTTCGATCAAACAACCATACTGCATGTTTTACACTAAATATATAACAGCAGTAAACCTAGATAAAACGTATGATTTTCAAAATATCAGTGGAAGACAACCTTCCGAACAATCAAAATGTAGTTAAAAGATTAAAAAGCGTTGTTTTTGTGATTACAAATTCTTATGTTGCATCAAAATGCAATGTGTTTTACAGCGTTGCCAAGGTATGTATTTATGGTATCGTTCTATAATATTAATGACATAAATTTCTCCAGAAATCGAATAATATTATGTTTCCTTTCTTAGACAATTCAGTGTTCAGTAAGTGATTTGGTGGACGATAGGTGCAGTCGCACTCAATTTCTTTCAATGTGTGAATAGGTCCTAGGAAGCTAATAATATTATGATGACGATGAACCAATTCATCCTACAGCACCACAGCTATTAGAGTTTTCTTTAACTTGGATTAACTGCTGTACTTACCAATATAGGCAATAGTATTCGCTGTCTCTGTTGCAAACTGATGTGCTATACCCATCATTATCTTGTTGATTGTCAACAGTAACAAAGTACCTGCTAAAGTGAATATCAATAATCTCATATGCCTTAAGAAAGGTAATCTTGATTTATCGCTGGTGATTTCCTTTTGGGATGTGTGGTCATTGTTTTTAGCAGATTCTTCTTTAGCTCTTCTTCGCTGTTGAATTTTAACAACAATAATTGTATAGGTAACTCCCAAAACAGATGATAGTAGATCACTTACACCACTAAAATGTAATAAAAAAAATTCAAGTTGAGCAAATTAAAGGTATTACAACGTGAACAGCTAAAACGAATTGAATTCTTTAAGGATAACCTATAAACAAAACCGGTAATTTAAAGGACATACTTCTGTTAACACCTGTCCAGTTATTTCGCCACATGTGTGTACATGTATATCTGAATACAACGCTGGATAAACTAGTGTAATTTTTGAGTAATTAATAACGACGATTCATCGTAGTAGTGATAAAGTTAGTGAAATTATTAATTAGCAGGAAGGCGCTCCAGATGTGATTGTCTAAAGGTATATGAAGTAGACTTAGCAGCCTTGCTTAACCTGAACCGCTAAACGTCATTCTCTGCTAAATTAATTAAATGTGACAGTACAAATTTGAGACCTTTAGTATCCCTTCTTACTTTTTTATATCAGTAGTTACACTAATTCATATGCTCATCACAAGTGAGTATTCATTTTCCTTAATTTATGTGATATAGTACTGATAATTATCATTACTATTATGATTACCAGAAACATATCCTTTATAATGATTTAGTTTAAATGATTTTAGATGGTTAAATAGAGCTAATCACATTAATTTCATTTACTTCTTTTAGTACAGCATTTTATTCTTAATTATGATACATTCTGGATTGCATTTAAGACTTAAACGACAAGAAATCCACAATTTTGAATTTAGTTCACAGAATGATGCGATCATATTTTTTAAACACTCTTGCCTTAATTTACTTTCTTCTTTAAAACAATATTTATGCATTTACAATTGTCAAGTCTATGAAAGAATACATAGGAAACAGTGCACACTTAGATCGATTAGAAATTATTTTAAAGTTTATTTATTAAGGAAATTGGTAGGGTAAACATAGAAACGAATAAGGAAGGGTAGGTTGACCATGGTCAACAAAATCGTTTTCGCTATCTCATTTCAGGTCTTAATATAACGAGCAGTTCAAGAATTGTTTGTATCTAATTACACCGTTAGCGATAAATTGCGTTAACGGAATACATGACTTTGAAAAACTTCATTTTCTCAGTGATTATGTAATAGGTAATTGTAGTGTTTTTATTACTAGTCGACACGTTATTTAGAATAGTGCAACAATTTGTGTTAGAGTAAGGAATTTTACTCTAAGCCAACCGTTTAACACTGTAATAGATTTCAGTTTATATTCAAGTTACAGACGTTAATAAACGAATTTTAAAAACTTTTCTAAACATGCGTATAATGAAAATTCAATAGTCAAGTAACAGGGCAGAAAAATTGGCAGCAAAATTTTAAGTGCTTATTGAGTAGTCGTTAGACAAGGAAGGATATAATTACTCAAATATGTAATGGATCCATATCGTAGTCATTTAGTGTAATATCAAGTTTTGGGAAGTCTTGTTAACTCAGCAATTTGCTACAGATTCATTCCGTTTTCCTAAATTGTCATCAATTATCCACAAGAACATCGTTTCACAGTAGTATAAATATGAGCATTAAAACTAATTGCAAATAAATTATCTAAAATTAAAATACCACCTCAAAAATAAATAATTTTATTTAAATAATATGTTTTGCCTGTTTAACTACGTAAATTTACGTAGTAAAATATCAGAATTACTTACATGTATAATCCTACTTGTTGAGGATTCCACAAGAACGGTGCACCCATAAGACATATAACTAGATACTGTAGATCTACCATAGCAGCAACTGCTAGGAGTATAACAATTATTATTATTATAATCAGGAGTGGATCCAGATGCTTGACAACCTGTAGTAAATTTCGTCAGTGGCTGATTAAATAAAGTGATAATGAAAGGGTCATATAAAAGTATGATGTAACCTTTAGACTATATACTGAGTACAGGCTTGTAATTCTGTTGAGGTAAAATGACGACAGATAAGCACTGTTATCTGTTGCTCAAAGATTATTTAAGGTTCAAGCATAGGACTGTCGACTATTAAAATGTTACAGTGCAACTCATTATACAGTCACATGTAACATGATTATATGGAACACATAAGCTGTACGTCATTTTATTAAAAACATGTATTCGCTTAGTGTCTTATCTTCTCACTACTACGTTAAATATATTCTTCACGTCGTTGTGTTTCGAATTTTTCTCAATTACTCTTATTAAATGCTAAGGTACTAAAATTCGCTAATTGCTTATACTAAAAAAATCAGGCTCAAAGTAAGACTCAAGAATTTATTACAATGTCCACTTTTATTAGCTGCTAAATGTGACCGTTTCTTACCTTATGTAAACAAATAATATATGAAATGAATAAATAAACTAAAATTATGGTGGCTTTCAGGTATTTCTAATCGTGTTTTGGTAGATAGCGTAAACCCATGGTCCTTATGATTTCTTCTACATATTTACACTAACTACTAACATATGCAACTGCCGCTAGTATTATATTATCCCCACCTATTCTTTGAATAAATGTAACTTTTCGAATATATGCGTTAGTTCTGGCCTTCTTTAAAAAACCACCGTAGAGTTAGAAGTGGGTAATACTATTGTGACTAACAATAAACGAGAGAAAATCAATATTGAAAGTCGTTTTTAAATATCTTTGCGTGAATATTTACATTTTAAGTACATGTTGCTGAAGGGAATATTGAAGTACTCTAATTCTGTGCTAAGGATTACTGTAATTCAACATTCAGTAGGATTAGATTATCACTTATGTATTGTCAGTGGTGAACAGTAAAGTGATGAAAAACGAGTTAATTTTATCAGTGAAAATAAGCCATTTAAGAATGTAGACTAGATGCCCTCAAATAGCTTGAAATTCCAAAGGCATGTTTATGTTTACTTACATACTTACAATTGTGGACTACCATTATGGTTTTCTATTCCTCAAAACGGACATTTTGATTCGCTTAGCGGGTTGTTCAAGAAGTCAGGAAACATTACTGTATATCATACTAGATTAGAAAAAGCAGAGTAAATTACATACCGTGTTCATAGAGAGCAATAATAGTATTTAGCGGATTCACTAATTAGGCGGTGACAAACACCACCCTGCTGCGAGATAAATAGCTTTTAATTAATTTGTACGACTACATTTACTTTATTTATAGTACTTAGTAACTGATGTGCTGCACAAACATTTGCTTCTGTTTGGTATACTAGGCTAAGAGAATAAGAATATGTTTGAGTGAAAACTTTTTTACTATTGTAGTGAATATATGAGTATCGCTATTATTTCAAACCAATAGGAGTCGTCGGAGTTACTTAAAATTTTATTATTTGAAATTAATTGTTGTTGCTTTCAGATATTTATTTGCCCTGCTTTAGGCTTACGTCTTTACTAGCATTAATAAGTTTATTTCGTCATCTTTGTGAACAATCATGTTAACTCAAATTACTTTTAGTTTTGCAACCAGTACTTCTTTCCATTCAGGTTTCATTTCTATAGTTCTAGTTTCATCATCATCATCATCGTCAGTATTATTGGTGTCTTCACTTTGCTTACTGTCTTCGACGGCAAAAGATAATGCATGTGCCTTGTTTGTTTCCGGTAAAATGAAGATAATTATTAGACTTGGTATAAATAGGGATGCACATGTGATAACTACTGCTTTGAAACCATATCGATAGATTATTGTTCCTATAATAAATTTGGATATACAAATATGAAAACAAAATTTTAGTAAGTTCAAAATAATAGTTGAGATTAATGAATTATTTGGTGGAGGTCGCAAAATTATGACCACCTGTTCACAAACCAATCACCAATCAGGCTTCGAAAAGTATATACTGCCAATATATGCTTATTCGCTAAAATTAACAAATACTACTAGTGTAAGTTGTATTACTTAAAATCATGAATTACGTAATATATACCTCTTAGTGTGTTAATATTGTGTCTACTAGGCATTTGTCTAGTGACTGGTATAACTTATTCAAATATTTAGACGTTCTTTTAATGTGTTAGTTGTTTCTTCATGATTTATATATATATATATATATATATATATATATATATATATATATATTTATAAAGAGAGAGAGAAAGAAAGAAAGAGAAAAAGAGAGAAAGTTGATTGGATTTATCACTGATTGTTATTAGTAGAGTACCTTTGAGAACCACGGAGCACTATACAGGCATTTTTAGTATGAGACCCTTTACTAGCACTTTTGAGTCTGTCATACGAATGGAATATGGGGCCTGATTTTAGCAAACGCCTAACCCTCTGGACCCCTCGAGCGGCGTTTCACGATAGAATTCTCAAATCCACCAACTAACGTTAGCTGCAATCACCCTTACACACTAGTTCAAGTACATATATTGTGTATATATATACTTCTGGACATTGATGAATTTTAGACATATTTAAATTTTTACGTACAGAGAAGCTTCCTTTTCATTACTCTCTAAAATAAAACTTACATTCTCGACAAAACACGCGATATAAGAACATACAAATGTTTTTACCAAATAAATCAGGTTTTGTGTGACATGCATAAAAGAGAAATATACAAACCTCCAATTGGGCTGCCGCTTGATGCACAAAGAAATGCTAAACATTCAAACACGGTAAACCAAATCCATGTTTCCTGGTTGATTTTTTCTAATGTAACCTCTTTACCCCTCTCAGCTGCTTTAGCATGTGACAATCTTGTTACATCAACCACAACTGCCGCAACCTGAGCATAAATTGCTAATAGACCACCACCGAAGAAGGCTTCGAAAAAACCCGCGAGGATCAGTAACCAAACATTTAAATTCATTATAACTATTATAGCTTTATTTGAAAGTATAAAAAAATATAATTAATTGTGATAATCTAAATGCTAACAGTGTGAAGTATGGGAATAATAAGTACGATCATTTACTGATTTTCATTTCCAAAATTTTATAACCTGGCGATGCTCTATATCGACGTTAGTGTATGCTTCTTTAATACCATCTTGTGAATAGTGACGGAATGTAGTCAAAGTAATATTAAATGTAGTAACTCAAAATTATTAGTGTAAAAATAAGAGCTAAGTTTCTCTGGAAATGAACACTAATTTACTACTAGTTGTTAATTAGAAGTCAACAAATTATTTTGCATGACTAACCAAATAAATACACCTACGACTGGCTGCATTGTTTCGAACCAAGCATTTAATTTGAACAAATTGTATAAAGGTATGTATTAATGATAACATAAGCTGACCTTTTAATAGCACATAACACAAAGGAAGGTTAATTAAAATGAAGGTGACAAAACTTTCAAAATCAACCTCTGAACTTTATCTACATTGAAAAAAAATAAGTGGTTTCAATAAAACGGCTCATAATTTTGATATTTAATAACTAGTTATATTATAGTAAATATACAATGACCTGTCAAATTTCGCTACTGAAATTTATTAGAGATTCCAAAACTTCTTAATGATCAATTATAATCAGTTTGAATTCTCTCTTATGATATTATAGTACTTGAATTATCCTGTTATTCGTATCTCTGCTTGCATTTATTCAGATGCTGTTCGAATACTCTGTGTCCCTCTTGATTTCAACATCAAGGAAATGAAGACAAAAGAAATAAGCAAACATAATTTTAATTTTCAGATTATCTACATTTATTCTACAAGAGGAAGGTACCACTATAAAACCAAAAACTCATTGTTTACTGGATACCGAAATTTTCCAAACAACTTAATATTGGTAGCCACTGGAGTAAAAAGTAAGAAATGACTTTTAACAGGCTAACTTTTTCTCAGTGAAGAAAAAAATTTAAAAATTCATCTCTTACATTCACTCCGGTAACATATGGGTGAATATAAAAGTCTATTCATTCACTAGTAAAAATCACTGTTTACTTATTATAAATATTTTACTCAATAAATGGAATGTCTCTAAATTTTCTAGTGATATATTATTAGCACATTTTACAAACTGCTGGCACTTGAAACACTTGGTTACAAACCTCTGGAAATCTATATACACTGAATTTTATAGTACAACGTGTTCCACTGAAGGTCAGGTGAAGGATATATTTACAGTTCAGTGGTACTAACTGCACTAAAATTATTAGTCTAGTTTGAGTGCCAATCATTTCGAACCAGTGTGCATGTCCTTATTTTGAAAAAAGCAAAATACGTGGCATAATTTAGAAGATACAGTGTATTTTAAACAACAAATACAATCTAATATCTCAGGATCACCAGATTCTGATTATATCTTGTGTTTAGTTAACTAAAGGATTGTTTAGAGGCCTTAGACCGGCAGAAAACCTGATTTCGATCAATCGTGACGCATATTTTACTCATCTGTGGAATAGGCAGACGCTATTGTGAACAGTAGTAAAGAATTGTAAAAAGCTACTCTGTATACAAAGTTACTAATTAAAATCACAATTTCCAAATAAGTTTTATTTTAACTGCAGAGTGGATTTAACTCAGTGACCTGCCAGAAAATGAAACTAGGTTTCAGATTCGTCAGTTTCATGATATGAACAAGTTTACCAATAAACTGTTATAAATTATAGACTTACACATTGTCGATATATGCAAAATTTCACCTAAAAGTAGAACACCAAGGGCGACTCGACGACCGAAACGATCTGATATGTAGCCTATCAATAACATAGAGATTAGCCCTAGCGTTATTCTGACTGAATTGGTAGTTGATTCTAATGTAGCAGCTTTCTTTTGCGCCACCTTAAGTCTTGTTTTTTCCTCATCTGAACTGAAGTAGGAAAAAATGGTTACGAATCAATCTGTTGGTAAAGTATAGTTTTTTTGAAACACAACAATGCAGACTACAGAAAATTTATTATACTGTTGAGTGGTGTAATCAGTCCTGTTATGTGATAGGTACATTTACTTTTTAATTTTCCTGCCCAGTATTTTATAATATTAATTTCAAAATAAAAAGATAATTACCAGCATTATTCATGAAGAGTTTGAACTCTATGCCATTATATGCATTTATAATTGTATACTTCAATGTAAAATAAGACTCGTCATATGGGAATATTCCAAATCCAAAATACACGGAGGAACACTGTAAATAGTTTGTAATAGCGAATCACATTGGCTTTCCCATTGTGTATAATTTCTGGGATTAACCTTTGATAAATATATCGTTCCACTAAATACGACATTTACCTTTCTAAAGCACATAACAGATTATTTTCGAAAGTGTATCCCGAAATTACGTTTACTTTATCCACAGGCAAAATTATCCCTTCTTAGGCGACAAAATAAAAGAAATAAGTTAGTGTTTCTAATAAGTCAACACCTACATGCATATCAACTTATTTTTTCACACCATTGATGCAAATTTTTATAGTTTTCATTATAATATGTAGTTGTGATAAAGTCGAAAGGATGTTTGTGCGTTATGTCAAACTGCGATTGGATAGCTTTAAAAAAGTTGATTAGATTGATCACTTGTTTTAAACTGCAGATTCATCCAACTTTAAGTAATGGAAGTGACTAAAACATCTCAACGATAATCATCAGCATCTATTAGCTAAAGTGAACATGGTTTATTTCATAACAGTCACACTTTTTTCAGGTGAGAAAAATCAAAGTCAGTAATCAGTGTAAGTTTTAGTTTTATTTGTTTATTGGCGCCTTAACTAAACTGACAACAGTAATAATCGAAAGAAATGATCTTTTTAAGAATAACAAATGACTTACAGATTTGCATACTTATGTCTTTCTTGACGTGTCAAATATGGCAACCCCTGCTCCGTAACAGAACTTCAATGTAAATAAAACAAAACAAAACTTTTATTATATATGGTGGTTATAAAGCATTTGGATGACATTCCTGGTTTGATATTTCACAGAATTTTGTATGGGTAAATTTACAGCTAAAGTATGATATGAAATCCCAATTTTAATTACTTGCACTAAAACAGAGATCAATGTGATTAACACACTAGTCTCTCTGCCATTCAGTGGAAAAGACATGCGAGATAAACGCCACAATTAATTGTAAGTTGGATTTCTAATCAAAAGTTGGTAAAAATTGATGTTTCTAGCCACTGATAATTTCATTTCATAATACGGTATTTTTTTAGTTCGATTGCGGCTGGTGAGCGTAAACCTGAACACATCTTTTGTCCTATTCGAGGCTCATCAGCTGGGTATGTCTGCAACCCAGTGTTGATGTTCACATTAAGACTCTAACTTAGTGGGAAAATTTTAATACATATTTATTTTAATGCTACTTGAAATATATTTACAAATTTCAATGTCATGATTACTGTTAAATTATCGAAATTAGGTACTCCATCTGGGCATTTGTCATGAAACGTCTTCACAGTATATTTATGAATTTGTTTTAGATTAATGGTGTGTTATGTTCATTAATGTTATGGAAATAATCAGTGATTATGTTGTTTATATGTTGGTCAACTTTGCTGATTAGATCACAGTTAAATAATGAATCTTACTTTTGATAGTATAGGTGGCATTTAAAACACAGTTTAATTAGGATTTTGCGAAAACTTTGTCTATTGTTCATATTTCTATCATTTTAAGCATTAGCTAGAGCCGTAACAGTCATCATATTACACTTTTTGCTAAAGCACTGTGTATACACAAATTTTGCTATTTTGTTCTACTTTCTAGTCACATGCCTTATTACTCCAGATTATTATCTATGACACACGAATAAACGTCGACTTGTTTGAATTCTTATAACATACCTTCTTTTTTCAAATCATATTTGTTTAACTTCAGTAGTCAATTTTCTCATCAGCTCTGTTTGTGCACTGATAATAAACTGCTTTCAAAACAATAATGGGTCTTTGAGGTGAATCTAAAGTGCTCTACTTAGTTCCATCACTAAGTGAATTACAATAAATCTAGTCTTTTAAATAATTATTATAATCAACAAGTTGTTTTTACGTATTATATATATTTTTAAAGATCTAAATTCATTTACTAGTTTAACAGATTATTCAAATATC
Source organism: Schistosoma japonicum (assembly GCA_025215515.1). Taxonomy (NCBI): domain Eukaryota; kingdom Metazoa; phylum Platyhelminthes; class Trematoda; order Strigeidida; family Schistosomatidae; genus Schistosoma; species Schistosoma japonicum. Next base: position 42,943,938 of record CM046069.1, on the reverse strand, counting down.
TATCAGTTGATGCTACAAATTTTTTGAGTTAGTATTAATGAAATCTATCCTTTTTAATGTAATGTCATATTTAAGTGAAGTTTTTATGTCTAAAATTAACTTCTACACATAGTAGTCTTAAGGACTGCAAAGAAATACATCCCAGTTGTAAGTCTATGTAAGACATTTTCCACTGTAAAGAAGAAAACCTTGAAATATGATATATAATGTGCTCACATTCAGAGCATAATATAACATGTTAAATAAAGAAGACAACTAAACCTGTGGAAACATTTGAATTTACGTGTAAAATACATATTGATCCGATATAAAAAGGCATAATTCGATTGATAGGTATAATGTGATAGTCATAAGCGCCAGAAGTGCGAAGTATTTATGTTTTGATGCAATGATACTTTGACCAAGCTTTTTATTCACCATTGTTACTGAAATGTTTTATTCTTCAACAGTAACGAATTTCCTGTTATTACGAAGATGTAAATACAGCGTCCAGCTGAAAGAAGAATACCAATTTCTTAATACATTATGTAACAATTATACAGATTTGTAAGGATATGACAGATCATTTATATAAATGAAGCTGCCAGTATAGATTAAGTGCTTGATTTCACATTTAATTAATTTATGCCTCAAATCATAATAAACTTTTCAGGTATGATGATTGCAAAATATTAGGTAAATTATAGTGTCCCTTATATTAGAACCGAACAAAACACAAACTTATTTAGTATTAGAATCAATTACCTGGTCTTTAAAATAACCAGAACCGAATAGAGTGAGCATAAATTTCAGCTTAACTATAACCCAATACATGAAATAGTAAGAATTTGGTGGTCATGCATAAGGGATGATGTCACCAGGTATTCGCTATTGATAAACGATTATCACAGTATTTTTCGTATAACTAAATCAAACATCTTTAAAGTCAAAGTACCTGACAAATAAATTGTTAAATAAAGTCCATCATAACAACAGTATTATTACTTGATAGTATTTTATGAACATACTATCATGTCTGCTTCTAAATATATAAATAAGGTCTGAACAATTTTATATCCAGTTAAATGAGAATTTCGCAGGTAATCATTCGAAATATGACAGTGGAACATTGAGTCAAAGCGACAAAATCACGCAAAAGAATTCATTTTGCGTTGTTTGAATGTTACATAACACCACGCGAAATAAAGATAAGAATATAAGAACCTTTCAAAATTTCTTTTGAAGACCTGTATTTATCTTTTACGAATTAAAAAGATAATGTGGTTGATAACTAAATATGTGCCAAGGAACCTCATATACAAAGTAAACGTTTTTCAAACTAATCTAAAAAGAACTCAACACTTCTAAAACTAAAACCATGTTTCTAATTAATTACGGACTTATGAAACCTGGAGTAATATCTTCACAAAGTATACTGAAAACTTACAAAAGTGTACTTCTAAAACAAGATCACGATTAGTAACTGCTTTCTGATTTTAAACTAATAAATGTAAGTAAACAGACAGCGATTTTTTTCATTGGTCAATACTTATACTCATTTATTGGCTACAAAGGATTAACTCTAAATATAAGTTTCTAAAGCAAATGATATCGATGTATATTATTCTTTAAATGCATAGACACTATTTTATTACTAATCAACTTTTATTTTTATAGTATATACACTTGCTAGTTTTGTTACTATAAATGACTTGACTAAATTTCAGGCTCGTTGTAAGATTAAGTTAAACAGGAATGTACTTCACAATCTTGTCAACAGTTTCAATATTGAGACAAGAAATTATATACAGTTTAAGAAGATTAAAATCATCATCTTTGCAAATTCAATCTTATATGTGTTTACAATAGTCACAGTAATACTTATTTAATGTAATGAGAGATTCCTAATCAGATCCTTCTATTCATTGCATTAGTTACATAAAAATATTATAAGCACATATAAGAAAATATATAAATAACTGAAAATATAGAGCATATTGACCGGGCAACATATGAAGAGGGGCTATGATGTATACTGATAAGATGTCAGCCGTCTGTAACTATTCAGGAACCAATTGACAACCATATCTATGACAGTGAATGTCTATGTCAATAAACTGGGAAAGTGTAAATTGTAACAAGTAGCATCAGGAACCTAGAGATGGCAAAATTAAATGTCAGACAATGCCAAAAATCACGAAAACCTCCGAATAATTCAGTAGATGGAAAAATTTTATTTTACACTATGTTAACATTAGAGGATCAGGTGAGATCAGAATTAAAGTTATCTCTAAGGAAAATAAAAGCACTGTTTTGTCTGTATATATCTCTAGTAGCAAAATGATCAAAACTCCACCTGGAATTCCTCCTTAGGGTTGCGACCGGTTCCACGCCCTGATAAAGGAGGAGAGTTGGATATGAGGTTAACAACCCTACCTTGTAAAAAGCAACCTTGCTAAAAAACGCTAATCAGGAAAAACATTTTAACTATTTTAATTTTTCCCTTGGAGTTGGAAGGCCTTCGTATCGAAGAGTTATAACGCATCATGTTGAAAGCCAAGTTGCTTCAGAAGTGATGAGGCCGCTGCCCATTTTGACACCCAAAATAACAATTAATGAATGTACATGGAATGTTCGTATAGTGTGGTAAACAGGAAAAAACATCGAAAAACCTGAAGAAATAAAAATATACAACTTGAATATACTTGAGATAAGCAAAACCCATTGGTTGCAAGCTGGAAGCAAAGAGTATCCTCAGAACAATAGCTTTTATATTATTATCACCAGGAAGCAAATGTCCCAAACAAATAATGATGGCACTGATGCTGTCTCATGAGATACAGAAAGCGCTTGCAGGATGGAAACCTCATGTACCAACAATCATCAAAACATTATTCAAGATAAAGTAGGATAGGATCAAGCTGAGTGCTATCCAGTGCCTTGTGTCTTGGGAAACAACTAATTTATGAGGTAAAAACTGTAAAGGCTATTTACGGAGATTCTATTTATGTACATAGTTTGCATGACTGTTTACTACTTTATTATTAGTGTCGATGCATTGCCTTAGTTTTCAGCTTTTATTTAAACCATAAAATGTTGCTGGCATTTCCCACGCATAAATTACGACTGGTTACTTGTAAAACATTTACTCAGTTCCATGTTCTAAATGTTATCGTTGTGTATTGGTATTATTCTTTTAATTGGTTTGTTGTGTGATCTGATTATATATATATAGTGTTTGGAATATACTATAAAATGTCTTTGGGCTGGAAAAGCAAGGTCTTGGGTTCCTACTCCATTCCTCTCAGGCTAGCTGGTATCGGGCTGATTGTATTAGGATAGGATAAAGGTCGAGTGCTAACGTTCGTGTACATTGGTATTAGCAAGGTCATTATTTTCCTTTCATGCAGCGTGATTGGTCGAGTTTCAAAATATAGCACTATGTACACACCAACGACAGCCACAAAAATGACAAAGACCACTTCTATGTGAGGCTGCAGTCAGTCATCATGAAATGCTCAGCAAAGTACCTGACAGTTATAATATGAGACCTAACGATCAAGGTTGCAGTGGACAACACTTGATATGGAAATATTATTGGACGAAATGAACTGAGAATAAGGAACGAACATGATGAGAGGTTCGTCAATATGTGTACCTTCAACAAAATGATGATGAGTGGCACTATACTCCTCCACAAACACATACTCAAAGCTATATGATTTCCAACGGACCACATTACGGAGAACTGAATTGATCACATCTGCATCAATAAGAAGTTCAAAAGGACTATGGTAGACGTGTTAGCAAAAGAGGAGCCGATATAGCTACAGATCACCATTGGGAGTGTCCGAAATAGAACTGAATCTAAAGACGTACTGAACAACTGAAGCAACAATATTGCAAACGTTGAATACAACCCTTCTTCAGAATACTAATAAACTCAACGAATTCAATATAACTACTATGTGTGGATAGCTGGAAAGAAATTAAGAAAGCAACAACTTCACCATGTCGTGAGGTTTTGGAACCACAACTCACACCAAACAAATGAATGAATTTCTAATGATACTCTGGATAATGTCGAAGAAAGGTTGAGAAAGTAGAGAGAAATCAATAACCATCGAATAAAATCAGAGAAAGCCAATATTCTGGTCACACAAAAGCCAACAAGAAAGCAAAAAGAGTGTTGGATCGGATCAAATAAATATGTATAAGACCTAGCAAGACAGTGGAATAAGTTGCAAGGAGAAGACTATACGATACAACGTTGAAGCTGATCGGAGAATATCGTAAAACAGAACAACTAGTCAAGAACTAGTATGACAAACCAATCGCCGAGACTGACGGGCATCAATACGGGTGTGTAGAGCACTATGACGAACTCTCGAATAGACTAGTCCCACTAAATTCCCCTAGTCATCGAAGCAGTTTCCACAAACCTCCACGTAAATGTTGGCCCTTTAAGAATCAAATAAATCGAAATAGCAGTTCGCCAAATCGTGAGAAGTAAAGTGGCAGAGACAGAAAACATACCACCTAAGGCACTAGAGACAAAAATTAGAGTAATTGCAAACATGCTTCGTATTCTCTTCAGTACGATTTAGGAGGAAAAACAAGTTCCAACAAATCGTAAAGAAGGGTACCTCATCAAAATCCCAAAGAAAGGAGATCGTATCAATCGGGAGAACTACAAATTATCACTCTGCTTTCAGTACCATGGAGAAATTTCAACAGAGCATTATTGAACCGAATGAAAATTCCAGTAGACGACTAACTTCGAGATCAACAGGCCAGATTCTGTACGGATCGATCATGTACTGTTAAATTGTAACTCTACAGATCATTGTTGAACGATGAATTGAATGAAATTAACCACTCTACATCTTTTTCTTAGACTAGGAAAGAGCTTTCGAAAGTGTGGATAGAAAAACATTATGGAGCCTTCTTTGACATTATGGTGTACTCGAGAAAAAATTCAGCATCATACAGAATCCAAGGAAGATGTGGAAACTTTTACATATGTGGTCAGTGTCATCGATAAACAAGAAGGATTTGATGTAGATATGAATGCACAAACTGAAAAGGCAACGGCAGCATTTCTACAACTATAGAACATCTACAACTCAATCCAACTGACGGTCAACATCGAAGTCCCGATTCGCGATGCAAATGTTGAGGCAGTTCTATTTCAAAGCGCTGAATCTTAGTGAACTACAGAAAGCATCCTTCAAGAGATACGAGTATTGATAAACAGCTGTTTATGCAATCTACTTCTTATCCGTTGAACAGATACTATCAACAACAATCATCTGTGTTAGAGGACCAACCAATTTTCAGCCGAGGATGAAATTAGGAAACTACACTTGAGGTGGATAGGACAACCGATAAGAAAATCTCAGGACATCGTAGGTTGGAGAATGGCGGTCGGATGTCTATGCTTCATGTTGGGTACGGGCATTGATTGATTGATAACGATTACGCAATTGCAGTAAAATGTGAAGATTATTTCGTTATCTCATTTTATAACTAACTTTTGGGCATTTAGAAAGTGTAGTTGAGTTTAATTAGGAAAAATTTGTATCTTCCTGTTTGTCTGTTATAGCCTGAGGCTGGTCAGTCTCTGTTGTCATTTGTGCTTCCTGATCGGATTGTCGTGATATAGCTGTTAATCGCAAGTATTATTTAAGTTGGACTGTCACTGGGAGGCGGAATCCAGAAGGCGCAAAACACAGACTAATGCTAACTCATAGCAGTTAACGTTCAGTAAATAACAGTATCTTGGTAGATATTTACAACTACACCAATCTTTTCATATGAAACTGACTATGCAGACATAATTAATACAAATTAAAGAAAAACGTAATTTATGTAACCAGAGATTTCAGATACACATTACTAACAAATGGCAACTAATCACCTAAAATCGTACAGTATACAGTAGTAGATTGACTTTATAGTAGCGTACATCATACTACTTAATGACAAAAAGTGTACATTACACAAATCTAACATGAAATATATTTCTTTCACTTCAATGTCACAAATTTATTCTCTGATGTTATGGAATGTTCATAAAAAGTAGAAACGAGAATCTTTTCTAACTTTTCCACACTATATTCAAAACTGCTTATTCAAACGTTAATTTAATTCTTTTGAAAAATCTTGAAATCAGTTCAATTTAGACTTGTTTCTATATTCATTAGATTATACCACTAATATATAAGCCTTATGATTAGCTAAATCAAAATGGAAATTATTTCAAGTAACTAACATTTTCCTAACCACACGTATATGGTAGTTAATTTTGAAAACTACTTTATTAGACTAAACAAGCATAAATTCTTAATATTTTGTTTAATAATTACAGGCAAAATAGTGAGAAAATCCAATTAGCTATTTTACTTCTTCTGAGAGAGGGGAATTTGGGGAATAGCATGTTTTCCTAAATTATTATTTCGATTGCTTACCTTATGAGTAGTATTAACTCTGAAAAACATCTGCAAGTTTTTTTTATAAGAACAATCCGTATTCATTGTGTGGATTGATTAATTGTTGACTATTTTATTGTAAGTAAGACGTGTTTGTAGACTTTTCTACTGCGTTTGAAAATAGTTTGATCTCTGTAGACTTACATGTAATTAACATAGTGCAGACTTATCTTCACGGTTTGACAGCATATGAATGACAGTGAACTGTATAATGAACAAGTCGGTAATTGTTATCAACGCATTTTCTGTCTCTCTATAAATTTCCTCAGATACAAAACGATTCACCACATGCATGATGTTTGCGTATAAATCTCATAAGCCAAAATGTTGATTAGGAGAAAACAATATAGAGACAACAATCAAATTAAAACCAACATTTAACTACTAATATATTATTATTTACTAGCTATATATGTAACATATCTCCTAAGAAATCAACTAAGGTAAGAGATATTTTATTAACTAACAATATATTGTTTCGAATACTGTGTATATAATTAAGAATTAGATCATGGCAGGAAAACTCAATAACATATTTGCCGAAACAAATGTATGTTTATCCATCCATACAATCAAATATTGAGTTTGTCATTGAAAAAACACCTTGACGATTTCTACACTACGGCAACCAATAATTTTCTGATAGCTAGTTCCTTACTGTTGAGAAAAACCATGACTAAAGATGTACGAACATTAAATTTAACGTAGTACATCTATTCATAAGTCAAGTAATCAATAAAACTATCGAGAAACGTCTGGTTAATAAAACGTAATGAAGGTGACTGAATTGCTGTTTACATAACTCGAAAAATATTTTCGGAACGAATCGGGTTATACATAAGCTACATTCTTTTCGAAGCATAAATTTGTCAAAGTGATATTATAAAACAGTGAAACTTCTTATGACAATGAAATTCGAAACAGAGCAAACAAGTTATATGTCGTTCTCAAACAATGGATACCCTAACGCAGTTATAATCGTAAAGTGAAAATGTAAGTAGAATTCATCTAAGATTCTCCATAATTTACAAGACTAAATATTGACAATCCAGTGTTAATCCAATTCCGATTGCGTAAATGGTGGCGAAATGTTACTTTTAAGCCTTTATACCATTAACATAATCAACGCACTTTACAGCTATTTTTGCCGATATTAGCATGAAAACAAGTGTATACACACTATAATATAGCCATATGTACGCCTAGTTTACACTTACATTCATAATTATTCGAAGTGATTACGAATGTTTATTGGAAATAAAATGTTACATTTAAACGAACCAAATGTAATTGTACATAGTTTTTTTATTATTACTAACTTTATATTCTTATTAGACTACGAGTAAATACTGAATGTGTGGAATAAAATGGAAATTACATTATTTAATAATAAATTTAAATGTAATTCTTTTCTCCAAAAGATACATCACAATACATCTGGTTTTCTACTTTTTACTAAATCTTTACTTTCTGTACCGTTTATGGCATAAACGAACAAATGACATCACTGTACAATAATAAGCTGAAATTTGATCATTATTTAGGATTGCCTTCAAGTGTGTCGTTTATTCTCATACTAACTTGCTCCTCTAATAAATCGCTTAAAAAAACTGCCTTATTTTATTAAGACATTTAAAACTTCACATGATTTGGAATCACATGTGACACGATTATGCTGGTTTGATTATGTAGAACTATGCTTCTTCATGATGACATAATAAATGATTAGTTACATAAAAAGAGCATGGATGTCGCTATTGTCTAAAATTTATTTTTTTTAAGCCTCACATTAAAAATAAATGAACATTGAAAGATTGCATGATACTTTACCAACAAAACTAAAACATTTTATCTAGGCATTCTTACTAAACAGAAGATAATAGAATCAATGATAATAAAGCAAGCTCAAAGAGTGATGTCTTTTTGCGTTTTGGTCATGTATGAGAACGAAGTAAGTATCCCATTACGAAGTCAAGAAACAAACTTAAGGAGGACTTAATTTAGAAATTTGTATTTATGCTGATTTATTTAAAGTTGATTGTGCAGATTGTGTAAGATACAAATGTTCTGTAAATTTTTCAAGTATAATTCCATCTGGTTAATAAGAAAGTATCTAGACGATGATAATCTCCATTTTCTATACAATTGGCATATTTTTCAAAACCGTCTGAACTTCTTAAATGATCACAGCATTAGGTTTTAATAATGACAGATAAGCCTTACATCGATGGTCCATAAGTTTAAGAAACATGTGAAAACGTAAAAGTTATGAGGTTTTATTTTAATTTAAAATAACATTTATTAATTTTGCTTGCTGTGTTTGAAATTACCGTGGAATTTCAAAAATTTGTCCCTAGGTACAAGATACTTTGAACACTCAGAAGGCTAAAAATTAGTTTAATTAGACTTTTGAATTGATGGCGATAACTTTCCAAAGTGCTTTTTTAAATAATGTGTGTTTTAGTTGCAAGTACAGCTTATGATTTTACCATAAGACTATAAATATATTTTCCCATGAATATTAAGAACTAAACATTTATGTGCTAGATAATTTGAAAGTATCGAGTGAAAATGATCAATCTCTGTTGTCATGTGTAAATCATGAATAAATATCCTGGATACAGCGGTATTTCATCATAATTTATGTGCATCAAATTATCATAACAAGAAGAAAATAATGCACAGTTCGACAAAGACATTGGAGTTTAATTAATCTTAATCGTTATTTCGTGGAATAGTTAGATTGTTATATAGCTATTAGAACTATCGATTTCATACGCAGACAGTGATTATTCGATGAATCTAGTCTCGGATTTCAACAAACATTGTCTAAGCCATCGTCACAGTTTTTACGAGAGAAAATTGACCCAGAAAAATGATAATATGAACAAATATCATACAATATTCAGCTCATAAATGTGTTCTTTATTCATCACTTGAATGTTGTATTTATTTCGAATTAATTTACTGATTTTATAAAAATTGCTTATGACAAGTAATCTAAGCTTAGTAATTCCCGAATATTACTGGATTGTACTTAACAAGTAGACGTAGATAATGTCTATTGATCCCAAACAATTTCTTAGTAAAGTCGAATTCTTACTGTTTGAAATTATTGCGTTCGCATTACGTAAAGCCTATTTAAATTTGGTCATAATCAGATTATTCATTCTATACCTGTGATTCACTTAAACATCGGTTCATTACCAACATTTAAAATATAAAAATGAAAGTACTATACAGGAAAAACGTAGTAAATTTGCGCATATTCTGTTGGTCCATATTAACTAGCAAACTATTATTTCGTTAGTACCATCCATATGCTAAATTTTATTATTTCATTTCTTAATCAAATTCCTATCTGTACTAACTTCAGATAATCTCCTTGGATGTTGACAAAGAAACTAATAGAAAATAAAATAAAAGGCACATAGTATCTCACCTTCCTTCATAATTACAAAGCTTGCTTATTGTTATTACCACTTTTAGTTCACTTCGTTTATATGTTAACAAAACCTAAATCACTGTGTACCATATGTATTTTATATTCATTATTGAATCGAACTTCTTTTACTTCAGTTTTATAGGTGGTGTTAGTAATCAAAGTAAATTATTGTGTATCTGTAAGATTAGATGTGTAATAAATAAAACATTTATAACCCGACAAGGTTACAGCAGATAACATAAAAGGTAATCAAGGGAACCAGTCATAATATATATACTTTAACACATCGTAATACCTGGATCTCATCAACGCTGAATAATGCAATTTTGTTTGTTTATTAGATTTTCCAGGTCAAACTCACCCAAGCATATTAGTCTACTCAGAAACCACAAATAAGGACTTCAACTTAGCTCGAAATGATTAAGTCGCTTGTTCAGACTTTGAAACCCCAACAAAAATATGTTGACAACAAAAGCATCAAAAACACTTACTATTTCATTTCCATAGCGAAAGGTATAAATTTGAATAATAAAACATGATTTCTGTAGATATTGCTTTGATTTCAGACAATTGTCATCATATGTAAACAACATCAGGAAGATATATCGATAACAAGATATTCGAGACTGGTATCAAAGAATAAGTCACTGGTGTTCAATTAATATGTATTTTATTATTGACAGAGAATATGGTAGATAAGTTAATGGAATATCTATGGATTTATTTTTACGCCCATTTCTAGCTGAATTTTCCAATACAAGACATAACGCTACTATCTATAATCTTAATCTGTTTGGAAGCTACAACTACGATACTCATCAATGTAGTTCAGAACATGAATAAAGAAGAACTACTCTGGAAAATCGGTTTATTTGTAAGGCAATAAATACACTTTCAATGTTTTGTCAAATGGAAAAAATGGTTTCATCATCAGAACCGTATATGATAAAAATCCACAAACATTATCACACATACATTTCTGTATTTTTATCCATTCGTAACAAGCAGACTAGGTTAAATGTCTTTCAAACAGAGTGAGAAAGTTACACTAACCCAATACCATTATCAATGAACTGGATTCCATACATAATAAGTTACTAAGTTAGGCTACTTACTGAATTTTCTTAAAAGAAGTATGAATGCAAGAAAAGGGAAGGTAGGATCATTGAATGTTGAAAAGTAAACCTTACCTTTTGAATGTGCAATTTAACGAAGATAAACCCAGCAATGTCTCAAAAGGTAAACTTACCAGAATGGTGAAAAAGATGCTTATGAGGCTGTTTTATGCTTTAATATATTAAAAATCCATATTATTTTTACCAATAGCTGTTTCTTAATTCAGGAATAAATTATCTGGCATCCCGAGATTAATAAATATTTACCTATTCAGCTGCTCCGATATAGTATGTGTTATAAGGCTTAATACTTGAGAACTAAGCCACTGAGTTAACAACTACCTTCCTTCATAGTTTAGAAAATGTTTGAATAAATTAATCTGAAGCTGCGTAGTGTAACACTTCCCTGATACTGACCAAGTAATGGATAAATCTAAATGCTTCAATGTTACTAACTGTCCTACATATATACATATTGTAGATGCTGTTAAGATTAGAGCCAACAACACTAGCTTCACTATTTTAAAGAAATTTGTAAGCTTGGATGAAGGAAACTTAGTAAACTATTTGCGCCAATTATTTGTATCAGCTGCTTGTTTTTCTTCACTCTTTCCATACCTTTTCTTCACAAAAGCACATGTTATTATTTGAACAGTTTGTAGTACGTTATTTTAATGATTATTATTTTTAAAGTTTATTCCTCTTACATTCTGACATACTTTGGGAATCCACTGAAGTACACATTTAAAAATATAATCATGGATCTCTGAATAGGCACTCTTTTGATTTCCACATTGGTTACTTTTCTTAATATCATAATAAATTAAGCGCATGATTAACAGATCTTGCTACAAGATCAGAGTTCCCAACAAGATCGCGATCTTAGCGTTCATATACTTGTTTTTTTCTGAAAAATTGTCTAAATTTTTCAGTCCCCCTCCCACCTAAAAATATTAGACAATAACTGAAAAATTAAGCGTTTTATTTGGAATTCAGACATTTGTTTTTTACTTTAATCTAGTCTAACTACTTACAAGTAGTTACCTATCAAGATGGCGATAAGAATCTGCCAATGTATTTTTTCTTATAACTCAAAAACTGTCGCCATCTCAAGTCACTAGCTACGTCACTTGTGACGTTGAAATAATTTCGTAATATTATATTCTGGATACAATTTATGTCTAAAATTGAGTGCAACTAATGCTGCAATCAATGACTCATTCTTAACTTTAAATTAACTACTCTGCACTGTTTAGATTTGACATCTAAATATTTCAGTAGCAAACATATTTCGTTTTTTTAAGAAAACCATATTGTTACCGTTAGCTTAATACATAAACATAACTTACATTCATTAGTCAAAAATTTAGTACAGAACTCAATTATGTCGTAGTTTTGAAATTTGGGCTCATACAACATGACGAACATGTGTTTATATTTTTCAACGTATTTTACAAAAAGATCCTGCTCTTATAGTAAAAACTTGTGATTTAACATCATTGTCTGAGAATTTACTCATTGTGGCACTAATGATCGGTTTTTATTTGACTCTTTATTAGAACATGTCTTGTGATTTATACGAATGGTAGTAATGAAACACTGCGTCACTTATCAAAAGGGTAACAATATACGAATAGAGCCAATAGTCCTATTTACCACCTAGGAATATGAAGTGCCATTGATACATGATCTGTAATAGTTTAATTAGAAACTGTATTTACATCTTTTACTCCTAGAGAACAAAGTATAAATTTAGTGCCGCTATTTTGATATAATGAGTATATGGTCTGTGAATTAATGAAATTCCTATTATTCCATCACTATATCTGCAACTGCTTTTTAAAGACGAAATTGGATCGCTATAAATACCTTTATCTGAAAGCATAAAAGTCAATGAATTACATCCCTTTTATTTTATAGTGAAATGTGTTACGTGAAGCAACATCTTTATTTGTACATGATTGAGGGGGAAAAGTGAAGGAATATACTGCTCACAACAGTTTAAATCTTGAAAGATAGTTATAGTTAAACATACACAGAATGGTGTAAATGAAAAACATTTACCTACAAAACCAAATGTGTTAGGAAACACTGGAAATTTTTCTACTCTAGTTTGAAAACTATTTTCTTGTTTCTTAATATTCCTACTTTTTGACAGATATAATTTATTTTGTTTATCCTAAAATTTACAATTCTGAGACTAAATTGTATACTCCAAGAATTCTTATATCAGTTCCTCCACATATATACTGACACTGGATTTGAACTTTATTTAAAAGAGCTGTAAAAGTCACTGAAATTATTATCAACTAGTACATATAATCCATTATGGGATATATACAAGGTGTTTACCTAAATTTTCAGTCAGATTCATCACCTGAGTTGAATGGTCTATTGCGTTTTTATTTGGCGATGACAGCTTAGTTTGTTATTAAAATTATATTGTCATTTAAAGCTGGTTGTAACTTGATTTTATTAAACACTCTGATGTGTAGTATCACAGTTATGCCTACGAAATATTGTTAAAGCGAGATTAATAGCAAAGTCGCGTATAGATGTTTTGTGGCATATGTTCATTCTCCAGTCATATGTCCTATTTTTCTATTCAATATTGTATTGCATTCAATTAAACATAAATTCAAATGAGTGCATCATATGTTTAGGATATTTTTTATTCATGTTAAAATAGTTTAGAATGATACTCTTTGCATCAGTTTAACTATATAATTACTTGATGAAACATCCCGCATATTTTGTACTAATGCATTGATATATTTGCTCAGTAAACAGTCGTTTGCATGAAAGCAATGCCAAATTCTGTTTATGTTCCATTAACTAAGCTATAGATGACATTTAATGATTATTCAACAATCCTAGTGATATATATATGTAAACATGAATGTATGTGAATGTATCAATGTAAAGAGTAGTTATGGGTTGTAAACTTGAGAAACTGAAAAAAATTTTATCTGACATCAGTGTTTGTCATTTTTATTTTGTGTTGTCTCACTACGATTCTTCTCATTCGAGTGTGATCAGAGTTATAACATGAGAATGGTCCAAATTATAGCAAATACAAGTACTTTTAGGAAGCGCTTATTATAAATATTAAAATATTGTCCAAAATCAGTCTACTGTTAGCTTGTTAGAACTACTTACTTACTAACGCCTGTTACCCCTCTCGGAGGAGCATAGGCCACTCACCAGTATTCTCCATTCAACTCTGTCCTGAGCAATCCTTTCTAGCTATCGCCAGTTACTGTTCATCCATTTTATGTCTGCTTCCAGTTCTCGACGCAGGGTGTTCTTTGGCCTTCCTCTTTTCTGTTTTCCAACAGGATTCCAAGTTAGTGCTTGTCTCGTGATACAGTCTGATGATTTGCGCAATGTATGTCCTATCCATTTCCAACGTCGTTTTCTGATTTCCTCTTCAGCTGGAAGTTGGTTTGTTCTTTTCCAAAGTAGGCTGTTGCAGATGGTTTCCGGCCAACAGACATTCAATATTCTACGTAGACAGTTGTTGATAAATACCTGTACTCTCCTGAGGATGTTTGCAGTAGTTCTCCATGTTTCAGCTCCATACAGAAGAACTGACTTGACGTTCGAGTTGAAGAGTCTAACTTTGAGATTGGTAGACAGTTGTTTGGAGTCCCATACATTTTTCAACTGTAGGAATTCTGCCCTTGCTTTGCCGATCCTTGCCCTTACATCCGCATCGGATCCTCCTTGTTCATCGATGATGCTCCCCAGGTATGTAAAGGTATCCACTTCTTCCAGAGTTTCACCATCAAGTTCAATTAGGTCGGTGCTCTCGGTGTTGAATTTGAGGATCTTGCTCTTTCCCTTATGTATGTTCAGGCCTATCGATGCTGAGGTTGCTGCTACTTTGGTTGTCTTCACTTGCATTTGCTGTTGTGTATGGGATAGAAGTGCTAGATCATCCGCGAAGTCCAGATCATCAAGTTGCATCCTATTTGTCCATTGAATCCCGTGCTTCTCCTCAGATGTAGAGGTTTTCATGATCCAATCGACCACTAGGAGGAAGAGGAAGGGTGAGAGCAGATAGCCTTGTCTGACACCAGTTCTCACTGGGAATGCATCTGTCAGCTGTCCTCCATGCACAATTTTGCACTGTAGTCCGTCGTAAGAATTCTGGATGATTTTGACGAGTTTCTCTGGTATACCGTAGTGTCGAAGAAGTTTCCATAGTGATCTCCTGTCTACGCTGTCAAACGCCTTCTCATAGTTGATGAAGTTGATGTACAGTGACGAGTTCCATTCAATCGATTGTTCAACGATGATGCGTAGTGTTGCGATTTGGTCTGTGCATGACCGATCCTTACGGAAACCAGCCTGTTGATCTGGAAGTTGAGCATCCACTGAATCTTTCATTCTGTTCAACAACACTCTGTTGAAGACTTTCCCTGGTACTGACAATAGTGTGATTCCTCTGTAGCTCTCGCATTTGCTCAAATCCCCTTTCTTTGGTATCTTGATAAGGTGCCATTCTTTCCAGTCTGCTGGCACCTGTTCTTCCTCCCAGATCCTCTTGAATAAAACGTGGAGCATGTCTATGTCTGACTTGATTGCTTCGGCTGGTATATTGTCAGGTCCTGCTGCTTTCTCACTTTTGATCTGTCTGATAGCTATCTTGATTTCTTCCATCGTTGGTGGATTGACATCAATCGGGAGGTCTGTAGATGCTGCTTCGATGTCTGGTGAGTTCGGTGGAGCTGGTCCATTCAAGAGTTCCTCAAAATGTTCAACCCATCTGTCTCTGTTCTTGAATCTCGGTGATTAGCTTGCCTTCTTTGTTCCTGACCGGTCGCTCTGGTTTACTATATTTCCCTGCCAGTTTCTTCGTTGTGTCGTATAGCTGTTTCATATTTCCTTCTCTTGCAGCTTTCTCCGCTGTCGTTGCAAGGCCTTCGATATACTTCCTTTTGTCGGCTCGAATGCTCTTCTTTACTTGTTTATTTGCTTCTGTGTATTCATTTTGTGCCTTGATTTTTTCTGCTTTAGTTCGGCTGTTGTTGATTTCTGCTTTCTTGTTCCTTCTTTGTTAAATTTCGCTCAGGGTCTCTGTGGAAATCCATTCCTTATGATGGTAGTTCTTGTAGCCCAGAGTCTCTTGACAAGTTGAAGTTAGTGCCTCTTTGATTCCTTTCCAGTTGTCCTCCATAGTGGTTTCTTCCTCGTTCAGCAGATCTTGTAAGTCTTGAAACCTGTTGTTGAGAGTTATTTTGAAATCCTTGAGTTCCTCAGTATCCCGAAGAGAGGCTGTATCGAACTGTTTTATTGCAATTGCTCCAGTTATCTATTGCTTCTTTAGCTTCAGCTTCGTTTTGGCAACCACTAGGTGGTGGTCTGAAGCTACATTAGCTCCTCTCCTGGTTCTCACATCTTCCATTGATCTTCTGAATTTTTTATTGATGCATATATGATCAATTTGATTCTCTGTAGTATGATCCGGTGAGATCCATGTAGCCTTGTGTATGCGTTTGTGGGGGAATATTCTACCACCTATGACCATTTTGTTGGAAGCGCAAAGATTTGTAAATCTTTCACCGTTTTCATTTCTTTCTCCCAGTCCTTGTCATCCCATGATGTCTTCGTAACCGGTGCTGTCCATTCCGACTTTGGCGTTTAGGTCCCCCATCAGGATTGTCAGATCCTTTCCTGGACACTTCGCTATAATTGACTGCAGCCTATCATAAAACTGATCTTTGTTCTCGTCGTTGCCGTCGTTGGTGGATGCATAACACAGGATGATGTTCATTGTAATCCCCTTCTTCATTATCTTGAAAGATGCTTTGATGATCCTGGGTCCATGTGGTTACCATCCTACAAGTGCATTGCGCGCTTTCTTAGACAGCATCAGAGCAACTCCTTGGGTGTGTGGGGCATTTTCCTCTTCGTGCCCGGAATATAGTAGCACCTCTTCCGTCGCTAATATTTTTTGTCCAGTTTGAGTCCAATGTGTTTTGCTGATCCCGAGCACAGTTAAATTGTATCTCTTCATTTCTGCTGCTATCTGGGTGATCTTCCCGGTCTCCCACATTGTCAGAACATTCCATGTACCTATAAAAATTTTTGCTCTGGTCGTTAGAAGGGGTGGCATCGGCCTCATGACTTCCGAAGAATCTCGGCTCTCATCATGAAGCGTCATATAGATTCCTTCCACTTCCAGGGCAGAGTTTGAATTGTTAAGTTTGTTTATTCTGGTTAGCGTTATTTTAGCAAACTTGTGTTTTACGGAATAGGGTTGCTAGCCCGATGCCCAACCCTCCTCCTTTACCCGGGCTTGGGACCGGCAACAACCCTAGAAGAGCTGCAGGCGGAGTTTTGTTAGAACTAGCTCGGAATTTAAATTCTATTTAAAAAAATACCAGATATCAACCATCTATGTCATAGATAAAAAGTAATGCCACTTCACGTACAACATATTCTGATACTTCTCTTCAGTTACTGACTAGTATTTTGCAGTCAAAATTTACCATTCAGAACCAGTGTAACTCTAGATGCCCTATGCATTAATTTCATAACACGATTACTTCACCACGTATCTCACTCACAGCTTTTCTTTGATTAGTAATAGTCCATTATTAGAATAAAAACGAATGAATGTCTATTAACATATTATTTCAAATATTGGTTTGAAAATGGAATAAGTTTGAAGAAATCAGCTTGAAAGTGTTTTGTTTCACAACGGATAACAATGTCGCGTAAGTTTCTCCAAATTGTAATTATAAAAATCATCAGTTAATTAAATATAAATGTAATAAGATTGAAGAAATGTCTGAAACGAGGCATCCTTAGTAACGTTGGATTACGTATCATAATGTAGATGAGTAATTTATACTAGAGAAACGTCCATTTATATTGCCGAATCGACATAAAAATCTGCAAATTAAGTAAAGCAAAATTTAGGAACTATCAGAATCTTTTTATATAATGTGATAGGTTTAAAGTCTGATCATGCAGTAACTGAAAATACATAGGTCAAATAAATGAAAACACGGACCAAACAGTTGTAACTATTTGATAGCGAAACGTTTTAGTCTAATTGTTTACGTGTCTAATAAATAAACTACAAATAATTAATTATGATAGAGACCGAATTTTGTGATTAAACATTACTCGTATATCAGAATCATGCACTATCGAAACAACTTATTTGTACATCCTGACCATTTGCGGCTATTTTGTTTAATGTTTGAAAGTTCTGGAATAATTTATAATGATAAGTAGAGTTGGTAACAAATATAACTGTGCTGTTCTAGCAAACAAAATTGTCAAACAGAGAAATTTGACCAAATGTCACGTTTTAGCTTGTGAAGATGCTTGATTTCCTGTCCGTCTTTTTAACTGTACAATTCTAAACTTGGAGGTTATTTTAGTTCGTGTAGATGCGAAATATACCAACGTCTTTCGCTCTGCTGATTTCCAAGACAATAATTTTGAAGATATTTAGATATATGTGCTTCGTTGAATAAGATGAGTGGTTAAAATCAACAGATACTACACTTGTAAACATTCTTCCGATTCAAATGGCAGGCAGTCAATAAAGTTCGGCTTTTTTAGGCAAAATACATTAGCTTCAAACGTGAAACTCGTTTAAGTGTACAGTTTTCAGTTTATTAAACAAATACACAATGTTTTCTTAATTTTTAGTTTGTAATTTCAATTAGAGTTCCTAGAAAATTGCACATCGTCAGTGAGTAAAAGGTTGTGTATATTCACAATGCTTCATGATCGTAACTCATAAACTGTCATGTTTAGTAAACAGTCAACTTAAGTTATATTTAAGACTTCATACAAACATTTTGTTTGTCAGTTAACATTCTCTTCTCTTCGAGCTATAGACCTTACATTCAGGGAGTAGTACAAAATGTTAGACTCGATAAACACCTTCGTAGCTGGGATTATAATTTTGCAGGCACGACAGATGTTAAAAAGTCACAAATATCCTAGATTTTGGTTAAAATAAATGAGTATCGATTGTAGACAGAAAGAAAACAGTCTTTTGTGTATTTTTTAGATCTACTATGTTTATTATCAGTCTATACTAAGTTTTGTTTGTCATTCTCAAAGCAGTTATTTTAGATTCAAAGCGTGTCTTCGTAAAACTTTTCTAAGTTTTATTTTATCATACATCAAATTCCACAAAACATGATTTTCAAGAAAATTACAAAAATGCAATTAAGTAATTACAAACAGTATTGTGTTTCATGATCTCCGAAACAAAGAAATTCATTTACGTACCCAGTTGCTATCATTGCAGTTAATATCAGACTGCAACAAACAAAGAATACTGTTCCAGGTAGCAGATTAATTGTAGATGAATAGATAAAAATTAGTGCAGAGAAACAAATAAGTACTCCAAGTCGTGATATAAATGCCACAAATGAATGCATCATACCTAGTAAAATTAAAATGAATATGATGAAATAATAACATACAAGTGTTGTGTAACTTTATCATGAAATTCCTGTAACGTAGGTTTTGTAGTCGATAAAATGTTGACAAATATTACTAACCCCGTGTAGTTTCTATTGGCAACATTACGACGCAATCACTTAGTCTCGAGAAGATTTCAAAATGCTTAAAACGATGTATGTAAAAATTTTTATAATCATTAAACGATTTATTCCATTCAAAAGACATGATCAAACTATCCATTTATTGAATTTTTATCGATATCATAGTAACCGACACCAGTCACAAGACTGTCGATAAGCAAACACAGAATGATATTGCAATGTTTATTTTAGATATTTAATTAAAATCATATTGTCAAATTTTGAAACTAAAACTCTACTGTATATTTGTTAATCTGCAGATAAACATAACATTCATGTATGGATTCACTTATCCCCTTTAAACTAAAAATTTACGCATTGTTCACATTTTGACGAAAATTACGCAACAAAGAATGCACTAAGTCAAAAAAATAAAATCTGAATGTGAATCCATAATAAAAACTTTTGGAAGTTGTTGAGCAGATCTAAATATTATTTTTAAATCAAAGACTGTTATTTATGTATCTAGTAAAAAGCACGATAAAACAAAAATGTTTTTCTATTTTATTAGTGACAATCATAAATCTACACTGGAAAGTATCATAAAATATTATTTTAAGTGGAAGTATATGGTCCAAAGTAACTATGAAAGCTCAGAGAGTGAGTAATAGCAGCATGAATTCGATCTACAAACATACGTATATCAACTGGACTGAAAATGTTTTTTCTAATTTTCATAAACCTTTACTATTTAAAAGTCAAGTTCAAGTCGATTCAATTCAGTGATTATTTCAAACTAAAATATTTCTGAGATCCGTATTGTAACAATCTCCATATTACCAACATTCTTTAACGAAAACTATATTGAAAAATTACTTTCGTTCCGATCAGCATTAACAGTAAAATGTTATCAGTTGTATTAAGGTATGCAATGACATTAGTATAGTCAATTACTCACCTTGATTTATTTTGTCAGTCCATAAGGATATAAGAGTTCTTAGTATTGGGTTATTCAGTCCTTTGGCAAATCTAGGTATGGCGGCTAAATTTTCAAAAATGAACAGCTTAAACGTAAGTAGATAAAGGCAGTAATACAATACTTGATGTGAGAATCGCATGACACATTTTGCTTTATGCCTAATAACGATACTTGAATATTACTCCCTGTTTTGAGAAATTCCACGAGCTAGCAAAATTAAATACAAGAAGAACTAGGCTATTCATTGGTATAGAACAGCTAAATATTTCTACAACTTGCATTTTCGTTTGTAATTAATTGACTAACGTCTGATAAAATGATCAAATTTATGCTACTGTGATGGATACTTTGTATTTTGTTCAATTATCTGAAAAGACTGGTCACGTAAATATTATTTATTGCACATACTCCTTTCCTCTTTATGGATAATTATTGATTGAAAAGTTTTTATAATTTTTCCAGTTATGAGGCCATACTTATTTAATACGGATTAGTTTGATTTAAACTATCGGTCACTTGATCTATGATAAATCCGTAAGCTGTACAGGTTAAAGAATTTTGCTTCTAGTCATATATAACTCAAGTAAATCTAATTAATTATTAAAAGCTTGTTAGTTTAAGTCCACACTTTCCGTTCGCTTAGTTGAGTAATTAGTTTCATTTTTTTATTTCATTTTGATTTAGGTCGGTAATTAACACATTCCAAGTACATATCACTTCTGTATGTAATGCGATATTGCTTTTGGCCTCCTAAACAGTCCCACCTATCATACTTATAATGACACTTAGTAGTATGAACTAAAAAAACCCAAAAAATTCATCTGTTAACCGTCGATGAGATTTCTTTGTTTGCAATCTGTCATATTAGACGCTAATATCAACTAAGCCGTTAGCGAAATTTCGTGGCTACTAGATACCACATTTAATATACTCAACGCTCCCAGGAACACACCCTGGGAGCATATATTTCAGAATCATAACTCTGTAGGAATTAACTTTGTTACACAGAAAAACACTTCATAAACTACACAATTTTCGTTCACCAATAAAGAAAACAATTACCAATGTAGACTAAAATATTGGCTGCAAATGGAGTGAACAAGTACGATATACCCAGAATCATTCTGTTAATAAACATCATGCAAATGCTGAAAAATAATGTTTTTAAAAGTAAATTAACAAGGTGACGTTCTTTTTTTTTACACTGAATTTCATTTTCATTCAGGTCAAATGTGCTTAGCTTCAGTGAGTTACTCGATTTCCATGTTGGTCTTTGTACGTTTCGAGCCATAATGATTGCCAAAGCTATTGCGAAGGCTGCTGATATCACATCAGTGACACCACTAGGAACAAAAGTAACAGATATATTAATTTTTCAACCAAGTAGAAATTTTAACTGATATGATAAATATAAGCAAAATTGTAGTACTTTTATACTTACGAAAACATGAAAAAAATAAACGCGAAATCATGCTATATTCATTTTTATGGTTCAAAATATAGATAAGTATTACTGGATATGATGCTTAATTAGTGTAAATTTACTCCACCTACTGACAAACCACAGCATTTCACGAATTGACATTCAAGTAAAAGAGTACATATCAGTGAGTAATTGTTATAAGCAGGAACGTTTCTAAAACTATCTAAGCATCTATTTTCTATTTCAGTTGTTCAAAGCATAATGATGAAAACACGTTTAGACCAGTAAAATCAGTTGAAAATTCATTTGCAACTTATTTAAAAAGAAAGCCGAAAAGTATTTCAGCTGATTGAATGCAATAAATGTCCATTAGAATTTCTGTCTTCCTGGAGCCTGTTCGTTAACCATTCGATATTGAATTTCAAACCATGTACTATGAAATAACTCTTATTATCAAAGTACATAGATCGATGTATGCATGAGTTGCTGAAATCTAATCACATGTAGAAACTCGAAAAAATAGAAACACATGATTAATCCACAAATGATAGACACCAACAGTTTTTGTTTTATGTTTTAAATATCGAAAAATAATAAAACTACGAAAATCATATTGATTAATAAAGTCTTTTTAAATTTCATGAGAATTTCTGTGCATGAACACATGTAAGTTTTAGAGGCAGATATTTGGGAAGGCGGGAGGATTTTTTACTGTTGTAATCGCCAGTGGTAAATATGTATAATGAACAGCCAAAGAATTAAGTAAGTATTATAATAAAAATTTACCGCCGGTAGTGTAGATTATCATAGTATATTACTAGTAGTTAATGAAGATCGATATATTATGATGACAATACTAAAATGCCTTTTAATACTTAAATAAGAAATTTGTATGCCTTATACTTATCCAGTACTCACCAAAATTAAATATACCTTTCCTTACTACAAGCTAACCAAATATGAATTTTAACCTTAACTTCGAAGTTTGAGTTTATTCGCTTAACTAAAACTCCACCTAAAAGCCAATAATTCTATAACAAGAAGGAATATTTATACTATGACAAGTACTTATTTCAGAAACAGGTTGTCATTTGCTTCTCACCCATAACAATAATAGTGTTTGAAAGCCAAACATTTAAAGCTGGGATTTGCAACTTATTAATTCCTTGTTAAACAGCGATAATATTAAGTAGCTAGTATGAATGACAAATATACTGGAAAATAAATAGCATTTATTAGTTTTATTTATTGTTAATATTTGCTTCAATGAGCTCATATATGTGAGTCTATTTATCTTTCCTTTCATTAAACACCAAAATATATACTCACGAGTAAATTCCAACATCTTGCGAATTCCACAGAAATGGATGTCCCATAAGATAGATGTATATAATGTATAAATCAGTTGATGTTACAATGGACAAAAATAAAATGATAAATCCAATTAAAAGGTGATGTTTGTATCTTGCACGCAGAACCTAAATTGTAAATAATGAGATCATAAATAAGAAAAATAATACTCACTTTCACTGTATATCATTTAAAAAAAATAATCTATTGTAATGTGCTTGTAGATCTATAGCAGAAGCTCGAACCCACCTGATAACATTTACGTTTCTATACTTTACATTTTGTCAGACATAACCAATTTTAAAATCAAACCACTATTCAATCCATTCATTACATAACAAAATTGCCAGACTATCAGCTGTAAAATTACCAGTAATTGATGTGTTATTAGTTTGCTTATATTGCTGTCCTAAGTCCAAGGTAGCAATATTCAAAACTAAGCAGTTATATAATTCATATGTCCTTATGTGAATTCTAAAGAGTTCAGTGACTTGTCATCCTGTTTCATTTCGTCTGTCAATGAAGTAATTTTTGTCTTGTGGTACAGTCAAAAGAATAAATAAAGTATTATCATGGGTTTTCATATTTATATGACAGTAGAATGAAGGAATGACAGACTGGACTATGATCAAACAGTTTGTCTTTTCACTTAATATATCAAATTAATTATTTATCCGTTAAAGGAATTTTTAATCCTGTGAGGTTGGAATAAAAAAAACGAGAATTTCAACGATCAGACTTCTATTACTAATGATTTAATAATGCGACCACGGCGTAATGTTAATTCTGTGACTATACGGTGGAGTTCTAAATGTTGTGGTGCATTATCACTTTACGTTAATGTAGGCTTATTGTAGTTAGTCTATAATCACTACTCGTATATTTGTAAATTGAAATTAGTAGATAAAGCCCTGTGACTGACTAAACGTGAGTATGAAATGATATATCACAAATCATAAACTATGTGAAAGTCTACCTACAAGTTATCGCCTTTACGATAAATGGTATATATATATATATATATATATATATATATATATATATTCACATTTCCACAGTCAATTCAGTGTACTTACAAGTGCATTTAAAGTGTTCTTAAGAGTGTTTGACTTTCTTTTTCAAAGTATGTTCATTTATAATCAAACTGTATCTGAAATTTATTATGAATGAAATTCGTGTGATATGTTGTTGATATTCACTCCAAGTGCCGTAAATTCTGTCAACAGTAAGTCATATTGAGTATTTAGGATTTGGGTGGAAAATGACTTTAGCAATATTATGGAGAGATACCTCAAAAATTAAAGTAACGGTTAAGATGTTAGTGTAGTTATTTTGAAAAAAAAACAGCACTGCATTCGCATTTGGTCAATCTGATCTATGATGTCTGATATAGGAATCACTTAATGCCACTGATCTTAAACTTTTAATTGAAGTGAATTGATGAATGAATATTTACTTTATGAGAAATAAAAACATTTTCAGCTTGGTTTGTCTAATATCTTGTTATTTATTCACTTAAAATTGAGTTTTCAATTATGCATTTATGTATGCACATAAATGTAAATCTATGCAACTTTATGAAAAATTTTATCAAACTACGTTTGAAAATGATCATTTTTATGAACTCATTAATATAAACAAAGTTAATTTAATCAAGTAAAATGAAAATATTCACAAATGTTCGCAGATTTTAATTTTTAATTTTCATTTTCCGACGACTAAATAATGTTTATAAGAACTTAAGTGAAAAGTTGAACGATTAATTTTATAATAGCTGAACACCAAGTTCATAAAAGTTATTAAAATGAAGTTCTATCTGTAAAATTCTCAGTGACTGAAGTTAAAATGGTACCAATAAGCCCGTTTGCGTAGCCTGGTGTAAGCCACTCCAGAGATATAATTGATAATTCTAATTTTACATAGTTTCCCTGAGAAGTCGACCGGTTCAGAGAAACGCTGGAGCTACGTTCAATATTAATCTTTGAGATTTCTACAATTACAACTTCATTTTGATGCCTTAATGATAGTTATTTGAAAGTAATTTAATTTAGAGCAATGGAGGCCTCCTTAGAAATTTGTTAGTGTCATCTAACTAATAGATAATCGTAATGACAGCTGAAACGCTGTCTTTGCGTAGTATACAACTACTAACCTTTTATCAAAACTTCAGCTTAATGAAGCCCTGTGAAATACCCACAAACAGGTCACGTTTTTCTAATAGTATGCGTTTATGAATTAACACACAATTAAAATAACAAAATACTGGGCTACTGTAACATGTATGACACTTTTAGCATCCCATATTCTGTTGGTTAACAGTGATTTCCCCAATTAACCCTTTATATTGCAAAACTATGTTAAAACCATTTTCGCTATATTACAACAGTCTGTTGCATTTCGAGTAAAATGGTTTTTCTATAAATACTTTTTAAATCATCTGTTGGTTATAACAACTGTGAAACTGTAGTACATCTGAATAGTTACAATAACTATTTACGAAACAAAGCACGGGTGGTTAACAAAAGAAAATGTATCTAAATTAAAGGATTCCTTAAAATTTAGATGTTTATTGTTTGTTTTAACTACTGTAGTCTATCTTTGATTGAAACCACGATTATCATACTACACGACTGTCTTAAAGTGTATGGAAAATGCGTTCTTGGTTTACAAATGAACTAAACGTATAAAATCGTAATCATTTTAAAAAAGCTAGATAAACAACCAGTAGAATACATTCCATACTGAAACTCACAACCACACATAAAATATACTAAAAACGTTATTTAAAAGTAAATTAACTTGCTTTGAAATTTGTCTTAATGTAATGACAGTTTATTTTCCAAATTGCTGAATTCGCGTTGCGTGCAAGAAAAATTTCTATGTACTCATCATTGTATTTACAGATTGAACTTGACCAAATTCTAGTATTAGATTCAGGCAAAAAGAATATGAGCAACAAACTCATTGCGATCAAAACGTTACAGACGATAATTGGTGTTAGAAAGCCATTGCGATAAAGAATTGTACCTTAAAGTATCAAAAGACATTAGGTCTTTGATTGTACGGATTATTTTTATAATTATTGAACAATGAAGTTTATCAAGATGTCGGGTAACAAATAACATCTTGCTGAAATGCTGGAAATTAAAATGAATCCATGTTTTAGCTTGAAACAGTCCTCCTTATTTCCCCATTAACAAGTCTGATTTATAGATAACTAAATAGCTATTTATTTCTCTTTACTGCATATTTTGTTTAAATTAGATTTGGTTGCAAATCTATATCATCCAAAAACCATTGAGAATAAAGTAACGGTAAGTTACTCTTCAAACCTCATCTATGACTAAAGAATAATATTCATCAACTACTAAATCAGGCATTTTATATTTTAAATTTCAAAAAGGTGTCATATGAAGATTACTTAAGAAAAACTCCTTTACCAACATTAAAACCCTAAACTAATCTTACTGGCGTGATGAATTAACCCTGTCTGTCACAAAGACAAAATGAGAATTTGAAAATCCTCTTTAGAGTCCATTTTTAATGAGCAGGCAATTAAGATTTGGTGAACCGGTTTTAAGAAACTAACTGTATGACAAAAATCAAGTCTAACAACAAATTGTTTCAAGGACAGAATAATTAAATACAAATTAATTATACTTCAACCCACATAACATTCTAAAATTTAAAAATATAGTCTAAATTTTAAGAGAATTCTAATTACGTATCACGAATTGACTGAATTAGAAATATCAGCCGTTCGGAGCCGGCTCGGTGGTCCAATGGTAAAGCGATCGTCGCGAAACCAGAGGGCCCTGGGTTTGACCCCAACAGGGTCGTGAGTGCGCACAGCTGTTGAGTCCCATACTGGGATGAAACAGCTGTTCGGTGCTTCCAGAATTCTAATTATCGCTTATTATTTATCACAGAAGGAAGGGAGAATTCTTGTTCATTAGTTTTCTTGTTAATTCTCAACAATGAATAACACTTGAACATCAACATTTCTCATGAGTTTATTCTGTAGCTTTTGTTAATTTGATACACGCCATTGTGCCTGATTAGTTGACAGTAACGCTTGCTGAATAGTCCTTGTACATTATTAAAAATTAAATAATCTAATTAAGAACATTTATATCTCTTGATGAGCCCATAGATTTTAGATCAATAAATTAGAACCTAGTGCTTAATATATATGTTTAAGGTAGATCAATATACGTTAAGGTCTAATTTTATTGGTTATGAGTGAAACTAGTCCCATTGATAAAAGACAGATTTGATACAGATTTACAATTCATTAAAATAGTAATATGAACATTATTGTTAGGTATTTTTATTGTAAAGTAGTTCCCCAAATTCTTTTAATACTTTGATTATACCAAAACTTTGAGTATAAAACTTTTGCTCACCTCCTAAAGGATATGAAAGTGATAAGCATATCAGTGCAAGTCCGTCGAACCAAGTGAATAAAGCCCATAAATCATTTTCATCACTTACTTTGTTATTTGTAACATCTTTACCAAACATTTCATTGCTCACTATATCTGTTAGTGATGCTGAAACCTGTGCTTGTATAGATAACAAGCCACCTCCAATGGCTCCATCAAATAAACCAGGAATAACTGTCAACCATGGATTGGCTTGCATTAAAACAACGACACCTGATAATTAATAGATAGATAAACCAAATATACATTTATTTACTCAAATTTAAATGTTAGTGTTTTCTACAAACAAAATATTCATAAAAAATGTAAAATACTATTTATTTTCCCATAGGTTGTATAAATAAATTATGGTAAAACTATTCAATATCTAACTAGCTACCATTTGTTTGTTAAAAATAACTTATTAGCTATCTAATGGTAAATGTTTGCATCAATAGTTAACGAAAATTCAACATTTAACTCATTGTTATTCTTGATTTAGCAATCATTTTACAAATGAAATTTAAATTAGGGAATAATATTGAAAAAATGTTCCATTTTCGTAAACGAGATATTTGAGATATCATTTAAGCTGGATTATGACTGGCAAGTGGAATCCAGAATGTGAGTTTTGTCCTATTTGAGACTTGTCAGCTGAATGTACCTGAATCCCAATGTTGATGTTCACAGTGGGATTTGAACTCAGTCCGTTTTGACTCAAACACTCCTACCTTCACCGATAGACTACTGAATCCAGGCAATCATACTTGTGCATTCCACTTGACAGTCACAATCCAGCTTAAATGATACTTGTGAACAATCGCTATATCAAGGCAATCTGCTCAGGATGCCCATATAGCATCAGTGACTGATCAGCTTCAGTCTATAACAAATCAATGGGAATATACAAATTCATCCTAATACTTGACCTATGTTGTCATAAAAATAATCACTATTATATTTTAGGAAAACATTTGAAAATCATAGATCCAATTACTCAAAAGAATTTTAGTTAGCATTCTTTCCTAAGTGACGACTGTACACTACAAAATATTTTAATAAATAAATTCCGAAACCAAATAGCACTAATTCATTTTCATTTGATAATTGAAACATTTGATATATGTTTTAATTATTCATATACAGTTCCGTCACGCTTTTATTTAAACACCTACTCAATGTGAGTATCTGCAATGCTTCGCCAATAACCATAATGATTAATGACAAACGGCGACCGTAATGATCAGAAATGTAACCAATTATCATCGTGGTCAACAAGCCAAGTAATAGTCTAACTGAATGATTGCAAGCACCGATCCAAGCGGCTCGACGCTGGCCATCTTCAAGCGCACGTTTGTCGGATTGGTTGCTAATAGAGAAATACAATCAATTAAACAATATTCATTATTATGTCACAACGCAAGTTACTTAAACGCATATGAAAATAAAAGTAAAACCGTTGAAATTATCAAGAAAATCACAGTTATATTAAATACCAAAGTAATGGCAAATGTACATTATTAATATCAATATCCATACCGTTCGTAAGGACTTTTCATTAATTTATCGAGTTTATTAAAATCCCTTAATATATATAATTGAGAAATCATTTATTTGGAAACATTTATGTTGAGCTAATTCTATATGATGAACTTGATACTTTAGATCCTTGGTCTGAAACAAAATTCCTAACTTATTTCAAGAAAAGATAATTATCTGCGATAAACATTACCCTACATGTATTCTCAGAACTAGTTCCGTTTGTTAAAGACATTTTTCAGAAAACGTTGACCATGCAACTTACTTTGCAATCAGTGTGAATTTTCCGTCCATTATTTCATAGGTTAAGCCCTCATCTACTGCACACCTAAAGAGTAATCGAAAAATTGCTTGATAAAAAAATGTCATACATAAACAGGGATTTTATCGAATAAATAGTTTAATAACAAATTTCACCTGTCTACTCACGTAAAAACTTTAATGTTTGATATAAAATTTAGCGAGATATCTATTGAAATATGAAATTTAATATAACCTGTAATTGTATAGTCAGGTTACCATGTTTCACATCGAGACAGTGGGAAAGTCAACAGAATAAATAGGGAAATAAGAGTTAAATCCAAATCTAATACAAATTTTTTCTTCAACAAAACTATATTAAAGTAAACAAATAAAATATAAGGATGAATTTTAGAAGCCCCATTTAGATTAATATGTAGTTGGAAATAAAGATTGAAAGTAGCTACAGCATTTCTTCCGTTTTTCAGCTGTCACCCACTATCTGTGATGCATACACATGCTGATTCAACTCAGATTGTTAATTAGTTACCTTATAGACTAAAGATATGCTTTTAGCTGTACTACTAGTGCTTTTCCGAAACCAACCCTGAATTTGTGAAGCATCCCATATCAAAATAAACAATGATTAAGAAAAAATATATATGACAATCATTTCAGTTTATGGAAGTTAATAGTCTTATCAGTCAGCTTGACTTTTTTACTTCAAGAATAAATTATCATCATAATCGGTTTTCGCTTACATACCGTTACAATTTATCATATCGGTCATAATTGTCATGCACATAAATCTAAGGTCAGTTTAGTAATTATAATTATAAACAAATTATTGTTCCTTATTCATAAATAATAGTCTTCAATTTAAGACGCCAAGAATATCTAGTGTATTAGCTTAGTATCAATGACAAACCGAGTATTTAGTATTTCAAATAATCTAACGATGGTTATGTGGCTGTGAATATAGGTATTTTTAAATTAATTAGTTCTTTATCATCAAGTTAATAGAACATAAGTTTGATAAAATTTAATGTTGAAAACAACGTTGTTGACTCACCTGTAGAAAACGTACTGGTCAGAGATAAAAAAACACAGCTCCAATGATATATACAATGGAACAAGCAGTATTGCTAACAGTGTCAAATATCTAGTTCTTGTATACCAATTGACACTGCATTTCATCACCATGATAGTCAAGTTGCACAGTTTTCTCTATGAATATGTCTAGTAATGAAAATTAGCGAATTAAACAATAAATATTTCTCCATTCTGTATTATAGATGTCTGTTAAATATCATGTGAACACAACGTGGTTAAAAACCTATATGTTTTACTGCACACAACATCATATATATATATATATATATATATATATATAAATCATGTGAGTTTAAGAAAAGATGCGGGAACCACCTAACTCGATTTTAGTTAAATAGCAATACAAAGTGCAACTAAGACGTAAACTATACCCATCATACCAGTGCCTTAGTTTTGTACATATTTGATTTATTATTTACAGTTTGTCAGTTATGATTTTATGTTTGTAATCACTGGGGTATTTTAGATAAAATAATACAGAATAATGTTAGAGATAATTGTTTGTTTTATGAGATATTGATAATAAATGACACATTATACATGAGCAGTAAGTCCTTGATCTTATACAGTAGCTGAGTTATCGAAATTGTGATAAATCAGTAATGGGGTTAACAGCGTTAAATATCTACGATATGGTAAATTATTCTGAAATATACATACATTACTTAAAAAATAATAATAGTAAGCTGATTTGTAACACTAAATATAAATATTTTTGCAATGAATGCATAAATCATAATAAAAGTCAACATTCATTTCTTTCATAGCATAAATGTGTCGTAACATGTTAGTATTGTTTGTACCCAATATATGAACAGCATTGTTAAAATGAGTTTATGTAGTTTGTGAATAGACTTGGCTTGCATTTATTTTGTAACAATGAAAAATCTTTAAAAATTACTTCTGTGAGCATTTTCTTAAGAAAAAGAAATATTCTTAATTTAAATATTGGATTTGTCGATTATAAGTATGTAACTGTATGATTTTGACAAGACGAAATGTTTGTTTATCAGTATTGATAAAATTTTGAAGCTTATTCACATCACTTTTTAAATGGATTATTAGAGAAAATTCACTAGCCGAATAATAAGGATTCTGATATGCCCGGCACCTAAAGATGATTGATTATCTTCGAGAATTATTTTTCTGCTAACTATTTCATTATTATTGATTGTATGCAAGGTTAACATTTTATTCCTACTATTATTCAGTTCCCACTGCCCTATCCTTCCATTTGACACATTAACTGTTATTATATCATTTTTCATTGATAAACTATGGTTAATCAATTGTATATACGTACTCTAGTTTACACTTACTGTTGCTCCTATTTTGTACAAATGTTAGCTTACTATGTATGTATAAAGGGTTGTATAAAATGCAATATGGTTCATCAATTCGTGTTCTCTATTTCTGGCTTGAAGCTAAACAGGCATCAGGTAGACGTGCATTGACCAGCTCCAATCTCACATTGGCCCTCGTTATTATGATTTCGTGCGCGCAAGGTTGAATCAACCACTTAGTCATACGAATCGATCATATCAGTCCTTTTCTAACGTAACAACAGCGTCATGTAGTTGGGCACTCATAATAATGATGCACATTCAACCTTTCCATAAGCTTACATATCTGCATGATAAAATATATATGATTAAGGAGAGTAGGTTTGTATAAATACAATTCAGATTATTAGTTTATACCAAACAACGTAATATGATGATTCCTTGTATCATTGATGTTACAATTTGAATAATCTTGTTTGCATAGAATTAGCATAATCCACTTTGATAACATCCCTTGTACTTAGATGAACATGAAACTAATAATGATAATTAGTAAGTTAATAATATATAATAAACGAATGAAGTCAAATAATCATGCACTTTGCATCTGAAATAGAATTCAAATGTACTCTGTAAAAATTAAGGCATATATATATTCATCGTAAATTGCACCGTTCATATTTTTTATTCATCGATACAAACTACTGTATATTGCTTAGTTGCATACAACAGATGATGCGGATGCAGCTCGAGTACAGCGAACGTCATACAATATAAATCAAGAACATTCATCATTCTAGTTCATAGTGGTTTAAGTGACAACAAGCTAAACTTCATAGTTTTAATTAAATAATCGCTTACTACTTCTTCAATTCTTATTATTAGCTATATCTCAGTTTACTATGTAAAAATTTTGACTTTTTTTTAGAAATAATCAGACAACTTATCGAAGCGAATTTTATAACCTGTCTTCAGTCAATCACCTACTGCACGCTTATTATGTATTGAACAGTAAACAACAATTTGTACGGAAGATAGTGAAATTGAAGTTTTGGAAGATGAAGAAAAATATTTCGAAAGTAATGTGTTAACAGTTATTTACATCTAACCTTTAACATATTTGTACTGTAAGCACTGCAGTCATTAGATACCACAAAACTGTTGGCTCATTATCTTAGTCACTTTATATGTCATGAAATAAAAATTTGCAATAAAAATCTGTAATCGACGTACATGTATAAAACTACTATAGATTATTTTACAAGACTTACAGTAAACTAGACCAGTAAAGACTTTGATTATGACTTGAAAAATCTGCTTAAAAGCAAAACACTACTAAGTATTGGACTATTCAACTTCTTTTACTCTATGCACTGTGTAAGCGCCTAATAAACTAGTTATCCCTATAAATATTTGTTCTGTTTTAAACTGTTGGCGAAATTTAACTTTATTGACAATTTTCGTGGGAGTAATCTTAAAAATAAGTTATTTTTTTAATATTGAATGCAACTGAATATTGTTGAGAAATTATTAGCACATAAGTTGATTGTCTAAATTATCGAAGGGCCAAAAGATCATTCAAATCAAGATTGAGACAGTTACCAATAAATTCTGTTCTGTTATACTATGAATTGATTGCAGATGCAAACCAATAGACCTTAATTAACTAGTTTAAAGTAAATCTTACGTTTATAATAAATGAAGATTCTTGCCTCAGTCCCTAGCAATATCGTGACTGTGTGACGTAACGTAGTTGCATAATGAAGTGAACCAACTATTCACTACGGATCATTTTTCAACGCTTCTTCAAATAATGTCTTTTAGTTACGTAAAACTCAGTCCTCACTGTCTTAGTTCAACAATACAATTTAAACACTTTTCTTTTAAATAAAGACATATATATTCACCTTCAAAAATGTCTATAATAGCAAATTGTTTAAACAAGCATCTCTACAAAGCACAGTTTTGTTCCTCTATGTAAAGTTCGCACATAAATTAATAGAACAATTAACTACATATGTAAAGAATGCATTTAATTCTGTTTGTTTACTGCATTAAGAATTTGAGACACTGTAAAATTCCAAGTGTTATGTACTTGTATTATTTGGAATGATGATTTTATTTATTTCGTGAATGAAAAAAACCAATTGTTTCATGTTATGTAACTGAAAATTCACTATTGAATTAAATATAACTTTGAAAATGCTGTTGATTACTTGAATAAATTCACTTAAGTGATTTCATTTTCTCTTGTATTAATTGCAAACGCATTGGTAGTAGTCTGTTATGAGAAAATAAATACAAAGATAAAATATTTCATTGTTTACTTTAATAACATAAACTGTAATTCACTTTTTAGAATTAAACTTGACCACCTAACTTAAATGCTAAGATTACCTGTGTGGAAAAATGTTTTCTTTAGAAATGTAAGTTAAAAAATCTAGTGAGGAAAACATTTGGTGCTTATACTTTCACTCGAACTCCAATTAGGATTTATGTATGACAAGGTTAAGTCCGCTGTATTACTTGCTAAATATGATTTCCCACTACAACAAATACCTGACTTAAACGTACATTATTTACAATGGTATAAAACTAACCACAAGATATTATTACTTTCCATTGAAATGGTAAATTTATATAAAGTTTCTTCAGCATTACTTAACTAATTGTCTAGCTCAATTTACGTCGTAATTCGAAGAAAACATTAGGTGTGTTATATAAGCTTGTAACTAAATTTATAGGAATAATTTAAAATATTGGATGCTAAGTAGGTAGAAGTCATTAAGTGTAAGTTATATTTGAAAAATCGTAGAGGCCGAGAAGTAAATTCGAGCGTTCTTCATTAAGACTATTCCAATAGTCATCAGGGAAATAATCAAACTAATTAAAGCTAGATAGGGTCCAAAATCGTTCCTTTATCATAGCTAACACAGTCATAAAATAATGGAGATAATGTGTGGCGTGTGACCATTTTGAAATAAATAGTAAAATGTGGAATAGAAGTCACAGGAATAAGGATATTTTAATTTGGGAAGATTATTATCGAAATTAATTATCGTATTGCACCAGTTTTCTCAAGTCTTTTAGATGAAGAGGTTAACGACACAGAAGAAAAATTTCTGTAATTTTACTGCAATCAAAACTTCATCTGTTCAATAAGAGATATATGACTTAAAATAATTACTCAAAGATGAAATGATTATAATTACATGAGCAAACAAAGGTGACACTACAGCCATTGTGAATAAATCAAACTGTAGCAAAGTGTATGGATGAACGGTATAAAAATAGTAATGATAAAAAGAAGAATTAAACTTAACTAAAACAAAGTAAGAACAGTAAACGATTGCATTCAACAAAAAGTTAACTAGGATTATCTATATGTTTTACGTCGCTACCAAAGTGCAGTATTCCTTACAGATTTTATGGGCTTTCAAAAATTCACAAAAAAACAGTGCACCATATAGATTAGTAATTGACAATAAAAATTCTCCTAAGCTCAATCTTATGAAATATCCAGCTGGTATTTGTAAATTATATAACGTTTTACCAAACCATGGAATTAAACATTCTACTGAATTGTTGAAACGAAATTATGTAAAGTTAAAACGATTCCTTTTCATTAATTAACGCGCCAATCAAAAGATCCTTGATTGGATACAAATGTCTAGAACCTAACACCAATCTAAGCTTACAGTGTTCGTTAAATTCAACTACGATTATTAAGAGCTTGTGATTGTATTTGCTTGCTATATTATTTAATTTTTGAGGTCATTTTTATTAATAGATGGATGGGTTCACTGAATTCACTGTTCGTTGTATTCATATATTTATTAAAGTCAAGTGCAGTCTTCAAATTTATAGTTCCTTCTGAAAGTTGATTACTATATGCACACGATATCTTTGTTATTACAAATTGTAGTAGACTAAGCAAACTTTTTCAAAGAGTAAGAATAATTCCGTTAAGACAAACAATACAATGGAGAAAGAATTTTTTGACTATGAACTAGCTTTTCTGCATCGCACTGATTGATAGAAACAACAACAGGAATGTAAAAATTGATATCTTTCCAAATCGACACATTATATAGTGATAAGTTAGCTCATTCACTCAAAAAGCAAGCTAGTTGTTAGGAACATATTAAATAGATGCAACCTTATCACGAAGACTAGTTTTAATTTAAATATCTTGTTTATACTCATCTCAGATTGATCTTTGTTCCACTGGAAATTCGAGAGTACAAGACATTTGATCCGTCTAAATATGAGACTCGTCAGCTGTGCTCATCCTTGATTCTGTCAGATTATCGAATCCGGGACACTCATACCTCGTGATGAACACTTAGCAGTCAGAACGACTGGGTAGTCATCCAATGATACGATTCCCACCTCAATCATTTTGTGGTATAGTACGATGACCAGTCAAATGCCATGCCGATAACTGTCTCACTTTCGATTTGTTAAAACTTTACAAATCACGACTTCGCACTGGAACTTGAGAAATGTCTTAAGTTAGCTGCCAGTGAGCTGATTATTTTAACTGGATTGATGTAGTCATATCGAGATTAAAATTTAATTTAGGTGATTTTATTCACTATGATTCGGTGCCACTGTTGAGGAGTAGCATGCTAGGACGAACCAGCTACCTAGTCCTCCATGGTTTTTAGCGTTATCCAAATAAGATCAGTCTATGATGACTACAAATAGAAAATTAAAAATGACTTTGATCATATCTACTCTGAGAGCGAACAATTACCCTAAAGAGTTATTTTAAAGGAAGGATATAATTGTGAGAAAAACTAGATCAGAGTATATGAAAAGAGATTGAACTAACAATTTTGTTATTCAATTTGTTGCGAAGACATTAAAAAAAACTCTAGGGATTATGAATAAATATGATATAAAGGTCATGTCAATAATGCTACTGGGTCTTTATTAGTGATAATCAGTGATATAATTTCTTGAGGGTCAACATTAGAATATCGTATAGCAAAAAACAGCAATTATTACGGAACCTAGTCCCCGGATCTTATCATGTAAGATTACGTCATGTTTATGTTGGTTGATTAATACTACACTTAACAACCATTACTACAATTAACAGTTTTGAAGATTGTTGTGAATTCCAGTACTCATACCACGAATGTCGCAACTTACTTATTATTTGAAGATAATGCCTCCAACAGTTTATTCAGTCACAATCATTTGAAAGGATAATAATACGCCGTAAATATTAAGATATTTTATATGAACAAGAAAATCGGAACTTACACTGCAAAGCAAATTGTTAACGATATGAGGAATGCACAAACAAAGAAAACAGTACCGGGAAAAGTGTTTACTGTTCCGGCATATATAAGTGGAAAGATTGTTGAACTGATCAAAAATCCTACACGTACAATAAATGCTCCAAGGGATAGTATAAAACCTTTATTTTACATTAGATAAAAAACATCGGATATTACAATTAATCAAATAAATCGATTTGTTATCTAAAATATTGTATTGAGAAAAATATGAAGGTAGCTCAATGTGGAAAATAATTTTAGACGATATCACGCACCGATGTTTAATAGTCACGTGCACGGTAATGGCGAAAAGAATCAGTGTTTAGGAATTCGTATCATTAAATGATGATGCGACAGTCTAATCTAGAATTTTCATGATAAATTCACATATGTACAACTTTATCCCAAACCGCTCAATTTATTAAGTAGTATGTACTAACGAAATCTTGTGAAATGACTCTAAATACTATCACCCATAGCCATTTACAGACTTTATCAGTCACAACGTCCTATTAGAACATCTGGGACGATTTCCAAGGAATCAAACAAATTGACGTTATATTTAGCCCAGATGTTCAATAGTTAAGCATTCATTATTTTCGAATTTTGTTCATCGGCTAAGTTATGTTTGACTTGATAAACGAGACGAAACAGTTGTTTAATGCACTGGTTTCTAGAAAACACTAGCGACTAGTAAATCAAATTAGTCTCCACAAAAACATTCCAGTAAAATGTTTACAAAAGGATTGAGTTAAATATTACAATATCATAAGACATCCTTGTTTTTTGTTTCACTTGCGAGTAGTTTTTCGAAAAATGTGAACTATCTGGAAAAAATAAGATTTTATTCTGCAAGTTTCATTTATTCAATGGAATCTGCTTAACTGAAAGTAAGATAACCCACTTTTAGCCTAATTAAATAAATATGCACACTATAGAAAAACTTGTTTAGTCAATTTAACAAACTTTGAAGTTTACGAAATACTCTGTAGACTTTCACACTTATGCTATAATTACATTTCCAGAATCCATGAAAAATTATTTAACTAACAGTTATTAGATTTTAAGTAAGTCTAAATTTTTATACTTGTTTAATGATAAGACTTTATTATCGTCTATCAAAATATATACCAAATGCTACTATATGGTGATAAAGCAGGTTCTTCGGTTGTTGATAAACTACCTACAATTTAACCAGTCATCTCAGTACTCTCTATTCCTAATTGACTCAATTATGTTAGCTAATTAGGCTTTCTTTAAATAAAAATAAATTTAAATTTATCTTACTGTGCTTCTTTTCAGTAATTAGGCTAGTTGTAGCCTATTTTTGTAAGTCGTACGTCACGTGATATTTAGTCATGCATGATTTTCAATGTGGCTTCCATTGACAAAATCTTAAATAATAAATACACCTAAAAATACAACATTAATGTTATGACGGACACAGAATCGGGATAATAACCAATGGAATTTGCTTACCGAGGTATCGGGACTCTTTGTTACTAAGCTATATCAGTTAAACACTAAGTATATATGATGTTTATGTTGCCTAAATTTCAAACTTTTCATAGACTTATTATTAACAGTAATATATGTTTTCCATTCCAGGCTATTGCAGTTTTACTATTGTCCTATTATCCCAGTCTCTGTACACAACTCCCTTAGTTCAATTTTCAGTGCACTGTGTATTTCCTGTTGCTGATTGTTCCAGTATTATATATATATATATATATATATATATATATATATATGTATATATATATAAGCCTTTGTTCTGACTAAACAAACAACTCATTATTTCCAGTTTGCTTAGAATGTCCTTTCTCCCTCTACTACTGAAAGTCTCTTGGTTATTCTGGAACCACCCCAACTAATTAGCGCCCACGTAGTCAGGCTGTAATTATAATGCAAGTTCCACTGGTCTGTTTGGATGTAAAATCAACGGTCACCATTATCAGTTATCTCATATCTTTCGTATACATCAGCACATCCAAGTGCATTTTAATTTACATTGTGCATACTAGTGATTTCCCATCATTAAGAGTTTCAAGCTCAAAAATGCAAAACATTCTCTTGAAACGGTACAGCAAACGTACGCTTGACATATTTCAAAAGATCATATGCTCTATCACCACTTACTAGTGTTCTGACATTAATTTTACTGGTGATTGAACTTTATCTACACGATACTTGAGATCATTTGTTACTTTAGAACTATAGTGCAACTTAGTAAGTTGCCTAATGTACAACTCAGAAACAACGGATTTACACATTTTTATGGCAGATTCGATTATTAATTTTTCTTAAATTAATTAGGCAGTACATTTGTTTAATAAGTATTCCTATTTTAAAAGTCTCAGCACAAAGAGGTATGGGGAAGCAGTAATTGCGAAGTGTGAAAATTTCCCATCTTTTCCTTAATACATTAAAAATTAATTTGCAACCATATACTAAAACATTATGTATCAGATTAAAATAAATTTTTAAAATGCATTGACGATTACTACTAACATACCTTGCTTATCAAATGGTGTCGTTAATGATAATATAGTTCGGTTTGGTGCAATAAGCATATTTTTTACCAATCTTGCAACCGATGCTTTAAGAAAGAATAAAAGAAGAACGTTCAAAAATAAAGACGGGTGAACTTCTTGTGCATATTTACGTGCACTTCTGATTGTATTTTTAGAACCGTGGGGCTAGAAATCTAATGGCAAAACATTCTATAGATTAAATACTGTACTATCTACTTTCTATAAATATTACATAGTATTATCAGCAGTCAAACAAATTCAATGTAACATACAGATGAATATTAATTGAAATTACATTTCTTAAAGCTAATAATGGTCTAGAACATTTCGTTGTAACACGCATTACTTCATAATTCGGAAATCCGATATTCTCTAATTTCGTAATAGTAATATTTAAAATATTTCAATAAACTGGTGTTATTATACTTTTTCGGTAGAATATTTGTTCTGTAACTACTGGTGATTTCAGTAAATCGATTGATAGCAGATTATTGTCGGCTTGCTGAATGCTCCGTTGTAAACTCTTACGAAAAACTATGTATCATAAAATTATTCATCTTACCTCCATATACCACGTAGTTTGCACTAGGTAGTGTGAAAAGGAAACCAATACCCATCAATATTCTGTTGATTAGCATAAAGCTGAATCCCACAAATATCACAGCTGTTATAATAAATAATACTCGCATTTCTTTTAACGTAATTTCTACGTAATTATATTCAGCAACGTATTCTTGTGAGTTGTCAGAACTACATGTATGTGATATACGAGACTTTTCCCAATTATAAATTCCCACAGTGAATGTTATTGATAAACATGCCGACAGAATATCCGATACACCTCTGAAATGACGGATTATTGTAAACCAGTTTTGTAATATGTTTCATAAGTGTACAAGTCTTCATTCAGAAAAATGCATTATGTAAATTGGGGGACTATTTAATTCGATTGATATTTACTACCTAATTTGTTCATAAAAAAACTCTTCATTACGTGTGAATACGAATCATAAATTCTATAATGTACAAAATACTACTAAGAATTTAAAAGTAGTTTGTTGTTGTTTATAATGTCAGTAACTATGAATTACCACTCCAGATACAAACACATTAGCTGTTGATCGTCTAATACAACCAACACAAGGATTGTGAAATTTACAAAACTACTAATACTTGGAAAAGTAGTATACAGAAAAAGTGATACTACATCACAATAATGAGGAATGAGATACTTACATCTGGATTTTATTTCCATTCTTGTGGCAACCGTCATTAGATAGAACTTCTTAACAATTGAGTGTACATCATAATTGTCGGTCTATCCATTTAGAACTACAACCTCCTAGGTTTATGTGACATTTGTACACATTGCATAACATTTAAGTTTGATAATAATGTCGAAAACATTTCCAGATGAAATTTATTCTACTTCACCGTACAGATTTTTGTAAGTATAACACTAAGGTATATTTTACTTTGAAACAAAAGCTTCATATTTTGATTCTGACAGTACAACCAGTTACTGTTATACCTCGTTAACTGTTCATGGTAAAGTAATTTTCAGGAAAACTCTGATTTAAATTTGTATTTCTAAATGCGAAATACTAATTCATTTCGATACTTTGGCTTGTAAATGAGAAAGCCGTAAGTTTACCTCATAAAGCTGTAGTTTATCTGTCTGTTTATTATAAAAATGAGGAAGAATAAAGTATGCATTTGCAAACTTTTGACTAAATTTACTAATTTTGTCGACTATTAATCGAACATAGATGACTTGATGACCTCAACAGTAACTACAAGGGAGTTCAAGCACATTACATTCTTTCAAATTTGTTAGGTAACAAACTTTCGTGTACAAAGAATATTACATACTAATTTGTCAGTTTGTGTCTTAGGAAGAAGAGAAATAACAATCAAATAAAACTAAATATCGCTACCACTATTCATACCCTTAACAGCTTGACTTAGCTAACAATAGTAGACACACTGTATAAACATACGATGATTGCAGCGCAGCTATCAGTATATAAGAAAAGTCACTGTATCTATTTGTATATTTGTGAAGATATTGTAAATAACACAATAAAATCATATTTATCAAAGTAAACTAAAGACAATGACTTAAGTTTCGTGATCAGACTATAAGTTTACATGAGTAATTATCTACCTCGCTTAGTAGTCGATGCATCCTCTACATTATTCAGACTACAACGAACTCATACACGTACTAGCTGCTGATAATGTTTAATTTCGAAGTGTATTATATCAAAATATACAAAGGTTAATCGTCATATCAAAGTACACATTCAAGATAAGAATATGACTGTAGGTTTTTTGCTGAGCTTTTCTATAAATGCGTCCATCAAAACATTTGAAATGAGAAATATGAATGGATAAGTGCCATGAAGTCAAGTTTCTTCATATATTTGTTTGCAATAATTCTAGCTTGTAGGGATGAGAATTTTAATGTCAAGTTGTCATTTCTCTGCGACACACAGATCCAATCAGTATGTGTTCAACTTAAATGAAACTACAGATAAGATATGTGAAAAATCCGAACTTGCATTGCACTTGTACAGACGTGAAACGAATGATTCGCAAAAATAGTTAGCAGAATCTTAAAGATATTATGAAATAGGATGAGACAACTGTTTAATGTTTTCTAGTTTTCACTGGCACCCAACCGAGATCAATCAATGCAAACGACAAATTAAATACTAGCCTCCGCAAAACCACCTCAGCTTAATTTAAGTGCGGAATAGTGCAACTCATGCCTATCCAACTTCAATAATTACAAAGGAAATAATACTTAAGTATGTATGCCTTATCATTAATTAGCTTATTATCCACTCACGCATATAATCCAACAGTCTGAGCATTCCAGTAAAATGGCGCACCCATTAAGTATATGTAAATGTATTGAAAATCCGCCATTACAGTTATAGATATGGAGAATAGCAGTGTCATAACTATTCTCGACAAGGGGCTGGAATGCCTTATTGACTAAAACACAAGCAGAAAGATTTCAAGCAGTCTTTAAATAGATTTAGTGTTTGCGCTAAACAATTAAGATATTAGATATTTACTACTTAAATTTCACAGCGAAAAACCTTACGAACTCCGTCAACTAAATAGATAAACTTACCAATTACTGACTCTTTTGCAGAAAACCAATTTGTTTCATAATACAATCTTTTCAGTTCCTAAAATATTGCTCATTTTTGAAAAAAGTATACGGTATCCTCTTATGGAAATATTTACTGACAATTTTATATCAATGTTCAAGCACTTATTAGCTGATATTGCTGTTCAAAATCAGGTTTTGTTAGTTTGTCAGATAACAGTTAAACCATACAAAATTGCTTAACTCTAATCTACAACAAAATTCCGTATGAAGGGGAACGTTTAAAAATTATGAAATTCTTGCCTAAAATAACAGTAAGTCAATATTCCACTTGATATTTATATAATGGCTATCATTCACTCATGAGCAATCAGATTAGTATTAATTTGTGTATTTCTACGTTATTGTACAGTACAGTAGTGCGAAAAATTACACACGACTTAAAATGGGGAATTTTCACTTCTAATTCAGGTTCATTTCATTAATTCAAGAAATCTGATTCCTTTCAAATGAATACCTTTAAAATCTTTAGAGCTATTATCAAAATAAGCTAGAATAAGTCACCTCTACACCGGAGGATCAGTTATGATAACTAAATCAAAAAAGTTAGTAATTACGTGATGTCCACTTGCGCACGTTAAAGTGGTTCCCTCGGAAACGTCAGGGCTGTTAGAATATCTTATACAAGCCCCGAGGTATATTCAGCCGTTAGGGTAAAGTGATTTACATCAAAAACCAATCACAGAATCATTTTCCAGTAGTTATCACATTAAGTATGCTTGTTTGTTCTCGTTAAATCCAGTGATTACAACAAATAAAAATCAAGTGTTCAACCACTGATTATTTGCTAATTTATACATCGCTATAAAAGCGTTCACTTTCTTTTTTTTTCTAACTGCCTTGAATATATCAACACGACCTTTACTTTGTAAGCATATGCTAAAAGTCAAATAATTCCAAATACATAGTTTGCATCAGTGAGCTAATCCACATGTATCCAGAACATTTTACATAAAAGCTAGTTGACCGTACGACCACTAAAATTAATGAAATTAAAAGGATTAATTTAGATAAAGCGATCATTTTCGTCGTCAAAAAGCTGAGAAACTTATGCTGATATGTTATATTTCTTTGACTGTAGTCGTTATTTATCTTAAGAATAGTCTTAAGCGAATAACATGTAAACAAATCGCATTGTAATGTATATTGTCAGGTGTTTTCTAAAGATTTGTGACAAGCTCCAGATGATGTATAGATTTATTAAATAGTAAATAAAAGCATTACTTACATTCAGCATTTTTAAAAACATTTCCAGTACTTTAACAGCCAATCTGTTTTTTCTAATTTCTAGATAAAGTAGACCTTCTTCAGTATATGTAGCTTCATGGTTTTGACGGATAGTAATAATACTTTCCTGAATGTTTTTTCGCATTAATACATCTGGATTGGTCTCTGGGAGGATCAATAATCCAACTGCCGAGGTAGCATATAGTGCAATGCATACAGCAATAGCAACACCGAAACCCCAGCGGTGAACCAGTATACCTATAAATTTGAATAACTTGATAGTATTCAAAGTATTTAGTTCTTGATATCAATTAACATATTTTATAATGATAGGATATTCGTGAAGCTTAATTATCTACCCTAAATTAATATATATATTACTCAAAATCTGAATGCACTAAGTAAATGTACAAAAGCCAGTTTTTAATCAACAAATGAAATATATCCCTCGACATTTTTATGTTTTTCATTGCATATACATTAGATAAATCTGTAGGCATGTATACAATACAGACAATAAATGAATATTTATTAAATCAAACCACACAAAATTCGTT
Organism: Schistosoma japonicum; assembly: GCA_025215515.1. NCBI lineage: Eukaryota > Metazoa > Platyhelminthes > Trematoda > Strigeidida > Schistosomatidae > Schistosoma > Schistosoma japonicum. Next base: position 42,899,242 of record CM046069.1, on the reverse strand, counting down.
AGCGAACAATGTTTTCTTTCATTCGTGTTACATCGTACTCTACAGGCAAGTCTAAACTAATGACCATAAGAAAAGCCACTGTAAAAGCATGAATGGTAAATTTTTATAAGTGCAACAACAAGATTCAGTAATTGTTTACTAAGACAAGAAACATGCATTGAATTTATCTATTCAGCTAACTCTGAAGTGAAAACGGTACTTGGTGGTAGTCGACCGGAAAATCAATCAGTGCTAACTAGTAGACAAACATGATATTAGTTTCTAATCAACGATCAAATGGGGCAACTTCGTGAAAGTATTTTGCACTTTACAACCAGAATCCTTGATCTCTTTTGTTAAACATCTTTTTCTGCTTGATACTGATGTGTTCCATTTCCTTCACACATCATTGATATTATTATTCAATCCTTTTCATTTTTTATTGCTGTTGACTATTTTTCACAACTCACAAATGACCTAGATGTCGTGAAATTTATTTCCTATTTAACGCACTTCTAATCTTTTAGAGAACCCTCAATGTGACTGATACTCAGATTATTTTACGGCTTCTAAACTCACTAACATATCACACTGATGAAAGCAACTTAATTCAAACAGTTACTGCACTTATTCTGTCACAGTATTAATAAATGCTAACATAATTGCACAATTTAGTAAGAGTCCTATGCTTCATATTCTGTAATTTGTTTACAACTTTTGACTACAAACTGGACCATTCATTTTTAATTAATAGCTAAAAACTTGCAATTATAGAACGGTATAGTAAGTTGATTATCTCTAATTTTTGAATGATTAAGAAACCAAAGGAAAACTTTAATATGAGGTTTCTAATTTTTAGAACATCTTAAAACTTTATTAAAATCCTGTTAATTAATACATCTATTAAATAAACAATTTCATTTCAAGAGCAGCACCACTGATTTGTACAGCATGCTGAATACCATGCAAATTAAGTGGATGATCGTGGAGGTACATGTGGAGATCAATGCATGAAATCATTTCTAACGCTAAAACTATGATTCTCTACTAATTTGTTCATGTGAAATAGTATACATTAGGATGATTTCATTCAAAGTTTTATCTTTTTATTCAAATAACACTTATTTTTTTCTATGGTTTAATGTACGATTTCTACAGTAGAAGTATATTGTCTACTGGCCAAACACGGTGAAATATGTAGGTTACTGTATTTTTCAGAATCATTTGAATGAGAGAATTGAGCAAAAAATCATTCCGTAAAACGATTTCAAAGAGTTGTTCCATAAAAATATTGCCTAAAACTATTATGAAGTGAGGAGTAAGATGAATCATCCCTCTTAATAAAACCACAGACTGATGTCAATTTTCAGTTAGAAACTTCGAATATATGTTATTTGTTTGTTTGTTCTTTATTCGGTCTATTTTGAGATAGGCCCTTTTAATAGGTTGATGTATAAACATTTCAGAAAAGACAGGAGATGATACTAAAATCTGGACTTTTAACTTACTCTATCTTGATCTTGACCCTAATGACAAAATTATATTTTATTTCAAAAACACCATAGAAGCAGCGGAATTAGGTGGACTGTGAGTTATTGAAAAATATCTACTGTTATATTAATAAGATGAAGTCATATATATAAGTATATTTCTTACCTCCAAATAAACTGCCACATGAATGACTTAAACTTGACAAGCTTTCATAGAATGTAAAATATAACCATCTGTGCTCTTTAGACGTCGATTGCTGACCCGAAACTGAGCTAGTGGAACTCCCACTAGGATCTTCCGATTTTCCAGTTATATCGGCTAAGCACGCGGATATTTGAGCAGTGATCGACACCAGGCCGCCGCCGAGAATTCCTTCAAATAAGCCAGGAAAAACAACTGTCCATGGATTTAGATTAAAAAGGACTATAACACCTGTATCGTGTAAAAAAAATGCGATTAAGGATGGCTTTTGCACACCTAATTATTTGTTAGTATATTTAAAATGTAAGGGATTACAATTGTGAATGTAGTCCTTGGTGTATTCCAATGTATTATTAAAGCATTTTATAATAGCCATTGTTGAAAAGTATCTGCTTTTGACTAAATAAACATTAAGAACTCAAAATATATGTCAGTCACTAAAAAGATGAAAACTCACTCATTAAACCGATATATAACGCTTCACCGAAAACCAAAATACTTAAAGCAACTTTACGTCCAAACCGATCAGATATGTATCCAATGATTAGAACCGTTGCTAATCCAAAGCTTAAACGTATAAGATTAGTTATTGATTCTATCCAAGCAGCTTTTGTCTGAATCATCTTCAATTTTTTGCTATCATCTGACCTACACATCATTTGGTTTAATATAAAACAGTCTAAAGTTTTTGAAAATGATATAAGATGGAGAAATGTTTGAAAAAATCTAGTGATATTCAAAATATCTGTTATAAAACTGTAGAAACTTAGTTACATCTGTACATGAATGTACATCATGGATGGGCACTAACAGTAACTAATCACTGAATAATAATGGAAAATAGTAAAAGAGTTCACTATTTATAATACTCGCTGTATTTATTCTTATTGCTAATTAAACTGAATAAGTAGAAGATTCAGATCAATATCAGCTACTCTTTCACAACAGTTTTAATTATCTGATATATTGCTGTCTATAAAAATCAATACTGCTGAAAGCGTGGTTTTCGCATTTCAGTGAATTTTTTATTTACTCATACACACAGTAAAGTCATGATTTTATATAAATTATTGTTACTTAGTGTGTACAGAGACACGATTACAAAAATAATGATATACACTGAAATGTTTTGTGCATAAATTAAAACGTTTTCGTAAATCTGTTCAGCTAATTTTTAATCGTTATTACCCAGTATGATAGAAACCGTACCTTTAAGATATTCAGTCTAAAATTAGCATTCTACGGGACCAGGTAAACTATGGAGATTGATCACTAAGAGATAAATAGTATCATGTTTGTTTACCTTTAATGAAACATTTAAATTACATAGTAGCTAGTTGCAACCATCTGACACCAAAACATTGTGCATATGATGTCGAAGCATTTTGTCATATGGCTACAATGATCAGTGCTACGGACAAAACAATCATGAAACTGGTTATTGCTCATTGATCAATCAAAAAATATTTCATAAACTGCATACTGTGTTAACTGGATATATCATACAGTCAATTATTCAGCCGAAAGTCTGAGTCTTGTCTAATAAATAACAAGCAAATGTCATAAAATTCAATTAAGTAGAGGCGTTGTTTAACTCTAGAGAATGATGTTGTTGAAGTTGGGCCTAAGTTTACATAATTGTTATAAGTGAGAAACTCTCATCGCCGCACCAGTCGACATCATTATCAAAATCCGATTAGAACTTTCATCAGATTACGTAATTCGTCACTGTATCATCAGTCACATTACCGAGATAAACATTATAAATTACTTTAAAAATTGATGAACAGTTCAGTTACTTGAGTCTAAATCAAAGCAGATTTAACTTAAAATATCAATTGGAGTATTTTCACTTCATTACTTACAAAGTTTTATTCTTGTTATAATTAATTAACTGACCATAAGGAAAACCATGTTCCGTTAAATATCTGTAATACAACAGGAATTAACATAATAACTAGGGAGATAAACAACCTGTAAGAAAATTTATTTATAGCAATGGAGAGTAAATTTAGTAGTAAATGCAATTAAAATGAGTTTCAAGTACATTTTAACCTGATACTGGACAGCATATTTTATACAATGAAGCCAATTCAAGTAAAAAGGATAAGGTTGTATTAGCTTCTAGTTACCTAAATTACAAGTAATTATATCTAATTCATGTAATACAACATTTTAATACAATTTTAAATTTTGAAATCTGAATACACTGTAACATATTCATTTTAACATTTAAAACTGTTAGTGTTTTTCATAAATAATTATAACACAGCTTATAATGACTTATATTTAAAACTGATATTGTATAGCGAGCCCTTAAAACTCAAGAAGTGTCGAACAGGTGTTTTGTTTATGTTTAGATCTTTTCGTCAGTGCACATCAATGATAACTCACTAAGAACTCAATCTGAAGGCCATAAGAATTACGAAGTTAAGAAACCATTTAATTAAACAATTCAGCGAAACCACTTTGCATCATATATATATCCATATATAAGTTCGATTATTTAATGTAAGAGCACCTCCTACAATGTTATTAAGGTTAGCAGTAAATTGCGTCACTTGAAGGCGGGATCTTTTGAAAAAAGTCACTAATGTTTTACACTTTTAATATGGTGAATTTACGATAGTTTACAAACAGGGGAACATAGATATTCGCTATATTTACCTATAAATGTTTACTACATTTATGTCAATACGAATGAGTTGGTTAGTTAAAGGCCTAGAAAATTTCGATTACGTGTCAAAACAACACATCGACTACAGTCATTCTTTCTCTTATTTCAATTTATAATTGCCTACTAGTAAATATATATATTCTAACTAAAGTAGTTAAAGACCTTAAATCCTAATAAACAATTTTATCAATAATTGAGTTACAACATGTATGTCCTTGAGCAGTTGCTTAGCACAAGCTTAATTCCTTTTGTATGATGCATCAAGTTACAAATAATTGACGTTGGTTTTCATGTTTTCACAAATGACGTGAATAACGTCATGTGATTTCATCTTGTTGTCTTGATACTTTCTGAAAAGTAAGTAATTACAGCGTATTAACACTTAGTTTTAAAAATTACAATTTGTCGTTTAAAATTTCTCAACAACTAATAATCCTAATAATTATATAATTCATTTGATTTCAAATTGATAATAAAATGAAATTGCTATACCCTGTGTTAAATAAAATTCACCATTTTAAAGACGGAAACTGAATGAAATCTAGTGTTTAAAGTTCACTCGTTCATATTCGTCACAGATTGGTGTTATTTGGGTACCATTGCAAACCAGAAAGAACTGAACATTTGATTCGTCATAGTGCATGACTCTTTAGAAGTGCAAACCTTCGATCTAACCAGGGAATCAAATCCAAAGTCTTCAGGTTGGCAAATACTTTATCCTCTGAACTACTATGGCGACACCCAGTGATAGAATTCCCACTTTAATTTAATATAGCGCGATGATCACCCATTGTATTGGGCAATAACTGCCTGACTCCCATTAATTCTAACACTATAAATCTCAGCTATTCAAACTTAGTTATCAAGTAAATAACAAGTTGGAGTTTGAACCAAAAGGTATTGGGGTTGAGTCTCAATGTGTACATTAACACTTGGATGCATAGGCATCTAGTTGGCAAGTTTTTGATAGAATTACAAATGTTTCCTTGGTTGTACCGGTAGCCATGATTCAAGTTCAATAAAATTTTATTTATAGTTCAGTTTTTATGAAAGTGCGCTGAGTTAGAAGTACTACAATACTAATGACGCGGGTCTTTAGACAAATTAAAATAAACAAATTAAACGACCTTAGTCGTTCATATTATGACACCCTTAATAGAATTATTCGTGTGTATTAAGAGGGATTCAGTTCAAACTATGTTAACTAATCGCTTTGCTTAAGAAAATGGTAACAGACAAACTTTATGTAAAGATTCTAGTATACATTATCATATAACTGGCATTTTGAACATATTAAAATCTTATGAAATTTTTTTCCCAATTACGCCTAGTTATGTCAATATTAATATGTTCCCAGCTTTAAATGATGGTTAAGGAAATTTTTAAAATTCTCTTTTAGAATCTGAATACATTAACTACTGTCTCTAATACATCAACTCACAGTGAGCACGACACACTTGTAGGCACCTGCGTAATTACTGATACTAATGATTGAAAATACAGTTTATTCATTACAAAACAATCACTAGCGCCTTACACTTGATTTAGTGGGCAATATTTATTTCTGATAGTGATATCTCAACTCTATAGGCAAAAGAATGACCTGAAACATTTGTAACAAAATTCCAAATAATTATTATTTATGACTTCTTACATTAATTGCATTATATATTTGATGAATTTTCTAGGAGATTATCTGGTCTGCATTTTGATCAATCGTCATTGAAAGCATTTAATCAGCAGATCAATCTCCGTGTATATTCGTTACTCAGGTAATCAGTGGTATATTGACACAATCAATTTTTCAAAAGACCTCTGTGAAATACTTGATATTAATTTCTTATAAAAACCATTTTGTGGGTAATATGTTGATCATATTTCTCATTTGTTTAATTAGATTACTAATTTATTTGACACTTCTTAAGAATTTCTTTATACTTACGATACCTTTGAATAACATAAGGATTCGGGGGCATAATTTAACTAACAACATCATCATGAAATATTACCAAATTTTACCATATACTTCATAAAACTATGCAAAATAATTTATGGTAATTGAGTGATAATTGATCAGCTTACCTATATATTACATACTGATCGCAGACAAATAAACATATTTCAACAGCGACATATAATACAGTAGATATAATGATAAGAATAGTTAAAACTTTCACATTTTGATTTTCACATTTGCATTTAAACATTTGCGACAAAAAGTGCAAGGTCTAGAATCTTATGAAGGAACAGGTAGGTGAATTTCAATTACGTTTTATATACTATCTAATCATATGTAACCAGTATTTTCACAATAATTACTTTTATAGCGTTATAGGCAGTCAGTCATATGATAAACACACTGGACCACAATCATATTGTAATATGTCATTCAATTAACAGTAATTAACTATGTAATAATTTAGCATCATCTGCATGGTACAATCTGATAAAATGACTCAATGTGTATGTATATGCATGCTTTTTTAAAATCAATAATGTAATGTAAAAACATTTTTAGTGGTAATAAAAACTGTATTACAAGAAGTGAAGAATAAAACTAGTCCATTATATTTCGTAGCTTCATACGTTCTGAGGTTACTTTCAAATGTAATAATCAATTTGCATATACTTGTGGCAGCATGTATTCTAAAAGGACTAGAAGAAGTGATTTTACTACATTTTCTGAACATATTCCATCAAATCTTGATTGAAGGAAAGAAAAAAATGTTCTCATTATCAGTAATCAGATATTTGTTTGGTATTGGATATTTGGTGGACGCTACAAAAACATATCAAATAACAACAAATAAAGAATAATCCACTTAGCATAGCCCATTACCTTAAAAGACGTTGATTTAATCTCTGCAAAAACGAAGATCGTTGTCTAAACCTTACAAAATAATAATGTATTTCATTCTATTTCACTGACGTACATTCATGACGTCAGTTTTAGTAATACACCAACTTCTCAACTTAATAATACATCCGTTAATTTTTTCCGCCTAGTTAGTATTTATCATACAATCGTCTCGATATATTATGCCATCTATAATAAATAGATACTCTTCAATCTTAATTAGTATGTTAAATATTTGGCTTATCTTCCTCTTAATGTAATTTTCTATTCTGTTTTGAACTTAATATGTTTGATTACAGTATATAAGAATTCGTTAATAATAATATTATTAACTGTAACTTTATGTCGTTTCCTGCAGATACAAAGCCATGAAATATAATAATTTCATTTTAGCCAGCAAATATCGAATTTTATGATTTGTTCGAATTCATAAAAAGACCAGGTTGTACGAAATACATTACCGAACAATTAAACCCTAGGTAATTTCCATTCACATTAATAAAAGAAGTGCATACTTACATATATAATTCACATGAATAATTTCAAGGGCAGTGATTAGTCTATTGATTGTTTCTAATACCAACTACATATTATACACCTTACAGGTTCAAGTTAAAAATACCTGGGATTCATTAATTTTAATTTTATAAGATGCAATGTCTTCAATCTGTGGCAATAACACTACATTAACAATAATACTGATCGACCGACATATTCCATCTTTTTATTGTATATAAATGTGAGACTATCAATTTACTTAATAAGTGGCTGACTAATGTTTGATCAATTTATTGTTTTTAATATCAGCTTAAATAATAAAAAAGTGGAGTCAGTCATACAAACCAATTTGAAATTGTTACCTCTGTATGTATAGGGTATTGATCACATAACACAAGTGTTAAATTTCTCGATGAACAAATCAAATGCAACTAAATATTTTAATTAATTGAATATGTCACATATTGACGGTGGCAGGATACCAGTGAAAACCAGTGAGCACTGGACAGCTGTTTCGTTCTAGTATGAAAGAGGGTAATGTAGAGGGTCACGTGTTCGTCAACCTGAAGGTCCCAGGGCGAAATCTGGGGTGCGCACTGCTGAGGAGTTTTACACTAGGACGAAACAGCTAACCAGTGTTCCCTTGTTTTCAATGGTACTCTGCCATTATCAATCTATGATGTATTCAATCAATCAACAATACCAGTCTCCACAAAAATAACCATCTCAATTAAATATTTTAAGTGTGAATAAATGTAACTCGCATACAAGTAAAAATATTTAGTAAAATTACGGTCATGAGAAGTCATTTAAGGTCAACACTTGAATTCTTAAAGTTCACCCTAATTTTTTTTTAATAACACTTGGTACATCTTATTGGATAATTACAAATATAAAACTGATAGACATTTGAAAAAAATATAGATTTATTAGTGATTGTCAGTAACTAAGCGTTTATTCTACACGAAAGTACTACATTTTGAAATTATCATGGCGCACTCAGAAACAAGAAATATTTTAGTGAATAACAGTTTTTAATAAATGCATTAATGAGTTGTACAATTATAAATGAATAATCATTGTATTACAAAGGTAGAAAGCAGGTAGATACAAATGATTTGTGAGTCAACAAAATAATGCGAAACCTAGAAATAATAAATTTTTACGTCGATTTCATTTGAAATTAGTTCAAAATATGCCACTTGTAAATTATATTGGTTATTTAGGAAAGCGATAAGAAAATTCAATTTTAAATATTCAACATGTTATCAAGTAACCTAAATACAATTAGAAATCATTCAAACTATAGTTGTGATGTTCTGTCTCAATAAATTTGAATGGCTTGGGAAAATGCCAGATAACTGAAGCCGTAAGTACACTACAAACTTTTAATTTACAGACTATAGTATATGCCCCAGAGGTGTTTTTTCAGTTGCATTTCCCACCAACACATTAATACAAAATTTTTAACACTTTATGACTACTTGACATATTTCATTAAGTAATATTAGAAGTCTGCAAACTGATACCGCTTGCTGTAATTGTATGTAAAAGAGACATTATTTGTCTAGCCTATTTAAAATGATCGTTAGTAACACAATTAGTGAAAGTTGTTTTAATTCAAACATGGTGATATCCACCAGGAAATTAGTCCTTCATATGCTACATTTCCAAAGCAATTGATTCTGCAGGATGTTTCTAACATGCAACATAAGGTATTTTTATAATCTAACTTATAAGGTGAATAAATTGTTCATTGTAATGCTGGAAAGATAAGTTACGTTTTAAGACAAAATCTTACGTAATTTCACTAGCAGAATTCTGTTTATATAGGTGTATTATCGTAGCTAGTTGGTTTCTAGATGCCGCTGGGTTCAACAGAAAGTAGAAAACCTACAGCAAAAACCTAAATCATAGACATTCTAGTCTGTTTTATCTTGGTTGGAAAAGAGAATCCCGTCACCCTCAATATCATCTGTAAAACCTTTATGATTACATGGATTTAATGGATTGCAGATATTATCGAAAATATTTATATAGTACAAAAATGGACTAAATATAGTATTTGCATCTTAAATTGCATTTACCTTTTAATATCTTTATATGCAAGATATATGCAAGATAATTTAGTTTACGACCTACTGACGATTTGTGACACAACGTTTGCATTGTCCAGTTATTTGCAAAAACATTTCAATAGAAAAGTTGACCTGTTTAATAATCATCGATGCTAATGAAATCTGACGGTCGCCCATTCTAAGGAGTTATTCAAAGCTAACTGCATCCTATTTGTAGAAACTTGTCCATATTTATTCCCATAATAGACTTGCTCTATGATGGGGAAAGATCACTTACAGTCGATTGGAGAGTAAATGACTGATAGTAGTGCATATGAATGCAAAATCAACATTCCCCAAATAATGATTGATTACTCAGAGAATTTAAAGTTTTCATTATACCATAGCGGATGTTAATAAAATAAAGGAGCTTTTAAATTTATTAAACTTACTTCGAAAGATAGAATCCGTACAATAAACTTTTGTGCGATCAAAAAATGCATTAGTAACTTTACTTGATTCTATATGGTCCTTAATTTCAATTCAAACCTCTTGGGAATGATAACCATTAGATATCCAGTCTGTGGTCTAATAACTATGTGTTTCCGCTCAAATTATCCCCATCTCATACTTTTTTACTGTGTTTAAATTACTTGACATTATACCAGATAACCGAAGCAGTGTTATTGCTGTTATGTCTGTTAGCCTATTCACCTAACTACATTTCATTGTTTCAGTACACTATATTTATATAACTACTTTACATGCCAGCTAATCTTCATCATTTTCACTACTGGGGCTGACTCGTAATTAAAACAATCAAATATTGGCATGACAATTATATAAAAACCAAGATTATTAGCTTCCAATGAAAACTGATAATCTTTAAAATAAATAAACTAATAATTGCAATATTAAAAGATGTGCAGCCAATTTTTACCACCAGGAGAATATCACCTGGGAGGTATTAAAATATTACAGACCACAAACTTCCTTAATATATGCCACTGTGGATTAAATGTCAACTGCATTACAGTCAGGATAAAAAGTGAATTATAACTCATCCGAAACTTAACTCTCCGAACTTGTAGTTTTCGTTGATAGGATGTCGTTTCTTCACGATTTGTCATGCCATATTCCGATAGATTGGTTTAATCATTAAATATATTTGCATCACGTGTGCTTCTAAATCGTCAGCTAGCTGTTTCTACTATTAATCCTCCAAATTGATACACACAGCTTTGCTTACTAGCTACAGTATACAATGTGCCTTCGAGCTAGATGCAGGCTACAAAAGGCTAAACTGTGTAGAATATTGTGAATATACTACACAATATTAGCTTTGGTCATGCGACACGTTGAGAATTCACTTGAGCTAGAACATAGGCATTCGCGACTCAATACATTTGAACAGATTATTAGCAGGCTATATAATCAAAGCCTATAACAGGTAAAAGTTATGCTGCACATTTCTGCCATGTTGCTAAGTTATGAGTGTAAAGCTTTTAAATTGACAATAGAGTTAATTTTTCAGATAGTTTGTATGAAATACACTAAATTACCAAATCTATTTGTTACGTTCACATAAAGAATTACTAAGTTAAAAAGAATACCACTTACTGATTATCACACAAAGTAAAGAAAGATTGTGTTAGTCATCACTCTAGTAGTAAACCGATAATTTATATCACTTTAAACATTTTGAATACAATAGTCATCTATATAACTAGAGACAAATGTAATGAAATGTCAAATGAGCGAATGCAATAAAATATGAAAAATTATATGAGTGATGGAATTCATTTGAACGTTTTATTAAAGGAATCCATATTTTAAAAGTTTTCTCCATAAAGCATTAACATAACAGAAAAAATAATTGAAAACTAGAATACATCTCACAGCTGTTCCACCACAGTTTGATTCTTGTCAACGCTGTCTACCAGCAAATGAACCAACGACATCCAGAACTTCTTTAAATTTTTTACGAAATGGATGTATTCAGAAACATTATTAAATGCGTGTACAAAAACATAGCTATTAATATATAGATGATCACATTTATGCAGTTCTCAAAGTTTATAATGAATATATACTTATACATAATGGTTAAATATCAAGTGATTTGCAAAATTATGATCAATCAGTCATGTGCAACCTGGAATCAGGCGTGTATGCATCTAAGTTGTCATGTATCAGAAGCACAGAAAGATAAATTCTAAATAGTTAGAATTATCTGTCACATCAATCGTGATTAGAAAAATTTGAGGGCATTTAGAATATGACATATGTAGAAACAGTTAATTCATAAAAAAAAAAATCAGTTTGAAGCTAACGATTCAAGGGAGGATGAACAGTAAATGAATCTGAGTCCTTGAGATTGATACTCAGCTACAGCAATCAGAGACTCCAGACATTGGTTACATTGATCTCACGGACCCCGACCAACTAGTCTATATCTACCAACATGGCTTACGCCATCAATCAGTGACTTTATAGATTAGTGCCATGTCTACGGTTTGGTTACCTACAGGTTTATTCCGTACTACTTTGATATAAGTCAGCATCACGCGCCTAGATACGCGGTGGTTGTACATAATTAATACATTTCCAGACAAACTTAGTCGATGACGATTCACAAACCTATCAACTAATTTAACTACGCTTCATAACGTCCTCCCGATAACCTTATTATTACTTATTTGGGGAAGGGATCCCAGCAAAAGTGAGAAATGTCTTAAAGTCATCTATGACCAGTTGTCAATAATTAGTGAATGCCATCTACTCTTAATGGTCACGTTTCATATTCATGAAGTAAGACAAAACGAAATACTGCACAATATTCTTGTCCTTCAGTTTGTAAACAGATATTTCGCTTATACTATAGGTGACGTAAGTTGGCGAAATTCAAACGAACTTTTCGAATCCGTGTGGAGATGCACACGGATTCACTGATCCTCATCGCCTCAGATAAGCTATGGTGTTTTCAATTTCTACAAGAGTCGGGAAGCCCATGTTAATTTTCCATTCAGGTACTTTAGAAATAGTGGGTAGTTGCAAAATAGCTAAAGACCAACTGAAGTGTTTAATCCATCGTTTTAAGCGTCTAGGCAGAAAATTTTCCATCATTTTCAAAGAGTGTCACACTAACACTTGACTTTTTAACCTTGGTTTCTTGTAACAATCTGAAAAATTGTTCAACGTCATTTATCCTCGCTGATTTTTCTGTCTCTTGCGTTTATTAACCACCACTGAATACAATTGGTCCGCAGACCTTTTGCCAATCTGCATCTAATTTACGTTTGCTCCTCATCGTATTCGTAGCCTGACGAGATAAGTTCACGGGAGTGCATCAATAGACGTCGCTGATCTTTCTTAAGCATTTGGTCCAAGTCAGCAATAGTTGTCATTATTGTCTAAACATTTATTTCGACAACGCGCTAAGCTACATTCAAATAAGCAAAGCTTTCATAATTACCTAAGTGTGCCTTCAGTTTTTCCTGAAATTTACCCCAGGCCTTCCCAATGCTGGCCTCAATTCTAATAGGTCTTCTCACTGTAGGTTCCTGTGTTCATTAAGACACAAGCACAAAACCATTATCAAAGGTTATATATGTTTTCTAGGAAAAAACGGTTTTTTGATGATAGTTGGACATGACAGTTACTATTAAAGCTTCTCTGAGCTGGAATGCCAGCCAGCTTGTTGGTGACATCAAGAATCCCTAATTCTATTAGTGAAACTTATGATTGAGTGAAATATCGAAATTGTATTTCAATGTATGAAACTAACTAATGAACGCCAGAGAGATACCCAAGTTCTTTGAGATCATATTAGTCTGACTTTCGTATAGTGAAAATACTAGACATGTAACCAGAACAAATGTAATAAATTTTCGCAAAACTTCAGAATATTTATTTATAATTAAAGCGTCTTACAAACGCATGAAGCACATTATTCAACCTCACGGCGATTCCCAAGGTACCAGGCGTTTTTAAGACATTAAACATTAATATATGTGATAACGAAGAATTTAGTTCTCATGATATAAAGTAAATTACATTAGATTGTAGAATAATCCCCTAGTTTGAATAGAAAAAACCTAAGTTCTAAATTTCACTTTTTTGATTTACAAAGTCGGTAAGCATTTTGTTTATGATGACTGTTGTAAATAGCATGTTAGCCTCAGATCAAATGAAATTCAATCAAAATGCATTTTGATCATTTTAAATTAAAACAGAACTAAACATATGAATCCTTGAGGAGAACTAAAGTTTGTCTGCGTGCATTAATTGCCGTTTCTTCTTCCACTTCCTAGACGAAACATGCAGTGAAAACATTCTGTCTAATGACTTGTTACTAATAGTAGTATGATACATTCTAATTAAACTAAAATCTGTACACGAAATATGGTATCTTATGTAAAGGCTTAGGACCGAATAGAACACTTGAAAACTCATTTAATACTTCCCCAAAATATAAATTGGACAGGAACCGACTAAAACAGGGGCTATGTTACTTTCTTATACGAATTTGCAATGTCTGACCTATGTCCGTGAAATTTCCTTTTTGGAAATATTAAATTGATAAAGCCGAGTTTACCCAAAACACATGCTTTATCTGTTTTCGGTTTACCCTCGTTCGTCTAATGAATACTGAATATTTATGTGTAATTTATATTACAGAATGCATTTCAGACGTCTAAGAATATCTGCAACGGACTTTGCTAATAACCGATACTTTATTTAGTACTGTACATTCAGCACAATATTGGATTACCAACATGAAGTATGAATATGTCTGAGGTAGGGGACATGGAGAATGAAACACATAGTGAAAGCCACAGTTTGAAATCAATAAATTACATTATACGAAAATATGCAGCACCCATCCACCAAGCTATCTGAAAAACGAAGGTAATGACGGATATAACACAGTAAACAAATAAAATTGTTTTCGACAATCTCTGTTAGAACCTGTATCATTCTGAATCTGTTAATCGTTATATTTAGTATTGTTAATTTACTAAGTAATTAATAAAATGCTCAGGAATAATTTTACCTAGTAATGTTTAGTATACAACTATAATGTATGTAATTTTCATTAGAATATACGTACACTGTTAGATTTCAGAGTAGATATCCATCAAATTCAATGAAGAATAAACTCCCTTACTTAAAATCACATTCTTGAAGAATCTAAACTTTTCCAAAGATCGTTATTTTTAGCATTTACAGAAATAATAATTTTTGATCGAGGTCATTATTTAGAATTTCGAACATGGAATGAAATCGATTTTTTAAAGCACTACAGTAACTACTTGATCATGCAATATCTATATTTTCATCACGGATTCTCATATGCATGAAGATGAAAATTCAAGTCAGAAATGTTAAAACTAGCTTAAATCTAGGGGGTATTGATAACACAATGAAGTGCCTATCAGCCAAACAACATTTACATCCTAGCCTAATGACCAACTATGGCTTAGTGTTTGCAAGAACCGGTTTAACAACGGATTTTCACGTTTTAGCTGGAAACTACTGAAACACACATTACAGGCCACTGATTGCCTAATCTAACTGCGATTTACCGGAATTTCACCCCAACAGCATATATCAAAAACGTATCAGATAGTCAATAGAAAATTAATACTTATATTATATCAAAAAGAATTTCTATTAATTTACTAATTATTGATAGAGAAACAATAAAAAAAGGCAGTATGATTGAGATTTGTTTTGTAACCAAAAATAGAGAAGAGCTAGAAACACAAATTTCAGCAATGGGATCGTCTACCAATAAATTCATTATCAAGCTGTACAATTGTATATTTATACGATTTAACAGCTTGATAATGAATTTGTAGAAAATAGAACCCATTGCTGAAATTTGCGGTTTTAAAAGCTGTAAGGTTAACAAGAGTAACAATATAAAAAAAAACTATTCACAGATAAATGAGATTTCACACGATAATGGTTTAAAAGAAGAAAAGTGGAATGATTCTTCTATTGTTTTAATTAGTGACTGCAGCATGTACTTCTATAATAATAGGCTGACTGAGATCAATATTACGTATTTCTTGTTTCGTATAATATGAGACAAATCTGTAAAACGAAGAGACAAAAGATAATGAGTATGAGATTTATGTATATAGGTGTAGGTGATCAATCATTTAAAACAAGTTCGATCAATTTCCACACAACTTAACAACAAAGAAAAGAAAGAGAACTCACTGTACTAGTTATTACTACATCAATCAAAATTTGCAGCATTATAAATTTACAGTGCAAAAATAAACTAACACGAGTTCACTAAAATCAAGACGAACACAATTAAACGAAGAATTTTTTTTTTTGATAAATTCCCATCAAGCTCTACAATTTATGAACTCAAAATTAGTGATTACAAAACTAGCCAATTCTGAGGCAGACACATTATTCATGTATTAAAGATTACAGCGTATGAATTTGGGATTGTGGCGTGAATGTCGACTGTTAATATTGAAACAATAATTATCATGTAATGTTTAACTTGTATATGACAATTTAAATAATAAGATTATCAATTAAATATATAGATATACATATGGGTGACAAACGTGGGATTGACAAAATTAGATTCAGGTTGGATGTTGTTAGTCGGTGACTGAATTATACGTAAAATTATGTCAGTTTAGTAAGAATTTGTAAAATGAGTGATGATGGGGGAGGGTTATAATAACTAAAACTATCCACATAATAATAATAGGAAGAATTATAATCAATTCAGTTGTTACATCATGTATGAAAATGATACAAGGTGTCAAATAGACGAATTAAATGGATGAAATTTATATACATATATATGATTGATAATAATAATAACATGAAGATTTGTGAATGATATGGACAAAGGAAATAGTATTTGGATAAGATGAAAATGCGTTTTGGAATTATGCATAAAAAGAAGGCTATATGTACATTCATAAAATTAAGTTGTAGTATAATTCAGATAAAAATCGATTTAATGTATAATAGGCTGGTAATGTCAAAAGAAGATTCATTTATTTACTTGCCTATTACCCCTTATGGAGCGTAGACTGCCGACCAGGATCCTCTAACCAACTTTATCCTAAGTTCTTATTTTCCAGTTGTTTCAGAGTGTCTGCCTCCGGTTTCCTACCCAATTAGTTCTTTGGTCTTTCTCTTTTCCTTCGGTTATGAGGATTCCAAGTTAGTGCTTACTCTGTGATGCAGTTTGGGGATTTCTGTTATGTGTGTCCTATCGTTTAAATGCCTCGGTTTTGATAAAAATGGAAATTTTTAGTCAATCCAGTTAAATCTTTTCAGTATATGAAATATATATCAGTCTGATAGCTAGTTCTGTCAGTGTAAATTACGTGAGATGTTATGAAAGGAAAATTCTATAGCCCTGTATATATTTCTTTTGAAAAAGTAAACAAATTGCCGGTTCAACGTAATGATATATATACATTTCATCCATAGAATTATCTTCAAAACGCACTAATAAACAGCACATAAATATGTTAAAAAAAAATTGTGAATTAGAGTAGGCTCCAAATATGTGTAACAGAGGTATTTATAAGTAATTTCGAGTAATCACATAGGTTAAGTGAGGTAGGAATTTAATTTAGCTGCAGTTCAGGTTCTCTGCTTCGAATCATATTTTTGAATAACGAGTATTACCGCTAATAGACAGCCAAAAAAAAATAGGCAGAACAAAGTTTCCATCTTGCAACCAAATGACAGAAAGCTAAACACTCCAAGGTTCACAATATATGGGTACAGTGAAAAACTTGTACAACAAACAGAAAATGACTTTCCTATCTTTAACAGTAAACGGAAACGAGTTAAAGAAAATTTAATTATATTAGCAGTAAAATGGAATCAGACTTAATTAACTATACACAGTATTTGTCACTAATTGACAGGACACATCACAATAAACTGAACAAACAGCGTACTGCATTGTTGCTAAACTACACAAATTGTTATGAAATGCATCTACAGTAAACAGAATAAAGATTACAAAAACAAAAATGTTACGAACTAATCGAGAAATAATTGTCACTAAAGTAATATCAATAACTCTTCCAATAAAACCATTTTTTTACAGTAAATAGTATCTAAATATTATTCACTAATTCAACTCTCAGAATCTCTTTCACAGAACGACGTTAGCATGAGTGAGTTGATTAGGGTAAAACGTAAAACTTATTATAAGTTCGTGAAATGAGTAATTAATTCTAGGAAACATGTCAGTAGATGCAGACTGTTTGGTTGAGGTAGCATAGATCTGAATTGGCTTCAAATATTCACATGCATTGACTCTTTGTCACCCCCTAGAACGTTAGCTACTGTTTTATATGCTATAGTCTGATAATCCATTTTTACTTTACGGATCACATTCTCTATGCTCTAGTTCTACAACATGATATTCAATTTGACAATCTCTTCTCACTATATTGGTGTCGAGTAGTAGTTTGGACTGATGCATATAGCAACAAAAATTGACGTTCGTTATGATTAATTAACAAACTTACGGTGTAATTTACATTAGTGACAAATTTATTTAATTTTAGTAAACTTAATGATAGAAAAAGTTAACTTTTAATTAATCATACTTACAAAAGGAGAATAAAAGCAATCAAAGATAGTCCAGATGAAACAAAAAACACTGTGCCCGAACAAAGTGCCACAGTAGCTGCATAAATATATGGTAAAGTAGCGATACCAATAAGAAGACCCAAGTATTCAGAAATTGCAATCACTGAAAACAAACTACCTAAAAATGCAATTACCAGTAACATAACGATGTGACACTTCTATACAGTAATACACAAAACAGATGAAATAAACAACATTCATTTTACAATCAAACAAACAGTAAGATCTCAAATCATAATATGGAAATGTAACAAGACGCATTAATAGAAATCAAGTATCAACTCTTATATGGTTGGGATTAATCTACAAGAAAACTTAGATCTAAGTTTCATGCTAATTAATATACCTATCAACCCAAATTACCCAGTTTCTCAGTCCAAGATGCCACCATCGGGTCAAACAAATATCGAGTGACCTTCTGTGTAAGTGACATATTTACATAGAATAATAACTGGGTAGTGACCAATGTACATTTGCCTAGTCCACGGCGCGAATCGAACTATATGCATTAATTTGAAACGTGATGAATAAGCTGAGTGACGACATATTTTATGAATTGTTTTGATCTTAAGTGGTTGGAAGTGGTCGACAAGAAACCGCAAACCTATGTCCAATTAGAAGGGGATGTAAGTTATCTTTAATACTATGATGATTTGCTTTGTAATTATGTTTGCAATTGAAAATTATGTATATATATATATATATATATATATATATATATATGACTCGTAATTTCATCTATTGTTTTTTAAACCCAACCATTAAAAAAAGACGAAAAGCAAGCCAGCTGGAACAAATGACATTACTAATACTTAAATGTTGATTAAATTAGTAGTGCCATATATGGTTGCATAAGTTATCTGCTTCTGTCACACAAATGTGTATTTGAAGATGCAGGCGCTCCTGTGGAGAAAGCTATATAGAGCGTACTACCACACAACTAGGTTACCAGGTTAACGAACACATCCTCTCACAGTTTGGGAAGTGTCCGGATAAATCAATTAACACACGTAGTGGATAAATATAAAGCTCTCAGAGTGATATTTATAGAATATCTTCCGATTTTCGAAATTGGGTTCGTTCTTGTTTTTTACACAAAGTATATGCTGTTGAGACTCCGGCAATCAGCCTAGGTCTCTGTATTACAAAGGAAATTCGTAACTTCCTTGTCTCAATTGTAGCCGAAGACCTAATACACGTACTGTTTTCGCCTCCTCTATATTCCATCATCTTTAGTTTTATTTTCAAACTGATTATTCAAACACTTCTTATTACGCCACTTCAATGACTGGTATTTTAAGTGAAAACAATATTGTTCACTTGTATGTTATGCTAATTTGAATAGCGGGAGTTCACAATTTTTTATAAGTCCATACGGCTGCTCGAATGCTACTTGGATACATAAATATGTACCCATTTATTATACTAAGTTAAAAATGAAACATTTACTTATTACTGGAGTACAGGATATTAACAAAAAATGATGCCACTGAGGACACTGTTTCATTGATCCTGTGCATTTTTTTCAGAACCAAGTATTTTTATTGTAAAATGTTCCCTGGTAATTGTTTAAATAAGCTGTTACAATCGGACACTAAGAAATTTTATCCATAACTAAGTAGAGTGGCTATGCCTATTAAATCCTCAACTGATTTTTTCCAAAATATTGATATTATTGTATCCAACTTCGCGAAAAGTGTAATTATAATTCATTTTCACTGCTTCATGTATAATTACGCCTCTTGGTATTTTAGAGAAACTAAACTCCTCTTGAATATAATAAAATTATTGAGACAGATAGAACTACTCCGCAGTCACTCAAATATAAACCACTGAGATTAGGCTTTGAATAGATACTAAATCAGTGGACAACAACAGCTCAACAATTTTATGCGATCCTATAAAACAAAACGAAAACTAGAAATTAAAGAAAACTGAAGGTAATAACCAATATTCCTCAATCATTAAATTATCAATATTCGATGTGAATAAATATAAATAGGAGAAAAAGACTTACTTTGGAGTTTGGAAGTAAACAGAGAAGATGTGAATGATTTGAGCACTGGTACAACAGCTGACCGAAAGATGCATATAATGAGACCTATAGAATAGAAATTCTCATTGTTATGAACTCAGTGATAAATAACAAAGAACAACTAAAGTAGAAACCAATATGTGCTGAAGGCTGATTTAGCTTGGGCTAAGTGAACAATGCTTAACTTACGAATTACATGTTCGAAGTTCATACCAAAAAATGTTTGGCAAGATTTATTATTTCAGCAGTGTGCAAGCTCGATTCTGCCAGGGAATCGAACCCAAGGCTTCCAGGTTTCACTGTAACTGATTAACCATTTGTAACACTTCGACAGCGTACAATGACAGAATTTACACTTTCATCAATTTGTGGTATAGTATGGTGATCAGTCAATACCAGTAGCGTTAACTGCCTCACTCTCGACAAATTTAAACTTCGCCAGTCATGACATCCCACTGCAACTTCAGGGACATCATGGAATTAGTCACTAGTGAACTGATTATTGTACCTGAATTAAGGTGAATTAGTGGAAATTGGCGTTAGATTTAATTGACTGTATTCACTACAAATTGATGTCGGTCAAGTATCATTGAGAAACAGAAAGCACTGCACAAATGTTTTATCCTAGTATTGGACTCCTCAGTAGTAAGTACTCCCGCCGCCGAGAGTGATATAGTTATCACCAATTGAATTGACTGATCGTTGCGCTATACCACAAATTGATGAAAGTCATATTCGCTTTCAATTTAAGCAAAGCTTTTCTGAATGTGTCAATGAACCTCTCTGTATGGACATTCGACTGTGCGTTGTATGGTGGAGAGCGGGAGTGCGATACCTAGAACTCAGAAGAAGTCCTGGAACCGGCTGAACGGAACAATTGTCTAGCACGATTGTGTCCGGCGCTCGTTATGGGAGAAAATCTGTAACATGTAGAGATTTTGTTGTCGTTAAAAGCACCAAGAGAACGATCTCTGGCCATTTCGAAAATGGATTCATTACGACCAAATAGGTGACTCCGTTGATTGGGCATGCGAAATCGCTATGTATCTTGAACCAGGGACACTCAAGCTGTGAACATCAGATCTGCTGACTCAGTGTTGAATTTGGCTGCTTGTTGACATTGAGAGAATCTATTAGTCAAATCCGTTATATGTTGATCCATCAGCGGCCAATAGGAGAAGCTACGTGCAACAGACGTAATATGTTTCATTCCAGGAAAACCAATGTAAAATTGTTTTAAAACCCTTGCTGGTAGAGATTTCGGTATGACCGCTCTCTCATCAAACATTAGACACTCGTCTACGACGCACAATAAATCCCCTCGACTGCAAAAGTTTTTCATTTCTCCTTCAGTGGGGGTTTGCGATCAACCATTGATGATGTAGTTTATCGTTTCCTTGATTACTAAGTTGTTCCTTGAGGCAGTTTCAGTTACTGATGCTGATACTGGTAAAGCAATGACAGAAGCTGATAAGTGACAAACTGCATAATCGTCCTCAGCATATTCTTCTGATTCGGAGGGTTGTCTCTCCAGACAGTATACAGTACTTAATGAGGGGCTAGCTAGCTGCGACTGATCGAACCAATCTAAACGAAGCAAACTTGAGTCAGTATGTGAGGCAAAAATAAATTGCAGTACTTGGCTAATTCACTTGGGTTCAATTTTCGTAGTAGCAACTGAACCTTACAAGCGTCATTTTGAGTTGCGAAATCAAATTTAAATAAATCCTCATACCAGCAAAACCATATATCAAAAGTTACACTTGTATCTGGACAGTAATGAAATACTAAAATGCTGTTTGCGATGCCATTAACTGACGATGCAGCAGTGGACGTAGATGTGCTAGGTGGGGGTAGACGTAAATTTTGTGGCAGTGAGCATTTGGATCTGCACTCTAACTGTTGTGATGTTGCTTCAATTCTTAAAGGATCAACGGTTGCACCAGTCCCATTGTCACCGATATGTTTCGTGACTGGGTAAAAATAATAGCCTGATTACCGGTTAATCACGAACAAAAGAAACTATTTCTATCCTGTGTCCCGATCTCCAACAATAATACAATATCATTTCTAATATTTGTAGAATTATGGGCTACACTGTTTTCTCAAGATATTATTAACTCGATTACCAGGTAGAGATTTATGTACTCATTGAAAGGATCAGTTATATTACTCAGTTATCAGAACCGAAGTAATAAAGCACAGTTCGAACCTATGCGTTGGAAGTCGAGTTTGAAACGTCCAAACTAATGAAGCCACCCTTCCAACGTATATTAAAAGTCGAAAGAATCCAAACAGTTAACAGTAGTTTTCACTTGTAATTCTGCAGATTCATTTTTCGTCTATAATCATATTATTTGTGCTTAACCTTTCTTACTACCACTCCCGATTTTTCGGCACCGTGCTGATGTATTATGGCAACTTGAAACAATGCGTATAAACAGGATATATTCTAGCTTCTATGTTACTTATTGCTGACTGACAGGATTATTATAATAAGTAGGCCAAAATGAATACAAAAGTTGTTGACATTAAAACTGTATATAAGCAACCAAAATAAATGCAATGCATTAGAGTCAACAAAACAAACAACTAATTACAAGCAACAAATGTTTTTTTTTCACCACTTAGCAATTAATTAGATAACATGATACTTTCAAAGCTCTCTTTACAAATGAAATCAAGTTTCTGCAAAACACTATCCGGATTACTTAATATTAAACCACTCAGATGATAGTCACTTAATGTATTTTACTTTAATACGAAAGAATAGAAAAATTACCCATTATTAAATTAAATTGTTGCAGTGTCAAAACTTTATTGTCCTTATTGGTTTACACTTAGATGTTAATTGTTCTGTGGAAGCATACATGTGATATCAAGCATTCTGCTCTGTAGAAGACAACCGTAGCAAAGGTTGAATAGTTAATAACAGAATGGTACGAGAGCAGTAGTTAGCTAAGGCGTTCGACTTTCAGTAACTAAGCCACAGGTTCGAACCCCGCTTCACTTGGATTGGTTTGTGTAACTGGATAGTACCACCAGCACTCATATTTGTGGTATGGATAGAAGACAATTACATCAATCTTTACATGGCAAATGACATGAAATTAATAAAAATGTGGCACTGGATAAGTTTAAAGACTAGTTACTTTAAAGATAATGAAATCTTTAAGCTTCTGATTATTTATATGGCACTATATACAACCAGGTAATATTACCAATGCACAAAATATTACTGGCAATTTTAAACAAAAACATTATGCAGACTAAATTCTAACTAAACCAATTACACACTTACTAACAAATACAAGAATATTGTGGCCAGGTGAAGAAAACCAAAAAGCTAATCCCATTAGAAATTTGCTAATCACAATGGCAAGCATTCCGAATATCACATACTTTATCATACGTCGACGAGCTCGTAGAACTTGATGTTGAATAGTACGATTGAATGGACTGTTGCAGTTAGTGTTGTCAGTAGTAAGATCGGCTGAATAAGCTTCATGAACAGAACTGTAACTGGAAACTGATTCATTAGCAAGTAAAGGTTGAGATGATTCAGATATACGACGCTGTTTAACTACTTTCATCCAACGAATAGTAACCCAAGTTAATATAAAAGATAGTAGGCCCAGAAGAGTAGAACTTAATCCACTAATAAAAGAAAAATACTATGTATATTTCATGTTTGCTAAGATAAACAAGTTAAGAAATCTAATCAGATGATCACTTTTAACCTACCTGAAGTAACCGAATTGATCGACAGACCAGTTGAATGGATGCCCCATAAGGTATAGAAATGTATACTGGCCCTCATTGTATGTGGTTAGTGTTGTTAAAAACATGATGGCGAAGATTAAAATTGTAGTCACGTTGGCATTTCGAACTAGCTAAAATATAAAACCAGTATCGTGACATTTTCGATTAAATTTCGAAGTAGAAATATAATCTAAATATTGTCATTATGATTGACAAATTCATAGTTTCTACTAAATTAATATAATATTTATATGAATATCTTTTATTTTAGGTTTCAGAACAGACTACTACAGACTACACAGTGTCTATCAGTTCACATGTGTGTGTGAACGTATATATAGGAAGAAGTAATTGTGATCTATGGGTAAGGGTAGCTGAACACATACTCAAAGGGCTACAAAACAGAATGAACTCTAACGATAATATAGAGGCACGTGGTAAACAAGCATCATTTTCCACTGTGAAATATTTAATTAACACAATTCACACAATTGATATCAAATTAGCCTCTATGGTGGTAGTGTTTAAGACTACTTAATGGTGCATATTAAGGTTTGTTGAAGCTTTACATATACAAAAGTTCAAACCTTTCTTGTGTTTAACACACCTGAGTAATATTGATCTTATGTTTAGTGTAGTGTGTGATTCGCAGTGTCTTCCTTATAATCCTTGTTCTCTTATCTTCCAATTTATCTAGTCTGATCTTTATTTTTTAGATACGTCTTAGCAAGTTTATGTGATCAGACTGTTCAAAATGTAATGCGCAAACATATCACATAGACGTCATCTATTCATCGCATTATATAAAGATTATAAAGGATAATTTTGGAATATTCTGCTTAGTTTGAAAATGATTTTCATTAAATAATAACATCAATATGAAAACAAATGAAAAGAAGGAAGCGTAAGAGTATTATATAAAATTTAGTGGGACTTAAAATATGATCCCTTTGATCGTCAGCATTGAGAACAATCATGGGGTTCGATTTTAAGTACAGCCCTGAAAGTATCTTACTGGGGATTCCTGAAATAGGACAAAGTAACTGTTTATAGCAACGTAATTTGATGAAGTGGATTTTAAAAAGCGACACTTGTAATAACTCACATAGACCATCTCAGTTGACTTCAAAAGCCAACTGCTATCTTGTGATGAATGAAATTCAATGTTACACGTAGAAAAACTAGCGTCGAAACTATTATTAAAAGAAGATAAACCAGATGCATATGTGTTAAAAGACTTTGTTTCTGGTAAACACCACAGCACTCCAACCGACAGTAAACAAAGAAACATCAGTGCCAAACACGTCGTAATAAAACCAAAATGATCAATAAAAACACCTAAAAGCAAATTATAGAAATGAAGGTTAATATGGTTCTATTTAAAATGATTACGTAATAATATCGGTAAAATAACAGAAATCGTTTCAGAAAATAAACACTCAAAAAATATTCTATTGGAAGAAGTGGGCTAAAGCATATAGAGGATCTGCATTGAAGTTTCACAGAAATTGTTTACAATACTCATTAAAAATGATGAACAATATAAAGCATGTTACACGGTCAAATGTAGTCAATCGGAAATCCTTGATCTAAGTTTCTAGCTAGCTGAAACTCGTTATCAAGCCCACCTCGAAACTTAAGGGAACAGCACTAGTATAGTCTAGTGCTTAAAGGTTTCCAATGGTCGCCTAACTCAAGTCAATTCATAATAACATATTCAAATCGAACAATCTCTGCAATATGCGATCAAAATAAGGATAAATTATTGTTATTACCTGTAACTGAGACAACTGCAGCTCCTGCTAAAACACAAGTACCATCATAAATACCCATATATAAAAGACGTCGGCGTTCCAATGAAGCTTGCTGGTACTTGGAATCATACAATAGATTCTCTTTTTCATTGGGAACTTTCGTAATATCGGCGAAACAAACTGAAATTTGGCCTGAAAATGTAAGCATCCCTCCGCCAAGAAAACCACACATTAAGTTCCCCAGAATTAACAAGTATAAGTTCCATTCAAATAAAATGACAAACGCTGAAAAGAGTACAAAATAAAACCTATTTTAATGCGCATCCCAAATATCGATATCGGATATCAGGAAATATAAAAGTCAAACAAACAAGATTAAGAATAGACGTTTATCTTAAATGATAAGATGGGTTAATTTTAAGAAAAATTAAATCACTTGAAGATCACTATAGATACTATATGTCGACTTAGCTTAATTACCACACAAATAAGAAATGTTAGTAATATGCAAGGGAACTTGAACTTGTAATGTTGAATAAACGGAGCTTCCAATAACTTCCTTAAGCTTTACAGTTATAGGTCTGTACATAACAACGGTAAAAAAAGCATAAAAGCTTTGATTGAATCCGTCAATGCTATGAGTTGGCAGACTTAACTGACTCTAAAATGAAGTTTTTATCTTTTCTGAACAATATAACCTGTAAAGAACAATCCCACTGGACTGTTGAAGAAACTCAAATTTTCTATTGCTAAATAAGTAATTTATTTAACTAACAGCATTCTTGTGCTTTCAGAGACATTTAACGTTCATTTTTCAAAATCATTCGACAGAATAACCAAAACCAAAAAGCGTTCATTAATATATCAAATAATTTCAGGCAAAAACGACCGTGATGTATTAAATGAACAATACAAATCGCATATTTTGAATCTATAATACTCAGCATATCTCGAAAATAAAATGCATATCTTTGATTTCGTGATTTTCGCCAATAGATAACAAAATTTAAGAGATTAATGAAATTAAGGTATGTTGATAGTAATACATATATTATCACTGGTAACGGATGTTAGTTGTACAACAGTAGGACATGATTAAAGTTAGAAATTCAAATCACTTGATGTCAAGCAAGTGGTTTAAAGGTTAAGCGCACGCTGAGAGGCAAACAAATCACTCGTTCGAACACTGGCGAGGTAATAAATGTCCACTTCTAGATGATCATACATTAAAAAAAATAATCCGAAGTTCCTGAGATACAACGATTTTAAGCTCGAGTTAGTTTGCGACGTAAACTATTTTTGAATTGGACCATCCCTACAGACCTCTAAACCTAATGTTAGTAGCTTTTGCTCATATATTACTAATTACTTGTGTAGTTGACTAATCAAGAGTGCTTTTTTACTAGATCAATCTCTGAATACACATAAATCGAATGCAATGTTAAGAAAAATACCAAAACCTTTTTAAGATATTTAAATAGGATGATAGATACCACTGAATAAAATAGACAACTGATTACGACCAATAGACAATATTACGTAATAATTGTCGGAAGTGCTACTAAAATTTAAAAAAGACGATAACTTTACATGAAATAATCACGTTAGAAATTAGGCCACCGAATAAAACTCCCATCGCAAAACGTCGACCGCAATAATCAGAAAGTGAACTAATCATAAATGACGACAAAAGTCCAGGTATCAACAAGGCAGCACTCAGTAAAGGAAGTAAATGTGCAGTTTTCTTCTGAACTTCATTTCGTAATTCATTATCCGAATCAGGAATAGATCTAAATGTACAAAAAGTCATCACAATTACTCAATACTTTTTTCTAAAGTAAAATCTAACAACAGTCCTGGTAATACATGTTTACTAGCAGGGCTTACAGATTTTTTATACTGTGTCACTCATTGCATGCTTAACTTTAAAAAGCATAACCGTAGTATAATAACTCTATGACTAAATACGTTCGCTGATATAGCAATCATGTGAAGAACCACTTACTCCCCTTTAGAGAATGTACATCACAATTCTACTTGTTTAAGCTGAGTAACAGTTCTTTTACGAAATTCACAATAATGAAAATAAACTTTGTCAGTTACTGTATCATTATGCTTGGGCACCTTTAGTGTTAATATAATAAACCCTGCTACTGTTCATGTAGTTACACTTATGAACTTACAAGAAGAATGCTGAACCAATAATATCACAGAAATCCTAAGCAAAGAATCCAAGAATCATATGAGAAATACAATGAAATAATAGCGAATGATGAAAATAGCCCCACATTTGCTAAGATGCAGCTTGACAGTGATACAGGGTGGACATTCAACTGAAGCATAATCTGAATTTGTTGAAATAGTGCGAGAAGTGCATTTTTGATACTTCTGATCACAAGATGAATTGAAGTTTCTTCACCGCAGTTTGGCGAATTCAGATTGAAGTATAGGTTTAAAATTCCATTTCATAAGACACGATCGAGCTTGAACCCTGATATAATTATTCAATAACGTAAATCAATGCATAAACAGTTTGAACAAACAAGTGAAAGCATCTGATCTGAGGTTTATGAGCTAAACACAGCAGTCTAACTGAGAAGATATTGGTCGTTCTGTCTTACGACATAATACTTAGCAAATTACGTGATCGTAACAATGAGCATAAAAGGGAATTATATTTGTCGACTTTAGAGTAAACAAGATTTTTAATAGTTAGGGATCTTGAATTAAAAATGTTTCTCTTCAGGCGATACTAGAAAGTGACTGACTTCATTTCCTTTAAGCTAACAAAAATTCTCGGATTCAGAGTGTAAGATATTAGACCCAGGGAGGCTTCTTTATTACTCTATCACAAACAAATATCACAGCTACTTCCAAAAACTAATGTATTTATAAATGTATCTGACGAAGTGTGATGGATTTCTATAATCAGTTAGCATGAATTCAGGCATAGATTTTTACTGGTATGATCGTTACACACTTATTCCTATTAGTGATCGCTTCTATCCCCGCTTGCCTGTTTCTCTCCCTACATTATTCACGTTCCTTACTTATCAGTGGTGTTATTCATTCTCACTCCATAAGTTGATTCATATTCAAAATAATTGTATTTAGATATAATTGTATACTCCTGGCTTTATTGCAGGGTTGTATGGATGTATGTTACTACTAATTCAATACTACTTCCATATTACAGACATCGCTTTTATTCGGATGTCACTATTTAAAAACCCTTGGTTATACAACTACTACGAAAAACTGATAACAAATAGAACACTGCATAAAGACTGCACTAACGACTAATTGGAAAACTGCCAAGTGAAATTGTAACATGAAATCCAAGTTCAATTAGAAATTTGTCATATAAAAGGATGCGATAATAATGCCGTGTCAATATAACTGTGGTTTATTGACTTGCCTTAAATCATGAAAAACGAGTGATACCAGCCAAATATATTATTGCTTAAGACTTATTAATCATATTTTAAACTACAACTGACAAAGATCAACAAAAAATTAAAGTATGCTATAGACTATTATGGGCAATAAACGACAAATAATTTTATTCTTTTGGAAAAACTTCAAGTCAAAAAAGACTGGTATCTATGTAAAACGGTTCGTATCTTACAGAGACGAGAAGAGCTTACAATGACTTTCAGTATATATGTATATTTGATGCAAACGCTTCTAGAAGAGCTAAAACAATAAACTATACATACTTGTTTTGTTGAGATGGATCATAAGGTAAGCCAGCATCCTTCAGAAACCTAGTTTCATAAAAAATTAAAACAATCATGATCTGTTATTAACAAAATCATAGGATATCGAATGCTTATTAAAAAGTAATTTAGTCTAAGAAAACTTTTCTACCAAACACATATACGTAATTTCTCTGGACTGTTATCTTTAAGATACATAATTATTTAGCAACAAATTATGTACGACAAAGGTTTTCTAAATAGCTTAAGACACTGATTAAGAATAATAAACATTGTCGTTTTATTGATAGGCTTATGCACTCTCAGTAATATATGAGCAACATAAATTCAGATGTCCGAGAGAATCCGATAACTCGTAGTGCCATTAGATATTGCGGTGGATATTTTAAAGTTCAGTAAAAAGATAATATGTTTAAAATAAGAACATAAGTTCGTCCTTTTCAGAAAAATAGTCAAAACAGAGGTGAAAATAAAAGTTGCTTCTAAATAAATGAGACAATAAGTAGGAAACAAACTTTTACTCATACTAAGAGATTTACTTCACAATATGTCATTTACAAGCTGAGAACATGAACCACAACCAGAAAATTAAGAACCCAATACTAAATTCCAAATTTATTTCCTGAGATATCATCTAAGAAGCAATAAGCAGGCCACGAATATGACCAGTGCGTGTTTTTAGTAGAAAAATGTCTTATTGGAGGTGTGCTTAAAGATATTATCCCACTACTATTCTTCTTCTAGATGAGAACTACTGTAGAGGTGGGTGTGGTTCCAAGTTCCCAAAAGATGCATAAAATCTATTTTAAAAATTATAAATAAATGTGAAAACTAGCAAAAAACATTTTAACTAATTGTTATACAAAAAACGTAACCTATAATATATAAATTGATTGGAGAGAAACTGAAATCCGGACCAAAACGACTGGGTAAATATAGTAAAAATAACCAGCTTGATGGCAATTTTTCTTTCAGGACTCCACATAAGTGAGTCGTATATCTTGAATTGTGGTCGTTCACCAATTAACCTGCGATGAAATTGGTAAATACAATAATTGTATGGAACATACCGTAAGGAATAACCTTTTAAAGTATAATAATTGGCAAAATACAAACCAAAAAACCATACTAAGCAGACAAAGCCAAAGATATGTTCAGATTTTATTGATAAGTGAAAGCGAAAACAGCAATTCACTCGGATTAAATTTTCCATCCATCTGGAGCAAACTATTTTTTAGTTGTCAAATAGCGAAAGCAAAAGGAATGTTACGCTTTGTAAGTAACTGTAGTTTAAATATATCTACAAAGCTTGTTTTTCATATAGTACATTTGGCTTGTCATTTCACAAATTTTCGATGTCCAAATTAAAATACTTCAACAAGTACTGAGAAACACTCATGTGATTTAAAATGAGACACTTTAAAAAACCATTTATATTGAGATTCCGAACAGTTTTAAAAAATAACTGATGATATATTTTAATAAAAATATGACTGAACAGATAAATCTTGTGTATCTGAGATCCATTCTGATACTGAAACAAAGTGATTGGGATAATTAGTTATAAAACAAATACACAGCATAGTTTAATACTTTCCTGCTGACATCCCTTAGCTCTCAACAATAGTCGATAAATATATACATTTTTCTTTAGCGTAAATAAAATGATCGTTTCCGCCAAAATTCAATTAATCACTATCATCCCTATTACTAATAATTTCAAGGATGATTCTGGACATCTGAATGAATTACATAATGTAACTTATGCATTTTTTATTTCATAACCAAGCTTCAGTATTAGCCAAGCGGCAGGAGCATCCATCATAAACGTAGGATAATGTATGCACGTATAACTTATAACTTGGACTATATGTGCATTGACCATAGGGAACTTAAAGCGAGGAAGAGCAGCAGGACCTGATGGATTAACCCCTGATATATTTAAGAATGGTAATCCAGTTTTAGCAGCGAGATTAACTGAGATTTTGGCTAGAATTTGGAAACTGGATATAATCCCATCTGACTGGTCTAGAACACTAGTCGTCCCAATCTATAAGAAAGGACAGAAGTCCTCGTGTGATAATTACCGAGAAATCAGCTTAACAAAATATAGTGTCCAAAATAATGGCTTCAATAATACTTCGACGTCTAACTAAAGCTCGTAAATAGCAAACTCGAAAAAACCAAGGTGGTTTCAGACCTGGACGTGGTTGTATAGACCAAATATTCATACGTCGGCAAGTCCTGGAACATAGGCACACTTTTAGACCCCCAACAATAGCTGTATTCTTTGTCCTGAAGGCGGCGTTCGACTCTATCGATTGTGGTTATGTGGCAATATCTATCACTGAAAGGCGTACCGGAGAAGTACATTAACCTTATACAAGCTCTCTACTCGAACACCACATGTCAAGTCAGAGCTTATAGCGGATTGTCGTCGTAAATCGATCACCCCAAGTGGTGTTCGCCAAGGTTGTCCGCTTTTCCTATTTTTATTTAATTTTATGATTGACATACTTTTAGAGTTAATATTGTCAACGTCTAATTTCTCTGGGATTGACCTCCTTCCAGGAGATAAGCTAACTGACTTAGAACATGCAGATGATATAATTCTCTCGGGTGAAGATGCTGATAAAATGCAGAACCTTTTGACTACCTTAAACATGAATGTAAGCAAGTTTAAAATGCGATTTTCCCCATCCAAATGCAAAATGTTCCTTCAGGACTGGTTTGCTGTGGCACCGAAATTAGTGATAGGAAGCGTAGTAGTTAAATTTACTAACCGCTCTACTTATCTCGGGAGCCTCATCAGTTGTGACGGTTTGATTTCTACTGAAGTCTCGGCTCGTATACATAAGGCCCGATTGGCTTTTACTAATTCGCGTTACTTGTGGCGTAGGCGAGACATCCGTCTGCTGACGAAAGGACGCGTTTACAGGGCAGCAGTTCCATCCGTTTTACTTTACGGATATGAAACATGGCCATTAAGGATAGAGGATATTCGTAGGCTTCTAGAATTGGATCATAGATGTCTTCGAAGCATTGTTCGTGTTTGCTGGGACCACCAAGTAAGCAACACGTGGTTTAGGAATAAAACACTAGGTAAATACGGTAAGTCTATTGATGAAAGAGTAAATCTTCACCATCTGAAGTGGTTAGGATATGTGTTACGTATGCCTGACCACAGTTTACCTCAACGAGCAATGTTGTCTGGTGTAGGAGTAGGCTGGAATATAGCTAGGGGTGGCCAAAAGAAAACACGGCATCGGTTCATGAAGTCATTGACAATTGGGATGAGCCATGTTAATAGATGCAAATTACCTGGTCGGGGCCCACGTGATAATTGTAACAAATGGTTAGAAATTTTAGGTGATATGGCTTAAAATCGTTGGCAATGGCGCAGGTGCAACCACTCTTTGTCTTACTCCAGATTCTACGTTTTTGAGCTATAATTATAATTTTCTTTTTACTGAATCATATTTTCTCAAATCTTATTTCCGATCTCTAATCCTTACTAGTAGTACTTACTGTGCTACTACCTCCCCTACTCTAGAATTCGGACTACAGTCAGTCAAAAACTTTGACTCCACTAAGAATGTTTAGGCAAACGGCCTTCACAAGGTACATATACTTCTGAGGTATGCCTTTCAACGGCAGACACTGATGTAGAACCCCTAGGTCTGCGAAGTCAAACGTCGCTTTCGGGTGGAGAAGTCATCATTGTCTAGTACCTATAAGTACATCTAAATCTTAAAATCTGACGAGTGGTGAATAACTGGTCAATACAACCGCTACGATGTCCGAAACTAGCCTGGCTTTCTCACATTCGCAGTTCACGAGTTCTTATTAGGTATCCGACGATTGTCGCAATATTTTAGACACTAAAGTAGTCAAGCTAATCTCACTATAGTTATCGAAAGATGATTTTGGTTCTTTTGTATATATCGGGACGACTAAAAAACAAAACGTCAGATGAGATTATGTCCTGTAACAAGACTTTAACTAAAATATCAGCCAACTGAATTCCTAAAGCAAGACGATTATCCTTAAATATATTTGGTTAATCTACACGAACCCACTGCTCCTCCTCACTGCAGATTAGCTACGGCCTTTACAACTTCAATAAGAGTCGGCATATTAATTGCACTACAAATACAGCATAGAGTTGGAAAAATCACCGAAATAGATGAGTTGTTGATTTGAAAACAGTGCAACACAGAAAGGTAAGTTAAGGAAGACAGCTTAAGTAGTCCCCTTCACTAACATCTGTAGCGACTGGTATATGGGGCAGGGAAACAAAACAAGGGCACTGTGGAAAAATACGTACGACTTGGAGGTAACCGGAAGGGCTATGAATCACTTTGAGTAGTCTCACTACGAAGTGTTCACCTCCCTTTCTAAGATCTTTATTGTAAGGTGATATATGCATCCACTAACGAAAATATAAAAGAGTAGCATTAGGGCTAAATAATAATCCAAAAGTCGGTGATTTGTACTGGATTATTTATATTGCCAGGTCCCTATATGTCATGTCTACGAAAGTTAGAATCCCTCTGAACTACCATTGAGAACCATCGAGTCTGTGTAAATAAGACATTTTCTACATTTTCCAACTACCAACCGTGATAAATCACGTTAAACTACAGATAAATTCTGAAATCCCACTAAACACTGAGTAAAAAAAAACAGAATTTTTTACGTATCACAAGTTCAAAACTTGTGTTTTTCCACAAAGTAAGCTGACTGCACGCACAGAGTAGCATCAATAGTAAAATGAAGTTATACACAACCCTCAAAGCAACTAATTAGCATCCGTAACACAACATTCGAATTCTCTACACAGAAATCTTTGATCATGATTACCTTGTCAGAAACTGAGTGGTTCCCAATTGTTATGGACAAAAAACAAAGATACATTTCCAGTTTAAATCTCAAGAATAATAAGTTTTAGAGTCTGTATTAATTTTTATAGTGTATTTTTCAATGAATGGTCTAGCCCGTCCTTAACTGTGTTCGCTAATGTTGGTGATGCTATTTGCTTTGGTAAGTCGTTTCATTCGTTGACTACTGGAATAAAAAATAGCAATTTAAAAGTAATTTTATATGACTGTGACCTTAGAGATAGTTTGTCTTAGAAGTAGTTAGAAATTATGTTTAGCTACCATTCATGTCATCATTAAAATTAGGAAATACAAGTATGAGGTCTCCTATCAACCTACACTATGATAGGGATAATAAATGCATTAACATCTTTGATTAGACATGATCTAGCTTCATGAATGTGATATTTTTGACCAAGTCTTACGTAGGTAAGATAAGGAATTTTGAACAAGTATTACTCAAAACATTTGGAAGCTCTACAAGATGGCCATAACACAACGAAGTCTCTGACTGTGGCTGCGAATCATGTCCCAACATTTTTTTAGTCTGTTACTTGTAATAAGGCCCAAGTAATTTCGTTCCGTAACTGATGACAGAGATGTTCCATGTATTATGAACTGATAGCTATTCCCTGGCGTTTTAGTACTTTTAACAATTTATTTCCAAACCCCTGCTTTGTGGACCTAACTTAATTGTCTAAACCATCTTGTCAGCTTCGAATCCAACCTTGCGGTACTCCCGTTACAATAAATATTGACAGGCGCGGAAGTTATAAATGGGAAACATTACCTAAAGCTATGATGAAGTCAATAGATATCATATCTATAGGTAAGAGATTATCTTGCGTAACCGACCAGCCCTCTTTAGTGATGAAGAGGTTCTTTCAAAAAAATTAACGTATGTGAAATCAATATTACTGTTCCTCTAAGGAACTGTGGGTATCCACATATCGAATCAACATGTCTTGGATGAGCCACTGCTTAACCTTAACAAGAACGCTGGTTATATTTGCCTCTTTGTAGTTAAACACGAATTATTTCCCCTCTTACATTCTTAGAAATGAAATTTAATTCAGCTTCCTTCTGGTCTTTTGTGAATCAAGCATAGGGAAGCGGTATGTTGTGTGACTCTGTAAGAGGTTCAAAAACAACGTGCTTTATCAATGACAGCAACTGGGGATGCAAGCCATCAAGACCTAGTAGTTTGTATCGGTGTGGACTTTTAAGCAGTTTAAAAACAGTTTCTTGAGACACTGGTAACATTGTTGGCACATTAAAACTGTTGTTAAGCGAAACAACAGTGTTGATATCCTTAGAACAAACTCAGTTAAAATCCGTTGATAAAACTTTGCGCTATCAGGTTCAACTCAGCTAAAACGTCTGGGCTATCGCTGAAAAGTTGAGAGAGGATTCTGTCATTTACTTTGATCCTTATCTTGATATAAGAGAACAGCTGCTTATAGAGTGAACTGTTGTCATATGCCGAATGTGCAAGATGCAGCGATAGTAATCTTACTTCGGCTGTTGACAGTGTGGCACAGTGAAACAAACTCTACATAGCCTGTTGAGAATTAGCCCTAGAAGTGTTTTCTATGACGCAGTACAAAAATATTGTCCTTTTTGATCCAGGAGGCATAGTTTAATGATTTATTAAGAAAAGATTATAAGACAAATTGTCTTGTGACATCTTCAAATGGTAACTTAAGTGCACTCAGTACTTCTAATAACTGATTAACCTTAATTAACCAACCAGACGACAAAACCTGAATTACTTGCTCGCTATACTCGTATATTGCTTCAGGTGCTTGTGGTGCAATACTGTATAAAGGATTTACTTAACAATCCTCTGTTTTGGATAGCAGTAAGTCACCCATATATTAAAGTCAAGACATAAATATTTTAAATTTTCTTTTGTGCAGATTTAAACTGCACAATAGAGATACGCTAATATCTGATATCAAATAAGGTTTAATATATACCAATCAGGTCCTGGTTAAGTATGATATGTGTGACAGCTTAATTTATGAAGTTTCCAGGTGTCTACGATGCGTCCTATTTTCGATAAGGAAGAAACTATGAAAAAAGATGTAAGAATTTGAACGAACATACAACAAACAACAGACGACAAGTAGCTATATCGAAGGACACGGCGTGTATTATTCAGAGTGATATTAATGAATTTGAACGGAAAGAAACCAGTGAGGACAAACAAGTTCTGTAAAATTATGCAATTACCGAATTTTGACTGGGAGTCAAAAAGTAATACATTTTTAATAATAAAACGTGTTATTTTAGAGATAGTTTAACTAAATCCAAGAAGGTTTATTTACACATGAAGTTATAATGAATAACTGATGTATAATGTAAAATGCTATTTAGTAATAAATAAGAAGCTTTTATTTTGAAACATCATTATGAAATTGAGTGCATATCAGTTTACAGGCATGATCAGAATAATATGGGTTTACATACATACAAGAAATTCTATAAATAGTCACTGTGAGGACATTTATGGCATATGAAGATATGAATTTAGAACTAAACCAACGGCGTTACAGTTTACAGTACTAGAATTCCAAATATATGTATTGTACCATAGTGCATATATGACTACGAACAGCGCGCTTTTCGACCGGGGTGTTGCGATTCCAAGATATGACTAAGACTGAGTAAAATGGATCAGTGCTTATGTCCAGATAATGGATAAGATCAAAAGTACTTGTAACTTGGGCGTAGAAGATACGTCAATAGTATTGTGTCAGTAGGTTCCATACTTTCTTTACACATTATCATCCACAACTACAGAGATGATTAATCCAGAAAGAACACAAAACAACATCACTGGTATCCTGAAACAAATGGGCAAAAATTAGTGTTTTCACAGGCATTAAAAGACACGTCACACCACTTATGCTAATAAATGAGTAAAAAAGGAAGAACAGTAGCATATGAATGGTATTTTAACGTTCACAGTCCCTATTATTTCGCTAATAAAGGGAGATGAAATTGCCAGCATGTTGTACAAACAAAGAAACTGAATTTGTTTTCTTAATCGTTTGGGGTAAATTGTTCCAGAATCTCGAGAATTTATTAGTAAAATAATTCATAGAAAGAAATCTAGTGTTATTTTAATTTTCGAGGCTGAACTGTGTAGGTTATAGTAAGGAGATTCCTTTAGCTGAATTGCATTAGACTATGAAAATTCTAATCTGTCTAGTTTCTTGTAAGAGAAAATTAGCTTCAATTCGGGGCGATGCCTCCATAGAGCATCTAGTCTTAAGTTAGCGCATCTAGTTTTATAGTCCAGAGTACGATCAGCCACAGTAATACGAGGAATAAAGTGAAGTTAGATTCCAGTCTGAGTTTATCCTTAATGGAAACATTACTGAGAATAAAAGTGCAGTATTCTAGTAAAGGTTGGACATAAGCTTTATGTTGCATAATACGAAAATCATCGTTCAGCATATTTACTGTTATTATATTGACTCTTATTATGGACAACAGTTAGTCAGTTGCGTACAAGTTGCCCCTATTCACTACCACTATTTCCTTAGTTTTGTACTAATGTTAGTTTTCTAATTAGTTCGCTATGAGGTCTGATTGTGTGTATATATAAAGGCATGATTGAAATGTAATTCGTTTTCTGATTCAGCCTGTTGGCTCATCTATCATTGTTTTCTCTATTCCGGCTTGGGGACTGGTAGCCGTGGACAGACGTGTCCGTACAGTTATTAGCATTCATCAGGGCACTGTGTATTTTCACAATACATAACAATTGGCGACGGGCTTAAAGTGAATCCAGCTTAAGCAGTGATTGGTCATAAGGCATAAAACATAACAATAGTACGTAACCCACAAGTCTATGCCACTTAAATGTCGGCGTCGTAACCTGTTCTTTAAAAGACAGATTATAAGAGTGCCTTAGTCCTAGGTCGACCACTGACTTTAGCTCAGATAACTTATAACCGTTATTAGGGAGATCGAAATTGAAACTCTTATCTCCAAAACATATTCTATGAAAATTAGAAGCATTATGATCTCCAGATTATGTTTTCCTGTTACGATTGCAGAACAATTGATCCAAGTTAGAAAACGGATTACGAAATGGCTACTTGGTCATGATGTGTTCTGATTTCCGAGAAAAAAATAAATGGCCACCAGGTCTAGTGCAGGTGCAGTACAAGGTAAGGACTAATGTATCAATTAGAGTTGAGAACCGGGAACGGATTTTTTGTGAGATTCGTTTAATTACGTCGGACGTGACATGCAACGAGAGTTTGGCGTAAACATTAAGAAATCAGACTACCTATTCTCCATCCGTTAGCTATTTAATGGAAATGTTCAAGTTTAGTTCCACAATGTAAGCAGATGCGACGCTGGTCATTATTAAAGCCATGCAATGGAATTTTTCTACGTCACCCTGATGCTACACCCAAATTGACTGCCAAACCATGAACAAATACTTTCAATATGAGTCATAATGAAGAGAGGGAAAGAATTTTGCCTCGACAACTAAAGACGAGGGCATTATTTGTGGAGACGTTCTACCAGATACTTTACTCATAAAGCACACGGAAATCAGAAAATAATCGTAAGTTAAGCACCTAAAGTCTTCGGAAGGAAATCTCCACACACGTGAAGGATTATACGTAAATCATCTTGTCAAGATGCATACCTGGCTTTAAGAGGCAGGTGTTAAATCCATTTTGCTTTTATGAAAATCCCTTCATTTTACTGCATTAAGCAATTCCATTTAACTTGTGTTTGGTGTTACTTTATTGAACCTTATCTCTGCAGCAGATCCTATTTCCGTTCGCTTGTTCTTATATTAAAACAGATACTGGGGTTTGCTTACAGTCAGGTTCTTATGCATGTTTTTTGTTGCTGTATCTTACCATTGATATCTTAAGCTTTGTATTATTGAGCTTCAAGGTCTTGTTGTAAGCCATTTTAGGTTGATGATTTGCCTGTCTATACCTGAGTAATTTGACTCAGTTGTTTGGCTGCAGACATAATTTGGTTCCTTTAGAAACACTTCGTCTCTTTACTAATCGTTTGTCGTATTATAGATTAATTGTACAGTTTGTTTTATTCCCTTTGGCTGCATATTAAAACGGAACTACTGAGGTTTATGGGCTAAATTTGTGTTTGTTTGTTAAATATAGTATCACGTTTTGCAATAATATATTGTGTTATTGGATATCCTAATGCGAAATCGTGCATGACTCAAGAACACTTTGGTCCTATAAATAAACGATGCTAACTTTTGAACATCATCGGGAGTTTTTGGTTTTCGCAGCAGGAGCAACTATAGAATTCCATATGATGCCTGAGCATCAATACTTGTTTGTAGACTAAAGAAAGTTTGCGAATAAGTAAACTATGACTACCATATATCTCAAGGAGCTACCTTAACTAATATGCAGCTGGCCGGAGCTTGTAATGGTCACTTTAAAAAGAAATGGATTTATCTGCTTTACAAATGCGTCCCAACCTTTCCCTATACTTTAGGATGAGAAGGTGTACTCAATTAAATTAATACTTTGTTTAGTCTTAAGATAACTGCTGATATTGTAGCCTGCAACAGTTTGCACCAGGCCACCCTAAAACTATTCTATCGTTCTCTTGTATTCCACCTATGACCTTTTCTATCATTTGTAGTGAGAGAGGCATTTTCTTGCAACATGTGAAATTAACTAATCTCCTGATGTTCATAGAATCGGACATGAAGTTCTCACTCTGCTTCAGACTTGTGATACTGCTTTCATCACTGTCATAATTTCTTAAAGACCTCGCAAACAGTAAAACGAGGGAAAATGTTGACAACAGCAGCTTGTTTCATTAGTGACAATAGGTTTTCCTGAAGAAAGATCCTCAACCATCGACGCCCTTCCAATTCATAGAAACGCATGATGATATGTTAGTATGAAAACGTACACGTGTAAGTGCCTTCTCTGACTTTTCTAAAGCATCCAGAGTCGTGTCAATCTAGTTCGTGTTATGACTGAAGATAATTTATACGTGTTCAGTTGCATGTTCGAAATATGAATCCACATTGCTCATTACGATCACACTCAGTTTAGTAGTAACATGATTCCAGATTATCTATAATTCACTACATACTGCCGCGCGCCGTGATGATAACCTTAGGAAATCTTATTACTTAAGTTGATAATTTGTCATAATTATCATCTCCTTAACATAATTGAAAGTCCAATTAGTATCTCGTTTCTCCTGCATTCTGGGAAACTTTTTATGTGAAATCGCTCCATCTAAGGACTTTAAACGACGCTCGCTGAAATGCTTGATGCTGACACATGATTCCAATTAAATTACAATGAGCGTGATCCACAGTTTAAATTTCCATAAGTCGCAATCAATATAAAATAGGCGCGGTGAAAGCAACACAATCAGTTAGCATTTTAAGCCATAAAACGTCCTTTAATGGAACAATAGCATGAACTGATGGTAACTCAACACATAAACCAGAACAAAAACCGACAAGCCATACAGTGATTCCAAAAGTGAAGTTGATCCTGCCGTCAGAAGAGAAGGATTGAAATTCACGTAAGGATACCTCTAGGAGAATTTATTTCATTGTCCGTCACTGTGAATTGACAATTTCATGGAGCAAGAATGGAGGTGAACATTTTGTATACCAAAGTTGTAATAACTGGGTAATACCTTAACAGCTACAGATTCTGGATAGCTTTCTACGATTTTTTGTTTAAGTTAGTTACTGTCTCGTTAACTATGAGCTTTAATAACCAGCGCTGTTCATAACGTGTGATGAATTTCGGTAATTTCATCCAAATAGGTTTGATATTTTAACAATAGAAGCGGTTAGATCTTCTGTACTGAGATTGGTCGAAGAGTCTAAAAATAAAAGAAACTTATGCCTAAACCGTTTGGCTGATCATGTATATTTGGTGCTGAAGTCTGAATTGTTGGTCAGATGTTATGATATTGTGAACATTGTTAATTGCCCTTCTGTTTTGGTAAGAATCTCCAATTTGTTATAGACCTCACCGAAAAAAGTTATTGATGGGAAAAACACTATAATGATCTATGAAAAGAATTAATGCATATCTAGTAGTTAGTTAGTTGAATGCATTTTTTAGATTCACAGCAATAGAATACAGCGTTTTAATGCTAAAGTTTAGTTGTTTTTTGACTTCGTGACTTAAAACAGCTCCAGTGTTATTGAACTCAACAAATTCACATCAAGTAATATTTTATACTTAGTTAAGGATTAATATCAACTCCTCAGTCTATTTGTTATGCTGTGAGTAATACGTAGTTGGAAATTGGTGTTGACTTAAGATATTCGCATTAAAAATGACGTAAATTAGATTAAACGTCCGTTTTATAGTTTAAAAAATGTATTTCAAAGCATTTATGACTTTCGGCCTTACTTATAAAACAAACATGATCTTAATTTTGGTAAATTTGACCTTTATTTTATTTAGCATAATAACTGAAGAGCTACACAAGTGCCAGGATGATATTTAAGTAATTGTTTCGAGTCACTAGTCAATTGGAATAATGCATTGCAGAAGGTAATAAATATATAAAAGCCAGAAAATGAAAATGCGTCTAAGAATATGATCTTAACAC
Organism: Schistosoma japonicum; assembly: GCA_025215515.1. Taxonomy (NCBI): domain Eukaryota; kingdom Metazoa; phylum Platyhelminthes; class Trematoda; order Strigeidida; family Schistosomatidae; genus Schistosoma; species Schistosoma japonicum. The sequence goes on along the minus strand of CM046069.1, from coordinate 42,857,051 downwards.
TATTACTTATACACCACTTATGCTAACAGATAAAAGAAAATTTCTCATCACTTCATTAGTTATATGAACAAAACTTAGATAATAATATGAAGTTACCCTAAAACTGAGGAAATCGAAAAAATAATGTTCCAGTTGAGTGAGAAAGTATTATTCTGAGTTGCAATTATCGTAAAAGAACAGCATACTTTGAGTGTTTAGTCCTATTTTCGCCAGCTAGATCGCGACACTTTTGGGGAGTAAACTTGTGTTTTTCATGTAGTGAATAAGTATTCTACATGTCTTTGCATCACAGTTTCTGTGATTCGCTTGAAAAGTTACTGTTGTGTTATTTTAACCCACAAAGGTAATTATGCAATCTTAGGAAAAAACGTCATTTTTTAGTTAGTTATTGTAAGTTTTGGCTTATTGATTGCTTTGTATCTGGTTCATTACGTCATATAACTGTGTAATTTTTTTAGTTCTAAACATAGATTATATATCATAAGGATCAATTCTAAAAGTGCTTTTTGGGTTAAAGGTAATGTTTATTCATAATAAATATGTATAATGTACATTACGCAAATTTTAAAGTCAACAATAACTACACTATTAACTGCTTAAATTTTTTAACTAGTAGTGTTTACTTAACGATTCCCTGTTTAGCCAAGGTAAGTAACTGATAGTATATTGCACAAGTAATTGCTTCTGCACATAAGGTAGAAAGGATGTTGGTATATTTCGAGTTAGGTGGCTTTTGACTAATAAATCTTAGCCACTCAATAAACTTGAAACTTTAATAGATGGCAGAGTGTTAAATTATCTTTAACAGGTCTTCTTAACGTAGAGTCAGTCTGCTCCGATTTTTAGCCTCTATTAGGAGTAGACAGAACACTGGGATGAACCAAAAATTATACTTTATTTTACACAATCGTTTGTATATATTCACGCAAGCCCAGCCCGCACAGTAGATCCATAGAAATAATAATATCACTAGAAAAAAGCGCACGATATAAAACCAGATCAGTAAAAATAAAACTAGTTAGCAGTAGTTTAGGGACAAAAAATGATAAAACTGCAGTTAAAGAGTCAGTTGAGCGAGTTAGAAGGAGGGAGACGTTAAAATAATATAAAAAAGACACCTAATACGTAAGCAGCCAAAATATGTGAAATATTTTTTTAAAAATAGTTCTTCAAGTTTACCCACTGTCTAAAACTCATTTTTTTATGACAGATATACCGCTAAAAATCATTTTACTAACGGGTTTATGATGATAGTTAAATACAAAGTGTATGATGACTGTGAGTTAAACAGCCTTCATAAAATCCTATTAATGACAGAGTGCTCTCTAGTGAATATAAAAGGAAACTATCGGGTATTTCACCTTAACGGCTGAAATTCAAACATACTAAAAGTAAAACGAAAGCCTTGTTTGATGATGGTTCTGCTTTGTTGTGAGTTAAGTGAAAAGGAAAATACGAATGACGGAATGAAAACTCCGTATCCAAAGATAATGTTATGTAACACTCGGTTTATACGAGTTACACCTCTAAGAAATTCTTGGTGCAAGTCCTCTTGATGATTCACAAAGACATAAAATTATTTATAATAGTTCCTAGATTTTATAAAGTTTTACGGTTGAAATCTTTTTGCAGCTTAAAATAACTATAAAACAATAATTCGACATTTTTACTAACCGTTTCAAATGTTGTAAATAATATTTTAGCAACCATCTTCAATTATCAGTTTTACAATAGCTTCTAATTAAAAAAAATGTTGTATTACCAATAACACAACACCCACTACTATGCAAAATTGTTTCACTACCAAAATGGTTTTCGTCTTTCGAGCTCTTGTCGCTAACAATATAAAATGATAATATTTGATGATGGATCTAAACTTTTCTATGAATTCCTATCAGATATTTTCTGATGAGAACACAGTTTTTATATTTACAGCAAAATAAGTGTGAGTTATATAAACGAATTTTATAGAACTTTCATTTTGTCGTTTTTCTATTTTCTAGGATGATTTGGACAGTTTTATACCTTATGCAAATTTTAACGAAGTTCAAACAGGATTGCCTCCATTTTCAATAGAACAGCTTAAAAAAAGAATTACCAATTTACACTTGCCATATGGTACGGGTGTATTCGTTGTTCAGTTGCCAGATTATCAACCTCGATTTGGATATAGAAGATCAGGTATTGTCCTTCGACAAGCAATTATTAAGGGAGAAGTCGAAAGTTTGTTTGTTGCCGGAGTGGAACATGGTAGTCCAGCAAGCAAGTAAGTATTATTTTTGACAAACCTTCAATCTATGTAGACGACTGAATAATAATTTGTTGTTTTAAATAAGCGACATAATTATTGAAGTGGTCATTATTAATGGTTTTTAATATAAAATTAACCGTTTAAATTCAGAGGAGATGGAATAATTCTACAAATAAATTGGGCCACACTGAGTTAATTTTTAATAAACAGTATTCCATGCATTACCTCAGTAAAATTTGGTTCTGAGAAACAGCATCCGCTGATTATGAAACAAAACAACAATTAATATGACTTAACATTGGTTGTTGGATTACAACAAAACAGCTGATAGCGGTAGAAATTGTAATGATTTTAAGAGATGAATGGAATGTCATCTTTGAATTCGGATGGCTAGGTAGTTTTGCAATCTACTATGCGTAAAAAGTTCATATTACCATGAGTGACGATATAACTAAGGGGTAAAGGCTTTGAAAAGTTTTATTTATGTTTATTTAATGGAATAGTTATTAAGTATTTTCTTTTTGTCACTTTCGTATTGCCCTAGTTTTAGGCTTTTATTTAAGCCATAAATTATCGCTATATCATCTACACTCGTAAACTAGTACTAATCATTTGTGTACTGATTACTATATTTTTCATTATAATTGTTGTTGTTTTTGTTGATTGTTTTTAACTTTAATTGGTCTGTTGTATAGTCTGTTTTCGCGTGTATAAACGAGTGTCCAAAACATAGTTCACAACTTGAGACTCATTGGATCAACGATCTTAAGTTTTTCCCATTTCGTTGGAAACCAGTTAGTATCGACAGACCTACAGGCTTATAATGTCAACCTTTGTTAACTTCGGTCTTTGTATTGGTTCTGCTAAGGCCGTTTTCCCTAACCGATCATACGTGTAATATTTTTTCCATTACAAGTTATCATTCAATTTGCACAATTTGATCAGTATGTCATGTTTGTCTAATCTGTAAGTGCTGGTCAGACTATATAAATCAAGTTGGAATGTAATGACTATTTTGAATGACTGAATATATTTTGTTAGATCACCAGGTGCAGATTTGTGTACCTGTGGCAATGAGTTATGATGTAGATATGTACGCGGTTCCTCAAACCTAGTCTAGGTGGAGCAAGATTTGGTCAAAAATTAAGTAACTTACTTGTTTAACCATCTGTCTACTGGTTCAAATACGTCAAAAAGTTAACTGGATATCGCCTTTAAATTGACTTTAGCAATTTCGCGTTCAAGATTTAAAGTGGACTCATGGCAAAGTGTTGGAACGGCTCCCAGAAACCTCAAAAAAGCCTCATGAACCCTTGAAAGAGCCAGAGACATTCCATCCAATCACCGATCGATCGGGCAATAGTTGAAACTTCTTAGTTCCGACTAGATGGATTATAATATTGATTTTGTTGTATCAGAAAACTATAAATATACGATTATTTTGTACAAAACTCATTCTCTATTTTACTGGGATAAAGTTTCCTATCTACTCGTCTTCTGTCTTCCAAATTTGTGACTAGGCGGGTTCAAAACGTTCGAGTGCTAAAGTTATCTGGAGTCATTCAAGCTATCAAGTACCAGTCATAACACAAAGAAAATGTCAAAAGTTAAAAAGCACTGTCTACTACTTTTATGTTTCAAAGGCATCTAATTCCACAGACATTATTGTTCGATTAAGTGACAATGATAAATTTTTAGTAATTTATCGATTTAACTGATCGTAAATGTTTAAATTTTTGTAGAACTGAAATGTAGACACACTTTTAATTTTTAATCACAAATTGAATTGATTTTGTTCCCTCAGGTTAACGATGAAGTAGTTTTAGGTCACTATTCACAGTTGTTAATTCACTTGTACAATTAGAGTAAGTAATAGTCTTCCGTATTTAAATCATCCTGTAACTTAGTAATATTTTAAATGTTGATATATTATTGTAATAGATCGTTAATTTTATATCGTTTGATAGAATAAATGTTAATCACTCAGTAAACTCTTAACTGTAACGATCCATTGTAGGTATAAATTAAATAATTCAGTACTTTAAACGGACGTCATCTTACTTTCGGTTCTTAGTGATTAAGAATTGATCAGTGTTATCTTATATGTGAATATAAATATTGAAACGTTTGTTAAAAGAACCAGTTTTCCTTCTATTTTCACAGTAACTAACACAATGTACATCCTCTTAGACAAACTGGAGAATTTAATCATATTGTCCAGAACCTCCTAATTTAATGATAATAATAATTCAAAGTTCACTCACTAGATTACAGGATCAAAGTTCTACTTGCTTTTATTTGATCAGCTTAGTAATATTACTATTTTCTAAATAAAACCTATGTATCAAGAGTTAAGTGTATAATTCTACACTTTCTAAAGAGGTTAAAGGGTGATGATCTTTTGTTAGGTAAACTGCCGAAAGTTGTGGTATTACATTTTTGCCAAGTAGTGGATATAATATTTATAAATACCCCTATCCGCAAACCAGTCATTATCATTTAATACATTTTGTAAATAGTCATTCATCAACATTTATATTTAAATTTGTATGCAATTGCGTTATTAGTGACAGTCCGTTTATTCATTTGTGTACTTTCTGTTTTGTTACTCATGACGAATTCGGGGATTTTGCACTATTTAGAGATTTGAATCATGTAAGATAAAGGTAAATGAAATACCCTACTTGGCACAGTGATAAAATGAACAGCATTTTTAGTGACTAATATATATGTATAAATAAATAAATAAATAAATAAATAAATAAATAAATATATATATATATATATATATATATATATATATATAAGTCTTCAGCAGTGATGTCATTCTACCTATCAAGTTACAATGTGAGCACGAGTCTAAGTGGCTAGACACTCGTACTGGGGTTAATTAAACCTGGATACATATTATATTGGTAACTTATTGATTAATCACATACTTTAGTCATACAGAAGGTCAGTCATAATTCAAATAACTCATTGATGATGTCTCGGACTGTAAAACAGGGTTGCCAGGTCCGAGTCCTACAAGTAACATCAGCTGCCTCTTTGCAATCTGCCTCCAACAAAGTGTCTAACAGGCTGAGTTAGTATTTCTCGTCTTTATTTCCTCCTGTGTTCTTGTATATTTTCTTGTTCTTATAACCAAGTTGACTGATCTGTTCCGTATGCGTTTGTTAATCGAATGTATTGCAGTATGCTCAGTGATCACTAATTGACATGAGTACCATGTTTCAAAAATTCTCCAGAATTCAAAGAATTCACCATTATCCAGAATCATGACATTTTCCCAGTCAACTTTATGTCTGTATTGTCTCTGCATGTTGATATCAATGACATATCATGCCTTTCCACTATTAGCATAGCTTTTAGTTAGCTTGAGCCTGTAAACAGGATACCAATTTTTAGTAGTAATTTAAACAACTCGTCTTCTTACAATTTAAATTTCATACAATAAGGCATATGTAAGTGTGTCCCATTAAATAAATGGACAATATGACATGTTAACCCTAGTAAACTTTTACATCGATTATTGTCTAAACGCATCCAAAATTTGTCGGTTGTGTTTGTTCATAGTTGGGGTCAGGATGTTAGAAAATTTATTATAAGTTGTTGTAATAAAATAAACAGATCATATAAATCTAATAATGAGTAACGGGCTAAATGTCGTATTGAGTTAGTTGTGATAATAGGCAAAATAAAATAGTGATTTGTTATTTTCTGCTGTTACTTGAGACAGTACTTGGTTAGGAGCTTTGTCTCTAGGCTGTAAGTTTTGCAATAAACATAAATATGCTAGTCGTTTAGACACTGATGTACAGTTTAAATATCTATTTATGTAAATGCAAGATTTGGTAGATTTCTCAGCAAAACATTAAACATACTGATTAGTAAACATTTGGAAGCCATCAAATAATTTGAATTGATTGACCACTTGATACTTACTAGACCGAGTTAAGGGTCAAGTATAGTCATAGCGTGGGTAAATAGATAAACTGAAGCTTATAGTGAATGATTACACTAAATTTCAAAAATCAGAGTAACAAGAAACCAAGCAGTAAACGTAGAATGTCAACTATGATTTTAAGTTCATCAAAGTTATGTCAGCATATCTATGAGGTTATCTTATACGAATAAACCTTCTGGCATATACGCTTCTCGACTTTATGGTTTACCGAAGGTTAGAAAACTATCACACCCGATTTTCGTTATGTTAAATTCACCTTACCACTCAGTGGTCAAGCTGTTAAGGAAACTTCTACTACCAATACACACTGATCTAGTCATGTACACTAAAGGATATATTTGAATTTGTAAACAAAATATGGATGACATACATTTGACAGAAAAACCCACTTCATATTCAAACATAAAATCTCTGTTTACAAATGTACCAATTGATTATGTATGTCGACAACTAGCTAGAAGGAAAACGGATACATTGATGCTAATAAGTAAAAAGAAACTACTATTTAAATTTACAATGAACATTCGCTTTGGGTTTGGCAATAAAATGTGTAGACTGATAAATGAAGTTATCAGAGTGTGTACCAGTTTAACTGTCTGCGTGGAGCTAATTACGTAGCTTGTACACAGAAGTCTCTGTCCTTACACGCCTATGAGCGTGTATCGGCATTTCTGTCAAGCCTTCTTACATTGTAGACTGTAAAAACCAAGCCAAAACAAATGACACTTTTACGGTTTTGCATCAAATAATGACTAATCTGTGTAAAGCAACTAGATTAGGGCTTCTATATATAGTTAATGCCATTGGGATAATCTCTAAAAGACATAATGGATGCTTTAAGTGGAGTATGTCTAGACTGGCAGTCGACCATGGTCTACTGTTGAGGCGATCCTTGAATAAGCTTATTGTAAGCTTTTATTCTACAACTCCATCTTTCGTTTATCTTTACCGTGTACCACTCTTAAATTCATATTCGTCTTACGTAACTTGTGTAATTCTCTTACAATTATTATTACTTTTACAATATCTTTCGCAATTCACACGGATTTCTTATCATTATTATCATAAATTCCCTGACAACAGTTCTCGTATTACATATTATCATAACTAGTTTTTCCATTCAGTATATATAAGATGAATGGATTTGAGTATATCCGTTCCTCGTTTCCCTTTTTTTTTCTAATATCTAGCATCGTAATAATTTGTGAGCCTTTTAAAACAATAAATGGGTATAAAAAGTTACCATTTTCAGTTTTTCAGCCCAAACACATTTTAAGCAGTAAGGTTAATTTTCTGTATTTTGCATAGGTGTGATCCAGCGTTTGCATAAATCGCCATACACTCTAAAGTCAACTGACTGTAATGAAATAAAGCCTTGTTTGGAAAGTTATTTAGTATATTATATTTATGAAATTATATAGCAATAGACTCTGAAATATTAGGTGGACTAATGAAAATTAATTCAACATCCAAGGAAAAAGCACTCCAAAACCAGTCTCAGTTGAGATTACAAAAATGAAATGACAATTTTTCCATTAAGCTTAATAATTAAATATTTAGTCTGAAGAAGACATATGGAATGTTTACTTAACGCTCTATATTGTGAACTCCTTCCTATTTCGTAATGCTGGGTGATTACATCAGCAAATAAGCAAAACGACTTATCTATAGATAGTTGCGTCATATAATTCCGGTATACTTAAACCATTATATATCAAATGTTTACATGATTCAAGAATCTAATAAGTATTAATTGATACATCTTTATACTTCATATTTACTAAATTTCACCATATGACCACATGATTGCATTGATTAGTTCACTCATTATGCAATTGTTTCGATTACTTTGTTTATGCTTGTTGTATAACAAAGGTACGAGAAGGACAATTTGTTGTTGCCATTATGATGTTGCTCATTATTATAATTTTTAAGACTAATAACATTGAGTTAGTGTGATATTTTGTATGTATCTTCGTGTGTGTGTGTGTGTTTGGATGGCTGCGGTTGGCTAGTTCCTTATTCGATTAATTAGTTTTTAGCATAATCAATAATTTAACAGAATTGATGCACTTTATGTTGGACAGTGTGATGTATAGAATTAGTGTGTATATTAACAAGTGCTATATGTATAAGAATGTTGAGTAGAAGTAGTAGTTGCTTAATACTCCTATGGATGTTAAGTAATGAAGAAGAAATAAAAAGGTTTCATATAATTAAATGAATTATTAGTTTGTCGTTCCTTAAACTTTGTAATATCTGTTTGCATAGAGTCTTCAATGTAAAGGATACTGCGTAGATTTGGCAGAAGTTAGTTATTCAATTTTTTCGTATTGACTTTCATCAGTAGTGACTACTTTTAACTATGATGTAGTTGTTCATTTAGCATCTCCACTACATCAGTAATGCTATTTGTTAAGTGATGTAATTCATCTCACACTTCAAGATATCTTTTACTAATAAATGTAAGTTAGTTTAAAACTAATATTCACTGCTTACTTCTAATTCCATGATGCCATCAAACATTTAACAGAATCAATTTCAATATTGAAATGTTCACTTCACTCACAATCTTGCTAAACTGAGTAAGTAAATTCTACAATTCATGTACTAAATAGAATTTCAACTTTCATAACAGAGAAATCTTTGAGGTCTTTTACAACCCACTGACCATTGTAGAATACAGCTGAATTTATAACATCAGTTGTATTTACTTATGTTTAGATATAGTACACAATGACATACTGCACAACATTTCTCGAAGGAACGATGGATGAAGTATTGAATTATATTAATTGACTGTAAATACCTAATTGTAGACTCTATGAGTCGTTCCTGAAACAAAGGCAGCATGATAAATCGATCACATTATCATTATTTATGAATAAGATCGTACTCAGTACTTTCAGTTTTTTTACTTTTCCCATAGTAAGCAATCCATATAATAGTACAACTTTAACCAAAGATTTCATTCCTAGTGTTTGGAGTCATCTATAACTATTGACCGTGAATGTCAATGTTGTTCTCATCAGGAGGCCAGAACAATACTAATATCGTAGAAATCGAAGATTAGAATGAAGTCTTTGACGAAAATTATAATTTAATACACATCATTCACTCACTAAGTGAACCGGGAAACAATGGAAAATGTTGGATTTAGCACACTTGTTGAACATGTAGAACTTTGTGGATAACCATAGTCTAAATAATCCACGGTTGCTTTATGTAAGAAAATCTGGTATTCGTATTTTGGAAAATTTTTTTGAAGAAACATGATATTTGCACATCAAAATAACATAGGGATTTATTAAGTTTTTATTGTTAATGTTTGTAATGCTTTTGAATATTTCACGTATTTTTTATCATAGTGCAATGGATTTGCGTATGGGTGACTGCATATATTCAATATCTGGTTACCCGTTAGATTGGCATACATTAGAACAATTAAGACACAAGTTGATTGAACTAGATGGATTACCATCCAATTCAAATTTATATGATTTAGCAAGTTATCTACTTAACAGACCTTATCAGAGCAATGGGATGCTTCGAGAACATAATGATGCAAATAACAACAGTAGTATCACAAAAGTTGCTAAGGAATCTTTAAATTCAACAATTTCTGAACCGCCGATTCTTGTTATCATTCGTTATCCAAAGTCAAGTTCATTGTGGTCCAATCAAATTAATAGTAATGAGGCAAATGAATCAAAAGTAATTTTTACTTTTTATTCAGTTTCAAAAATATCGCTTAACCAAACGAGTAGTCGTCACTTTTAATGTTAAAATTCGAGATATTATGAAATAAGCAATGAAAGTCACTTACGAATACAAAATGAATAGAGACATATATATCTTTTCAATTGGTTTTGAGTCAAGATTCTATACCAGTATGTTTATTAATAAAAAATATATAACAATCACCTAGTAACTACTTGTGATGTGACATCAAAAGAAAACCACATCAGTTAAATATTCCAGCAAGTTATATAAAAATAAATAGAATGAAACAATAGTTGCTTAGTGTTGAGATTGGTGAATTGAATATGAATGATATTGTTGTTGATTTTTAGGTGATCGATTAGAAGGTGCAAAGGGAATTAAATAGTCAGGTTACTGAATATGTAAAGACATTTGGGATCACCAAATAATGACGTCAAAATTTAAAATGTTTTGAAAAACATGAACAGGGTAAATTTAGGTGAGTTCTACAGACAACTTCGAAAGCTAGAATTATATCAACACAGTGACTGATGTCCATCAAATGCGAGAGGCTAGAGCGTTTGGTTTTGTCCGCTTTTATAGTCTACTTTTGCTTTTCTGTCAACCACGAAAGCTAATACTTAGTAATAAAGTTATAAATAGAATTACAACATACTTCTCCTACGTTTCCAGAGTGCGTCTATTACGTACACTAGAAGTTACATGAATGCATTTAAATAAACCTAATATTTGTCTACAAAATGTTTGTTCATGCACTCAATTTGCCCTAGCCTTCTACGTAACTTCAAAACTACAACAGTTTCCAAAACTTTCAGTTTTGATTTTATTCTTACACAGCCACAAATTTGTTTCAGTTTCTAATTTTATCTTTACATATTCAATTTCAGTAACCTGATTATCTAATTCCCTTCACACCTAATCAGTCATCGAACAGTCAACAACAGTATCATTCAGATTCAGTCAATCAGTGTGAACACTAAGCAACTTTTGTTTCATTTTATTTATTTTTACATAACTTGCTAGGATATTTAACTGATGTGGTTTTCTTCTGATGTTACGTTGCATATAATTACTAACCATTTTTGAGATGCATTCAGAAGTATGGTTAACTGGTTCACTACCACTTACTCAGTATTGATTAATATACATACTGGTGTAGACTCAAAACTAACCGAAAAGAGATATTTCTCGGTTTATCATGTACTCTTAGACTCCTGATGCTGGTAGTTTTAGGGCAGCATACACTATTGATTATCAAGTTTCACTTTATGTATAGTTACACTAGAAAGTGGGTTAAAGCTTAAAATTATTTGACAAATTCTTACGATACCAAAGTAATTAAAATTTACAATGTCTTTTTGAGAACAAAACGCTCTAAATTATTGGTTGTTTTAAATTAACCGAACAGAAATATTTCTGATTACACTATTTTATTGCATTTACTGTGCTACTCTAATTTATAGACATTATTGAACAACAATTCATCCGATTATTATGAAACGGTCCTTGAGAATGAAAATAATCACATAGGACTTGGTTTACAGATTGGTTACAATCAAGGTACATTCTAATATGATTGTTTTTATTGATAATTTTCTAAGTACACTAAAGAATTACTAGTTAATTCTAATCTAAAAGCGGTATTATTCTAATAAGAGCAGTTACATTATGTGTTGGTATACGAGATATTAGAGAAGAGTTATAAGCATATAGTGAAGTTTAGTATTTAAAATGACTTTTTAAAAACAAATTTACCAAACTGCATCTGAGGTCTGTTATCCAATATCTTGAAAGTAAAGTACGAAATGTATTATTAGATAGTTGGAGGTACTTGGTAGTAACTCTTGACCTAGATTTCCTACCGTTTGGTAATCATTAGAATGGTGAACCTACACTCTTGAAGAAACTAATGCTTCCTAATTGATCCAATCCTAATTTAACCAGCTACACAGCTTACAACCGTCATATTTGGGCTATTGTTGCTGAGATTGGTCTCCTACAGAACTGTGACGTATATCGCAGTCGTAACAGTTACCGACTGTAAAACTGGGTTACTCTCAGTCAAATTAACCTTGGAGTATCAGTTGCTTCACAACCGTGGACAAGCCTTGCTGATGAGTGCTAAACAACCGAAACCTGGGTCCAGGATTTTCTACTGACTAATTCATGTCACTTAAAATCAATAGTGTAGTGCGCTGTGTGTCGAAGCATTTGTACTAATGACTGCATCCAGAAATGATCGACAAAATTCGATTCGCATTAGACAAACGTGATGTTAATTACTAACCAGTGAACAATCAATACGTATAGATCTTCTGACCAGTTCCTTTCCTAGTGTCTCAGAATATTTGGGTATTTATTTCTTCATTTGTGATTTGTTACGTATTAAGTATATTTTGCTGCTAACACTAGTTAACGCTTGGCAAATGTTACACTACCTACAATACAATGAATCGAACAATAAATAATATTTTTCTAACAAAGTGAAATATCTTGTTGTACGGTGTTGTGACCTATCGTCTAGTAAAGACTGACTTCTGTTGTACAGTAAGATAAATATCTGGAAATTAATTAATTTAACTTGCTAGGCTACTGATGTGTGTTATTACTGAATGTTTATTTACCCTTTTCGAATAAATGTAACAGACAATAATGGAATCCAAATTGTGTCCATATTTAAAGATAGCCAAGCAGAAAGAGATGGCGTTTTAAAAGAAGGTGATCGTATTATTGAAGTAAGTGTCGTATGAAACGGAGTTATTATTTAATAAACATATGCAAGTAGTTAACTATTAGTTTTCTCAACAAGCATTAGATTATCATTATCAAAATTATTTGTACAAGCTCCAAATACAAAACAAATTTTCTTGCCTACAAAGTTCATCAATTTACTTGGCAAAGTACACTAAAGTTACTGAAGTTATCAGATTTCGCATAAGCCATTTTAATAAATTTTATTTTGTTTCGCAAATATTAAAAACATAGCACTTTGTTAAGTGATGACCGCACTGAGATATATCGACTAGAACACTCGTTTCTGAGGTTCTATCCAGGTTAACAGGAAGGCTGTAAGGCTTAAAAGCATCAAACCCAAGGTCCCAGGACTAGATTGTGGTGTCGAATATCCAGAAGTCTGATAGCAGGAAGGTGTTTTCTTCAGACAACTAGCATTCGTTTTGGTACTACTCTCCACAACAGATGGCGGCTTAGAAATAGAACACATCACTTTGTATCACGAACTTCTGTATTTAGTGTTGAAGCTAGCATATTTAGAATGAATCACGAATAGGCCACAAGTAATTCTCTTTTGAGCTCTGAAATGAAAACCGTAACTAATCTGGTTCCATTCCATAAATCTTTCAAAAACAAGTATTTTCCCAAGATGTGGTTATTCAGAGAGTGACAACGACTTTCATCACTTTCATCACTAATGATCATTTTGTTTATTGTTTTCCAACTTAATTCTATAAAGAACGAATACAGATTTCAGTCCATTATCGATATGTTTTCAATTTTTGTTTATGAGATGATATTTAGATTGATTGACAGAAGAAGTCGGTAGGTACAGGAACTATTTATTCAGTGCAATTTACGTAATTTAATTTTAGATACACTTATATTACTGAAGTAGAAAAAGTAAACGAGTTAATTTTTTTAAAAGCTGTCCTAATTATTATCATTAACATAGGTGAATTATGAAAACTTTGAAGGATTAGAGGCTAAACAAGCTTTAAAAAAAGTCAAAAGTATGTGCCAGAATACAAAATATGTACATATTAAATGTTTAAGACATTCGCAATCAACTAATAGTCCATGTAAGTTAATTAATTTTTAATCTGCATGTTGAATTAACAAAATTGTTGTTGCATTCTTATCAATAAAACTACCAAGTATTTTGAAACCGTAATATGAATACCAAGTTTTTAGTTTATTTTTACTGTTCCTAGTTTTTCTCCTCTCTCATTTTGCACATTTAATTTTGAATTTCTCAGTATTTCATCATGTGTATACTATTTTAATTGGATTAAGGTGGTTTGGGGAGATTGGTATTAAGTTGTAGTTGATTGAATTTATCATAGATTGATGTTGATAGAGTACCACTAAAAGCCAGGAAGCCCTAGATAGCTATTTTCTTCTAGTATCGATCTCTTCAGCAGTGTGCTCCCTAGATTCCGCTCCAGTGTTTTCAGGTCGGCATTCACTGCTAAGCAATCCCATACCAAGATAAAATAGCTGTCCAGTGCTCTATGAATTCCAATAGTATACAATTTTACACAACACTATGTACAAATTCGTTAGGGGATTTCAACCAAACAGACAAGCGATGTGTAAAATCTAGTATCAAAAATAAGGATTCGTCTACAAATATGGTAATATGGACAAGAACAGTATAAATCATTGAAAGGTACGAACCTCAATTTGTGAGGTGTCCATACATTTACATATGATGCAGTATTGTCAATTACTGTAGGTTTCTGCAATAATTATATGAAGAAATATTTAAGCATGCAATTCACAGTTAAAAGAAACCGATCGATTGTGTTGTGATAAAAATAGAGGATTCAAATCATAATAGGTATTATGAACACTGAAAATAAAAATTTCTGTGACTAAATAAATGTTCTGGATATGCATACATTCACGGTGCTAGTTACTTAATAACAGAAATTGTATTCACTTGCAAAACTAAATGTATTTAATGGTAGATAACAGGTAACACTTGGAAACATCAACAGGTTACATCAGATGGGTTGTAAATATTATTGAAGTTGGATTGTAACCCACAAGAGAAATACGAGATGCGCGTTTCATATCGTTTTGGACTCGTAAGTTGGATTTACCTAAATTCCAGTGTTGATATTCACATTTAGACTCCATTTGACTACCATGATCCAAATGTAATCATAATTGTGATCAGGCTGCACATAGGGTAATGAAGACTGATCAATTCCTGTTCGTAATGACGTCAACAAGAAAATCCAATACATCCATAACGCATGTTACAAATCTCAAAATTATTGACAACAACAGAAGCTGTTGAATATTAGTAAGTAGTATAGTACAAAACACAAAAATACCTCACCAAAAAAATAAAATTATAGGATAAGAATCAGATTTAAAACAGTATCAACATAACAATTTATTTTTTATTTTAGGTCTCATAAGAAAGACTAGCCTATAAATAACTGATTGTAGTTAACATAAATCAGGGTATTTTGCCCAAAGCATCTTTATTATATCCATCAATAAGCATTCATTTATTCGATCGTTAGTCTTGTAATGCAGAAGTGTAGTTGACTTGAATATTATTTTATCCAGAATATGGCACTCAGAGTAGCTTAGAAATGACCTCAAAACAAACCTTCCACAGCCTACAAAACAATTTATATTGGGCTTTTATCCTTTGACATGCAATATGATTATAAATGCATGACCATGATACTGTTTATTAATTTTCTTGAAGATAATTCAGTTAACATTAACTCATGCACAAATATACCATGAAATTCCTTTTTCCTTATATATACAGTGGCGTCTCATAACAGTGTAAATAATATGGTGATGAATAATGAAAATTACAGCATATTAGATAATGAAGATTCCAGTGATAATGATATAGATGAAAAAAGTGTATTATCAGCAGCGACGATAAATAATTCACAGGCGTCTCTACATAATGTTGAAGATGACTTCGTTGTATTTTATAACTGTAGATTCAATAAACATGGTAAGAGGGCCTTTGAATCATTTATAAAATCATCTCTTTTAAATAAAATAAAAAGTTAGAATTTCATTTGAGTAATTCGTTTGAAATAATCACTAAAGACAGTATTATGCCGAGGTTATCCACGTCATTTTCAGTATTCATTACGTCGTACTTAGCATTTCCAGTGTAGGGGTACTGAGAGATAAAGTGTAATTACTTTCAAAGATTTCATCGCGAACCTTAACTTTAATGCAAATAACCAAGTGAATGGAGAAATGACCGGAAGTACGTGATGCAACACATTTATTATTCAAAGCTTGGTTCAATAAGTAAATTGTAATAAGTCAATTAATTTATTTCTGATTAATAGTCAACCTTATTGTTTTTATTATTCGTTGATAATACCTCTTGTAAATTTATACGAAATGTATTGAATAACTTTTAATTCATATTATGCATTACGCTTCTAATATTATTGTAAATTTGTTTACATAAATTAGCATACAGTACTTATCGGTCTCCGGGATACAGGAAATATGCTAAAGAAGAGTAAAAGTGCATTGTGCTCATAAATCCCTCCAAATTTACTACTTATCATTATGTTTAAAGCATCCTGTGTAATGTGAATTTTGTGACCGGTCGCTACTTAGTGACCGTTCAATTTAACTACCTCATTCCTACTGGGGGTTGGTCGCCGCCTAAATAACTTAGTAGAAAATCTTCAGATCTTCTTTTTTTAACTAAGGTCAGCCAGTGGTATCGAACTGCGAATACGAAAATTGCTTGAATCTATAAACTAATCTTGAAATTCTGTTTATGACATTTGTAAAAAGTTTACTTTTCACCCACGTAAACGCAGTCAACTAGGTATTTTTTCACGAAGCCATTTATATAATCACTGATGATCCAACATTATTAGTCACAGCATTCTTTGTGTTTGAAGTTAATACGTTTGAGAACAAATTTTAAACATATCAAGGCTTACGGTTTTCCACCTTTTGTGACTATTAGTTCGCTAGTTCTTTTAACCTACCTTGATTAGGATTCATGCAAATAGTATGATTTAATTACTTTTCTTAACTTTTAGATGATGAATACATGGATAAGGAGGAAAATAATGACGAAAATTTACTAAATAAGTGGTTAGATGTATTTGATTCTGATGTCAAAATATTGGTGAGAGACTGTTATTATAACAGTTATATAACAGTAAACTGAGTTAACTACTTACATTTTATCTTCTCACTATATGCCCTGTAATAAACAAATCCTTTCTTACAGGGGAACATGTGGTAGCAATATACAAAAGTGATGATAAACTTT
Source organism: Schistosoma japonicum (assembly GCA_025215515.1). Classification (NCBI taxonomy): domain Eukaryota; kingdom Metazoa; phylum Platyhelminthes; class Trematoda; order Strigeidida; family Schistosomatidae; genus Schistosoma; species Schistosoma japonicum. The sequence goes on along the minus strand of CM046069.1, from coordinate 42,840,080 downwards.
CTTAAAACAAATTCAGAATTACACTTTATGAATAATCCCGTTTAGCTTCAACACCGTCTCAAGGAAAGTATAAATATACTGAATGCGATACCAAGATTGAATGACAAATTACTTAAGTTTTCCATCTATTTGTGTAGCTAACTGTTTAACTGCTCATGTTGTGCAACTTATGCTGATAAATACTCTAGAAATTTACTCCTCCGTGCTCACGAGCACTCACAACATAGTTGAGTAAGAATGTTGTGAGAAACACACCAATAATACTATATTAGTCCAATTACTTCAAACGAGTAATACAACTAACTTAAGCACACCGTTTACAGTAATCTGCCGTGCGATTAATTGTGTGAACATCAGTTAAACTCAATGTCCTTCAAAACAGCAGAATCAATAGCTGCTTGGGTTAAAATAATTAGGACTTTGAATATAAAGAAAGTCCTTTCAACCTCTTATTTTGCCATAGCCAACTAAATATCCAACAAGCGATTATTCACCCCATTTACAGAATCACTTAAAGGAACTTATATATATATATATATATATATATATATATATATATATATATATATATATATATATATATATATATATATAGCTTTCTTTCTTTTTGCTTCCGAAACGTAAGTCCGTCTTATCCAAATAATATTATCTTCGTTTCTATCGTACACATATTTCATCATCATTATTATGTAAACACATTGAATTTGATTATCACAGACACAAATAATATAATTTTTTAGATTATTCACATATGACGTAACTTTTTAAGCAAATATGTATCATTATTTTTATTATTGCTAGACGTGTACAAATGTGACGAATTTGTGTTTTCTACTAATTTGTAGATTCTTAATTGATATCATTCTATGCAACACTCAAATACTTGGTTTGATTGTAATTACATCACCCTCATGTTACCCATATATAATTACTGTATTAATAATCTTATTATTCCAGTTGCTGTAAACATTATATGTTCATCATTATTGCGACGTTAACATTTGTACTTTATAATCAACCTTAAATTCATATGCAGTAATCCCTTATCTAAATGATGTATTACCCCAAACTTGGTTACTTATTTTATGATTAACAAGTAGGATTCCTAATTATAAGACCTGAAGAGAATTTATCGAAGATAATATTCTTCTTCCGAACATCTTTGTTTTAATACTTATCATAGCTTTTTCATTTTATATAACATTGATTTAGAGACAAGTATATCTCAAACAAGTACACCATTAAACGTGGGCAATGAATGATTACCCAAAGGTTTGTGTATGAGTTAACTCCTAGGTAATTAATAAAAGAACCAAGCGATATACTAAAAGAAGTCGAATGAAGACTGGAAGGTTAAATCACACACTGAATTATGTAAAATTGTCCACTCGTATTTTATCTATCATAAAATTGAGTGTTTCATCATAATCAGAATTGGTTATAAAATGTGCCTTCATATACAAACAGTTAATATTTCAAGCTTAGCAAGTAGTTAGCTACCACTGTTAATTTTGTTACAATACTATCATACAACTTTCGTGTTTGCTCTGCCAACGCTTGTCGTGCCAAATGCCTCCTAAGTTACATTATGAAATTACTCGTTTATAGTATTATATTTTACTTATCTTCTTTGGCAATCAGACAAGTAACTCACATATAATGAAAATTCACCTAACCTAGAATTTAAGCACCCACGATTCATTGCATTTGAAAAGACTAACAATATGCCAGAACCCCATTCCATTATATATATATATATATATATATATATATATATATATATATCTGAAAATCATTATCTCTTTTTGTAGTTGGTACATTATGATATAAAATACTCGAACTGTGGTTTAGGCATTGGAATTGAAGATACTGTAGAAAGTGACGACTTATTTGGTGAAAGTCAACACCATCATTATATAGTAGAAATTAATCCGGAAGGGCCTATTGGCAAAGATGGAACACTTTCAATCGGGGATGAGTTACTAGAGGTTAGATATTATTTATTGCTTCTTGGTGTTTAAAATACCTGTACAGAATTGAAAACATTATTGAAAACATTATCACTGTGTTAATTATTATACTTTATTAGAAATCTATAAGCTAGAGGTTATTCGTCAATGTGCATAGTATAGACAAAATGACAGTTAGCTAATTTATCCTGAGTTTCACAATACTGCATTCGTTTGAAATTATTAGATAAGTAGGCCGTAACAGCTACAGTGAAGTATGGTGTCTTAGTAAATACATCAAAAATATTAGAAGTATAACGTCATGTTGTTTTGTGAGTTTATGATATCGTTACCATAAAGAAGGATAACATTCTAGGTCCCAAATGTATCAGATTGACTTTCCCGAAGATTTTAGAATAAAAAATTCGCAAAATGTCTGATCTATTTCACTTTTTAGAAACTATCGCCAATCAGTGTTTTTACTTAGATCTTTGTTCATAATAGTATTTAAAGCAAAATCAAGGATAATTTATCCGACTAACGCTAATTTTTGATGGTATCATTTACTGAAACTGTCTAGTTATATTTGTGCCTATTCAACATACGCAGTAGTCTGTCAAAATTGTATAAGGCATTGTGTCATTAAGTGTTTCAAATTGTCATGAAGCTTGTGCGACAATTTGACAATTAAATAAAAAGAAGTAAGTTGCTTACAGTTCAAAAGTATTGTAGTTCATTCTTTACCTGTCAAACGTGAAGTGAAAAATGTGAAAGTAAAAATGACTACTACGCAGTAACTAAGAAAATTTGGAAACTAAGTAATTATAGCTGATTACTATGAAAGAAAAATTAGTGTTATAGACCATGCTGAGATGAGAGGCCATATACACTTATTTCGCATGCAGATTTTAGGTTTGGACCATTAAATAGCTAAAGCTTTTGCAGAAGACGTTTTTTATTTTACATTTTCTTTGAGTTAGGTCTTTTGACGGTGAAGAAAATTGTGGCTATTCGGCTTGATAGGATGTTTTAGAATAGAAAAGTTGGATTTTTGAATCCTTTTTCTGAAGGCCGTGTCAGGCAAAGTCCTAAGATGAGCTAAAAAAGCATTTACCTTGTACTACAAATCCAACCCACCCCTATGGAATTAATTAATCATACTGGGTACTGATTTGTAGAATTGTTATTATTTCATTGCAATTTTTTATTTTAATTCATTTCAGTCATTTCCAGTTTGTATTTCTTTATTATCAATCATTAGTACTTTTTCTCATTATAGTAAATTTATAAAAATTGTCCATGTAATCTAAATTAGCAGAGGCTCTATCAGTCGAATAAAATCTAAAAAAAAGTGAAATGAATGCGATGGATCACTGCAATTTTCAACGTTTTTACTGTACGCAGTTGCGTATCACTCTTGATGATTCTCGTTTACTGAATTCACAGTCGTCAAACTAGAATTCCCGGGGTTTATTTTGGAATCAGTAGCCTGATAGGGCACGATTAATTTTCTGTTAAAAGATTTGTTGAAAATAATTCAAATCCAATCTTTCTCCTCACAAATTGATACTGGCCGGGGGGAACCGCTAAAACGTTTTGAGCTGTAGTTACTTGTCGCCTCCTAATTTGGTACTCTTAAGCATTTAACTATTCTTTGATAATCCAATCACTAATTGTTATGCGAAATCTTTGTATATTACAATTATTTGTACCTTTACAATATTAGCGATTATCAATCTACTTGTTTCATATATTTTAGATCAATCATGTCACTCTTGTTAAGAAGGATAATTCAGAGATCTCTAGTATTTTTAATACTATCCCTTCTGAAGGATATTTGATATGTGCACATTTCCCAAGTGAATCTCAACCAAGTAATGCAATAGTGGATAATGAAGACGATGAGTTGGTTTTAGCTAGTGTTGTTCCATTTACTCGAACTTTAAGTGATGGTGAGATTCCTGTTGCGGATTTCAGTGAGGTTTCGAATAGTGACCAACAGGACGAAACATGTTCACGAAGTAGGTATGCCATAACGCTAGACTCATTAAACACTGATGATGTAACTGATCATCACTCGGGATCTGATATTGATGACAGCCGGCATCCAATAAAATTGTTAACTATTACTAATCCTGGTTCACGTAATCATAGCTCCAGTTATGAAATGCTAACAGAGGATAATGAAACTGATAAAACGGTATGTTTTTTTTGAAATTTCTTCTGTGACTTTGGAATGCACTCTTAATAATTATCATATTGTTACGGTTTACAATTTGTTTTCAGCTAGAAAAATAAGGAAAGTTAAGTACTGACTTGTCGAAAAATTTTACTTCACAGTTAGGTTAATTAAATACAGGGTCTAAGATTGCAAGCTAAATTCAATACATTCTTATTGATAACGAAGTTTAGCTCTCAGCTATTTCGTACTGACATTTAAAACGAAGAAAAGATATGCAACTAATTGGGAAACTCAAATATGTGAATTGGCATATAAAATGTTATGTGAAGTATTGATTTTAATTAGATTTATTCTTATGATTATTATAGTTGTAGTGTTTTCAGCTGCTTTAGTGAAAGATCAATGTTAGATTTTTTATGCAAAGTTAACATTTCACTTCAACTACAGCGTGATACCACCTCCGGAAATGCACTGCCTTCCCAACGTAGATTGTCTCTTTATGTTGTATTGAATCGATTGTCTACATCCTTTTAAAATTTTCAGTGCTCAACTTACTTATTCTATTCCTTTAAAGTGTTTTACTTTTCCAAAATGCTTGAGAAGTTTCTCTCAATACACAATAGAATAATTTTTGACATAGAAACAAAGTCATCTAACCTTATCTAAAATTTTCTCCACTCATTTGATATATATTTGATTTAACCATTTACAGAATTTACATCATTACAGTCATATGCGATGTAAAACTTGACACATGGATACAGGTCTAAGTCGACATATTACATTAACACGATGAGATCCCATTAACATGAGTAATAATACGACATAGTTCAGGCAGAAGGAATGAAATAATGGGGTGTATGAAAGAGTAATAGAAATTAAGATAAAGAAGATAAAAAATGAATACATTTGCACCACGTTATATAACCATTGGTTGCAAAAGTCACGCGGACCCAAACCGAAAAGTTTGCTAGGACCAACAGTCAATGACTTCATGAACTAATATCGCGTTTTGGTTTGATTGTCCATACCTTTTGTTCATCCTATTCCTACTCCAGCCAACATAGTGAGACTCTATTTGTAATACATGTCCTAACTAATTCAGTCGATGATGGTTCATAACTCCATTCGCTGAATTGCCAACTCTCTACAGTACTCTATGCCTGACATCAATATTGCTCACTTAGTCATCCTTAGATATGAGAGTGATGTTTCAAAGACAACTATGATCAAATACCTAAAGTCTATGTATATCCTTTTTGTTTGTGGTGTGTTTCACACATATGTTAATGCTGATCTACTACTGTGCAATATACTCAGCCTTTCGATAAGAGACGGATATCATACCTATGCCGCAGGTGACAAAAGTTGATAAAAGCCAGACAAACTTTCTGAATACTAGCTGAAATTTCATCACACACCTGCCCGATAGAGGTGACGAGACATCAACGATAACTGAAGTGGTTATCGCTTCACCCTCCACGACCAATCTAGGTGATGACATATACCAGTCCTTAAGTATTATTTTACATTTAGAAGACGAGAAACATATTTCAGATATGGTCACATTGTTACTTCATGAGCACACAAGATTGCACACTCTCAGCATCCTCATCAAATAAGATTATATTATCTTCATATTCTAAATCGATAAGTGAGCCTCATGGTAGGAGGTCGATTTCTGTAAATTTAGATGAAAGTATGAGATTTAAGAGTCTATGTATAATGAAATTAAGTGAAAATGAGGTAAAGGCAAACAAGAAACACCACTTGAGACTGACAATTCCAACGTCAGTTTGCTATTAGATCTGACTAGACCAGTAATATTTGAGTAAAGTTCCTTCATTAGGTATATATACTTTTAAGTTAGACATTTTTATTAAAAAAACACTGCCACACTACTTTCCGATCTATATAGTTTATGGCTGTTATAAAGCTATGAGATAACACTATTGTCTGATGTCGATAAATATGCCTGTTATTAATTTTGATAGAGGGTAAATAACTGATCAATCTCTTCTTGCCCATATCTGAAAATGTCCTAGTTTTTGAGAGTTTCCTATTCCCTTTCTTGAAGCAAACGGTGGATGATTATAAAGGCTAATATTTTAGACAATATATTAGCCAAACTGACTCCTCTGTGGTTGTCACAAGAAAATTTTTGTCCCTTCTTATAAAGAGAACAATCAGGCATCGAGATTATTTAGGTGGGATTAAAGTCAGCTTCAAGACTCTAGCTGATATATCAATCAATCCACATTATAAAGCTGGAACACCATCTGTAGCCGACCTATCTGGTCCTACTACTTTACCTAACTTCAGATTACTTACAATAATTCCAACCTCCTTATCAGTTGGGGGTGGGCATGTATCAGTTTCCCTCTGAAGTAGTTTAGAGATAGCCGATAACTGAAGGAAAACTCAAAGCTAATTGAGCTGTACATGTCTATCTAATTATGTGAGCAAGGAGGACCACGGATCGATAAGTTTCCTAAAAAGTTTGATTAATAGATGACTTTCTTATGCCGGTTTTCTTAGTGAGTCGATCTAGATGTCCAGCACTACCTGCATCCCCTTCCATCGCTTTTGCTTTTGTTGCCAACATATTAAAAGTAAATTTTTTTAAAATTTAACCCGCTCTAAGAATAGAATTTTAGATTTTTTAGTACTTTCGCTTATGTGTAGTTCCCTTGAATTAAATTTCGCCATTATTAAATTATTTGCTAAATTTATTCGAATGGAATTCAATTACTATAAGGGAAAAATTTAAATTATATAGATGCATTAGCCTATTCATTTATAATTATGGACCTTTATCCTAAATCTAAGAAATATTGTCAATCTAACGGTTAAGTCTTCTATGACTTCTGTGTTGACGTGGCACAGTCATTGTACATATTCTCACTTTTCCAGTTACAACATCTGGTGGTCGAAATAAGATGTTAGAATGAATAAAGTTGTTTCGCACAATTACTGGTAATAAGCTTTCTTAAAAGCTAAACGTGCATTTTAATAATTTACACAAATCATTTTTTATCTCATTTGATCTCCACAAATGCACATTAATAAGAGTGATTTTCGCCTAATATCATAATAAACTACCGGATTCACTTCAGAGTAAATAGTGTTGACATACATTTTAACCAAATATTATTGTAAGATATCTCATTTGTAGGTTATCGTAGTTATCATGGAACCAACAGGTGCAGCAGTTCATACATCCGATGAAAATAATGATTGAATATTCTTTATTTTGTTAGTAAGTTAAACGGAATATCACGTGACACAGTTTGTGATATCGTACCACTTTACTTAAAACTGTCAAATTTTTAAAGATTTATCAAATGCTTCATTACAATTTAGTATTCTTGCTAGAATTTTCGTCAACTTCGCGCCAAACCAGAATTCTAAGTTTGCTCAATTGTATAACACGTTGACTGAACTGCTTAGGGGCAGCTCTTTTAAGCAACTTGTTACTTATTTCATTTGTACAGTGACTATTTCCATTATAAAAATTTATGTTTATCTTAATCAGATAACTGAAAACAATAAATCTGAAACGGATAGGGATAAAATGATGATAGATGATCACAAATCAACTGAATTAACAACAAATGACTCTCTACAACGTCTTCCAATGGCTGCTAAGTTAGTGAAATGCACAGAAAGTTTGCCTTCTAATAAATCGTCAACTCAGTTGTTGAATATAATTCCGAAAACAAACAACGTATCTCATCACGACATGATCCGATTGAATGAAATACCTAAACAAAATGATGATTGCGAAGCATTAACTGTTAAAGTTTTGAAGAAAGCCGGTGAAATACTTGGTAAGATATATACAACTAACTAATTATTTAATACTTATGAAGCCAAGTTTAGAGCCGAAATAGATAGACAATCAGTTAGATGAAAAAATAGGAATAAGTATATTTTCACTGATTACACGTCTCTTGGTTGAAACAACCTCTCATGATAAGATGATTATCACTGTTATATCAGTGGTTTTTAATGATTTTTCGAGGTCCTACATATGTACAGTTGTATAAATGAAGACTGATATTTTCAAGTATTTTCATAACATTCGACTTGATTTATAATTTCATCGAGTTCACTGCTGACACAACTGTCCTTGGTTCTATCCATAATAATGTAGTGGTTATCCACTGTTAAGGTGTAATGAACTAATATAAACTAGTTTACAGAAACTAAACTAAAAATAAACTATCCCCATAACCTAACGTAACCCCCTATCTTTTTTTAAATCACCATACAGTATAGGTAACTGTTAATTAAGAACTTAAGGATAACTTTTCGGATCCTATAAACATTCGTGAAGTATTCTGAAACAATATTATGTGACCATACGTGTATGTTTGAATTGTATGACTGAATACACATCAGTAGAAAGCCCTACATTTTTACTGACAATGTTACCATTCTCATTTGAGTGTTTTTGACAAATGTAATCATCACTACATTTCAAATATCAAGCATTCATATTTTTTCTAAAAGGTTGAAGTCAGTCGACAAGTCCTGTACCCGTCTTCAATGCTAGTTAGGATCTGCCATTTAGGCTTGTTTGTAGTCTTGCTGGATGTGAAGCTTCTTGGAGTCTTAACTACTGAAAGTATTGTTGATGGTATTGAGTTCTTTAAGCAGAAAGGGGTTTATTGCGGTGGTATCATCGATGTCCCGTACAACAAAAAAGTTAACTAAAAGTGATTTTGAATATCAGTTACGTTATTCGATACTTCTCATCTCGTAAGAATAAAACAAATAAGTATTTTCAGTGGTCGATATAACCAATTACTTAAAATGATCCTGATATATGAAAATGTGTCCACAGTCAGCAAGAGTATGAGATGGCAATCCACTTGTTATAAATTGTCATTACTTATAATTATTGTAAAATAAGAGAATTCACTCAATAAAGTGCAATTTTTATACATATTTATTACTACATTATAAAATATAATTATGAGGATTACGTTTCAGGTTTAGAACTGGAATTAGAAAATGGGGATGAAAAAGGTATTACGCTTGCACATATTACTCCGGAAAGTCCAGTAGATCGTTTAAAATATTGGAATCAGTACAAATCTATGGAAAATATTCAAGTCCAGTCTCCTTATTTAAAACATCCAGAACAACCATGTGTTAATACTCATCGATTACGTATTCCTACAGCTGGTGATCGAATTTTAAGTGTATCTGAATATAATTTTCAAAATATGTCAGCTTTCACAGCTTTAAGACTATTACGAAAATTAATTTCTTACTCTGGTTTTATAAAGTAAGTTATTAGAATGATCTGTTACAGACTGTCCTTTTTATGAACTATTCACCTTTCATTCTGACTGGAAAGAGATGAATCTTCTTGGGAATTTTACGCCTAGTAGTTACTCATTTTTTAAAGTATACCCTGAATTCGTACTAATAGCGCACTAATAGTAGGATATTTGGAAGCAGAAAATTAAGATTTCGTTTATATTTACCACTAGGAAACAAATGAAATGTTGATGGTACTGGATATTATTTTTAAAAGCTCTTAGTCAGGGTATGTAATCGATTCAAAGATCATAGAATAATCAGTCTGTCTTTCCAATACATTATCCACCTATAGGCAATTTTTCTTTTTGAATTTAATACTACTTTAATTACAATCGTGAAATTGTCATGATCACTTAACTGTCTAAAAGTATATGCGTATATCGTTGCAATGACAGATATGTTCAACTTAGTCATCAGGTAATTTACATAGTAGCCGGAGAGATGTGACGACTTAATCAGTTATAGTTTGCACTATACAAAATGTCACTTGATAGATCATATATATATATATATATATATATATATATATATATATATATTGGTCCGAAAACGTGTTCAAAGATATGCTGGGTGGGGTGTAGTACGGACATGGACGTTAATACTGTGGTTTTTGTATTCATATTGTTAATGTGCACAAATAAAGTAATTTCACAGTGCTGGTTAGAAGAAAGAGTATTTTTATTTGTATATTGAAATTCAGGACGATAAATTTGCAGACACCAAACTAGTATATGATTGTGTTCGGGAAAATGTGTTCTACTGCTAATAGTTTGCTTCAAACCATAGGCACAAATTTTCCAGTACAAGTGAGCAATAAATAGTATTCACAGTCACTCCAGATGGACTCTTGGTGAGTAAATGAACCGTTTTTTCACTAATACTTTTACTAACTGCATGTACCATACAGTGTCGTCTGAGATATTCACAACACATTTCTCATGCTTCAGTAAATATGAGGTAGTAAATCCAATCAATTTGCAGAAATATTGCTGGGGTAAGTTTTGATCAGTTGTTGAAAACAAGGAATACGATTTTGAATTTCTTAAATTAATTACGTTGCCGACGGGAAAACACTTATGATGCTACTTCCCTCTCCTTTCTGTTAATCAACGTAATCACATATAATCATTCTATATACTCTATTACAATAAAATCTGTTTCAAGGTATTTTCATGCAAATTTACCTTACACCTAATTGTCTTTAAACAATAGTTAATATTGAACATAATTGTTTGTTTCATTATCTACAAACAACACAAGAAATTTTGATTGTTTATTTATTTACTAACTAATTAAATGGTGAAAAAGGAAATGCTAAAATGGAAATTTTTCTCGTTGTTGAAAAAGGAGATCGCTGGAATTGTTACTATGAAATTGGTTAATATTAATTGTATTTGTTTAGAGGAACTAACTTTTATTCCCGCTGTCCAACTTGGTGTTTGTTCACGTGTTTATTTGATTTGCCTTTCCATTATTCAATTATTCACTTTTCATAGCGAAGCAAAAATCAATGTCAACGTAAACTTGTATCTGTACATATTGCATGAGTTTATGTGTATGTGTGTAAGTATAGATACGAAATTAAGCAGAAAAGAAGTTATTAATTACAATTTTATTCTCTTACCTGCTTAAATTATTCTCTCTTTTTCTTTTTAATGTTTTTCTAACTAACTTAAGCAAAAATTAGTTGAATGAATGTGTTAACAAAACAAATAACAAAAGTCTATAAACAGATCGATTTTGCCTATTTTTCTGTTTGAGACTAATAATGGTCAGATTAGTGATTATTATAATTATAATAGAAAATCTAGAATGCATATATAAATAAAAAAAAATTGATTTTATCCACGCCAATGGAAGTTAAAATAAATAGATTTGTTACGGAAATACAATGATTCTGTATATGTGTATGCGTGTGTAATAGAATAACTTTTATCACTATCGATTATTTAGTAGGGATTATATTAATGAATTAATACAAGAAAAGGGTTTCTTCATGTTTCGCTAAAGTAGTTGAAATCATAGGACTAAAACCTGAATTATGCATTTTAGAGAAATGTACCTAACAATTTCAGATCTTACAGGCCATAATTAATTAACTTGATTACCGTCCTTTTAATTGAATTTTGTTTTCTAATTCTACCTAGTTATTTATTAAATCTACCCAGTTTAAAATATTATCATATTCTTTATTTAATCTTTAATTTCCCATATGTTTTGTTTTGTGCAAATCCTTTATATATTTTATTTAATGATCATTAGGTAATCAGCCATTGTTGATCCCAAACACCAATGTATTTAGACCATCTTATAAACTATCGCATATATATATATATATATATATATATTCACATTCAGACTCACTGGAAACGTTTTAGTAAATTACTCGGTCACTGTTTTTGATTATCCAACATCTCATCATCACATAATTTTATTATTTTATTCACTGTGACATATTCAGTATTAAACTTAATTATTATTAATCTAATTCAACTATCGCTTTTCGTTTCGTTCCGAATCATAAAACAAATTATTTTTTATGAAATCAATAATATTCTATGTAAATATGGTAACATGAGGTGTCGTGGAGACAACTGTAATATGTCATTTTTATGAGCTTTCATGACCGTAACTGTTATTTTACTTAAATGAATTCCGTAAGGTAGAGTATAAGATGGATAGTATAAAGCACTTTCTATTGTTTCAACGTCAGATTATCTGTGAAGATTCTTTTCTTCATGAACTAATGCCCACTGGTTTAATCAACAAAAATAAAGTAATATATATAAAAAAATTTCAATTTATTTTGTGTGTATATCTTAGATGAATGTGGAACACAATTCAGTGTAGCATGAAATTATTCCAAGTACCATCTTTTTTCTCACTTGTTTGTATTTAGTTATCGTTTCGGTAATTGATCTAAACAAAATTCTCTGTACTTAATAAGCTTTTTCGCAACAAAATATTGGAAAATGGGAACTAACTTTGAAAGATACAATTAACACTTCTATCAAGTGACCTACCATAGTTAATTGTTGCTTTTACTAAATAACTTATACTAATGTGTTTCATTTCTTTAACTAGAAACCCTGTATATAAAAGTGACAAACATGTAATTTAGTTAAATACCTGTTCTAAAGATTCCTGAATATATCACCATTGCGTAATAATCTGGCTGATATTACAGTATTACAATTTTATCAGCAATCTAAAGTTAATTAATGATTATTATGCTGAGTTAGGTTAACGGTTTATATTGTAGGACACAGTTGAGACTAATGGGCCTAAAGCTAACTTTGAGTACATTTCACATACTTTATGTTCAGTAAGCAATGAAGATAAATTCTAAGATTTCTAACCCTAAGCTTGGTAAAAATTTCGAAGGCATCATACATTTTAAATATCAGTAATTATCAGTAATCTCCATACTTTCGACTTAGCTGTTTTAGTCATATTATAACTATGAATGGGGATCATATACCGCCCAATGAATGATTAATTCGCCAATAAGTGTAATATGATTAACATTCAAGAAACAAAGGCCTTATCATATTCAAGTGCAATATATTGTCGAAATAATTTTATTGCACAAAATTCATTTATTTTCCAAAATAATATGCTCATAATCAGTAATAAATAACAATACTAATTTTGTCTCACATTTCACAAAAACTACTTTGATATGATAAGATTAGTCAGTAGTATTGAAGATACACTTGAATTGTTAGATTAACCTCAGGGCGTGGTCATCATCAGATCATATTTTGTCACTTGTGTGTTCTCTAAATAGATGCTTAGAATACTTTACGCAATACTTTACATTTCTTCCTCTGTGGATTATGTTCAGATTAAATATTAGCATTAGTGAAAAACAATAAACAGTAAAATATGATATGCAATAAAACATCAACTAAGAAAGATTATATATATATATATATATATATATATATATATATATATATATCATAAGATATCTGTAGTCATTTCAGGAGTCCTTATTTTATAATATAGAAAACAACGGTCTCAAATGAAATATACATAACTGTATAAACATTAGTTAAATCGCTATTATACATCAGAGTCAGCAAGCATCTTACCGATTTCGTGACAAGAAAATGGCAATTTAGATCCAATTACCCACCTAAATTACGATGACAAGTGTCGAAATACATACAGACTTCTAAATTTTACTAAAATTTAGTCAAGTAAGTTCTGATAAATATATCGAAAGCTTTTAAGATAAATTCTTTTGTACTATTTTTGAACCAGTGATAATCACTGTATTTCAGTTTATAAAATGAATCCATTATATTTTAATGAATATATTTAATGTAACTGGGAAACTAAAAATGTTAATGTGAACTGAAATACTCTGCTGTTTTTGTTTTTAAAGTTAGTATAGACAGAATCATCTGTTGTCAAGTTTCATAGGTATAGTCGATACAAGTACAAATTATATTTTGCTGTGTTTTATGAATATAAGTGAATATTATTGCGTAAACTTTTTCACTAGACGTTCAGATACAAATGAGTACTATGAAAATCGGCAAGAGAACAGATGATTAATGGTATCATGTTATTATATGTTTGTCGTGAAATATTTCGTTGCATACTTTATTCATTGTGTAGTCTACGTATTAGTGAGTGAGATTTATTAGCGAAATACTCAAAAGCATAATTTCTATTCACTTCCTCCTCCTTCAACATACACACAAACATACATTTTTGCAATGTAGTTGAATGTGTTGTATGATAATGTTTAGTGCGCACGTGTTTACTTTACTAATATATAACCATGTGAATATTTTTCTAATCGACCTTAGCGTGTTTTTAAGAAAACAACAATATTTATGATAAAGTGCCATAAAATTAAAGTTACTCTTATTCAGTTGAGTTGTGAACCAGGGTAAATTATGCTTTCATATTTTCAGTGAACAAAATTTATATTGACTGTGTTCTTAATTGTCCTTTATGTTGTATTACTGCAATGGCAACAGTATCTGAAAGAACCTCTGTTAAGAAGTTATACACTAATCTTTAATGTAAATAAGTATTTTATTGAGTTTGTGACATTGTAAGTTTCAGTGAATATGTTCGTCAGTTGTTTAATACTTCCATTATTCATTTTTTCGCTCTTAAGAGTTAATTTTGTTTAGTAAATTGATGAAAGTTCTTTTGTTTTCTGTTTTGTTTATATTTCGTTCAACAGAATCACTTTCATACCACGTGAATTTTATGAAGGCGAAAGTCAAGTGAAATACAATAACCATTCAAAATTGTTCCCATCAGAACCAAATTTAAATGTTAATTGAATAACAGTTGAGCTTTGAATTAGGAATTCCTATACAAACTATTTTTCATTTAATTTCACTTAATCATTCCATTTTAGTTTATTTAACTCTTAAGTTACTGTATACCTTATATTTTTCACAATGAATACTGTCACTTCTTTCTGTACAACCCAACATCGTCAGAATGAGCATAACACACTTCCTCCTATTTTATTACCGAAACCATTTCAACGAAATGGTTCATTTGATAATTGTTCGGTGAATGATATTGAAAGCAACTATCAATTTTTAAAGCCACAAATCTCTTCACAAGTAACCAATTCATATATTCAACATTATAATTACTTTCCTAAACCATTTATCTCTAATCAAAGTGTTAATAATAATATTAATAGCAATCAATTGATGCAATTAAATAAACAATCATTTTCATTTAATGATTCATGTAAATCAAATAGTTCTAAATTAAGTCATCCATTCAGGTCAGTGAAGCTTTTAATTGACTGTTGATGTCGTCGTTAGCATCAGTCATTTATAAATAGGTTTTTACTCACACTTTTTTTACTAACTATTTATTGTATGTTGTCCTATTTAAAACTTGTTTACACACTTTTTAACTTTTTGTAGTTTATTTGAGAAAAACAATTTGTGGTTTGCGGAATCACAAATAAAAGGTTCAAATTTCATTGATTTTTACTTCTCGTGATATGATCATGATCAGTGACTCGATTCAAATGTCCTTTCCCTTAACAGAAACCTTGCATACTGTGTAGCCGCTGGTTATATTTCATCTTTTGGCTGTGACGTATGGGGTTGGAAAGTAAAGGACAGTTATTAGAAACTGATATACACTTAGATGTCACCAAACTGTTGATGAAATTTTGCAGAACCATAAAGAAAATATAATGGTATAGTTATGCATAGGATATTATTGGATAATTTTTATATAATTAACGAGGCTTTGGAACTTTAATGGTTTTCATAGTGAAAACGTTTGTCACCTCTGACCATATAACCTGTGAGTGGGTATTCACTTGTGATTCACATAAATTTTGAAGGTATCTGGCAGAAATCACAACATTTTAGTCCGCATCATGTGGAACGGCGTAAATTTTTCGTTAAGAGTTTGCGGGTAACTGAGACTAACATACGATAACTTTATGTCCAATCACCTAAAATTGGTTAAAATAAAGTAGCCTTATTTCCTCCGTATTTCGCAATTCAGCTAAACTGATAATTACTGACTCACTAGTGACCTACTTCAAGATATCAATAAACTTCTAGAGCAGATTCCTGACTTGAGGAATTCACACTACTAAGCATAAGACGATTATCGTTAATGACACTGCACTATCATTGGTTTACATCAGAATTTGATTACTATAAGTATCCAACTACACTTATTAAATGTTTGCTGCCAGGTCTAAAGTCTATAGTTTCTATCCACAATTAGATTGTAGCTACACACCACTGAATAGTCCTACACTATGGTAAAAATTGCATTACTGCTGGTGCTTAGTTTTAAGGTTCGTTCTTTAAACCCCACTGATAAACGACCATTAATTGAATTTAGTTATACTAATCAAGATAAAGATACAGTAGATAAAAATGGTCGCTTATCGCCTTATATGGTAAAACTAATAGTTGGAACTATGATTCGATAAAAATTCGATTGAATGGTCTAAATCTATTATGTTCATCACAATTTCTCAGTTATTCGTGTTCGATTCTGTTTTGACTCTTGGGTACTTATTATTGAGTAGTTCTCAAGTAGTAAACGCGTTTTAAAAAATTGATTATTTGAACATTTTTATACTCACTATCATGAGGTACAACCAACAATTTGCTTATTTAAGAAGCGTATAACTCTCATCAATTAGTTTAGCTTAGTAAATAAATAACAGCCTATTGCAACTATTATGAAATTCGACAATCAGCAAATAATTTCTCGTCTTTTTTTACTTTCTGTAAAACTACATGAAACGAACATTAAATTGGAAAGTGTTATTTTAAAGGCTAAATTTAACAACAAAACAAAACTTCATACAATTAGTTTGTTTGTTATTCGTCCTTCAAGCAAAAGGAAGAAACTCTTTCACATGAAATGAATTCCTACCTTTTGTCTATTGTAAATCTTCCACAAAACATTGATGTTATTCTACATAAATTTTTGAAAAGATGTAAAAATCATTCACTCCAAAGGCACATACGTCAACCATAAAACTTCGATTTATTTATCTTGAATTAAAGGGGGGGGACAAACAATTTGTGACGTAATTAACTATAGTAAATATGTGTAAATCGTTGTAACTAAAGTGCGTATAACAACACGGAATAACAATTACAAAGATTAGTTCTATGGTAACCATGTGATTAGGGACAAAAGTAATAACTTAGAAACGCAATTTAGATTACTACTTATTAGATCGATAATTGTCGTCATACTAAAAAGATGGATAAGATTTGTAGCCTAGCTGATGCTTTTGGTTATGATTGTTTAGCTGTAGAATACACATTGTCTTGGACAGCATCATCAGCATTTATTATTCCTACTTTCGTTGAGTTTCTTTCACATCACATCGTTATTTCCCAGCTATCACAAGCCGCTAGATACAAGTATCTTTAATCAAATTTATTACTTAGTTGTTATCAGTTTCATTGGAGTGTTTGTATGTATATCTCTTCACTTATTTTCATTTATTATTTAGGTCATCGAACTCTAGATGTTTTTTTCAGAATTAAGCTCGAAAATTACCGATGGATTAATCAGTTTTTAGAATTTTGATTTTAAATGTGAAGACTAGCTACCCTGCTGACTACAGACACACTTGAAGTAATTGTTATTTTTCGTTAAAACAACGTCGTAAAAATAACATGCTCGACTGAATAAAGTGTAAATCAAATATTATCTGTGTCAGGTTGACTTTTTATGTCCAGAGCTGTCGGAAATAAAATTTAGTAATTACGAAACAATCTTTACTAAAGTAATAAAAAAACGAAGAAACATTGCAGCAGAAATCTTTATAAAAACATTCAGAATACAAATGAAGAATCGAAAAGTAAACTAGATCAAAGTATATACGTAATTCATATGATTCTCGAAATATTTTGTTTGGTTTTAATATGATGCAAATATCCAATCTTTCTGGGTAAACGGGTAACTGAATCTCATGAGTTCAGTTAATATCGTATTCTGTTAGCTGGATGATTTAATTATAGAGCTTTCATACTTATTCTGGACAATTTCACTAGCGTAAACTACTGACAAAAGTGAGCTATGAGATTTTTTTCTACAAAGGAATGCAGTTTGTTCTGTCGACCTTTAATTCGATTGGTTATTTTGCATATGTCCAATCATTTTTGCATATTCGTTTTGATTCCTTTCCTTCTTGACCTTATTCGTACTATTGTAGTTGTATACTATTTTTACAGTTAGTTAACGAACTGAATCTAGTTCAGTTTGTTTAGTGTCAAGCTTTCAGAAATTTTCTAGGTAACTTTGTGTATCCAATGTCCAAAATTGCGCTTCCCCAGCCAAACTTGCTTCCGTGATTTTAAATATGAATACGATCTTCTAATAACTTGTGGAGAAAATCTCAAAACTAACTTATGTCAGATCTTTGGGCAATGAATTCTTCCAAAATGAAGATGGAAGCTCTACAGTTAAGCCATTCAGTTTAGAGAATGTAGTATATACTAAACTATTCTTTTGAGCTTCCAATCTTCTCTCTCATTAACATAATTTTTTAAAAATTTTTTATTCATTTAGAATTTAACGTAACTTATAACAACCTTTATAAAACGTCATAGACATACCACTTTTATATGACCACAGTTAAGATGCATACAATATATACTTAAACATAATTATTCAGTAAATGCTTTTGTAAATAAGAAGTATTCAATAACAAACTGACATCCACTAAAAACATGTAAAACCATGTTGCACTGTACAGTTGTCTCTTTTTCTCCTGAGATTGTTTTGTGAAGTTGAATCATCATGGCACTTATTGCATAAATAAACAAAGAAACCATTACCTCAGCAAACTTCATGTGTGGGATCAGGCGGTGATATTTACTACATATTATTCGGAAAACCATATTTCTTTTATTAAACCGTTTATCTAAAAGAACAGTGTTACAGCGAAATGAAACATTTTTCGTTTATTATTATGGATTCTTGGTTCTTTGCGAATTTTTAGCATGTACACTCATTAAATAATTCATAATAGCAATTCGACGCATGACGACAAAATTTTTCGAAGTCCGGAAACACCAACCTTAGCTTTGTGTTACTAGATAATTTACTTACTTGTAAAGCGTTGGCCCATTGGTCAGGGAGCTACCATTCACAGTCTCGTCCCATGTGCTTTGACCGATCTAGCAGTATTACTAACTACCACATACGGACTGCTGATGTAAATCACGAACACTCGATATAAACAGAAAATAGAGAACGTCATAAATTAAATACACATTACGTTTAATTATTTATTTGCACTTCCTATGCGTTTTTTGATCAATGTTAGCTGTGGGCCCGCTTTCCTTGATTGTCTTCATTTTTCTTACTTATTGTAATCGGACTTTGCTCCTTGTCACTTCATAATTTACCTTGCATACTATTTAACGCTTCCACTTTTACACAACGTTATGCCACCTACTACTTATGGATGACCTTATGAGTAGTATTCACAACATCATGATAATTACAATTTCTGCTTGTGTTAGGTTCGAAATAGACAATCAATCCCAAAAGTATTCTCACATATAACAAAATAAAATCATACAATGAAATGTTTATTTCAGCAGCATTTAATTCGATCAAACATATTTACGTATTCCCTAGCAGTGAGTTAATTCTTAAACGTTTTACGCGTGCGTTCCCATTTAAGCATTTAAGTTATTCAATGAAAAAAATCGTTTCAAATAAATGAACTTTAGGTCATGTATATATATGCTGAATGGGGTCTACAGTTTACAAATATTTACCTTATTTATTATTTTACTTTAAAAACATTATGTGAATTCTTTAATAAGCAGGTTAAGATATGTGATTGACTAGAAGCCTTGTTTAAGTTTGATCCTACCTAGAATGCATCTTTAACACAAAAAAGCCATTAAGCTATGGTAAATCTTAATAGATTATGAACTTTTAAGATTTCGTTTTGGGTTAATTAAAGTTATTTCTTGATTAGTAAATTTACTTTTCTGACTCCCACTTTAAAAACGTTATAGTTAATAGATGAAAAAAATGCTTTATGAATTCCTTTAGTTTAAGCATTTAAAGGCCAGAATTTTTTTCGCTAACTCCCTTGTCAATCATATGAGCTCACTTATTTATAAATACTACTATTTATTAGGAATAAAGTGGTGATTTATACAGCCTATTGTAACACGTCGTTTAAACTACATATTGTAAACTGTATATTCAAGAAAACCAACTGAATACTCTTTTCAGGACTATTTGACAAGATCATTACGACATCATAAACATTAAAGCTATTTACTTTATAAAATAGTGACTATTAAAATGTAGTTTATGAGCCACGTTATGCAAGCCTTACAGACGTACCGAATCAAACAAAAGATATCCATAACGTACACACCTATACATGTGATATCCTTGTAGTAGTTTAATAAATGTCTGCGTAAAAGCAAATTGTATAAAACACTCATTTATCATTATCGTATGCTAACATTTCGTAATCAGATATAGTGGAATACATTTTTGCCGAAACAAGCCAGTTACAATTCTTACAAAGTTATAATGAAATAACTTACATTCGAATAGTCGATCAGGACATTTAAACGACCGAAATAACAAATGATTCAATTAGTTTTTGATGATTTCGATGCTACAAGTATACTGGTAGATTTTTGTGCAACCTGCCAGGAAAATCTTATAAACCTTATTCACAGAATTGAGATTTCAGGAACGTTAAATAAAGTAGATATCTGATTGTTTCTTTTCAGAGTTATGCAAAATTCCCGTAAGTGCCATTGGTTCGAAGACGTTTATTGGTATGAAGAGAGAAATCAGGGATAGTGGAGCTTTTAAGATGCTAGCTTTTATTATCATTATAATCTTACATACTCTTAATTGGAAAGTCTACATGCTGATTACATCTTAACGAAGTTCTCATCATTGAAATGACTCTGTTAATCCAGACGGTCACTCTAGCAATATTCCTCAGTCTGAATACAACATGTAACTCGAGAAATCCTGTAATCAAGTGTCTTTTCTATAACTGAAAAGGTTAGCGTTTCAGTACACCACTCCATCGAATAGTGTTAATCGTTACAAAGATTATGATAAATTGTTGTCTGAAGTGTTTACGTATTGTAAAGTTGGTTGTAGTCGTTCACTTATCTCATTTTTATGTCTGTACTTTTAGACGTAGAATTCATTTGTTTAAGTTTCCGTCAATTCATCTTTTATCATGCAACTCTGTGACAAATTTTAAGTAAGTTATCAATATTATTATCTTTTAGACTTGAAACGAACTCTACGGGTTTCCGAACAAAGTAGGCAAGTTCAAGATTAGTCAAGTTGTTTCAAGATACAAACTAATGCTATATTACAGGCCTGTGTCGTTAACTAGGACAGGCGCACAAAAGTGAAAATTTTCAACTCAGTGATTGCTATAGTCACCAGGAGGGTCTCATAATTATTAGTAGGTTGGTGACTTATGACATTTCAAAAACCATTCAAGAACGTCGTTTCATTTATTTTTATTCGCTCAATTTGTGTGACATGAGTTATGCACATATTATTATCTGACAATATTCAACATGTTATTAAGCTGATATCTACATAATGTAAACAGATTAAGAAATATTACATAAAAAAGAATGATACTCTTGAATTGCAAGTATCTGATTACAGTTGCATAAATCATTGTTTTCTCATGCTTGAACTAGCAAGTGGAAAACATCAATGATAAATTTAATAACAGTCTTTTTGTGATGAACGTCAGTGCAGAACATCATAACTGATGTCACTTTCCATTATGCCATTTTAATATCTCAAAAATTCGATATCTGAATATGCGAAAAATATTTAACGGAGTTCTAACTACTCTGAATTTAATAGTAATCTCTGTACAAAATGAACTCAGATAATCTCCACCTTCTATAATACAACAAACGGCATTCAAATGCTAAATAAAACGGTATTTTGGGTTTAGTTAGGAGGCACTATGTCTATATCTTAATAAACGCAAACAAATGAAACAATAACTGTCAAATCTACTTAAGGTGTTTATTCATACACCGCACAGCTACAAACAGCAATTGTGTCAAACATTTTACTTCTCATCTCTCCAATGGAAACAAATTAACATTTTCTACAAAATCTACCAATATTGACCAAGAAAATACTAGCAGTTACACATTTTAGTAAACGTACAGTACGAGATATATAAAATGAGCAATTAATAATTTAAACTTCCACACGTAAAACTACAATGAACTATAATCTTAGATGCTGATTATTAAAATTATTTACTTCACAATTTAATCTGCTGATAGAAAATAAGACAGATATATTCAGCTTAATGCATGTTCTTTTTTTATAACATGAGGGTGGAGCACATCTGTATAAAATAAACCATTAACTGATACAGGATATCAGACAAAGGAAATAAAAAATTAGTTATAGTAGTAAGTGAATGTGTATGATTAAATCGAAATAGAATATTGACATGGTGACTTATAAGTTTGCTGTAGGTGGTAATGATTTCCTAAATAAAACTAGAAATATATAATATCTGCATTGTCTGGAAGACAACTTTATCTTACATTCATTAATATTTTATGGAATGAGAAATAGTTCTTTCAAGGAAATAAAAGTACTAAAATAAATAATAAACTGCAGCAAAGTTTTGTCATAATTGTATACTAACATAAATATTTAACAACTGACCAACTTTAAGAAAACCGTTTATAAAGTTTTCTGGAACTTTTTCAATGTTAACTTAGTAGGTTGCTTACATAACTTAACGTTTATTTGGCTTATGGGCAATGCTTCTGAAGCATTTAAACGTTGATGCTTAATTTTTGTTTCAATCTTTAATGAAAATTTACACTTCATTACACAACACATCACTAACAAATGAATAAGAAAATGATTAAAAACTGAGTACCAAATATTTAATAGGCAAATAATTCACTACCAATAACCTCATCGGAAATCACTTAGTACAAGTTGCCTTTGTGAATCAGCTTGTTCATGATCTGTGTTAAATAACATAACTAATTTGCAACATAATACGCACAGTTAATGCTCATTCATTCTTTCTTTTTCCAGTACATCTCTGTCAAACCAACTAGATATTATTGTATATCTCTGAAAGGCTTCAAATTATGATAAAACTAAGTATTCTGTAAGAAAATTAATGTAACTATGTACATAAGTTAGTGGTTACATGAAATATGACGCTCCTATATAATGACAAACTGTGGTGTTGTATGTGTTGATCAAACCTCGTTATGCATACGCTTACAGTTGCGTTCCCTTTTGAGAACCAGAAAAAGTATTGAAATCAAATAATTGGGCTGTCTATGGATTGTATCAGTTATTAGTTACATTTTTCATTTTCAGTTGGATTTGTCTACCCATTATTGCTAAAATATATACGCTGGGAAAAATTCTTTCAATCATTTTGACGGAAGCTACTAAAGTTACTCAAAACTATTATATAAAACACTTCACTTTATTTTATTTATTATTGCAGAACAGTAAAAGAATACTTAATAAATGGAAGTAATTCCATCTACTTAACAACTGATTCACCTGATAAAAACTGGAATTTGGTTTTAAAAACTGAACAGACAAAAGTTAAACAAACAATCCGTCAGTTTAATGAAGTTGCTTGCCATGAAATGCATAAATCCTCTTCTAGAGATGAAAATTCAATCGCAAAGCTGAATAATGATGAGGCTATTTGGAATCGAGGTGTAATTTACTTAAGACCAGTGAATAAAACACTTAATCTGTGGAATTCGAACGAACACTCAGATTCGCAGTCGGCTATTTTGTCAAATATAGCCTCTTTACCAAATCGAGGTAAACGACATATTCATGAAGAACTTACTAACTCACAAAACGTTTCACTACCATTCAAGGATATTAGAAACAATTCAGGTCATAAATTTATTCAGCAGGAAAATACTTTAATAATAGAAAAACATAATGAATACAATGAAATTAAACGAGAACGCCCATATATTAATCATCATTATGTAACTGAATCAATGCAGATTCCCTCTCAAACTGAGAAAAATCATCTAACCATTGGATCAGAAGCAGACAATAAGAATTACTGCAACAAAAACTATTTAACTGAAAATGGATTTGTAGATGATAAATTAGGACAAAATTCTAACTTACTGTCTAAAGAGATTTCGGTACTCGTTCAAAGAAGTTATGATCAAAATTTAGGATTTGCGGTATCGTGTAAGTCATCAGATTAATTAATCTATGATTCTTCTTTTCGCAAATTAATGCTTGTAGTAGACGTACTATGCTGGCATGGTCTAAAAGTCCCCCATATGGTGTTTCCGTGAATCCTAAGGTAGTTCAGAAGTATTTGTTAAAATAGCTACTAACTAACTATAGGCCAAATTTCCTCTACCTAACTTTGTTATACATAGTACTTTCTCTTTACAACTGACTGGACTAAATACTTTAGTTGCATTACCAGCGACTAGTTTATTTCTAGAGGAGTCCAAACTTTAGTTTTGTTTTTCACAGAAGTATATCTTTATTTATTCCTTTAGCATTTACTAGTGAACATTTCAGCAATTTCAATGAATGCCTCTCGAGTGTTTGGAGCACTACAGAAGCATTTTAATGTGACTTTTAGATAGTTCCATGGTATTTATTTATATAATACCTATAAGCATACTCAGTTTTACCCAAACAATTTGAAAACTAACATTAGTTTAATCTTTGTTTCATTTATTACTGACACCAAATTTATTCTACTAAATACTATCAGTTTGCATGTATAGAAATTTCAGGTTCTCGACAGAAAAGTAGAATCAGTCTATCACACGCGTGACATAAGAGGAATGCATAGTTTTTATTACGAAAAAATATTTAAAATAACTCATGGTGTCAATAATAATCGTCCTTTTAGTGATAAAGATTCTGAATATTGATGTTATCAATTAATATTTGAAAAGGAGGTTTTTTTATCATTGTTGAAAATGTTTCATATCAGAGTCACATTTGTACACTGCATACGCCTGTGTGAGCCACTGGGAGTATTACTGACTATCTGAAGCACTATTAACAAGTTAATCTCTAATTTAACTGTTGGAATATCTTAATGCATACTTACAACCGCGTGATGATATTTTGATGAGTAGACTTGTTTACCACAGTTGATGGAACGGGTTACTTTAAAATTGTTATGTCACTAGATGAAAGTACGAGCCTGAAGTTAAATTTCATAAAAAGATACAGGATAATATATATGCAGGTAGTATATGTACAATGTTGATGATAAAGTTCTTCAACATACAGAAACCCATAGTTCTGAACTTGCTATCAATTGTTTCTGGTAGAGCAGAACGTTTAGTTTAATAAAAACATCAAAAACTAATTCTGTACAATTAGGCTAGCGCTTCCAGATGTGCATAATTCAATCGGTCATAAAGCAAGCAAAATAATAAAAACTAATTATAATTCAATTTCCAAATTAAGAAGTTGTTACGTATTTACTTTATAGGAGAATCTGCCATCTGTTTTGCATCATTCATCTAATTTCTCTTGGGATATCCAGACATGGTTAATTCTGGCGACAAGAGTTATCGATTCTGACATTCATATTTCAAGCGATAGTTTTTACTTTTATGTTGTTTTTCCAGGAAACATATGGCAACAACTGTTTCTGAAACTCTTTTTACTCAAAAAAGTAGCAAATAAATACAGCTACAAGCTAAGTGATTTACGCAAATTAATGATAACAGCGGTTAGTTTTTAATCCACTATTAACGATATGTGCATACAAACTAATACGATTATGTTAATTAAAGCTTCAATTGAAAAACTACTTTATGTATAGAATCCCTTGTTTGATAAGTGACCGATTATTCATTAAACTATTCTCAAACGTATTAATTCTTATTATTAACGAGAGGGATAATTTCATTTTTTTTTCCTTTCAGTTGTAATATGGTTAATCAGAGTTATTGTTCTGAACTCAATATTGTATTGTTGCATGAATCAATTAACGTTGTGTATATTCGAATCCTATTGAATAACCTAGCATCTGAGAATTCTGCAAATAACTTCTAAATGCTGTTTACTTTACAGGCTAGACCAACTAAAAAGAGAGCAAAACACAGTTTAAAGGATAAGAATGACCTATATGAAAAAAATATAATTCATAATCTACTTTAACAGAGCACCTGTTAAGGAGCTATTAATAGGATAAAGCATAGAATGCATGCTCAACGAATAATCACAGTAGATACTAATTTAAAGTACGATATTGTTTACGGAATGTGAACTGTAATAGGAGATATTTATGTATGGATATGATTGTTTGTGATTAGTATTTCATTAATGACGTATATGCTAACTACTAAGTTGTGTGCGTTTTAGAGTGATATTCGTAGAAAATACACTGAACAGTTTATTTTTTACTTAACAGCTTAGTGTTTCACACACAGTATTAGCTCTACAGTATTGATGTTTTCGGCTGCAGTAAGTCAGCAGCCTGAATGGTTCTTTACAACTTTAGAGAAAAGCCAGGTTCACTAAAATAGCATTAATGTAAGTATTGTGGTCAAATATATAACAGGTTTGTTAATTCTTACTAGTTTTAAGATTCAGAACCTGATCAGTGCTATTCACACTCTTAGAGTGATTTTAATTAGTGAGTCGAAACTCACTTGGAAATAAGAATTAGTACTGAGTGTGAAAAGTGAATGTTGATGTTCACGTATAAAAAATGCTTCGAGATTCGACTATAATTTTTAATGGCGATTGTTTATATTTGTGGACATTTTGTGACTAATAACTTCTCAATTTTGAAAATATAAAACATTTATTGGCATATCAATAGTTTAAAAGTAGCGTCCTTACACAAATTTCTATATGTCAAATCTTTGATATCGATGTGAGAAAACAGTTCTAGGAATTCTTGCAAGATGGCAAAATAAGTGTTCCTTGCTTTTTCAGCTTAAGTCGGTCTGTAATACATAGCTTTTTATGTTGGAAAATCTCCACAAACTTCCATTTCAGTAAAACTCTGTAACTGTGAGTTTTATTCAGGGTAATTACATGTTTCAACTCTCTGCACAACTTTGACTAATTGTTAATTTTACTCTGGCACACTCAAATACAAAATAGATTAGTCAGGAAAACAAGACCATAATTTTATTTTCACTCCTTACCCTAATAACTTCGTGAAAAAAATTCAAATGTAGTGGACACCAAATATTTTATTCTATTTAGATTTGCCATCAGTATCCAATGAACCTTTAAATAATTACATAATTATTAGTGATATTCATCATTTGGATACAAACAATGATTTACAAATTGGAGATTATATTTTATCGGTAAGTATACAGTAATCAATATTTTACTAATAATATTCAGTTAATGTATTATGACAGATATAATAATAATAATTAACTTAATGTAATGAATACTGGTAAAATAATAATTTTGTCCTTAGATAGAAATACAACTAAAGTTCTTGCACATACGTAAAAAAGGATATTTATATCTTGAAGAGCATATGAACATAACTACTGTATGCATTGCATGTGAGTATACTATGAAAAAAGTCACTTCTAGTGTTTCCCTACTGAATTGTTTTCATTGAAATCCGTTTTTGTGTGTTAATAGAAAAAACATAACTTTGTTCTGCTAGAAAAATTGGATAATAAAAGAGTTTATTAATTTTTCTAATACTACAGTACCAATCAATATGTAGGCCGAAATTTCTAACTTAGTAATGGTGTGCTTTCATTAGAAACTTATATTATGGCAAATAGTTTATTGTTTAAGCTGTTAAGTATAAGTCCATGTCAATGTTTCTTAAAACGTAAACGTAATACGACTATGGTAGCGAACAAGAAAAATCAGATTTGGAAGCTGTGAACGCAATAAATTATCAAGGCTTTATGCCAAACAAGAAGAGTCCCCCCATACTTCTTCTCCTGATAAGTCGCAATCAAAATGCTGACTATGTGGCATTCGACACAATGTCATATATGCCACAACTTAGTTGCATAAAAGGTTTCTGAAAATTAAAAAAGAATTTCTTGAGAAAGTGAGACGACGGTAAACTTTATAATAGAATTACCAGTAACTTTTCAAGGTCTGAAGTTGATTTTCAATACAGACAAAAACTTGTTGACTCTACCTACCATCAAATTGATATTGCTTGTGATGTCACCCAAATTCCCACAATATATGGTGCTTACTTGAGTGTACACAACTCTATCCCAAAGAGCACACTGCTAAGAGTGAATTTGTTGGTATGTTGAAATTAACCAGGAAAACATATTGTCATGTTAAGTCTGAAGATCATGAATTTGATGATGTTTATTATCTTACAAAATGCAAAGATTTAGATTTATTTGGTTTAGATTGGATAGAAAAATTAAATGCCCCATATATGACTGATACTTTATTGTCGTACAGTCCAAACATCCAGTTATCCAGAAATCACTGTCAAGTTTTAATATTAAATGCGTTTTAAATCCGTTTTTCTACCGTAATTAGATTCTTCATTATCTATGGACTTGAATTCGTTTTTATATTTATTCAGAATCAGTGTGTAAATGCTTACCAGATTCTTTATTCTCTATGAACTCCAATTTACGGTAAAGAATATTAGTAGCTCAGGACAATGGTTATAATTCGATTGTGATCCCTGAGCTGGATAGTTTAATTGCGAAGCTTTCATTACCATTCTTGACAACTTCACCGGCGTAAACATCTGATAGAATTTCTCTAATTCGCCTTACATGGTTCCAAAACCATCCATACTTGTATGTTAGAATTCTGCATCACCTATGATTTATTTCCATCTTATTTTAAAATGTTATGATGCTTAATTGTGTTATTTAATTCACTGTGTTCATGCATTCACTGTGTAATTTAATCACACAGGTTTGTAAAATTTGTTCACAGTCGATGATTTCCATTAAATTATAATCCCTGTAATTTCACTAACGTATAAACAGATGATCTTAAACTAACGACCATCCATGGTTCTTATTACTGACTGCTTTACATCAGTACAATCCCTTAACCATACATGAGCCACCTCGTAAAATCATCATAGGAAGGAGGGGGGACGAAACAAGAATACACATTGATTTATGTTTACTGAAAACAGGTAGATTTTTCTAAGTTACTCAACATCCATTTAATGATAAGTAACCGTTGTTTTACCGTACTTGTTTTCTTTTTCAGGTAAATGAGGCAAATTTAATCAACATAGATTTGAAGAAATCAGTAGAATTATTAAGATTAGCACAGTCCCCTATTCATTTAAAAATAAGAAGGTTGGATAAAATGGATTCGGTAAGCTATAAAACTTATTAAAACACACTAGTTAATCAATCAGAAATTGTCCAACAGATATGATTATCTTAGTTTTATGCAAATATTGATTAAAAGTATCGTTTTGTCAATGAGTTCCTAATGCTAGGTTAATTTGCTAAATATATGAGACAAACTTCAGCGATGAAGATCGTGAAAAAATGTGAGCAGATTCCCAAATACGAGTTCATTGTTAACATAAATCTACTAAAGTTTATTAGTTGTGCAGGCATCTTACGTTTCAGATTGATTAACATTCTATATAGGTGTTATATTTTATTCGTATAGTTTCAGCCCAGATATCAAACTGTTCCTTATAGCTTTGAGTACTTTGTGTAGAGTTGTAAGAATCGCTAAATTATTTACTAAAAGAATATCGTTTTTTGATTATATGCTTATGTTGTTAGGTATTGTTCAATAACAGTTTGCATCGTGCTTGTTGTCGTATATAGGACATATTAGTGTAAACACCCGCTAAGTTAGTAAATGATTTTGCTCCTATTAAAACTTGAATACAATATCTATTTTCACACAATCTACTCAAAATCATCAGAATTAAAAAGCTCAAGACTATAATAAATGCCAGGACAGATATCTATTAAGCCATAAGTTACGTGTTCAAAAAACACCTATTAAGCTTTAAGTTAAGCATATCTCTCTTTCTGAAGTTTATTTTTACTTAACGTATCACTGTAAAAATATGACATTTATGTCATAAAACTCTCATTATTTATTCATGGAAATTATGTAATTCGGCTTAACATTTTTATTTTGCGTGTTTTTTCTGCTTGTTTACGAATGTATATAACTGTGCATTTCATTTCTCTGCACTTTCCAAAGTTAATCGATGTAAATTGTAAAGATGAATCCCTGTCAATCGATACAGACATGGATATAGATATAGAAGCTGAAATGATAACTAAAATTATTGAAGTTATACCAAACTACGTTTCTACAAAAATCAAACAGCATTTTGAGAAGGAAGTAAGTATAAAGTTCTTATTTATTCATTAAATTGTTATCATTGATATGTAACAGTAATGTATTTAATGTTCATTTTCTGTCTATAAACTATTGTGAAACACTTTATAAAGTTTATTTTCTCGTTCTACACATATTGAGACTGAAATGTGAATAAATCCTGAATTGTATTCTTTTAATCTATAGGTAAAGTTATAACAGCTATCGTAAGCGATAGGCTTTCAATTTACTAAGATATTAACATTTAGAAGTCTTATCTTCAATCAAATGTTTATTGAACGCTGCTTTTTACTAATAACTTAATGGTGATATATAAAATCTAAGCAACATTTGTAACTCTTATAATCTAATTGAATAAATATAAACAATTCTTTAAAACTGTTCTGATCATTCTTACAGAATCAACTCATTGAACAGATAAATAATCATCTCAGATTATTTTTGCAAAAACGTCAGATTATGTCTATGTTTGTAAGGGAAATATTTTTTACACAATTGATATAAAATAAATGGGTGTTTAAACGACTAGTCGTTCACGTGCTTCTTAACAAATTCACTCTTAATATTTGAGTTTCAAGTACAGTCACTTTGGAAGAAGCACTCTAAGTTAGATGCTAACATGCATCGACTTTTGTGGGAGAGGAATGTGAAAATAATGGATAAGTGATCGATATTTCAATTAATTTCTCACATGTCAACCAATCACTTAGCAACTCATCTATATTTCGATAAAAACATACTTTCCTTTCTATTGAAGACTTAAATCATTCTCCTCTGTCTTAGCATTTTTCATACTAATTTCATTAAAACCTCTGGCATATATTACGAAGTAAGCATGTTTGGAATTTACAAATGGATTACACCTCTGATTGTTTTATTATTTGTCATAAAATGAGAAAAATGTCAATGACATATAAGTAGGCGAAGCGTTTGTTAATAACAAGATCTTCAATAAACTTTAATATATAAATATTATTTGCAAATAATATATGGAAGAAACATTTAATTATTTGCAATAGTTTATGATAATATAACCTGCGATTTGATTACACACCTAAATTTCATAAACAAAAACTAAAAAATTGACATCACTTTAGTTTGATATCTTATATGTACTATTAATACTTAAGCAAAGTGGCTTGGCTGAGATTATATTTAATGTAGATAGTATTTCTCATAGATCAATCTCAGTTATAGTATTATCAAAAATAGAAAAATAAAAATTCGAATCGTTGCATGCTAGCTTGTCAACCATACTATTGATAACTCATTAATAAACCTAAAAGTCCTGGGTTCGTTAACGTGTATTACTGAAGAGTTTTAGATTAGTGTAAAAAAGATGTTCAATGTGCCCCCCTCCTCCACACTAAATAAAACTGATCGTCAACGAATGTTACCTATACACTATTAGTGTCCTTGATTTGTTCATATTAATAAGACCTACTAGAAATACCATTATAATTCGAAGAAGTTTATCGTGTCGCCTAATTAATTCCAATAAATTATATCGACGATCTCAGTTGTAGTCTTAATTAATACATTGTTAAGTTAGAATATAGTTGATTAAATTAGTCAGTAATACATAATAGTGCATAATTTCTATCTCATGACTTCTATAGTTTGCATTCATTTAGTGATTTATTGACTAATTAATGATAAATGTTACTCTGTTGCATTTATCCTAAAGCTAACTTTTAATCAATAAAAATGTAACTTACGGAATCAGTTAGATAGAACAAAGTATTTATCAGAAGTACGTTCACCTAACATCAGTTTATCCGTCGATAATATACATGGTCAACAATAAATAAAAATGTATCCACATACATTTTTTTATTTCCATATTAATATTAATAAATCTATTACCACATTTTCCGAAACACTTTTTTGAAACTGACAAAGATCCAAGATGTAAACTCCATGCTGAATGATCATAACACAGAGTGTTTCTGATACTGTATCTCCAACAAGTTGAAATTTCAATCTCAACAAGTCAAAGTCATTGTTTACACTGAATGCACAATGACTTTTTTCATATATTGCGAATATTTCGAATTTTTTTTAATTATTTACGCTGATTTCACTATTAAAAGTAGACAATTCAAATACGGTTAAACTAGCGTTCGCACCTTAAGAAAACCATCACAATTCTAGTGAATTAACCAATTCTCATATAAACAAGTGATAAAAATAATATAAAATACTTTGCCAATTTCATGTTCTTTATATTTAAACTAATTTAAATCAGAAATTTAATCAAAGTCTTATTTATGAATCATATCGCCTTTTTTAATACCATCGCCGTTCGGCATTATACTTTGAACTAACAATGAACCAAAGCATGGTGATGAAAATTTCTTAAAATATCATGACAGATTTAACTTGTCACGACTTGAACAGTAAATGTATTGGACTATATGGATTGTGGCTGGCAGTATAATCTAATACATGCGTCTTACTTTAATTAGGACTTGTCATCCGAATTCATCTTCATTATAGTGTTAGTGCTCGAAGTGAAACTCAAATTCGATATATTTTGCTTCGAATACCGACGTATTATTCGCTAAGGTACTGCAAGCAGAAGTACTCCAACTTATTCAAATAATATAAAAATAATAACGTTAAAAAGTATTTTGTGCTAATCTAAAATTAATATAAGGTATTTAAACTTGGTATAATAAATAAAGCTTGTAAACTCAGTAGATTATTTTGGATGAAGTCTCATATTCTTTATATTCTTACTTCAGTTTGTTAGTGACATATTTCAGGGCTTATTTAGCATCTATAATGAATTTCTGTAATGCATACCAGTCAAACGTTAAGTAACAAGAAAGTGCCAAAATAGTCAAAATAATAGAAACTAAAAGAAACTGTCCATTTTTAGACAATTAATTTTTAAAAATTATTGTTCTTTATTTTCAGTCTAACTGTCAGTCTGTGATGTAAACTAATTTAAATTTGTTCACGATACCACTGGACGATTATCCATTGCCGTTGGTAATATCATTCAGTTCAATAATAAAATTTAACTTCGAATTGAACTTCTGCTATTAAAAACTACCTGCTCAATAATGATGAATTCCGACTAACCTTGTCTATTGTGAAATAAATATCACAGTATCAGTGGGCAATGGTCTCTCAGTATTTTAAATGCATTCATGTTAAAATGTTAACCGCTCATTGTTAATTTAGTAATTTGAAGGTAAAGCAAAGGTAATCCGAAGGCCAGATGGTTATAGATAATCACTATAAGGGATCCCCGATCTAGGAGGGATAGGTTACCTAGGAAACGTTTAAATTGTTATGTAATTTAATTCAAGTTACTATTTAAGCTATCTTCATAGAACTTTATTCTTTCTGTTATCGGGATCGAGTTTGAATAAATACAGTTTTGCATTCAGATAAATGCATAATGAGGAATAAAGAACATGTAGCATCCATACACATTCAACGCTAGCAGTTTTTATAAGAAAACAATTTATTTTTAAATCTGGCACAAAATAGAATGAAACGCTGTTTAGTGAAATTTAATCCTTTGATTTAGTGTGTTCTAAAACACCTATACATTCATTAGTTTTAAAAAAAAGTGGCTTAGTAATATAAATTCATTTTAACATATAAAATGAATTATAAGTTTCATTACAAACATTTGATTTGATAGTTAAGTAAGCTGGGTTGTGAGTGGACTATTTACAGAAATAAATAATATAGTGGTGATATTTCAATAACTAATTTTCTGATGTTTTGCAATTTAGTGTAAGCCACTTCTCCAGAAAATGATTAAGCGAATTCTAAAATAAGTGGTAATTTATATCTTGGAAAAGCCTCCAGCATTAAGTAAAGAAAGAAATTGAAATATCGCGAATATATCACATATATGTAAATTCTATTAAATAATTTAGTATATTGTTAAAGATTAACTGGCTACAATGTAGTATAGAAATGATTTTGAGAGATTCTTCAAATCCCTGAAATACTCAGTTACTCTATCCATTCATCATAGACATTACAAATCCTATTTAAGTTGAATTGTGACTGGCAAATGAAATCCTGGACGCTCGTTTCTCCCCGTTTGGGACTCGTCGCCTGGATGTACCTGCAACCCAATGTTGATGTTCACACTGGGATTCGAACTCAGTCCACTTCGTATTAAACGCCACCGCATTCACCACTACTAGGCTACTGTATCCAGACAGTCACGCTTGCGCAACGGGTACATATGTAATTAGAATAAGCTTGTATCTTCCGGTTGATTTGTAATGGACTGAAACTGGTCAGCCTCCAATTGCCAGACACAATTCAACTTAAATATTACTTATTTACTATCGTTAGATCGAGGCAATCCACTCAGGATACACATATGACAACAGAGGTTGACTAGTTTAAGTCCATTACAAATCAATGGGAAGATACAAGCTTATTCTAATTATAAATCATAGTCTACAAACAAACCAGTAAGGCTCACAAATTTATGCGTTATCCTGTCCAGTCAGAAGACAATAAACGTAAATATAGATTCTATCTCAGAATGAATAATATGAAAGACTGCACTCATTTTTCAATAATTTATGTAATTATTCAGGCTTTATTTATATCTTTCTCCCTGAAAATTAAAAAAATTAATATCATCACCCGTTTATGTAGCTATATAACACCCGTATTTCAAAACCGTTTTTAGAAGAACATACAACGATATATACAAACTTATCAATCAAAAAAGAGATGGGTCGATCGAACGTTTCATTCATACCTATTCTGCTTAGACAGGGAACAGTAATAGTTATGTCTTTTTAGTGTTAGTTAAGTATTTATTCAAACGGTTGTATAAACACTGTAATATGAATAGATGACAAACTTCTTTTCTCTTCACCATTTAAACATATGATAATCTAGGTTACAGAAAAAAGTCACATTTTCAAAGATCTAGCTATAAGCAAACACAATAACTCCCTGTATATTCAAAAACAATTTATACTTACATTGAAATTAACCTAGTTAAATTTATTTAATTAAGAATATTAGGAGTTATGTGGGCTATTTTCCAGATTGCTGTTCTTGTCATTTATATGCTTCTATTTGTCTATCTTTGCATTTTTACTTCTCTAATGAATATTCTTTTATTTATTATTAATTCGATTGTACACTACTTTTTTAAGGCACTGCCCTCATAAATTTGTCTAAAGCATTTCTAGTGACTTTCCAGATCGTTAAGTTTATTAATAAGGGTTAAAGTCCCACAGAAAGAATCAGTTTCGTCAAGACTACCAATGTTAATTAGCTATTAACATGGGGCTGGCGATTCTTATCGATCACTCCCAGCGATTGTATATCAAAGTTTAGTGTATTCTATGTTGAGTCACTTAAATTAATTGACTTAATGTAACTTGATTTATCAACTCTGTCAGAGCTAAGGACACTATTTAACAATCAGTGATTGATCGATATCAATTTATTCAATATTCTGAGAATTGTAATCAATCACAAATTGATTGCATCACATTGAAATGCTCACTTATTGACTCATAATACTAATATCTACTCTATCAGAATCCAGTATTTATCTGTTGTCATTAAACTTTAGAAAGCTATAAAGAAAATTTCCCCACAAAGTAAACGTATTTAGACAATATGGAACAAATAAAAATGTGGCCTTCAAGGAACATGACTTTAATATGACAGAATTAGTCGAATGAAGCTTCTTTAGTTCCATTCAAAAGTTACAAATTGAATTATTTATTTGAAGTGAACATCAACGTGTTATCTCCAAACGGCATAATTATATATTATTGATTGATTGTTACTTTTTATGTTGAAATCTATCAATAGATTATATTTAGCTTTCATTTACCAATTATTTGGTGTTTTATTAATACAGAACACCCAGAATACAAATTTATGTGAGGCTATATTAAATACAACTGACAACAATAAAACAAAGAAAGAGATAACAACAAAAACTGTAATGCAAAACGAATACGCTAAATTATTACGACGTAAAGTTATAAAATGGTTACATGTGCATCAAGCATTTAATCAGGCAGTAAAATTTCCAACAAAGCAACTTGATAATGATGCTCTTAAATGTCCCGAGATAATGGCTAAAACGATCAGTGAAATCATGGCAGAAGATGATCAAATTGCTTCGGATTGTGATTATAAAAGTGAGGAGAATGAAGATACCATTGATGATGCAGACGAAGATATGTGGAAAGAAGGTAGAGTTTCAAGTGAGTTAAATCATTTTGTTTATCTGATGATTCACTAATTGCATTACATTTGAAAATAAAATTGTGAAACCTGACGATGCATTAAAAAACCAATAAGACATTTTTGTTTGCATAGGGATTTTATTGAGTTAGACAGAATGAAACGTTTGTTAATATTTTATTTTAAAGTTTAGACAGTATATGCATTCTCATCGCTTTTTGTTGATTACGTTCATTAAAATGGGGAGTATTAAATGAGTGATAGTGACATTTGCCGTTAAATGTTTATATTTAGCAATTCAGAAGAATAACGGTTATTACATACCGAATAAGCATTAATTTTGTAATGATGGGCTGCAATATGAGACAATGAGCTATATGATTTTAAACGTGAAAATACTATCTAATAATAATTTAAACTATGATGTGTATATTTACATATGTAAGGACCTGATATATGACAGACAATGCCTTTTTCAATAAACCATATAAACAGTTTCTTTTTAGTTTAAGTTGGATTGTGACTGGCAAGTGGAATTCAAGAGGCGCGTTTAGTCCTATTTAGGACTCGTTGGCTGGATGTACCTGCATCCCAACGTTGATGTTCACAGTGAGTTCGAATTCCACAGTCACAA
Organism: Schistosoma japonicum; assembly: GCA_025215515.1. NCBI lineage: Eukaryota > Metazoa > Platyhelminthes > Trematoda > Strigeidida > Schistosomatidae > Schistosoma > Schistosoma japonicum. The sequence continues at coordinate 42,802,927 of CM046069.1, read as the reverse complement.
TCCAAATTAAATGATACTTGGGAATAATTGCTATATCGAGACAATCCGCTCAGAATGCACATATAGCAGCAGAGACTGACCAGCTTCAGCCTATAACTAATCATTCGGAATATACAAATTCATCCTAAAAGTTTCTTTTTAGTGTTATCAAAGTCTGATATAACTTTGTTAAATAGGTTCATTAAAATGACCACAGAAACTCATTGACATCGTAAACACGCTGAGCAAAGCAAGATTCTTAATTTATCTCCTGGTGTTTATTTTGTAAATTTCATTCACCAGCCGTATTGTTAGTACTAATCATCAGAAAAACATACTTTGCTTCATAACTCCGTAAACTAACCGAATCAATTTTCTCAACAAAACTTTATGTAATCTCATAACAATCAAGTCCTTAATATCTAGAAAACATTATCTGTAAGGTAATTTTAAAAATATCTCATATATTGAAACTGAACATATATACCTTTTCTCCCAACAACGTTATGAAAATCTATTCATACCAGAAAATCTTCAAATGTTTTATTCTTTTCTTTGCTGATTCACATATAATAAATAAATATCAATGTAGGTGAACATTCGTAATAAATTGCTGCTAATATCTAACAGCGAATATTGCTTATTCAAACTGATGGCTACATGATCGACCTGCCTAACTTTTAACCATTACGTTTCGGCTTAAAACCCTATTTCACTCCGGTTTAAGTGACCGAGTATTATGATTAACCACCCTGTCAAAGGTGTGTTTGAAAGATAAAAGTAAACACATATGGTTAGCAAATGAACAATACTTTTCTTCGCTAAGCACGCTAATGCTATCTTTCGGATGAAATATTTTTCATCTTATAAATTATTATCTACTAAACAATATGTCAATACGTTATTTTCATTCTGCGACTAGTAATTCAAATCAGTCTTCATTCAGGAGTATGTTACTATATCTTTTAACAGTAATAAGATGTAATTGCTCAAATTCTAACTTTTATTACTTAACAAAAGCTAGATATCTAAGTGAGTTATACTATGCCCATATGTCTGTTATTAAATTAATGTTCACGTGAAATTATTTTTTTCTTTAACCGACAGTCTGATTTTTGTTGTTTAGTTTAAATCATGTGACAGGACAGATTAAATATGAATAGTCTATAGTAGTCAGTTAGTCAATATCAGATCTTGGGTTTTGAAATTACCATTTCCGTGTATTACAGATTAAAGTATATTCCTATATATAATCTTACTTCCAGCAAAAAACTGTTGACTTAAAATATTATATAACTTGTATGTTAAAAGATAAGTAAGCGGAGGTTAAACTGAACACAAAGTAAAAACGTTAAATCTAATGTTTGATTTATGAACAACTTATACGCCCTGTAGTCAGTCGATAGCATAAAAGTTGATTCACATTAAAATATGTAAGAGTATTTCTTCTTGAAGAATCTCAACGTAACAAAATTTCTATAAATGTTATAAACAAGTAATGTTTTTGTAATCCACAGAAGATTTTTACTAATATCTTTGATTAATGACACATTAGGTTTTGTCGGTTTTTTCACTGACATGTTAATGGTAAGTTAGCTTTCGTATTAGAATGGCGTAATCCGATTGAAAAATGATTAAAATCAACTAATTAAGGAAGTTAGAAGTTGTTTCGGTGAAAAAAATCAAAGTCGAGACGTTTAATACTATTTGGGCATAATAGTAGTCTATGTACCGAAATTACACGTAAGGATGCTTAACCACTTTCGACAAACAAAAATTCTACTTAATTCCAGCAAAATCATTTAGAAGAAAAGTGTCTCAATGTTTTTAAAGGAAACGAAATTAATGACCGTGTGAGTTTATTTTCAAAAACTAAATTTTCTCACTATGTTGTAGTGTAAATCTGAAGTGAAATTTTACCATGCCTAATAGATACAGATAGTGTAAAATGAATTCTATAATATCCAAGAGAGCAAAAGTAGTTGGGGTTTTCGTAAGGTGTTCTCCGTGTATTATGTCAGCTAAATGGTCGAGAAAATCAGCTAAAGATGCACATATACCGATAGACACTGATCAGATGCAGTCTGTAATATCATCGATGCAATTATTCAAACCCTAATGTAAGCAGATTATATAATCGAGCTTTATGTTCACTGTATAGACGTTGTGAATAACCTGATTGTTCCAAATCTTTGAATCCCATGAACTTATGTCACTATTTGCAAAGTCTGTATAACAAAAGGGAAGCTCACTATGAGCGTAGATTCAATCTACTTTGGTCTAAACATCACGCAGGCTGATTCATATTATTGTTATTGTTGTAGATATTAATTGCTTTAAAGTTACCATAACAACGAAAATTCATTTTGTTAAAGCAAATAACTTGACATATGGGAAAAGTAGTATGTTTATTAATTGACATTTTGTTTTAGAAAATTAAAAGATGAAATCATTGTCCTCTTTAACCACAATGAAACACAGAAAATAAATTAGTTGCTTGTAATTTTTTTAGTTGGTCTCATCGTATAGCGGAAAAACTTTTTACAGAATACCTACATAATTTGCTTACATTAGGGTTTTGATAATTTCGTCTATGATATTACAGACTGCATCTGATCAGTGTCTATCGGTATATGTGCATCTTTAGCTGATTTTCTCGACCATTTAGCTGACATAATCCACGGAGAACACTTTACGAAAACCCCAACTGCTTTTGCTCTCTTGGATATTATAGAATTCATTTTACACCATCTGTATATATTAGGGAAACAGCAAATTTCACAATTAGTGATTTCCTTAAAATTTTAGATTATATATTGTGTTACTGATGCGTGTCAGTAGTTTCGTTTATTCAACTTCTTCACAACTTATATATACTTATACTAACAAATATCTCGACATGTATTTAGGTGTGACGTACGTTTTGTAGTTTACAACTGTTTGTTATCTTTTACTATGTTCTTACATGGACACGAGTTTAATTGCTTGATTTATTTAACAAACTGAAGCCTTTACAAGCTAAACTCAGTTTTTGAATGTATTTTCAAGTTAACAGTGAAATACCTACTTCGATTCACTTTCCATGTGTCATTATAATTGTTTTAGCGCTCTAAATGTGCACGTGTTTGATCACATTCACAAATACCTTACTGGTTACTTGGCCTCTTTGGATAATAATAGTATTGCTTAAAAACTTTTTATTAAGACTGTAGTAATAATATATCGCACGTTTTGTTTCATTAATTCCAAATTATATAAATAGTGTTTACAATGAAGTAATTTCCAATGTGTAGTAAACATGTGCATTTTTATGTCTTTTTGAAGATAAACAGAATTTTTACTCTGTTATTCATCCGGACATCTGATTCACTTGTGTTATATAGACGTAGTTATTCAAACCTAAATATAATCAGATATATTGGGGGTGTTCCGATTGTTTAGAGAATTAGTTCTTTTTAATTGTCCAGTATGTTCTGCTGTTTCGCAACAAACATTTCCCACTCAAGTTTTTTTTAATGGAAAATATTACACATCATATTATTTATAATAGTTATTGTGCCTACATATCGTGTTAGGGAATGAAGCCTGTTTATCTATTATCTAAAACAATTAAGTCAACTCTTTGTGAATTATATGACTAGCTATACTTTTAGTACACTATTTGGCTCTATTTTATTTATTTTCAGCCCCATTCCATTAATTATATTTTGTTTTGCACAATATTAGTGATCATAATTTACTGCTTGTTAATTCATTTCTGCCTTAAGTGAGGTGACTTTTTTTGACTTATCAAAAGAGAACTATTAAGAGTAAATGGGTTAAATTGGAGACTGACCTCTACATTTGTCAAAATTTTTTCTGAGAAGTTAATAATTGGTCCATATGATTTTGATCATCCAACTGGGATTTAACCCATTAAAATAAGTTGTACATAATAATGAACTATGATGATAATATTCATAAAATTAGGTTTCTTAAGTAAAAGCAATCCTTAAGTTGATAGTAATTTCAAAAAATTTGAAGAACTATTCATAGTGAATGTCATGAATCAGATAATGGTTGAGTTTAACATTGACGAGAGTGAAAAAGATTTTACAAACATTTCGCTGTATAGGAAATTTACTACGGGTGATGATTTCAGTGGATGCAACAATGAAATTATGCATGAATATAGTCTGTAGAGGACGTGGTTGCTAATTAAGCACGAAAACCTCTGTACTGCATGTGCGTTCAATATATCATTGCAGTGCTGACCTTCCGGAGCGCTGTGTGATTTGTATTGTTGGATTATTTTGATTCAGAAATATATCCGTCGCATCTCCGTAAGTGGCTTCTTAACCATACATATATTCTTCTATTGACCCTTGTGCGCATGGGTCTTGTGATTTATGAAGATTGATTTCCGGATAGTATATGTGATTGATAGAACCTGACATTGCCATGTGCCCAGTAACTTTGATTCTACAATTCAAACCTGGAAGTACTTTATTATCAACAAGTCTGTAGAGGGTCTAGAGTGAGAATTAGTGGTTTTGACATGAAAAAAGTTGATTTTAAAACAGTGAACGTATGATTGTGACGAACCACTTTAATATCCATTTTTTATTCTGCATTCTTCAAGTTATCTTATTCACCTTAATTTATAGGCATTGACGATTGAGTTAGTTATCATATTTCCTTAACGTAAGAATAAATTCACAGATCACATAGCTATAGCGATTTTAATACAGACTGAAGAAATTAGTAATGAACATAACTAAAGGCTCCTTCAAGACTTACCATTTGCGTCTTAAAATATCCTCAAGTCATCAATCCATTTGTTGCTACTGCCGTAACTAAAGTTAACCTATCACAAAATAGAAGGTAACAAGGAAAATGAATATCCACAAGCAAAAACGAAGGCAACTGATCGCATATCTTTCTTTTAAAAACTACTAAAACAATTATTTTAGAATGATAAAAGAATGGTACAGTAATTTCACTGGTCATTTTGTATTTTATTTAACCTTTTCATAATTCCTTACATAAAAATGAATTGAGTGATGTTATACCTTTATATAGCCGAAACTTTTGTTGCGAAATAATTGTCTGTCCTACTTTCTCGCTAAGTAAATGGCGACAAATAAGAATTTATGTGAAGTTTGAAAAAATAATCAATGAAGCTTCCTACGTTTATTGTTTTGCATGCTACATGAAATACATCAGTAAGCGTTCTGTTTATGTAACTACTAAAAATAAGCACTGAAGTTACGTTTATCAGTAGGTACTAATTAATGTAATGCGAACATAAAAATAAAATAACTTCTCTAAAGTGTTACAAGTTAATTTGTCTACGCTTAAAATCTCGCTTTAACTCACAGTTATTTTTAGCCTTTACTCTCATTACTGTGAGAAAGAAACTGATGATGTTTTGTTCTGTTTTAACCAAGTATTGTGTCTTTATTCGGCTATCAGATATCTTTGAGGCGAAAATATTTATCATAATAAGTAGAACATAATCTTAGTCTTTTATATGATACATCATCACATTTGCAAGTAAAGAAATGTTTCTTTACCAAACAGTCACGTGTTAGTCAAATAAAATTGCCTACATATTGTGTTGTAAATAGCTTTTACTTTTGTTCACTTACAATGCGCCATATCATTTTCGGATGTTGCTAGTTTATGAAAAACGATTTATTTGATTATTGGACAACCAGATTATCACTGATATATTTTATCACTAAGGAAGTAAACAAATATTTAAACATGATATCAGACTTTGGGGTAATTTCGTGAATATGTACATAACCGACCGTTCACTGAGAAATAATTTTAAAAATTCAATAATTTCTGGTGTAAATAAACATACTTCTATTTGCCGAAGCCAAATCCATTTTTCCGCTCTGTTTCTTCCCATAAAATAGGATGAAAAATGTTCATGAAGTGTAGCTTAAAGTACACTGAGTGAGTAAAAGTTCTCTTCAGAGGAGAATTTCAGTCGGTCTTATTATTTCTAAGAGATCAATTTTTAAACCGATTCAACAGTGACTATACATAATATGGAGTATAATAAGGTATAGATGTATCCATCTGACACTACACACAGAAGCAAATTGCAGTACTAAAGTGAATAACCAAAAGGTTGTTTAAATGCTAGAATTTCCATTTTCATATCTTCAATTTATGAATAATAATTGAAAGTTAGAGTCGAAACAAGAAAACCTCGACACAATCCGCATGATGCTAGCAGTAAAATAACTCGACCATATTATTAATACAAAAGATAATATAGTTTTAAAAAAAATAAAGTAAATATGATTTATTTGTTAAAGTTTCAATGGTATTTTCATGTTAACGTCTAGCTGTTTTGTATATTGGCAATTCTGTGAACACTAAGATGAACAAATGTCTAGGAATGAGTGATTTTCCGAAAGGTCTGTTTACCTGAAATCGCTTGCTGTCTATGAAACTACATTTAATTGGTTCTGCTATGCTTGTTGAGTAAGTGTTTTGATCTATGTTGCAGGCATTATTATTAATTTAGTGGATTACAAAAATTTCTGAAGAAATAGAAGATTAAAGTAGTATTCGTGATTTTATTTCATAATGTACTTAGTAGTTGTATACCTAATGGGATGCACACATACAAAATATGTGAATCATATTCAGATTTGTGCATTTTCCCAGTACACGAATTTAGTTTCTTGGGGTTACAAAAATCAGTTAATAAAATTAAGTACTTCAAAGTAAGACGTAGATTGAATACAAAATCTCGAAATTAGAGTACATAGTACACATTAGTTTAGATTATTAATACTGACGTCAAACAGAAACTGAAATGTTTGTGCCAGAATACTTAACTATTTCAAAATGAAAAACATCAGAGGTATATATGGTCACAGATTGTCGTTATTCCTATGCCACAAAGTAGGAGATCGGCAAAAATAAGAAGAGTGTAAACTAAGATACCAACAACATTGAGAAACAAAATAATGAAAAATAGATAAATCCATTAAGACCACTGGGATTAGCCTCAATGGTGTCACTTAGAGATTTCGAACAAAATATTACAATTAAGCCAGTATTAATCATTTTCTATATTTCTTCACTGTCAACTTAAATAGCTAATCTCTCTAGGCAGGCTCTAGATAATAATAAAGCAGATTTGTAACTTTATCAACTGATTTATCACCTTCATTAAATGCTTTATTGTCAAAGTGTACACTTATTAATGTCACCTTACATATAAATTCACTGCTATAATGAAGCTAAATACATTACGAGTATACAAACAAAGCCTGAGTTTTCATTGTTTTATTCCATCTATAAAATAAATTTGGGTGCCACCGTATCATGCTAATAAGGTAGAAGTAACGTTCTATAAAACATTTCATCAGATATGTAATGGCTTCTTTGGTAGTTTGTCGATAGCTGTTTCAATATTGTTTGAAACTTACCATCACTCATCCCACTTGTCACACCGTATAAGACTCAAAGCCTTTGAATACTGAATTGAAAACAATTCGTTTCAGTCAAATTCGATTCGATCTACATTTCCGAATATTAGTAAATCAGTGACAGTGATGTAGCACAATGGTAATTCAATCCTCTTAATAAGTATCTAGCTTAACCATATTTTATTACACAGTAAACAATTTAATCTTTGCGGAAACCATTTCTATCAGAGAACAAATTCTAGCAGTAAATCCAGTGAACTTTATGTACATACAGGTCATGTACACGTCAATTCATTTTCATATTATTTGATTAGTTGATTTTTTCAACTAATCCCATAATGACTACAATTTCACATCGATAGTTCGTGTATACACACACTTGTTAACATGATAGCGTAGATACAAGTATGTCTATTGCTTTACTAACCATTTATATATTTAATCGAATCAGAATTAAGCTTATCGTGAAGTAAATTTAGTTACAGGTAGATAGAATTATAAAAACTTAATGAATAAATGGAAATTTATACTTATCTGTTAACTGATTGGCTAATAGTGTTTGATCAAATCATATCCTAAGTTCTTTAGTGTACATAAACAATACGAAAAGTAAGTGAATTTGTTTTCTTTTTCTGAAGTGAAAATCTCTTACTGTTTAGTATAAACATTAATTTGAAATCATAATATACACTTCATCAAAAGAAAACACAGTATTTTTGTGAAACTAATAATGATGTATAAGTATTCACCTGAATTGATTGGAACTGAACAATTTTAATTAGAAGTTCGAAAAAGAATCTGGCATATGCTCCTGAAATCTATTAGTTGCTTTGACCAAATTACATAATACTAATTAAATATACATACTGCGGATCAATAACAATATGACATGATGATGATATTAGAACATGTCCACAGATCAAAACTTATCTGACGTCAGCTTAACATCTGAACAAACAAAGATGCCTCCAACATCTTATATTTTTGGTGAAACTTGTCAAAATATACAAAACCAACATAATGACATAAGTAATTGTGGTAAAACAAACAGTCATAATATGAATGAGTCCGATTTGATTGAATCGAATGACATAGATTTCTTTTCTCGAAGAGAAAATGATAATCTTACCCCGTCTATAATACTTACTTCTGATGACAATGAGTGGAAACCGTGTGAACGGGACAGTATTTCTAGTATGGAATCTATGTCAAATTCACAAAGTCCCAGGACCTCTTATAATTCTTTATTACATTGGGGTATTAATAATTCGAAAGATGAAAGAGGTAAGTACATTTCCATGACAGTAAGTTGTATTCTACTAAGATAAGGATGAAACTGCGTGCATTTTCAAGTAAATTTTTATTACTTACCTATTAAAGCTTGAAGATCACTGAAGAGAAAAAAAGAGCAGTTTTATTATTATGCATGATAAATCATCAGTAATCGCCCAAGAAGAGAAACAGGATAAAAATGAGAACCTTCAACTCTTAAATAAGTTGAAATCAAATAGGATCCTCAAATAAATTTATCTGCGCAGACTAAGTGACCTTAAATCTTCAATTTCTGTTAGTCATATTATTATTTTGTAGCATAATAATGGGCCGTTGCCACTTCCTTCCCACAACACTATTGTGCACAGTCGATAGCATCATGTTAATTACAGTGCGTATGAACATTTTATGCGCTGACCTGTTTTGCGTCTTGATTTTTACTAATAGTTGAAGAGTACTGAATAAAAGTACGTCCAAAATTGATCATTTATCGGAGGATGTTTTACACTGTAGAGTTTAAAACCACGTTTTTGCCCTTCGCTAGTGGATATTAAGAGGAACGTTCCTAGTAGCACTGGCAGATCTAACAAATTACCACACAAAGTTAGTGTAAATGGTAGTACTTGCAGCCACATTGCATTGGATTAGAAACCATGTAGACTTTTGTCTTCGACTTACCATTACACAAAAGAAAACAAAATAAACCTTTGCTACCTTTACAGTCAGATTGATGAGGTTGTTTTTGTCAATCTTTCTAATATTCAGGCAATTTTGTAACCAAAATGGAATACATCTTCTAACCGAGAAGTCACATTTTCCCTCTTTTAGAACAACCTAATCTGAAGGTTCTACTATTCAAACGTAGTGAAGAAATTGAAGATACACATTCTAGGTCAAGGTTATATGTCATAAAACCATCCTAATCAATAGTGCCTTATCCAGATGATGTGTAAAAACATCTGTATGGATGTTTTCTTTCCCTGTTACTTTTCCTATTGCAATGTGGTTGATGCACACACACATACATTATATATATATGCTTTATTCATATCTATTAGTTTAAACTTTGTCTGATTTGCATTGCAAATTATTTCTATCTACACTGGTCATAACATGTGTGTTGATAGAATGTATATTCAAGAACGATGAGAGTAAAAACTAGATGATAATTGATACAAGAATTGGGGTGTATTTATTGGGTTAGTTTGTATGGAAACGTCCAAACAGTATTTACATTATGTAGTAACACTTAGTAATGGAAGATAGCTCCACATAAAGCTCATTAAAATATCGTGACTACAGTTACTAAATAAACAGCACCATAATTAATTGTTATAGACAAACTGTATTCGGGGAACTATTAGAAATCAGGGAGAACTGAATAAGATGTTTAGTAATCTAAATTAGCTAAGATTTTAAACATTTTCAAGATATAACGAATTCCCAGTATTTTATCTCCTTCGCGTCAGCTACATAAGAGCACATAAGCTTATTTATTGAGAATTATTAATGTAATGTCGTGTTTAACTAAATGAAATGTTTATCAATTAAGAATAACTCGTCTGGGAAGTAAATGGGTTCAAAAATTTATTTTTTTTTTGTAAAAAGGCTACTCTAATTGTGTAACAGCTCTAGAAAATTTAAGAAAATTTCATTATGTAGTATAACGGCAAATTAGAATATTCGTGAAGAAAATAATACATATTTGAGTTTAATTCACCAGAATGTAGTTATAATTGTTAGAAGCATAAACTTAAAAGATGGGGAGAAGATCAGGAAACACAGTTCATTTATGTTGCTAATGAAGCTGAAAATTATTCAAGGAATCTTTAAATACAAAGTTAAATTTAAGTCTTCCAAATCCAATGGCTTCTGTTAATGCTAATCAGGTGAATTTGCACTAATAGATAGAAAAATTTAAGTACATATGTTACATTCACTTTGTCTTCAATGCATATTAGGTGGCATAGTATTCAAGTGAATAGACTATTCTGTCCTAGAAAGTATTGGGTTTTGGCAATATTTTTCTTAAAGCATTTAGGTGCCTATCTTTCTGTCACTCTAGTGCACATGCTGTTGCAAGTACACGTTTACTGTTAGAGACGATTTTGAAAATTTTGCTAAGAATATAGAAACCTATGTACCTGTTGGAAATATGCGTTTTAAGGATGTCTCTAGTCCATGATTAATTTTAATTGTAATTTGACTATCTTTGAATATCAGTCAGATAAAAGCATCGTCCATTTTAGATATTTAGCTTTTATTTCAACACCGTATTCTACAATATATTTCTCTGACGATGATTTAAGGTGACTGTGCATCAATTCACACCTCTCTTCCAACTTTTAATGCCGAATTAGTTTTCCGTAATCGTATTCCTAAAAGAATCCACCATAGTGCTCCACTACAATCAAGCATAAAGTCATGTTGTACAGTGTTTTCTAATATTCACAGGTATTTCTAGACTATGCAATGTTATATATATATGCATTTGTAATGTCTGGTTATGTGAACTAAACATTACCGTTCATCATTCATGAGTAATGAGGATACCTACAATAATTTCCATTCGTAGTTGTAAGTAAATAATTCCAAGCCAAAATCCTATGAGTATTCAGAATAAGCAATCGAAATCACTGTCTTCAAATGAACAAATATTTAAGTGGAATAAGATGAATTAATTTTGTTTCGTTGGTTTCTCAACAGATGTATATAATCTGAAATAATATTCTAAAAATTTATATTCGAAACAAAATTTAGCATAATTATGAGAATGTTTAGACTTAGTTTAAATCATAATTATATAAACAAGTTGGAAATATCCAACATATTAAATATGTTCAAATATTCAAAATGTTTATTTAATTTTGATTTCAACCAAGTCTAAATATTTTCATGAGTAATTAGGATGAACTTTTATCTTCCCATCCATTCGCTATAGACTGAAGCTGGTCAGTCTCTGTTAATATATGTACATTCTCATGAGCATATTAAACTTTGTTTCAAATATTAATTTTGCAGAATATTATTCCAGATTGTATGCATCTGATGAGAAACTAACGAAATAAAATGAATTCATCTTATTCTATACAAATATTTGTTTTCACTCCATTGAAAGTGAACAATGTGCCTGAAAAATCACTATCCATAAATGTTGAAACAGTTGAAATGGAACATGGAATTTACAAATAACTATAAAATCGATAGCTACTATGTGATGTACTGTGATGCATATTTCATTGGTTGCATTTTACTTTTTTCAAAACTAAGTTCAGCATAATGTGACTGAATATAGTGGTGAATAAAAATTGAAGTTACTGCTTAGTTTTGCACTGAAACCGAACTCTAACAACATCCTAATACTCATTGTAAACATTTTCAACTGCTTAAGCCACAACAGTAAATACACAAATTTGTTCTTAATCCAACAGTTTGTATTCGTTATCTACAATCATATTTTTCTATCTAATAATGAGAACTTTATCTTCTGTAAAATTGATTATCTTTCGCGTGATTCATATATATTTATGCATATGTATATCCGTTTTCATATGTTTCGTTTTTTCATTGGTTCGATTGAAGTTTTAATTACCTGTGTATTTCCCAAAGTCAAATGATGAAGTTATCTATTATTATTTTAGATGAGCAAAACAAAGCAATACTACTAGTCAAATAGTTCATGCTGATGTAGATGACTTTTGAGGTGATGTATTAGTGTTGTAATTACAATTCATATTCATTACAAATAAATCAGTAACTACAAACATAACATTAATAGCTAATTCGATTTTATTTTGGATTAAAACATACAAGGTTTCGTTGTTGAATTGTCAAATGAAAAATATACAGTGGCAGTTTTAGTAATTTCTAACTGGTGGATTCATTAGTTTATTTGTTCCAATTTATTGATTTGTTACCAATGGAATATTTTAATATTACCATTGCCATGGGGATAAAAACCAACTGTTTCTCAGGCATCTAATTAAGTTTGTTTCACTTCATATTGTAGGTAGGCTTTAAAAGTATAAATTATTTGTTTAGTTTCATTAAAAGTTTTCGTATCAACTGAAAAAGTATGCATGCACATATATCAACTTTAGGCATCTGTTTGTTTTTTCTTACCTACGAGAATTTGATCCTATAGGTTATTCATTCGACATTTAGTGATTCACTGTATATTAAATGAATGGATGTAAAGCACGAATATAACTTATTGTGTGCATGTTTATATTAGTAGTCAATCTCATATCCTAGTTGACTTCATTACGTGGAATGTTACTACAGTAGCTCACTTCTCAATACAATAGTCAATAAAAGACATGTAACTAGTTTGGAGGACCATAAACTAGGCAGAACAACAGTAATAATCATTAATATAGTTAGATTTTTATTAATAATGAATTTTGAGTTACGAATGTGGATCTTTTATGAGCTTTTCAGCAATATGTACTTACATTTCAATACTGATGTTTACATATAGATTTAAACCACTCCCCCCCAACACTGCAAATGCCAACCCGTTATCGAATAACTGACTTAATCTAGATAGTCACTAATTTGTTCAGATGGTATGTTCATTTGCAGTTCTGAATATCAAAAACGAGAAATTTCGATTCCATAACAAGAGTATTTTTTTAACTTGACTTATCGTCAATCATACGTTTTTTCCGGTTATCAGTTTTTGCTAACTAGACAACTGAGACTTATTGAGTTAGTCAGATTAGTAGTAAGCAAAAGAAATCACCATACACCAATGGATAAATGGTTACCCAGTATCTGGAAATCAACATTCTTTGTATATAACTTCTTGGGTTATCTTTTTCTACTTTAAAATAAAATGTTAAAGAAAATTAAATTAGTTGTTCTCATTGTGATTCATAATAATAGATCAGTTAAACGACCATTCGACTGGAAATCATAAGAAAGAAACATATATTTGGCAACTCTTTAATGTTTATAGATAATATGAAGCCTAGGGAATATTAAGTGTTATTCTAACAATACAGGCTGCCTGAAGTTCTTTTGATAACTCCAACTGTAATGAACCTAAGCATGCTATATATTTCTGATGCTTGGTTAACTCTAAAGATATTCTCACTCTACGTTTCTGCTGTGTAAACTGTATTAGAAACCTTTATATTTTTAGTTGTCTTTAAGGGGTACAAGTTATGTACATGTTGCTCAATTCCGTGAATACGAACGTTTTTATTCTTTGGAAACATTTGCTTCCATTGGCACATGTACATAAATATGGATGGTAATGGGAATCGAAACCTTAAACTGTTTGACCTGAATGATAATGAACTTCATAAAACAATTCCTTTAAGTTGTTGAAATAATCATACGTCATAGAAAATCAGTAGTCATTTTGATTATTTTGTATTCTTCTAGTTACAACTAGTTGATTAGACGGCTGATTGCACCTGTTATTGAGGAATTTTTATTAAGTTGTTGAGCTATTTGGTTAATGCTATTGTTTAACAAAGATATTTAGGAACTAAAGAGTAACTGGTATAACTTGAGTCAAACCAACTTTAACAAGTAAAACATTTTTGAGGAATGTATGGCGTAATATAATGCTAACTACTACTTCTTAAGAAAATTCTATTTGTTGATGGCTTTATTTTTCTTCCATCTTAAACATAAAATCTTTTGCTTCTATTTTGGACAATATATTAATCATAAGTTAGTCATAGTCATTACTTTAGACGAACAGGTTTCGTGGGGAATGTTTAGTCTGTGATATTCATCACGGATTGTTACCAGTTGAGAAACCATTGAAGTCCGGACATATCAAATGTCAAACAGTTATTACCGACAGAATTGGATGACTGTCGCTCTATAAGGTGAACCGAAAGAAATCGTGTATCTTATGAATGCAATCACAAAGATCATAAAAACACTTTGTGAGACCAGTGAGGCCTTGGTTTAATCACCGATGAAGTCGTTTGTATGCACATCTCAGCCAAGACTAAACTATGATAAAACACCCATTTAACACTCCTTGGTTTTCCTCTGTACTATATATTTGATCGACTCATGACAAGTATAATATAAATTTTTTAGTGATAGATAACTGCCTAATCCTAATACTTTATTTGACCTTAAAACAATGAATTCTATTGCAAATAACAAATATTAGCTCCTATATTTGATCAATAGTTTGTACAATTAAATTATTTTAAGGTCGAAAGTCATTAAATACGTGTTAAACGAAGTAAAATGTTCCACTGAAACAATCTCATGTGTAATGAATTTAATTGCGAATTAATGGTCAAATAAAATCTGTTTACTACATATTTTCGATTGTAATAATTGACTTAGGAAATCTGTATTCGACATCTATCATGTTGAGTTAACAACATCAATTTAATATAGCGTTTTCTACAGAAGGATAATAACAAAAAGCCTGAAATATGTATGGGTGGGGCTTATTTAATATTTCAAGTAAAACCTTGATTTAAATCGAAAAACCACTGCAATTATGCAAACTTCTTTCTGTGCATATTATGAATGCAACATTATTATAGTGTGTAGTGTAACTTATTTTTACACGAACTAGCTTCTGAAAGTGGTTCAAGAAAAATACAATAATTTCCTCATTGTTGCAATTAATCGGTCATTTATTTGTTAAGTAACAAGTTTCAGCTTACCAGACTTATAAGTCAAAAAGAACAATATTGGTTATTCATGTTAACAGTTCACCGGAGAAAAACCTATGTAATTAATTTTAATGGACATTCATAATGAAGCACCCTTTTACATTTTATGTATACTCCCCCCCCTCAATTATGTTTGTATAACTCCCGGTATTTATATAGATTTTTCCAATGGCTTACAAAACCAAAAATATATTTTATACGTCACTAGGTAATATTGGAATGATAACAAATATAAGTATGGCAATAAGAAATTTGACTTTATGTCTGTACTCTCTGGTAGATATTTAAGCTTATCTACCTGAATTAAGTTACATTTCCCATAAGTAGAATGATGTCTTAGATAATATTCTGACTGGTTATTTACTTTGATTGGGTTAGACTACCTTCACTGTTCCACAGAGTGTACTGTATAAAACTGGTATTCAGTTGTAATGCAACTTCATAAGATTGTTTTTATTTGTTTGGAAGTACAATATACTGACAGAAATATACACCAATTATGTTATATTCTTTGTCATCCAAAAACAGAAATCATTACAAGTCATTTTACTTTACAAATACAAGAAAGGTGTAATTATATTTCATCACACCGATAACAGTTTCTGAGAAAAATACTGATGAAGCTCATGGAGATGTGTTTATCAAAGTTCTTGCAGTGAATGTAACAAATTTGTTAATTTGATTATGCGTTAGTAATTACTATGGCAATGGTAAAAGGCTACTTTGTTATACCTTATTACTTTTGAAATTTTAATCTAATAGTCTTCCCACATTTTACAAACACTAAGTTATTGTTAATATTTTGTTAAATACTTTACAATGTATATACCAACCCCCAGTCATTTCTTCCAGTTCTCTCGTGAAAATGCGGACTCTACTTATTCAGCTAATACAACACATTTAGATAAAAATCCCTCAAATATGACAGTAGGAAGAAAAAACTCTCTGAAACTTCCACGCGATCTTATCCTCTACTTTTAGAGAGTTACCGATGTGTAGGTCAATAAAATATCGTTATTTTGAAGTTACATAGACAAAAAATAGTTTTGCAAAATGAAGTGTCGGCGGAACTAATAGTGTCAAGAAACAGTTGTTTGGTGCACTGAATAAGTTAAAATGTCACATACATATAAAATACATATTATCTGTTCTTTTTGGGATATATATTCGAGTAAAGCCATAAAAATGCATACGTGCTATCATTATAAGTAACATGTAGCGTTTTATTTGGTATTAAACCTTGTAATGTTAATAACTTGTTTTTTTTAATGTCAGAAATTATATCAACCATAAAGCATTAACAAACTTTATTCATAGAAAATAAATAGGTCCACTATATTTTGACATAGAATAGCTGGATATTTTACAGGGCTCGATTATAAAATTGGTTAAAAAAGTAATATACGTTACCATCATTGAAAACATGAACGTTCTCTTCACACACGATTGAAAAAAAACTTTATTTTTCTACAAGCTTCAAGATTAAAAATATACACTGGAAGGTGAAACAATGTACCGAAAAATCATGTTAATCTGGGAAATTTGGATGATTTATGGTTTCGTGTACTCGCACTAACTTTCAGTCCAGGCAACTAGCTAGTGTAAGTAGATACTCAACAAAAATGAGTCGCTCAAAGCCATTATGCTAAACCAAGTATTCTGAAATAATTCATAGCATTTATGTTTATTTCAGAACAACCTGACTTCAAGACATGTAGAAACAATGTAAGTAACTGAACGTCACACACAGATCAGTCTCTCCTACATTATGGCGTAGTTTTATTTAATTAAGGTTTTCTACTTAACTTATCGTTATATTACACAATCATAGGTTTATCATAGGAAAATGCTTAATTTCATATACATTCATTTTAATCCATGAAGCGAATGATAAATTCAGGTAAGCATTAAACTTTAGTATGACTTCAGATAGTCATGCTAGACGTCAAATACACATTGGAAAATTGGCTACGTTGACATACAAGATGTTTATCTTTTAAAATAACATTATAAATGTTCAAGAATGTTTCTATGCTTCTGTATTTTTTTTACTTATCTGTTGTCATAATTGTTTTGGATTACATATGTAAATAACATCAATCTTTTCTTAATTAGGCCAGAAGTTAGAAAATAATTCAATTATGGAAACATTCAATTTGAGTATCACATTTCCTTCCCTTCATTCCATCTTATTTAATACTACTAACAGTTTCACACTGACTGCCTTTAATTTATAAATATTTGATTAGTACTCAAGATTACTAAGAATTCAGTAAACTAACGAATTTTCAATGAAAACAAATTCCCTTAACAGGCTTTAAGAAAACAAAATACTATGACATGCCTTAGTTTAGATTTTGTTTCCAGTTATTTCCACACTACATGAAGAGAATGTTTCATACTAAAAAATGTTAACAAACCAATAATATTGTAACTGAACGTGTTAAACACTAGCCTGTATGCAGTCTGTATATGGTTGCAAACACATCCATAATTGTAAATAAAAGATTTGAAATAACATTATAGGGTTGAAGATTATTCGATTATACAAGTAAATTTGGTAACTGTTTATTTTAATTTGAAGATTGTACTGCAGACTGAAATCCGTCAATTAACGGAAAAATAAGCTAGTTTTACTAACCTACTGTTTTGACTTGTTTTCGAACATTCCAGTGATTTTTGCTTACAATCCTACATATATTCATATGCAAAATCTTCATATTTTACGTCATAGATGACTGTAAACTGTCAAAGTAGAATGTATCAATGTGCAAATTTAACTTCAGTAAAGTGAAAAATGACTAGACTTCACAGTAAATGAAGTTTTTCATTTTTTTTAGTTAGAAACAGACAAGCTGACATTTTTGCAAATTTAGAAATATTTTCACCTGCTATGATAGTTTCTTTGCAAATCTTAAATGTACAGTGAAACAATCACTTAAGTGAATTATAAACCTGATTAGTGTTTGTACGTACTTAAGTCTAAGAATGAGGAAGAAACTTAGTTCTTCATTACGAAAAAAGCTTATTGATAAAACGTCCAAAACAGATTGTTACATATGATGAATCCATCAGCCAGTGATATTATACTATTTGATTCCTGTGGTTGGTCTAACAAGTTGGAATATACAAGCAGTTTAGCTAATAAACATTTATTCGTGATAACTTTGATGGCTAGCTACACTAACTGAATGTAATCAGCAATCTCCTGAATAAAAATAGCAAACTGAATGTCAAGTGAAAATCATCATGCATACCAATGACTAAAAGTTCGTTTGTATAAGGGCTTACAGACAGTAATTATAGAGGCAACTACAAAAGTAGTTAAAAATAAAGACCATTTAACTGTGGTGTAATAACATTAGTTAATTTGACATTATTCTCTAAGATATGTCTATTTTACAATCAAACGTAATTACTATATTCAGCTTAAATTTGTTAGGGATTAATGTCATCTAGAGAACTATTGGAGAAACTGATATACTGCACATCTATTTCATTCTGATTATTAGCAAATATTTATCTTAGACGCGATCAAAATGAATCGAATTAAAATTTTTGACTTCTAATTTCTGATATTTTCAGACAATTTTACTATCCTATCAATGATAAATGTCTGATTCCGAATAAAATTGACTGTTAGTTATACCGATTAAATAAAACGTCGTATAAAGTGAAATTAATTTAAATTTCAAGACTTTAAAGTGATTGATAAAAGCTAATCGCTACAAACATGTCAGTCTACGCCATATTTGTATTCTTAACTAACTTTACTTGCCTTGAATTTACATTGATTTGAGTTGACTAAACTAAGTTAAAATACTAGGAGTTAAATCTACCTAAAAACCCAAGGCTACATAGCTCACAAGATAGTTTACAAATTTTACTAAATATCACAGGGAAGAATATATATTTTTCTGAATGAATTATCACTAAAGGAAATGAGTGATAAGGAATTATTTGTGATTTTGTAGCCAGAATAAAATAATTTCTGTTTTTCACATGAATCAACATTCATCTTGATTAATGTTGGCATTTAGATGGAATTACTTAAAATGAATTTTCAGTATATTCACTGACTTTTGTTCCAATGTAAAGAATTCATTTTGCTTCATATATAACATTTCTCGTCAAAATATTATTTACTGTAATCGGATAAGCAAAGTTTATGAGTCGACTAAATAATTATATGATAAAAATATTAATGGCGATCCAATAGTTTAATGTATATTGTTAAAAAAGAGCGTTCTAACAATATTCGAATAGTATTTTAAGTGATTAAGTACCAAGTCTTGAGTTTCATCAATTGTTATGCGACATATAATAAGAAGCTCTACTTTTCGGTATGCTCAACTGTTCCCATTTCAAGATAGACTTAGGCTATTAAACTTTAGGAATTCATTTTCAAGTATGTTGTTACTCAGCGATGATTTACCAAATATCTGAAGATGAATCACTGATTTCACAAATATATAACATCACATTAATTCTGACGTCTGCAATCATTCATTTAGTTTTTTCCTTGAACAGGTGAAGTTAAATTAATCACACTGATTTTCTGTCATCTAACCACATATTTAATATGATTTCCATTTTTAGATAACTATATTTATCATATGACAACAAAAGTAATTTAACGTATAATTTCCTGAATGAATTGTACAAATCGTAATAAAGTTGCATAGCAGGTTACCATTTGTACCCTGTGAGAAAGCCTGTAGCTTTTAAAGTAATGCGAAAAATGCTTTAATAGTTTTTAAGTTTTACGCTGAACATTACAGAATTTAGCTGATAAAAATTATATCTTCGTATTTCATAGCACGCGAAAGCTGTATCCGTTTTCCTGCATATTGGTTAACAAAGCAAATAGATGCCAATCATTTTATCAATCTGAAACAAAAAAAGTGAATAACTCAGAAATTATTACGAGTTTAAAAGCATGCATAATATACCCACCAAATCTTTACTATATCCTAGTAGATTAAGAAAAACATAATTATTGTTCTCTTAGTATTGGGAACTGATGAAACTAAATAAGTTGATAATATTGTTCGTTATTAAAACTGAAGTCTATAAATATTTATTTATCGATTATTTTAAGCTAGTTCTACTTATTATAGTCCGCCTGACCTCATTTTCTTGACTAGTTAAGATATGGGTATACACGAAGAACGTGGAAACATACTTGAAATAGCTGAATCTCTACTTGTCATTTCTTAACATTGTCTCTGAATGTTGGTCTGGAAAATAGTCTTAAACGTACTAATTTCCTAAGTCTATAGCCATTTTGAAATATAAACGCATCATGTATCCAATATCATTTGACATGGTTAAATTGTTAATATAAATTGAATTCACAAAGTGTAGGATCTTCTTCGAAACAAGTGTGACCTGAGAGAAAGTCGTAGTGTTTTAAACTCCCCTTTAAACCGAAATCATCGATTCACCGGAGTAGTAGTGAATGGTATGTGAAAGTTGAAACAAAAAATGCTCTAGAAATAACAAAGTAATGGTTTCACATTAAAATGCGTACATGACATCATCATAAAACTTCAGCTGCTTATGACGAAATTTGATAATTACTTTAGAAGATTTATTACATCACATACCATATAAACCAGGCTAATAAATGGAAACACCGTATTATCACATACCTCGTTCTTTATTATTTGTAGTGTTATTTTTAAGCAAAACGTTGGGTTGATTCAAGAGTGATCACGTTATACCGTGATCTACGGAGTTCGACTTAGTATTTATTATTTTTAGCAGTTTAGGGTAAATTTTTTTTAATTAAAAGTGATGCTACTTGTGATCATTCTAAGCTGATCCCACATAATACTATACTTATTGTTGTTGTTGATCATACGGTTCTTACAGAGGACACGGTGGTACACTAATCTCTTCAGTAATAACCAGTTTTGTTTCAATCACCTGTATATAAGATGAACTTTTCTAATTAAAGCATCAGATGTTACAGACTAAGTATGTTCAAAATAATAGTACTTAATACTTAAGTAACAACATTGATGTATTTTGGTTCGCTTCACCATGTATCTAAAATTCAACCAGAAAAACACTCAGTTGTGTTAACAAGCTCACCAACGAAACTTTTGTTCAATGTTTACATTTACTTCGCAGTCAAAAATCTGTCAGTAATAGTCGTGTTGGTCTAGGGCTTCAAAGATTCTACCATTTAAATTCAACTGTTCCATATACACTTGAAGACTAATCGTAATCATTAAACGTAGTAATGCTTTTAGTCTACAATCGAATGAAAACAGTTTGTATGCTCTCTAGGAATGCAGTGTACAACTAATTTCGTCTTCTTAAATATTTTTCTGCACTTTTATTGTTGACAAAATGTTTTCACAACAAGATTTAGAAATTCTTAATACCACGTTTTACTCTAATTTACTAAATGGATAAACTTTAAGTGTATCATCTGAGTGATTCGTAGATAACTATCTTCTTATTGGTTATATAAGGCTAACAGTTGAAAGTTACGAAATAGACAATATTGCTTAAATGCACTATACTAATATCTTGCTAAATCGTTTTAATGTTATGTACAGTTAGAGCTAAGCCTACAACTAAATGTTTAGAATGTCGTTTAAGTTTTTTATTGAATCATATGAATGGTAATCAACAGATTTAAATGTTTATTTATACTAAATAAATTGTGTATTTATTAGCTTATCGTCCTAAAATAAGTTTTATTTGTTCTGTATTTAGATTCATAAAAACAAAGCTTCAATCTCGTGATTAGTTGACAGTTGTTTAAAGTGGGAGAGTATAGTCTAAGAAATTGCTACCGGTACACTTTTCAATATTACTAATGTCTCCTTAACTTCTTTTCTATATGAACCATCAATCTTATAACTGACAGAAGTTTTGTTTATCAGATATTTTATTCAACTTTACATAGAAGTGCAGTATTTTTTATTTTCAGAAGTTTACATCTCATCATTTTTATAAAATAAAAATAACACCCTCTACTAACTACAAGCTGAAATAAAATACAATCCCCAATGTCCAAGGTAACATAAACATAATTTTAAGGTTCATAAAAAAAACGGTAACAGTTTTATCATATTTTGCAGAAAACAGATAGACCCTAGTCACTTTGTGTTTTGTGCATCAAAAATATTTTAGGTTTGACTGAGTAATTTAGCTTATTTTTCATTAAAAATCAATAGATAAATTAAGCACGTTCAATTCTGTATGCCGTGACTAGTAACAACTTTGATCGTTGTATCATACTAATCTTTTTATAATGCATTTTTATAACTATATCTAAGTGAAATAGATTATATTAAGAAAAAGTAAGTATTCTGAGCCTAAATCACAAGTATGCAAACTATACGGTTTTATTAACCAATGACAGAATGCGTGATTTCAGTAAGCATTATATAACAGGTCAGATGAAGATTTTTAAAGCTACGAAACTATTCTGTAGTAGTGTGATTACTTATTAGTTTCTTGAATGAAACTCGATAAATAATTTTTTGTTAAATGAGCTTGAGGGCAGTCATCCATGTTCTATGGTTCAAATGCCCAAAATTGACTAATTAATTGATTAAACATTCAGCTTAGAAAGGCACTGATAATTACTAGATAAAACAGGACATTAATTAGTGTTCAGTCAGTCGGTGCTCGCAATTAAATCCTACAAGTAATCAGCCTCGTTACCAACTGCTCAGTGACAATATGTGCGGACTTAATAATAGGTGACACAAGTTTTCATCATCTTAGCGACTTCATATAATTTTAACATGGTACTTGTATTCAGAAGTTCGAGCAGATCAATTTAAACTATTCAA
This sequence comes from Schistosoma japonicum, assembly GCA_025215515.1. Classification (NCBI taxonomy): domain Eukaryota; kingdom Metazoa; phylum Platyhelminthes; class Trematoda; order Strigeidida; family Schistosomatidae; genus Schistosoma; species Schistosoma japonicum. The sequence goes on along the minus strand of CM046069.1, from coordinate 42,779,755 downwards.
CACTGAACAGTAGCACACCTACTACCGAATCATTTAAATTAGTTGTCATACTTCAATTCGATCACTAGAATTCGATTAATGTCTAAAACAGGAATTTTTAGATTTTAACATTTACAAATCTCCATATGACAAAATAACCATACTGTTTGTAAATGATTAACAATCATATCGGTATCATCTTCATCTAGAAATATAATTTTATTGTTAATTATTCTATGGGCTGAAATATGACTAAAACCAGCTCCTGCCTAAATTCACTTGGCTACAGTTTACGCCATGTCGATATTCATACAATGAACCTACAAAGATTGATGACTAGAATTACCCTGAATGCATAATGCCTTATTAGAAAACAGTTGACGACATTTACGTTTAATTAAAATTGTAAGTAAGATTAATGAATAAGATTATAATAACTTTGTTATGGAAGTTTATTCTTTGAACTATCCACGACATTATTTCTACAGCTTCTAATGAAAATCAACCGAACATTTATCTACTGATAATCAAAGACTGATAGGCTTTTTATTTAAAGCGAAAGACTCCTGTTTGGTAAATATCAGTTAACTTACCGCATCATAGTTAATGCAACATTCACACATGTATTATCATTATTCATTGTTACCTTTAAAATATACATTAAATTTAGGCTGATTCAGTTTAATTATTTGCATTTTTGTCAAACTCTGAAGAGTTCCCTTTTAATATAATAACTACTGAGAAGCAGTGCATATTATCAAGGTGAAAATCATCTTAGTTTTATAATAATGACTTCAGTATTATATATATCGGTATGAAAAAAACGGAAATCCCTTTGGGTTAAGTCAATTAAAAGTATTTCTTAGTGGACTGCTGGAATTGAAGCAATTTTTAATTTATATAATTATGACCAGTAACATAAATTCACAGTCAGCTGTGTAATTAAATACTCCTTTTTCGAAACAAGTGTTGGATTCAATCATGAATGACCATGATCATGAAAAATTCATGTTTGTAAATGCTCTTAGTCATTTTGTCATATGTTAAACTGTCTACGCTTGTACTAATTGGTAACTCAGTGAAAGACACTCAAGAGTTATCAGCTGGAATTATGAGAAATACAAAAGATTTTTCATACCTTCTTAATATCTAGGTAGAATAAAAATTTGTTTTGAATAACTGATTAATAGCAAATATTATAGTCAACTTATAGATCTAACTATAAAATCCGAATAAAATCACTTACTTGAAATGCTTTCATATTAGAACATCATTTAATCCTAGAACAAATATCAAAGCTACTTGAATAATTACTTTACCACAGGCCTAGAGTACCACACATTTCTTACAATTTCAATTGATTAGGTTTCTATATTAAACACTAAATGACTTGATAAAGTTCATAAATCGCAACAACAGTCTTTCATTGATCATCGACATATTTTCTTATATTTTCCTTACCATTAGTAAGTAAGATGAATACCCTCATAAAGTCTCTTCTTAACTATTATCGATCAGTTTCACTTAATTAGTTAAACACATAAATGTTGATGTGACGGAAATAATAATTACTGTTTACTTGACTACTGGGGAAGAAAAGTAATTATTATCAAGTCTTATTCGCATGGTAATAGATGGATAAATTGATTAAATAAAAATGATAGTCAACATGCTTCTGATTAGTTGCGATAATTTATCTAAGGTAAAATTACTATATCTTCAAAAAAAAATATTCGTTAATAAACAAGGATCATAAAATATGATCACTATAATGTTTAATGTTGGATCAGTTAGTATTACTACTTTCTCTGTCTTAATGTTCCATAAAGCCATGCACATCTTTCATGAGAAACCTCATATGTAAATACAGTAGTAGATTCTTCAAGCAGATCCGTATGGAGATAAATCAAATTTATTATTCTCGACTCATGTTTTGTAAAGAATTGCAACGAAAACTAATCAAGACTAGGTAGGTAATTTCATACTGCAAGTGCATTTACCGTAGTAACTCGTGAATGAAGGTTTGATTGCCTTTACTCTTTTTTTTACTACATTCAGTTAATCGACTAGCGACCAAAATAAAATCTTGGTATCTATTTTAATTACCGTCAAAGCCAATTCCTTAATATCTTCAGGCTTTCAGTTGTGACGGTGCAGATTTTGTTCATGAATCTTATCTGTCACATGAAATATGTAAACATTTGTCAAAGTCTTTGACTGATAGGAATTTTCAGTATGTATAAAATTTTCATATGTAAATTTCATTTAATTTCAAATGTTTAGCCACGCTTTGGTCTTATCTAGTGCTCTTAACAAGATAGATTTGATAACAATATTTATTTGCACACTGCTTTGCTTTGATAATATTCACTTAAAAATCACATTTGTTTATTCGGTTTTCTTAGTAGAATAACGAAACAGGTTCAAACTAGGGGTAATCAATTATTTTTTGTTTCCAGTAAGTGGAACATTTACCCAATTAACAAAATATGTAGTACAAGTAATTGTTATGTTTTACGATTTATGACACTGAATGCGATTGTTTCTGCTGATTGGATAATAAAATATACTAGACTTTATGACCGATGACTGCGTAAGTTGGGTTCACTTTAAGCCCCATCGCCAATTGTAATGTATTGTGAATATACACTGTGCCCTTGATGATTGCCAATCAATGTACGGACACATCTGCCTGCGACTACCAGTTCCCAAGCCGGACTAGAGAAAACACCGACTGAGAAGCCAAGAGATAGGATCGAATCAAATCGTAAATCAATCATGCCATTATATATACACAAAATCAAACCACACAGTCAACCAATTAGGAAAGTAACATTAATACAGAACTAAGGAAATAATGACAGTAAATAGGGACAACTTGTACACAACCAATTAACTGTAGTTCATGGTAAGAAATAATATACTAAGAGTAATTACACTAATCGGGAGAACAGAGTAAGAGGAACATAACTATGGTAGAAAATAACTGAAATATTTCTCTAAAATACAGTTCTGAAAGTTCGTTACTCCTCTTTAATCGCCCAACATAACAGTAATTATATTTAGAAGTTTTGAATGATTACGAGATAAGTATACTTGTATGAATTTTTGCTTCTGTACAACTTTCAATATTTTTAGTTATGTATTTTCTTACCTCAGTCCTATCTTAATCATTTCATTTTAAAGACATCTACTCAATGAATTTTCCACTACGTTTATTCATATCGTTGATAGCACTGAACTTATACATTTCTAACTAAAATCTAGGATAATTTATTTACGGCTTTTTAACTGGACATGATATCGTTTTCTCCATACTTGGAGGTGACTTTAAGCCAGATCTTATTAAAACGGAAAGAAGCTTTAATAGTGTAGAAGTTAATTGAGTTAGTTTAAAACTAGAATTTGGTATATGGTTAAATAAACATTTGTGAAAAGTATTTCGTCTATATTAAACTATAATATACGTACCAAATTTGCTTACATAAAGAAAAAGTTATTGTTTTGGATTCATCAATCTATTAAATAGGTCTTTTGGGCACATCGACTACATATTAAATAGTGTTGGTATGTTTGTAAGATCAGACATAATATTCACTGTGTTTCTTACTTTTATTAAAAAGAAAAGAAAACTGTTGAACGATGAAACAGTAAATCAAGTGATCCGTTTCGTATATAGAAAACTGATATGGTAATAAAGCAGTGCAATTAAGCATACTATTAGTAGTGTTTTTCGACTCGTAATTCCATTTATACTTTTCAGTATTTCATGAAAATGAAATCAGATTTTGGAACTAAAGCCAATACAAATCATTAATTTTTTAAACGTTAAAAAGTTAGTATGAAAATTAAAAAACAGGTATCAATGTTAATTTCATAAATACTTTATTCAAAAACTTCCATTTCATCACAGTGAAGACAAAATAACTTGGGTAGATGGAATTCTCATTCCATCTAACACTCTGTCTTAAAAATGCGTCTTAACTGTGTGAAAGCTATTCCACTATTGATCATTTAATACATTTTACTTCCAAGTAATGATATAACCCTTGGATTCAAGTCGATTTATTTAGAAAGATGACTGTTTGGAAAAAATAATACCTGAAAAGATAGTACTTTCTAAATAACAGACAATATAAATTAATTCAATCTTATTAATACGTCATACTAAGTTTATGTAGATATTTGGAACAACAAAAATGATTGTACTTCTGAAAAGTTCTAGTCTCACAAAGTTTACCAAAATTGACAGCCAAATATTGTCCACAGTATATTAGTGGTTAAGGACGGTGATACTATAAAACAGAAACTTCAGGAGGACTTTCACAAGTATAGAACTTTCATCGTTCCCACTTACATATGCGTATCTACATCATTCTTCTAATAAAGACATTGTTTATTTTATAAAATGAATTGTTCGGCTGTTATTATTTTGGAAAACAATCTTATCACGGCTGAAAGCGAGGAAACAGTTTCTGTTACATTAAAAAAGAAAACTTGTTTCAATATCATGACCATTTGAATTAGATGTATTTCACCTAAGTACCCAAATATTAGAAGTACGTGAAATACTTCTTCGTTTTATTGCCACCGATAATTTGGGTTGTATATGAATAGTGTTTAGTTTTTTTATTATGACGTGTTAGCTTTGAGAAAATAGTTGGGGAAAATCATTTTTACTAGTTATTCATATAATCTGACCATTATTGGCGATCAAACAATATAATACATTATATTAGGTCTTACAATCATGGTAATACTATAGAATAGAAAATGCCCGACAAATGGACTACAATATCACCATTAATACCGGTGAACAATATTTTCTCTTATATGTATATGATCACTTATTTGTTATGAAAAGTGTGTTTGTTTGTTACAGCTTGTTTACTGTTTAAATACCCAGTTTAACAAGAATGGAAATATGAGTGATTTTCTAGGTCTCTTAGTTCAATAAAAGTACATAATCAAATTTACACAAGTAATTTTGAGAATGAAATTAATGATTTCAAAGATAAAGTGATAAGATTTCTTGTAATGTTAAGTTCCCTAAACAGATTGATTTAGCTGTAAAATGTTGATTTCCGCTCTGGGCAGTATCATCAGCCCTTAGTTCAAGTAGAAATAGGTATTTATCAGCATAAACATTCTACTTCAAGGAGGCTTGAACCATATTCTCTAGACTGATAATGAAATATATGCAGTTACGCCACACTGCTAGTAAAACAAAATTGCTGAAGAGTTTATTTGAGCCACAAATCTCCATTATTTCTAATTTGAAAGTTCCTATATATTCATGTTTATGCTATAATAGACTAAAACTTACCAGTCACTACTCTCATGAGTAAACACTGAATGAATTGCTTCGGTACAGTAGCAGTCAACAAATGTGATTAAATTTGGTTTGTGTTTTGTAAATAAAACTCTAGAGGCGCCTTTTGTCGTATTCAATCCTCTTCAGCTAGATATACCTGCATCCCGATGCTGACGCTCACATACAAGTACTGGGACAGATCTGTCCGTGTTAAGTACCACTGTGTTGAATACTAATTTTTGATGTGAACAATTTTATTGATATGTTTATCTTATAAGTCGTATATGCAAAGAAACGTGAGTCTTGGGTCTTACCTATCACGCACAATCCAACTTTAATCATACGAGTTATGATTTTGATTTGATTTTTCACATAGGTGACTCTACAGTGATTGTGTATGAATATATTTATGAAAATTTCCCAATAGTTTAACGGAATTTTTCAATTTTTGATAATATTTTGTAGAGTACTTACTGAACAAATATAATGAATTGCCCGGAGAAATTATAACATTTGAATTACCAATGAGCAATTTAAACGTTGAAGCTTCTCATCACAAAAATGTGAATTTAGGCCTTAAACTTGCCGGAAGCAGAGATTTGAATCAAATGAGTGTTTTTGTATGTGGAATACAACCAGGTAGCATCATTGATCGTGATGGGCATATGGAAATCGGTGATCAGTTGTTAGAAGTAAGTGATATTAAATTTAATGCAGTCCTATTAATAATAACTCATACGTTTCTGAAAAACTTTTTTTAATACAAATATTTTAATTAAAACTACCAAGTAATGTACTCAATAGACTTTATTCTTTCATGAAGTAGATGCGAGAATTGTTACCACAAATGGTACCTAACAATCAGAAATAAAACTGATTTACGGTTACGAAAAAATTATATTAAAATGTTCTCCTGCAGTTACATGTAAACACAAGCTCTTTTCTTTACATTCATTACAGTTTTTATCTCTAATAACTAGTTACTTAAGAGATTTATATTAGTAAAACGATTAACATAGTCACTTAGTGGCTATAATTTTATAAGTTAAAAAAGTGAATAAGGAGCTTAAGTACGATGCATGATTAGCTTTAAATATATATTGGCAGGCACTTAATGTCGATTCTCATAAAAATGAATAATTAGATGAACTTAACTTGAGTATAGGAAAGTGCTTCTAATTTTTGAAGTTTACATAGAAAAACCATGTATCTCACGTGGCATTAAAGCTACTATCAAGTATGATTTATTTACTGACATACCCAGCAAAATAATGCCATATAAAATGACCTATACAAATAAATATTCCAGCGAATTTAAATGGCATATAGGCGTGTTATTATTGTTGGTTATTTTTCAGATTTAACAGGGAAATACATAAATGTTAAGGGTTATCATCAATTAGGGCTAACTTTGAAAATTCTTTTTAAGTCAAAGTACTACACTGTGTAACATATGAATGTTTTCTACGAATAAATAAACAACTAAGACTTTAGATTGCACTTTCGGATAATGACTGGTTGATTCATCGCGTATAGATACCACTATTCCTTTAAGGTGAATTTATATTATGAACAGTGATTTAAAGCATACTATATGTATTCTTTATTTCAAAGGACTGTCTTTTGTATACAGTTTGAGCCACTCTAGAAGTGTGTATGTATATCTTCCTCTTCAGGCCGAAAACAAATTCTTATTATTACTGTCAAAGAAACGTCACAAATTCAACAGTGTGAAGTGTTATGCGAAATTGGTATAAAACAAGTGAAAATATCAAAATCTTCGTTGGTTTTTAAATCATAAATTGATTTCGTGAGATCAGTCTATTTGTGTCAGCGGTGAGGAAAGGCTACAAAAAGTTCTCTTAGCTTTACATAATTAAATTTTAAGGATGACTTGAAGTAATAAAAATGTCTATAAAGTAAATCCAATTAACTGACATGAATTTTATAAAAACAATATAGTTTTGCAATCAGAGTTAGCTGAAATCACTTAAAAAGTAGTCAAGTCCAATTATATAAATTAGTGTCATTTCCACTAACAATGACTTAAGTTTGACTTTTCTTAGTGTGAAACACGGGAAAATTTTCATAGTATAATTAAACACATGGGCAGTATTTAATTTTCTTTATTAACTTAGTAAGAGAACTGACTAGTAAGTACATGAAAACCATAACTTGTGTTTGGTGACACTATGAATGTCGAAAATCGAGGTTAAGGACGTTTATTGTATAAATTAAGTTTGTGAACAAATATTACATGCTTTAAATGGTAAATGGTTCAAACCCCAAGATAATTTACTGTGGTTTATTAGCGTATATTAGGACCACTATTTAAGCAGACAACAACTTACCTAAATAAACGTTCAACAAGCTCACGTCTTATATCATTTTCTCAATCATTTAAGACCAAATGGTATAGTTTGATTGCTCTCTCCTCATATGCTCAGAGTTTTAGCGGTAAGTTATAAAACAGTGACGATATACATAATGGTTTGGATGCTTTTCCAACTAAAATGTTGTTAGATATTATTTAACTAAAATTTAACAGCTTGGACTTTTAATATCTAACTGGGATGATACAGTTAAATAAACATTTTTGAAGCTAGATGAATGCATTGCATGCACTTCAAACTCAGCTGATCAAAGCTGACTATTCGGTCATCATGTGATACATTGGATTTGATTATGCAAAGTTTAACACACTTCTGTAATCTTTTATTTGTGTTGTTCTAAACTATACCCACAATTGATAAGTACAGAATACTTTTGTTTACTTGTAAATTGTTTGAGTAGTATGGTAAAAACCACAAAAAACAATTCCATGGCTGATTGGTAGATAAATGGAAAAGGCAGATACACTAATACGATACATTTATATATACTTATCAATTCGAACCAGATTGTATACTTATACTTTTGTCATCTGTATGGTGAAACAACCAAATCCAGCAAGTCATAACTTACTTCTAGTATCAATCATTGAAGAATTTGATTGAATTCCTTCAACATACGTAATATCAGCCAACGAATAGAATAAAACATATTTATATCAAGAAACCACCTCTTTGTATCTTAACTTCTCGTTGGCCTACTTTCCAATTATGAATTAGTTTTCAAAAATGTCTCCAAGTACAAAAAATATATCTCAGATCCCGAGACAGAAACAATTCCATGTATCACTAAGCATATAATTTTAAAACATTGCTATTTTGATTTTAACTACATTAGGTTTATTTATCTTATTTAGAAATGTTGAATGAAAAACGGAGTCAAAAATCAACAATTATTTGCTATCCCAAACATTTTCATTGACAAAATATGAAGTCTTCTATCATTGCAGACAATTCAGTTTTATATTACTTACTTAGATTTAGTGCTAATCTATCATTTTTATTAGTCTGTTTGTGCTTTAAACAAATTGCTGGTGTATATTAGGGCAGTCTTAATTAAAACACTTAGTAATAGCTGTCTCTCCACCTAGCTGACAGGCTACATAATGATACTAAATTATTCATTGATGCTATACGCCATCAATATTGTCACAAAAATACACAAAAATCATCATCCTCTTCAAAGAAAACAGTGAAATTAAAAAAAATCAACTTTTCACTTATACTGTCAATTGGTAAAAATGAATAGTCAGACAACAAACTAAAAGAAACAGATATCTAGATTATATGAGAATGTAAAGTTGTATCATTTGAGTAATTGAAACAAACGTTTAACACAACATTGTGAATGACTCAAAGTCATTTAAAATAGTTGCAACATATTTCGACACTTCGAATTTGATTACTTTATAGTTATAATGTCTACTAATAATGTAACAGTCAATTTCATTGAAAAAAACTAGTGAGAGTTGATAATTAATTGAAATTTTGCCTAGTATCATTTATTATAAATCAGTAATAACTAAACCCTCGGTTTAACAATTAGTGGTAAGATAAGTATGATAATTAGATTTCGAATATAACATTCACATCCATATCGATATTTTCTGAGTACACAAATATTTTAAGCAATCTGTGTATATATAGTTTGTTAAGAACTGACTACTAATAGATGTAAAAATAATGTAGACTATTGTTTTTAACGTTATGACATTAGTCCAATTTATGAAACATAATTCCAAACTGTTATCAGAAATAGATAGACTTAAAATTTCTGGTACTTCCAGTAACTGAAACATCAGCAACAACGCATTTTTAAATGTTTAGTTAACGGATGAATTAGTTGGTTAGTTTCTTATTAATAACAGTAAACTGTCCAAATAGTGTTATTATCAGCATATACTTTGACAGGCTTCGTACATTCCTGTACTTAAAACCAACACTAAATCCAAAAGCCTTGTCTGAAACCATATAATCTGTATTTTAAGAACACAATTATTATAACGGGTCGTAGGGTAAACACGATGCATTTCAGGTGCATTGTTCGCTTTATTATTTTTAAGAGAGCACGAACAAATATTTGTACAGAATAAGATGAATTTATTTTATTTTGTTAGTTCATCACCAGATGCATACAATCTGAAATAAAATTCTACAAAATTAATATTTGAAACAAAATTTAATAATCATGAGAATGATTGTACTTGATTAAAATCAGAATTATGTAGACATATTAGATATCTAATGATAACTAATATGTTGGAGGAAATCATGCAAATATATATCCGATACAAACGAAAGTATCAAAAAAGAGATAGTAATCGGCGTTTAAATAATTAAACATTCATTACTCAAAATTCATTATTAATAAAAATCTAACTATATTAATGATTATTACTGTTGTTCTGCCTAGTTTATGGTCCTCCAAACTAGTTACATGCCTTTTATTGACTATTGTATTGAGAAGTGAGCTACTGTAGTAACATTCCACGTAATGAAGTCAACTAGGATATGAGATTGACTACTAATATAAACATGCACACAATAAGTTATATTCGTGCTTTACATCCATTCATTTAATATACAGTGAATCACTAAATGTCGAATGAATAACCTATAGGATCAAATTCTCGTAGGTAAGAAAAAACAAACAGATGCCTAAAGTTGATATATGTGCATGCATACTTTTTCAGTTGATACGAAAACTTTTAATGAAACTAAACAAATAATTTATACTTTTAAAGCCTACCTACAATATGAAGTGAAACAAACTTAATTAGATGCCTGAGAAACAGTTGGTTTTTATCCCCATGGCAATGGTAATATTAAAATATTCCATTGGTAACAAATCAATAAATTGGAACAAATAAACTAATGAATCCACCAGTTAGAAATTACTAAAACTGCCACTGTATATTTTTCATTTGACAATTCAACAACGAAACCTTGTATGTTTTAATCCAAAATAAAATCGAATTAGCTATTAATGTTATGTTTGTAGTTACTGATTTATTTGTAATGAATATGAATTGTAATTACAACACTAATACATCACCTCAAAAGTCATCTACATCAGCATGAACTATTTGACTAGTAGTATTGCTTTGTTTTGCTCATCTAAAATAATAATAGATAACTTCATCATTTGACTTTGGGAAATACACAGGTAATTAAAACTTCAATCGAACCAATGAAAAAACGAAACATATGAAAACGGATATACATATGCATAAATATATATGAATCACGCGAAAGATAATCAATTTTACAGAAGATAAAGTTCTCATTATTAGATAGAAAAATATGATTGTAGATAACGAATACAAACTGTTGGATTAAGAACAAATTTGTGTATTTACTGTTGTGGCTTAAGCAGTTGAAAATGTTTACAATGAGTATTAGGATGTTGTTAGAGTTCGGTTTCAGTGCAAAACTAAGCAGTAACTTCAATTTTTATTCACCACTATATTCAGTCACATTATGCTGAACTTAGTTTTGAAAAAAGTAAAATGCAACCAATGAAATATGCATCACAGTACATCACATAGTAGCTATCGATTTTATAGTTATTTGTAAATTCCATGTTCCATTTCAACTGTTTCAACATTTATGGATAGTGATTTTTCAGGCACATTGTTCACTTTCAATGGAGTGAAAACAAATATTTGTATAGAATAAGATGAATTCATTTTATTTCGTTAGTTTCTCATCAGATGCATACAATCTGGAATAATATTCTGCAAAATTAATATTTGAAACAAAGTTTAATATGCTCATGAGAATGTACATATATTAACAGAGACTGACCAGCTTCAGTCTATAGCGAATGGATGGGAAGATAAAAGTTCATCCTAATTACTCATGAAAATATTTAGACTTGGTTGAAATCAAAATTAAATAAACATTTTGAATATTTGAACATATTTAATATGTTCCGTAAGATACTGCAAATATACATCCAACGCAATAGAAAGTACCAGAAGTCAAAATAGTGATTAGAGTTCGAGTGATCACCCAATAAATAATCCAAGATATGGTTGAAAACACTTGAGAATTATGTGAATTAAGCTCAGTTATGAAACTTAAAACGTGATATAATGACATAAATAAATAAGTTAGAATTTATAATGTTAAAACGGTGATGTAACGGGAAGTTAAATCTGACCTGAAGAGAAAATATATTGAAGCAATAAGTCAAATTTGACGAAAGAATAATAACGATGACGTATTGATATAAAAGTTAAGTTACCAAGGTAAAGAAAAGCTTATAACTGTTTATTTTTGGACACAAATGTTTGGTTTCAATCGTTTAATAAAAATAACTTCAGCATATTTTAGAAGATTCGAAGTTTTTTGTCTGTTGAACACTATGAAGGATTCAGTAGTATCAATTTAATGTCCCGTGTCAATTAAATGTTCACCAATTGCGCTGTTAAATGTTTTTAATCCTTTGAATTGTCGATTTTTGGGGACATGTCTATTAAAATGTAGGTAGGCCCTCCTTTTTTGTTGTGCTAATGTAACTGCTTTACAGGTACATCTAAATTTATGCAATCAATCAGCAGTAGCATTAGAAGGTTACCTGTCGATTTTCGATTGTTTCAGTGAACATGTTGTGTATGATTTAACTAATTCTGCAGCATAATAAGTTTTCGTCATTGCTGAGTTGAATGTCTATCCAATTTTTTCTACAGTATCATCACCTTCAAAATCTTATTTTGCACAAATATTTATTCTTACTCTTTTGAATGTAACTCATTTGTACAATAATGAACGTTTAGTTCACATAATTGTTTAGTTAAGTTCGCTTTTCATTGTTATTCTAAAGAAGCTCATAATAAACTCTTAGGAAGTGAGTTGAAATTATTAAGATTTCATTATATTCAGCATTTACAAGTAATATAGTTTCATATTTGTTTTTATTTTATTTTAGTTAAATAATCAAGTTTTGTATGGTCTTAGTCATCTAAATGCTGCTCCATTAATCAGATCTATTTATATGGAAGTGATAGGAAGAAGTAGTAATATTTTCAGACGTTCAAAATGTAATGGTCTGAGATTTGTAATTCAGCGTCATTCATCAAATATAAATCTTATGGCAGCAACTGCAACAAATCAACATGTAGATGTGAGTAATTTTCATATTTCATTTACTCTCCGTTTTATGTTAGCCATTGGTACAGCAAGCGAATCGGGTGATTTTTCTCATGGAGATGTATATCTTTTATTCTTAACTAGCTTTTAACGTAATTTTCGATGAGACAAAAATTTAGACCTATAGTACTAGAATTTGAGTATTCATAAACCTTATTTAAAGTGAATATTATTAAACTATTTACGAGACCTGTAGGCTTCAAACATTATCATATCATTTTTTTCTGTTACAAGTTGTAACTAAGCACTCAGTGACTCATGTTGTAAAAACCGAAGATTTTTATGTATTTACACTGATTTTTGACGTAGAACTAATACCGACAAGTGGCACGAATAAATTGTTATAGAATCTATCCATCGTGTAGGTTGAAATTTGGCAAAGTCGACACTCATTGTCTACCTCTTCCGAGGATTTTCAAATAGAGTCAGATTGCGTGCGTTTATAAGTAAAGTTGGTCATTAGTATCATAAAGTAACAAAATAAAAATGTGATATTATTTCATATATGATGATATGGAAATTAATTTGCAAGAACCACTGTATAATAAATGTTGATGTTTTCGACGATTAATATTAATATTTCTCACGTCCTGAATATGTTTTCATTAATTTCAGCTTATTCTGTAAGTCATTGAATGATATTTCCACGGTTCGTTGGTTTTTCTAACTAGTAAATCATTTATTATTAGCAGTTTAGAATAACATCGGAACAACAAATGAGGAGAATATGTTAATCACAAAAAGACAGGGATAACCTTTTTCTTTTTTACTAATGCCTGCAATAAGAATTCGACTTTATTATTTCTTTGTATAAATGCTTTCTGATATTGTCTGTTGACTTCTCATGTACGTTATGAACGACTACTTTTCTGATAAGTGCTAGCTTTCTGCTTATATATCCGAATAGATGAGCTAATCTATTCTATAGTGTATAGTATATTTTATCCTCGTTGTGGTATTATTTGTTATGATTCACTAAAGTGAAGGACATAAAGAAGGTTACTATATTCCATCATAATGACAAATTTAATGATCATTTTTTTCTTTAAATTTGATTTTTTAAATATAGTGTATTCTTTATAACAGTTGTTTCAAGCAAGTAAATGATAGGTGCTGAGTACCTTGTATTTTAAAATTGTTACGTATGACAGCTTTGCTGAATATTTACCGGGTGTTTTAGTGATCTGATGGAAGATTAGGAGTAACTATATTTTATTGACAATGAGATAAGAATTCCGAAATTCACCTCATCAATCGTGTAAAATAGTGCAAACATATCAATGGTTTCTTTTCAAATTATATAATTTCTCTCATGTTCTTACTTTTCTGTCTTTGTTTTAATAGTATTCCTCGAGTCCGTCTAGTAGACATAACAGCGTGGACACAACAATAAGTGTAGTACCAACACCAGTGAAAAACATATATGAAGCTAAGCAATCTTTAGAGCTCATGAATGTAGCATTTGGTGGAACACGTGGACCATTGAATCAGCAAACATACTCAACAACATTGTACAGAGTAAGTTGTTGGGTAATATTCTTTAATATCGCTTATTTTTAGTTACAGCAACAACAACTTTCATGCACTTAAATCTGCAGTCATTTCTTAGAAGCCTATAAAAACCAAGAATCTTTGGGATGTTCAACCGTGTAGTATAATGATATGATTTTCTAGGTTAAATAGTATGTGTTTCAGTAGCATGATGTTATTCACCACGATACGGTTAATCAGTTTGCGAGGTTATTTAGTAGACGAAATCAATTTAAATTTAATGTTACTAATGATATTATAGTAATGTAGTATTTTAATATACTACTGAATTATAATTTCACTGCTCTATCTCTATTTTCAATAAAAATCAAACATTGCCAACTTTTATAATTTATTTTAAAGTGTACCTACCAAATATTCAAAATTTTCAAAGGTTCTATTAATTTTTTTGATTACCTACTGAGTACACAAGTGATAACACTGGATCATATTTCATTGAGGTAAATGATTAAATTTTATTTACAAAAAACATCCTAGACACGTCATCTGAATAATAGTTATATTTTAGAATTACAGGAGTTTGTGTAAACTGATATTCGTTGCCGACTAAATGTTTTTTAATGCAGTAATTAATTTTTTTGATAGGAATTTGATGTTTAAGATACTTAAATTCCGTCAAGTTTTAGGTATTTTCTCCCTAAAATAGGACAAAACTCATACAACATGTCAGTAAACAATATTCGTATCACCTTCAACTAAAAGTAGCAAGTTATCACTTGGTGATTAGCATTCAGAATCACTTCATTTCCAGATTTTTAAAGCGGTATTACTAACTGTGACCAGCCAGTAAAATTTTAAAGGCAGGAAACAGTGAACGTTTGTTTTATTCTGCTTCGAAATTTTTCAGTAGCACGCATTTACAACCAGACAATATTCGCCCCAAGAATTTCATGTTGCGCAGCAAACAGAATACCACAGGGATCTCAAATATTTCAGGCCTTAACATTTGGTCACTTGATAGATAGAATAACAGGATAAATAATCTTAATACTAATGATAATATCGCCGAAATTTGTATGCATTTACGTTAACACAAGAGCAATATTAGCTAGAAGTTGATTAAACATTTTCTTGACAGGTTTGAGTCTTGTGAAAATGACGTTTATTAACGATTTGCCATCTACCACCAAATTTACATAAACGATTTCGTCATTTTAATGTTATTTTCACTGCAATGCAAGTAACATTAGATATTCAGTCAAAATAGAAGGATTTATTTATAAAAGATCTGAAATGATTGAACATTGGGTTATTTTAAAAACTATGAATAAGGAAAGTATTCAAATAATATCTGATTGTGACCATTCAAAGTATTTCTATTAACTTTTGATAGAAAGAAAAATGCTAATTTTGTATATACTAGGATATTTTTGTTGATTGCGATCATTTTATTTCGTTAATTGGAAACTATTGTTGAAGTTCTTTCTATGAAATAAGCAAATTAAAATTTTAGGTCAGAAAATTATTCGCGTAAACAAATTTTCAAGTCTTGTAATCTAGACAAGTTGAAATATTTTTGTTTGATAGAGATTTATATGTATTCACCTGATTATGGAGAATTTATATTTTACATAATCGCAAGTTACCTTATCATCATCCGTATATGTCCGGTTGAGTTTTCACGGACTCAGATAACTGAAATGAATACAGTTTACGCAATCTGTTTCTTATCACTTATTCTTAATTTTTGATTTCCGACATTGAAAGTAATCCATTAGAAATTCCCCTAATCACTACCTGACTGAACTGTTTGATAGTGGTTTAACATACATTCAGTAATATCATGATATTGAACATGCGGCCAATAGTAGTAATGCATATGGTCTTATTAACAAAATGGTGTATTCTAGTCGAAAAAATGTTTGCCATACAAACCAACACTAGAAGAAAAACATGTATATTCCAGGTAGGCAAAATTTAGGTTATTCGATGTGTAAAACAGAACACAAGCGATTTAGTTGTTTGGTGATTTTAGCCAGCAATTTTATTTTCCATATGAATCGTGCTCGTCTAAACTGCATATTTAGTTATAAATTTTCCATATTCGAATTTATAGCTTGATGCTTATGGACTATTAAACGTTATTTTTTTAAAATATTTCTGATTAGGGTTCAAAAGGTTTTGGATTCGCAATAATGGAACGAAGTGCAGTAAATGAAGATGGAATTTATATTAAACAAATAATTGAAGGTGGTCCTGCTGATAAAGTATGTTTTAGCAAAAGTTTTGATTATTTCAACTCCAGTTTAATAAAATTTAAATGTTACAACTCTATACACGGTAGGCTATCTGAAGATCCTAAAATAATTAGGAGTAAACAAGCTTAACGAACAATCAAATGTAGTGCCTTTATTAGTAATAATTTTACTAATATATGCGGTAAAACGTATATTTTTTGACAATTTAAAGAAAATCTTACTGATTACTCGAAATGAAAATCTCTTTCGGACAAATATCAAGTTAGAACTTATGTCTGGCTGTTATCAGAATTTCTAAATACATGTAAGAATAGTCAGGACTGCCATTCTTATTCATTCTTTTTAACTTGATTTTGTCATAAATGTCCACAGGTTCAGAAAGTTCATTTGACTTTTGTCAACTATTTTTACTTGTGGCTTTGCCTATGAGTGGTTTCTTATCTATATTTATAAATTTCTACGGAAACATTGCAGCTTTGGGATGGTTTATTACAACAATAAGGCCATTCGCTCTAAGTAGCTTAAGTGACTAAATGATTTCAAGTGGACGATTATTGCCTATTTACTTAGTTAGCTAAATTGTTGCTAGTCTCACTGATTAAGCATAAATGGATTATTAAAAAAATATAGACAATATACAGCATATTTTTTTGTGTTATTCACAAACTGATGAAAATATGCTATTAGTTCCATTGCTCCTTTGAGACTATTTATTTGAAATATTCAGTTAAAATAAATAAGCTTCAGTTTTTCATATATATATTACAATACAGTAATTTTTTCTGACATAAATACTACTTAAATAGCAATAATTCCACTCTTGTTAAGACAATACAACTAAATTCATACTTTATATTTTAGTTTACAATACTTAAACATAACATACTATATTTGGAATAGCAAGCAACTTTGTTACTGGTTGATTATTGTCGATAAACATACTGAATACCTGAATTTATAGTTCTGAGGGCGTTTAAAGTTGTAAACGATAGATTATTTCATGTATTGTTAGCATGTCTCTTCATCTTTCGACAAGACGACTGTTTTCGGTACAATTTTAAACATATTGCCTTCCTGTAGCAGAAATTACTGAATGAAATAGTCCACTAGATATTCCCAATGTAAACAAAAGCGTATAATCATTCCGAAGAAACTAATACATTTTTAGAAGTGAAACATCTATATTAATAACGAGAATCTGTACACGGTTCCACATACGTACAAAGTGAAGGTCATAAAATAGTCATATAACAACCAATTTTTGAAAAATGGCTTACATTAAAATCTGCCATATTACATATATATATATATATATATATATATATATATATATATATATATATATATAGGGAGATTCGCACAAGACCTATGGTATTGCCTCTAGGTAGTGAACATGATGTCTTAAATGTTTATGAACTATTACTGTGTATCAAACTAAATTTAGTCAGTTATTATGGCAGAGTAACCCATCATCTTTAACTGTATTTGTTACTACTGGAATCTTATTGTATCATGGAGCAATATGTTAGCACGGCATGAAGCTACTAATAAATTGTGTTTTATTTATATGTTGACAAAATTTACTTTAATCTGCCAACAAGTGATTAAATTATAATTCAGGTTTTCACAATCAGGTTATTAAAATGCCGTTTAGTAAAAATAACAGAACTCAGGTGGTTATTGAATAAAGTTTCGTCTTCTTTCAGTGTTAACATGTATATTAAATTTGATGATAGTGTCTTTAAGACACTCAAAAAGAACAGTGATTAAACTAAAATCTTAAAGCATTTTACTATGATGAATACCTTTAGATTCAATTACATATTACGTGTAGTGAATATATGCTGCTTAGTTAATGCGTACGGAGAAAATAATTAAAATACGATACAATCTTACACACAAACAATGGTTTCTACCAAGCATAAAAATAATGGGTTTTTTTACAGCCTTCTATACATGTGACTATAAAGCCGAAGTTCACCACTACTTTTAGTTATTAACATAAAGGATAATGACTTATATCAATGTATACAAGCTCATATAATTGGAAGATAGAAGTAATAATGTGGAAATGACTACTGGAGGGTGCATTCTTTTTAACTGGGAAACTGAAGCTTTTTGTTGGCATAAACTCAAATGAAATTAATTTAATTGTGCTAAAATTTCCATTTGTTACATAATAAAGGTAAATCGGTTATCAAAATGTTACTATGAAATACTATCCACATATTTTAGAGTTAGTTTATAGAATTTATCACGAAATTACTGGTTTGAAGTGTAGAATAAACTACATCAATTATTGTTAAATTAATAATATTGTAAATTATTCTTATCCTGTAAAATAAATATTACAAATTGAAAACATTATCTCTTTGATTAATACTAAATCGCTGCTCAGTGCCATCTATTGATAATAAATTCAAGTGTTTCTCTCGATCGTTTCGAAACATTAGTATAAAGTGTTCAAGTGAATAACATTGTTTCTATTAAGACTTCTTGCGATTATTCAAATTTCGATTTAATTCTTTTTTTAAGGATGGTATTTTATGCTCTGGTGATCAGTTAATCAAAGTAAACAAAAAGGATGTGACTCATGCATCTTATGATACGGTGGTAGAATGGATACGATCTTCTAAGCATGTAGTAAGTTTGTTTTCAATATCTGTTAAAATGTTTTGAAAATAGAAGTACTATTCCCTTTGAACTAACCTTTACAGATCTAATTTTAATTAACGGAACATGAAGTGATGTATGAAATTCCAAAATCGGCAGTAATCACAGAATTTATAAATGATTTCTGTCGCTGAAAAGATCCAAGTGATAACCGGTTTATATACGACAACGTAATATTTGGCGCAAAAAATATATAACCAACATATTATTTATTTAGATTCATAATTATTCTGGAAGTGATTAGACGAATGTGCACTTCATTTTATTAAAATACTGCCGGTATCTAACCTTAAAATTAGATGTCACAAAGATTTCATATAAGTATTCTGATAATAGGTATTAAATGGTTAATAGATCCAACAGTATGGAATATAATCAAATACTTAATGCAGTCTAAACTAGGCTTCAAATTCAAAGTTTTCTGGTTTCATTCACTGAAGAGTTTCATCGGAAACAAGGATTTCGGAATGACCGTTGTTTAACTATCAGTTCAAAACCTACTCACGATAAGTCCATATACAACAAAACAACACTTTCCTACACAACATTTTCAATCTTTTAATCAAACTTGTGTCATGAAGCTGATGTGTGACTATTTATGGCAAAAGTTAACTATGTCGTTAAACAAGGGAAAGAGATTGAATAACAGTATTTCTCGTCCCAGTTCATCTTCATAGCTAAAGAATAAATAAAAAAGCTTGATAATTCCCGACAACACAGCCTATTTACTGTAGAAATGATGATTGTTTTAATGCATATATCTTGGAAATAGTGTGATAATGAATGTATCAAATTTATGCTGGATGGGTATTTCTGAAGAACAAATATGGCACTTAGCGAATAATTAATTAAGTATGAATATCTTGTGTTTACTAACAAATTTAATTTAAATAAATTATCTAAAGTTTCAGGAGTAAGGTCATTTATTTATTTACGAAATCACAACTTAGGCAATTACTCGCTTATGACCTTGAACAAGATAAAGCGTTTAGATCACAGACGACTACATTCTAAATGTATATACGTAAATTTAACCTATTTTATATTTTTACATGCCAATTTACTTTCAGCTTCAACTGCAGGTTACACGATGGGCCTTTAGTACACAAGATAGTGAAGAAGCGAAACCTTCAACTAAACGTTTCTCAGAACCATCTCTGCTACACAGAGTAACATCCATTTTATTCGGCAAGCATAATGAAGCCAAAAATTTTCTATCTCCAGTAGATATATATCAAGAATTAATTAATACAAACACATTTAATCAGTTATCTTCCTTTAAAGGTGGTAAGTGATAATTAATTACTGGTATGAAATAATGGCTAGCACTTATTTACGTAATTTGAAACAAGTGGTTACAGGGTTCAGTTAAAGAAGTTGCTTGGTCTCATAAACCCCATTAAAAAATACGGTTATCAGTACTACATTAAAATGTGGGTCAATTATGATTTTAGTATGCTTCATTTCTATGAAATTTATTTCTACTCATAAATGACCAAGATAACGAATTCCCGCCTTCGAAGCATGACGTTCATATCCATAAAGTTATTTATTTAAATCAAGATTTTTATTTTTAAACAAGTGACGGGCTCCTACTGATACTATCTTATGCCTTTATTATTTACGCATAATTTAAGTAGTATTACAGCTGAGCGTTCTACTGTCTTCATCATAAACTAATGTGAGTGGGAGACGCGTTATAGATTAGTGGATAACCAAGTTCTCACACACTGGAATTACTACGAGGACTGAGGCTAAAGTTTCAGAACAACATCTAAATATTTTTAAGAATATTTTAAACTTTTAATTCGTTAATTAAAGTCATTACACGGAGCTCTGTTATCTTTAGAAGCTTAATATAGTTTTTTGGCGACAAAACAAAATCAGTGAATAATTTTAATTCATTGCTTGTTTTACAGTGTTTCACTATTTAATACAAAATATCTTCACCGATTGTATATAAATCACAATATCTTTGCATTAGTGTTTTTGATAATACGCTTCATGTATGCGGGATGATTACATATTCATGCAACTATATACTTTTCTTCAATAAGAATTAGATGAGAATTTCAATAACAGATGATTTTCTTGGAAACCATATCGTATACACGAGATGTTTGTATTTTGAGTAACTGAAATATAAAGCGTGAAACGGCGATCTTCAGAATCACTAGTGCGAACTTGTGGAAGAAATGCGATTCAGTGTGTAAATGGTTCATTTTGTCAGTAAACCCTATGCGTTTTATATATAAATAATGAATTCATAATTGTCCGAAATTATGAAAAACCTGCTTACTCATAATATTATAGTGGCTCTTAAAGATAGTGGCCAGACGACAAGTTTGGTAGTAGTTTTTACTTTTAAAAGTATCAAACGCAACTTACTACTTTTAAGGAGGGTGGTACATCTCTCGTTGATGGAATACAATCAGTAACCAAAATTCATGATTATCTGGCAATAAAATGTTGGTAGCTATGTTGGATTCATTGACTTTTTAGGAAGGCATAATACACTAGGCGTTTGCATATGGTAAACACAAATATTGCATTATTGTTCAACAACTTAAAACATTTGAGGATTATTGGCAAATTATCCCGTACATTAGACAACTATGATGAAGCGATTTATATTTTACTTCAGATATATTGTTTACACAAATTGCAATAATCTAAAACTGGACAAAATAAGCTTCATTTGTTATTTAATAGATATCTGTTCTGCACGAATGCTATTAAATAACACTGAAATACGTTCTTTACAACATTCACTTAGATAACATATTCTACGAACATCTACAATCTTAATGATAATATATTAGTTGTCTATGTTACTACTTCTTAAAATTAACTCTTTGAACGTGCTTTAAAGCCGTATGCATTTAATGTATGACAAGAGCTCTTCTTACAAGAAATCAGATTACTTTAGTCACTTTAAAACATAACAACAGTTTTAAAAAAAAATAACTTATTACTATAGTCGTTTTAATTGGAAGCATCTACACAGTTGTGTTTATTATGAATGACAGAATGTCATCTAATAATTACTTTACTAGCCACTATTTGTTTGCGAGCTTTGTCTCGTGTCATTTGTTCACTATTTAGGAAATATCTGTAAATATTGTGAAAAAAGTGAATGCAATTTACCAATAAGTAGACATTTAACAATTTCCAAGAAAACCAGTGTAAAAACAATCGGTCAAAACATTTTCTACTTAAATAATTAATCTAATACTTTGTTCATACAAAGAAATGCCGGATTCAGACAGAATATTTGTTTTTTATTTGAATTTGAATAGACACTGGAAAGGGGTTCACTTCCTCTGACACAAACTAGATCATTGTTGTGATCTGCATCATTTAGTTATAAAAAACAATTTGCTTAATGAACTGAATTTAACTAGTGACTGACTGAAAATTTCAAAATATATTTATCACGCTGATGTTTTTGTAATCTGCTTTCGATAACCATCATGTGCTCTATAATTCTTAGCAAACCACATATATAAAATCCATGAGATTTCTACTGATCAGTGACTACATAATTATGCACGTAACTATCTGGAGGTTGAAGATGATTAAAGAGTAATTCTTTATTTAGGTTTCGAACTAATTGGAAACCCTTGATAAGCCTTATATACAACCAAACTGATACTTTCATATAATTCAATGTTGATTATCGGGTACTTGCAGGATTTATTAATTATTAAATAGCCCTACTTGCCTAAGCTCTAGTTAGTATTAAATATATCCAATGATCAACGGTTAATAAGCAATGACAGAGTTAATCTGTTTAACGGCTTTCATTAGTTTACCGATAAATATTTCTTAATAATTTTGTTGTCATTTATTCTGCACCCTTAAAATGTAGTCTGTGTACTACAAAGTACTCAGATTATCTCTATAAATTACAAGTTTTACTAAGCATTTTGTGAAATCATTCAAGTACAAATTATTAAACCTTTAAATTCATGAAATACATCTCACCACGTGTGCAACCTCCGACTCAGTTTCCTATGAATGTATTATTTAAAACTAGAGAAGAGAAATTTTTAAATTTGTTTTTATCTGTATTTGAATGTTGAAAATTATAAAGACACAAATAGGTTAACGCCAGGCCAAGTTGGGTTGCAGTACCGTCGTGCAAGTTCTCCAAACATTAGTTTGAAGAAAGAATGCATTCCACCTCCACCTCCACAGTCTGTTCACAATTACTCAACAGCTTCATTAGGCGTACAGGGAGATAGTGTAAATTTTGACAAAATTTCAATTTTAATCAATGATGAACCAGAAATTGAAGCAACCATTCGTCCTATCAAACCTGGAGTCAAGACAGAAATATCACTTTTGATAAACGTTTCTTGTGGTTTAGGAATAGGTTGCATAGGAGGATGTGAAACAGCTCTGGTAAGTGTGACAATTTTGTGCTTATCTCACTTACTCTATGAATCGTTCATAAAATGTACATTAGCCATCAAATAACTTACATAACAAAAGGGAATTTTCAATGCTATAAATTCATGTTATATGAAATTAATAATGTTACCACAAAAGCACGTATACTCAAGTTCAATAACAGTCTCTGTAATAAATATAGAGATTCAGGTTTCATATAGTTCGTTGATAAATTTAATTCAAGAACTGGTAAATGACTATCTGTAATAACTATAAAATGCAAAATGACGCTTGCCTACCATAGAATAGTTTATATTCACTGATAAAAATCTCAGTGTCATTATTCCATCATGAAGATGTAACATTCTAAACACATCGTGTACGTATGTTTAGTGAAATTGTCATACACTCACTGATCCGAATGTTCTTCTTGTTATTCCTCATTGTATGATTGCAAATTTGATTTAAGCAAACATATTGTTTTATTAACACTCATATGGTTTAAACACGTCACCTTTAAATATGTCGTCACATGTATAACCAATACATGAAATCTTTGTTCTCACATGTGATGTAGGCATGGAACGGCTTTCTAACCCCATTCAAAAGATTGGAACAACTTTTGGATTTCAGGTTAGCCAGCTGATCCAGTTCTAATCGACGCTAACTATACATTACAAAACCAAACACAAAATAATTGCGTCCAGTGATAAAAGTACTAGCCTCTACTCAGTTCAGATTGGCATTCTGATATGTTTCACTAAAAGTCAATTAATTAGAAATACCATTTGATACTACAGTTTAATAATCCAAACTCACTAATCCGAAAATTCCAAATGAAATGTTTTCATTTAGTCAAGTTACTCAATGAATGACTACTTATAAGTAATGATAAGCTTTATTTAGTCTAAAGAATGTAATGTTCCCAACCCAACAAATAATAATGCTTAACATTTTATTTCCCAAAACCTGAACATTAAATTACCTCAGTATTTTGACAATTTAGATCGTAATTTATTTGTAAATAGATTGGTTTTATTTAAGAGTTATCGAAAAGGTTGTTCGTATTCGTAATTGATTGGTGTCGGTTGAGTACCAGTGAAGGTTAGGGAGCACTGAATGACTGTTTCGTTCTGGTTTGGGGCTACTCAGGAGTGTATTTCATCGACTTCTCCAGGGAATCCAAACCAGGGCCTCCTCGTTGGAGGACGCCTAACCTTCTACACCACTTGAACGGTGTCCACCATTAAAACTACCATTTAAGTGGTGTAGAAGGTTGGGTGATCACCATGAAAAATGTCATAAGTTGTGTCAAGAATGCGCACTCCTGGGAAGCCCCAAATTAAGACAAAACGGTCATTCAGTACTCGCTAGCCCTCATTGGTGCCCAACAAGAGTCGATCTCTGAGGATTAATCACTGAACTTAATACCTACCTTCACATAGCCATCTCTATTCAGTTATCGAAGTAGTCAAAACTCCCCACCTTTTAGTTCTTTCAATATATCAATCATTTCACACTTTTTTAAACAATATTTGAGAATCTCCTGTTTTGCTGGATTAGACAACAACCAGTAGTAACACTAACATACAAGTAATATTCACCAAACTTTTATTAGAGTGTAATTGGTATAAATCATGTATTATACCAACATCCTTTCATTGATAAATTATGGTAGAATGCGTTAGAGTGCCTTTATTAACTACATAAGTTCTATTGTTATAAAGGATAAGTATCTGAACCAATGTATACTGTATATGTGTTACTGTGAATGCAGCTTCCGTTTTTATTGTACTTTAGATAGCTTTATACCTTTAAAGAAAACATCAACGATTTAACGGAGAGCTAATAAATATTATAGGAGTGTTTACCGAGTTGTTGATAAGTCAGTCGTTACTTTTTGCTACATTGCAGGATAATTTTAGCCCAAAACTGACAGTAATTAAATGAAAATTTGGAAATGACCAGAACTCCTCAGACAGTACGGTGCTCTACTACACAAAATTTAACTCAAAATCCTTAACTCTGGTTTCAAGTTATTTAAATATCGTTGTGAGCTTTTAGATAAGACTGGCCCTTATTAAGCCTCGTAGAAATGATGACAATATCTTTCTTTTAAATCCCTTTGGATTTACAGTTCTTAAAATTAGAAAGAAACTTTTAAAATTTATCCACGTATGAACTTGTGTACCCATACTTATGAAACCGTTATTCTTTACAGAATATTCCAGTTATACATGAAATCTACCCTAATGGTGCCGCAGCAAGAGATGGACGCCTGCGTCCAGGGGACCGAATAGAGTTTGTTAATCAAGTATCGCTAGTTGGTGTGCCATTTTTAGAAGCTATGAATAAACTTCAAATGGCTTATATTAACAAATCATCTGTAACGAAAACGGATTTAAAAGAAGAAAGTGAAAATGCTTCTTTATCAACTGAAGAGCAAAATTATTTGAACCTTACTATATTTCGACCAACAGAACAGAATCAAAAATGGTTTGATCAAGAACTAGTGATTGAATTACTCAAAAAATCTGGAAGAGGCTTAGGAATTTGTATTGCTGATCGGTGTGTACATCTCAAGCCAAACGAACCTTCTCTAGAAAGTGAAAATAATTTAAAAGTACAAGATAGTTCTAGTGCCAATACTTCTGAGGTACAAATAACATACGGCGTTATTGTTACCGAGATAGTGAGTTATTAGCTTTTCAGGTTTATGTTACGATTCAATAAAAGGCAAAAATATATGAAGGATAGTTCTGAGTAACGGTTTTAAGATTAAACTGTACAACAAATTTGATGTAAATGTCTTGTAAAGTGAAATAATGCTTTTCTGTACATTACTAAAAGAATAAATGCCTTGAAATTAAAGAAAATATTAGTCGTTCTGGATATATGTAGCTAGTGCGAAACGTGACAATTCAAAGATTACCAGATGCTAAACAAAAGATTCTAGGATATGTTTAAACAAAACTCTAATTAGAGTTACATGAAAGTCCATCTACTTAATTTAGATAATACTGACAAAATACATATATTGTATAAAATAACAATCTCATTTTCAATGTAAACGACTGACTTCAGGTTGTTATTTATGCCTTATGTGCTAGATATTATTGAAAAATCTGTCAGGTTAGGATGTTATGATCTTCGAAATTATTAAAAATAAAATATGCCTGTTTCAGCTTGTACTCAGAGAAGTGAAATACTTCCATATCTAGTAAATCAATTTTTAAAGTATTTCGTTTTCTCATTTCATATCAGGCGAAGAAAACATCATTTAACTGATCCGACTTCGGGTCCGATCTATTAGATTAGGTAATTGGACTATGTATTTTATTCTACCATCCTAATCATAGATTACTAATCAGTTTTTACATTATCGATGATGTAGTATAATATTTATGTTGATTATAAGGTATACCTTATATATGTTTGCTGTTTTCTATAGCCAGGATTTTATGATTTATAAAAAAATATTTGACTTTTCGTTGATAAACTTATGCTCTAGATTAAAGGATCAGTTGCAGCAACTGATGGTCGTCTTATGCCAAATGATCAAATTCTGGAGGTAAATGGAGAAAATACGAGTACATTAAGTAGTGAAATCGTTGGTGCTTTGTTAAAGGTGATTAAATATTTTGTTTGGTAAAGAACCAAAGGTTGTTTGTTATTAATGTAGAAGAATTTATAACATTCGTAATATTAATAAGACAATTATAACTTAAATTTCTGTGCGACTTAAGAGTCTTACTTTAATAAAAAAAAACATTATTTTTTGAAATGACCAATAGATATTAATCACAACCCCAACAGTTACTGAGTACTGACTCCAGTGACTGTATACCACCATACTTATCCCCTCGAAGTTGTCCGCTAGATCAAAAAGTCAGCTTAATTTCAATAACGATAATCATTTAATTGCTAACCACTTTATTATTCTAGAAATCTCTTTTTCTGAAAGACTTGATATAAAATCTAGACAGATGTTAAAGGCATCTTTCAAAATAGGATTTCAAAATCCCACGATTGATAGATACTCGAAATTGTTAATTATTAAAAGTATTGCTTAATAGACAAGGAGCAAAGAGTAGAAAAATATTTTTCATAATGTTAGGTTTATTGCTAAACGATAGTAATATATAATTTCGGAAAAAATTTATTTTGGTAACTTCTAAAGTAAAAACTGTAACAATCCAACTTAATTAAGCAGAAATACTATCCGTAATAAATTTACTTTACTTGAAAATGTTTATTTCAGGCAGCTTCCTATAAGGTTGTTCTCAAAGTCGGGAGGCTAAGAAATCAAATTGTCATACCGAATTCAGCTGCATTTTTTTTCAATTACCCACATCAAGTGAAAAGATAAACTAAATACGAAGCAAGTAAGTACGTCTTTCAGCTCATTCTCAAATCCTTGGAATAGAGTTACCTTCTTTATTTTATATAGAAAATTGCTTATATTGAATTGATTTAGTCTAGATGAATGAAAGGTTGCAAACGCTTTCTGAAAATAAAGCACTTATTATATCTACTCGACTGCAACTTTATATTGAAAAGTCTGTAATATAATGTAGCATACTGATTTACAAATTATGTACAATTACTTTTCTCTGTAGATTTAAATACAGCAAGAAAAAACATCCGTGTTAGAACAGTAATTTGAATGTACTTATTTTATGCACTAGCTTTAATTGCTTACAAATAAAAACTATTAGCACAAAATTTTTTCACGAATTTCACTGTAGTTACATTTGTTATGAAGTCTTACTCGAGGTGGAACACAATCTAGATGTAGGCATATGAAAAGCATTAGGAGTGCAAAAATTTATAAGGATCATTTATATAATTAATTGGGATAATAATCCTCCACTACCAGTAAATTACTTTTTTTCCTCTTTTTCTTTCCGAATATACAACCAATTATCTTGTAAATGACTGTCTTTTCTGGTAATTCACAAAAAGAATCATACACTAGTTTACCTCCAATCAGTCTACACTCACATTTTACTGAATTAAATTAATGCCCAAGTGTAAAAGTATTTAAAAGATTACTCATTACTAATGTTTTCGGTTTAAAGCATATGATGACAATCATTAAAGTAAATTAATCGATATTATTCCTCTGGAGCTGCCTTTCTTGTTATACCTTAATTCAGATCACACAATGAAAACATTTTGAAATTGTATGCTTCAAAAAATGTAGAACAACTTTCTAGAGATCATGACATCTACACAGTTTCAAATTCATAAAATCATATCACATCGGGAAGGAATCCTGGCCTAATTTCTGGAATGATTAACGTTATGTAGTGTTCCATTAACTGGCTCAAATAAATCTGTCGATATCGACAACAGTTATCACAGTGTACATCACCTGGACGCCAAGATATCCGGCTAGTCTTGTACACAAACTCACAAGGTTTCAGTAAATTACAAACATTTAATACGTTTCTTTACAAGATGTATGCAAAGCACTTCACCAAGAGCGGAATTCAAAGTCCATGCCAATATAGCAACATTAAATTATCTGGTTGCATTTTCTGACGTTTAAGATTCATTAAAAATGGTGTATTTAATAATATAACAGTCACAAACTACTTTCTATAACTAGAAATAACAGAATAATTCCATAATCGAATAAATCCAACAATAAATCATATTCTCGCATTTTTAATAATAACAATAATTAATTTGCGTAATTCGACGAAATCAATTAATGTTGTTTAGTTATTATCAGCTGCATACAATCTATAATGCCACAAAATTAAAATTCAAACAGAGTATAGCATATTTATATTGGTAGGACTGGTTGAAATTTAGATGGAAAGCATATCAGAATCGTGTAACAAACACCAAATAGAATTGAAGCGATTGAATAAACTGTTGCGAATATATATAAAGTGAAGAGGAGGGTTATACAATATGTTGTCAACACAGTTATAAAAAATAACAAGCTATTACATAATGAAATAAGATACAAGGTGGTAATTGCTAGAACTGACATGAGTTAAGCCCAGTTAATCAAATTAAGTCTAAAATGTGACATTATGACGTGGTAAAATTATTTAAATTTTGAAAATGAAAGCAAAAGATGTAATGAAATAAAAGTTATTATGGTAAACAATGGCTGACAACTGTTTCCTTTCGAACACATATATCAGGTTTAGGGCAATGGCTTCGGCGAATTGTTAAAGATCAGATGTTATTTGCCTATTAGGCACCTTGAAAGATTTCAGAGTATCTACCTGATGTCCTGTGTCGCTGAGGTATGTGGAGATTGCTCTATTAAAAGTTCTTATCTTCTTTAAATGAAAACTATTAGGAACATGTTCGATAAATTCAAGGTAAGCCTTTCTTTCAGATCTACTAATGTAAATGCGTTGGTAGATACACGTAAGTTTGTATAAATAACTATTAGTAACATGTAAAGGGTACTTTTCAATCCTCAGTTGTTTGAGAGAGCATGTTGTTCCATACGAGATCATTAGTTTAACTGCAGAATCTGTTCCTGTAAATGTTGCGTTCATCCTTTTGATCGTCAATGCACCATCGTTATCTTGTGTATCAGGACGAATAAAATCTGTAGAATTTCCAACCGTGTTATCTCTAGTACTCCGATTTTTACTATCTTGGTATTCCTTTATATACTGTTGTTTTTTGGGCAGTTTTGATGTTTATTAGAACTTTTAATAACGACCATTGAGACATCCAATTGCCAACAAAAACTATAGAAGATAATGAAGTATTTAATAAGTTAGGAACGGTTCGATTGATCACCCAATTTATTAGCAGAGTACATCCAATCCATCATTTTTGAGCTTTATAATCTTTACTGAGAGAAAAATATATGCACCCGAGATTAGTCGTATTTGATACATTCTTCAAACAGCCCAATTGTCAACAATTTGACTCATTAGTGAAATAATTAAGTACATGCAATTTCTAAAGTTGATCTTCTATTGAATCTACATGTGATACAGGAATGCGAAATTCAATAAAGCATGTATACAAAGTATTCTAGTTTTAATCTTGCAATAAATGATGTTTATTTATCAGGAAGGTTATTCTCAAGTCAACAGTGTCCAAAATTGCAACAGTTACTTGTAGGATCATCTGTATATCTATCATATATTTGCTGGAAATATATCTTTCACAAGAACGTCCCATTGATCATGTTATCGATACTTCTTCTTAGCGTCATTCAGATCATCGTAATTTTCTTTACGAAGTCTGTTAAAAATACTCAGACCTGAGATGATGGATTAATTTTGTTTGATAATAGTTCACCTCAGCAGTCGATTGTACTCTAACGATTTTTATGATGGAATCATTTAGTATGAAATCTGATTAACATAACATTTGCTTGAATTATTCCAATTTAAATTTAACTAGTAATGTTTGATAAGCAAATTTGGGCATAAAAGTGTATTGTGACGTTGTTTTGAAATTTAAAATTTAGATGTGACATACACCTTTATTCTGTGTCTGATTTTAGCCTCTACCTTTTGTCGCACTATACCAGTTTTTGTTTTCGTGGTACTTCATAATCCTGTACGTTTTCACTATTCTTCTATTAGCCCAAGTAGAGCAACGTGTTGAATGTGTGTTGTTTTGTTTGAAGTTTCATTTGCTTACATTGTTAAATACAATAGCTTTGCATGCTTATAGGTTCGATCTTTAAATCTCTCTAAATTTACAAAATATTGTTTTTAGTTTTTAATATGGTGTCTGGATATCTACAACCATTCAAACTGTCGACTATTAATGTGTTTTGGCTAACAGAAGCAAGGATATTGACAAACTAAATCTATTACAGACAACTTTCTATGTACAATTTACCTCCTCGTTGATAATATTTGTTTCTTAATAATGTTTTTGGACAACCATAAAATGATATTAGGTAAACCTTATTCTGATTTATTTTATTTAGGCAAATAACCCGATTGTTCGAATAACGTAGAGAGTTGTTGATGTTCGCCTATCAAGAAAGAAAACCATTCCCAACTCATTTTAATGAATATTTACTCAAACCCCTATGTTCAAATTGATCTTCCATATCTTCATTGTTGTGATACCTTCGACTGTAATAAATAAAAATGTGTAACATTCCACTACTCAGGTTACTTGGTGATCTGCCATCAAAAGTAGCTCAACTCTTGTTGATCTCTTCATATCAAATGTTTCAGTGTTTTACAATGTCTGAGGCAATATTTGTAAGCACCATGCTTCAACTGAAATCATTCAATTCATTTTCACTGTAGTTAGTCATACCAGAAATCAATGTTTATAGTTTTATTTGTCTAAATCGCACTAATGGCTAATGGTTTTTCTAATGATCATTCTGAAGAAACAGTAGCGGTATCTGTAAAATAACGGGTACATAGCATTTCTACTTAGTACAGTTGTATGTAATTAAATAGATGTAGTGAATTGCTTTATAATTTTGTCTTTTCTCATTCACATGACACCACTTCTATTCACAGTGTATACTTTCTACTTTTTCCTGCTTCTTATATTTTTTCCGAATGAAGTTAGTTGGAATTATAGTAAGACTCTTTGTTATATATTGATTACACTAAGAATAAAATTTTAAAAAATACTAGATTAATTTCAACAAACAATCCTATTTACTATTATTGCTGAACCTATCAGCTAAGCAAAAGAATGTGACAGTGTAAATCTTCTAATATTCTGTTACATTTCTTTTTGTTTTTGCTTTGTTTTTGAAGTATAAACAAATTGATAAAGTCTTTCCAAGAAATAAATCATACGATACATATGAATTGTGATCAGGGAAATGTTGTTAACACAAGTAAATATTACTCTATTGTGCTAATATTTTTCTTTCCTCACTTGTTTGCCTTTGACTGCTCTACTGATTTAATGTTGATAAACATAGGGTTATTTGTTCATGCTCTCTCATTTGTTTTTCTGCAAGCATATCTAACTTCATTAATTTATGTAAATGATAATTGATTGATTTACAGAACAAATATATGCATAGTTTAGTAAAGTAGTAGAAAACACATTGTACAATATTGTGTTTTGTTTTTTATTAATAATGATTCAGTAATGTTTTTGACGCATACTGATCAAATAGTAAGAAGATAAAGTAAATGCAAACAGTAGCTAACTGGTTGTTGTGAGCTAATAAATCTTAATGGTAATTTCGTATTAAGTCACTCAATTCCATTAGCGATGAAGAGTCAACAAAACTACCGTGATTCTTAAAAGAGAATTTTTATCGTAAATATATTCTCAGTGGATGATCAGTGTAATATAACAGGTGTATTAGCTATTCACTGATTTAAACATTCATTTGTCATTCATTTTGATAACAGGAAAATAACTTCTAAACTTTAAAACAGAATAGATACTAAAAATATGTTTTGACATGGTTCTTGGTTATGCTTTCTAAGTGACTATGTAAAGAAAAATAATCTTGATATCAGCATTCTTAAGCATTATTTAGAAGGATTGCTTCTACGATCTTCACTCAACGTACAATTTAAATACAATAATTATTTCTACTAATAAATGAACAGAGTTGCAACTGGGTCTCCAATAGACTATATTTTAAATGATTGTTTTATGAAGAGTATGAAGAATACATTGACCTATAATCGAGAGCTTTCTCGTGTTTAGGAAATGTATACATGATACATTCATCATTCGTGGCGAATAGATGAATATGAACACCATTTTATAAAAGTTTACCAATTACCACCGTTCACTGGACTTCATATAAGAATTAAATTTCCATTTTCGTGACGTAATACTGGAAAGATGTTCAGATAGTTCACTGCAGAGGTTGATTCGAAGAAAATCAACATCAAATGAACAACATATGAATTTTTTTAATGAATTCTATTAAATAGGAAGAAAAACGTAATTCACTCACTCTCTTTAAGGGTCAAATGAGTATATAGTAATAATACTATTGATAAGCGACAATCTAGACTTTGACAAATATTCATCAAAAATGGTTATTCAACAAGTGTCATTGATAATAACCTTAAGTCTAAACATTAACTTGAAAATATTTTGACAGTACCAAAGAGAATTCTCTTCATGAATACCAAATTTAAAGGAGATACAACTGTAGGAAGTTTAAAAAGTTTTACTAGTAAATCTTTAAAGAAAACATTCTATATCCCGAAGATGTTCATTGTGTTCCCTTGATGGCTTATGATTCGGAATATTTGAAGGACAAATTGTTGTCCTGTGGAACATACACGAAGTCTTACAATGAACAATAGAAGCTTTGTAGACAACATGATACAGCTCTGAGCTAATTTACACTTTTGACCTATTGTTTATGAACTCTTACAAAAAGAGTAGTAAGTAATACTGATATTATTTAAATCGATGTATTATACTTGTTTTATTGCTTATTAGGGAATCTGTTCCTAAAGGGTATTAAAAAAATAGTGTTAAAATTGATGACAGAGAACTTTTGGGGATTTGGAAAAATTTCAGTAACACGTTATTTTAGTTGATTGAATTCGTAACAAATTGATGTTGGCAGGGCACCATTTGACATCTGTTTCATCCTATTACGAGATTCCTTAATAGTACACACCATAGATCCCGCCCCAGGATCTTCGGGATGACACCATTGGGCCGGCGTTCAGTGGCAGAATTCCCACTTCCAATAATTTATGACATAGCGCGATGTTTATACATTATCATTGGTGTTGACTGTGTCACTCGCGACAGTAACGAATCCAGCGCATTCTGGTTTTCAATAGTTACCAGTTCACAATATAAATTATGCTAGTGGCTGATAAGTTTTTTTCAGTGATACAATTTGCTAGACTTGTTTACTTGATTATTGGATAGAACATATCAAGCGATAAGTATTATTCGTTTAAATACATTTAAAAAAGTATCATCGACTTGTAACTATAGGCATCTCATATTGTTTTAGTGCTGACAGAATTTAACTAATTATAATGAATATGTGTCGTCTGTGACAAGTGATTTGACACCGTGGTGCTATTCATTAGATGTTGCAAATTTTAAAGGAGGTACACTAAGTATTCAAATGATTATATATTTCTATGTGCCATAAATTATTATTTAGCTATCAAGTAGCCATAATTAAATTTGAACATGATGGGAATGTCCACCTTTAACTGCCATGTTAAATAAACCAAAATAGGCAGTATGAACAGAAGGTCAGTCACAATGGCCGTATTAGTATCGACAGTGTAAAAGATCAGATATTAATAATATCAGTCAGATATATATATATATATATATATATATATATATAAAGTCTTAGCATTTAACAAATTTGTTTACTAAATTAAAATCTGAACGAATTCAGTTGGTAGTTAATTGCGATTCTGAGTTATGCTAGGTAAGTTACAAAGAACTTTCCAAGAACTGTGAGGAAAGTACTCTCTAGACAGCTTTTAAGTGATCGACCATATGATGCTAAGTAAATACTCAACTTCGTCTTGATGACTGTATCTTCATAAAAAAGCACTTTTGCTTTTATGTCAAAATTACAAGGTTATTTGAAGGGTAATTGGATCCCTATTCTCTTCTTAAGTGAACTTTGGGTGAGAAAGGGGTTTAGTTAAAGTATGGAAATG
Source organism: Schistosoma japonicum (assembly GCA_025215515.1). NCBI lineage: Eukaryota > Metazoa > Platyhelminthes > Trematoda > Strigeidida > Schistosomatidae > Schistosoma > Schistosoma japonicum. The sequence continues at coordinate 42,744,495 of CM046069.1, read as the reverse complement.
TGTATTGTATACATTTTCATTAACAAGTATTCGCCGCAACTTACACTATTATATGAAAGACATTCCTCGTGTAACCTTTAAACTGAGTCGACATTACATTATTTTAAAATGATGAACAAGCTGTGGCTAGTATAAATCCTGTAGAGACAACCAAAGCCTTAAAAACAAATGGAATTTAAAAAATGGTGTTGATTTATGCAAGTAGTTCAAAGAAAAACACGGGATTGGCTTTTTTTTCTTTTCATGTAATACAAGCAAATGGTTCGACAAAATAATTAAGGCAGACGTGTTAAAAAAATCTATACACATTAGTTCATATCTTGATATCCGAGATTAAAAACAGAAATTATTGTTTTCATTGTGAGGACGCTGTTACGTTGAAGCGACGTATAAAGCTTCATTCCTAAATCATCTGTGTAGGTATACGATTTTTTCTACATAGGGTAGACTTGACGTAAGATATTTATACCAATATATACAACATGTAATCAACATACCTGGTTTTTAAGATACTGATAGTAATGCTGTAGAAATAGTACTTGGAAATGAAGTAATTAGTAATAAACTGGTGAAAAATACTATAAACTAGCTGTCAAAAAAAGTTAAACAATAAGAAATTTTCTTCTTAAAAAAAGAATCAGACTACTGTTGTGATTGTTTTATTGCCTCCTAGCTACCAAACTAGAGCATCAGGTGAATATTCCGGATCACACTGTGTGTGATAAATTAGCCGTATAAGTGAGGCATATTGTCAAAGATTTATTTAATATGTGGTACTAAGTAGCATTGTCTGCTATTTCATTATGTTTTAATGGCAATGAGTTGAAAACAGTATTATCAACACTTAGTAAGTTTCTGCTAAATACTATAATAAATATATCATCAAGTGTGTGTGTTATAAAAACCTGATAAACTTTAAACTGTGCTGAGATCTGAGGATCGATCTACCTATTATATGCACTTTTAGCGTTATATCAATTAAACTGAATTAAAAGGTGCGTAGGATGTTACACAGTCAAAAGATAAATGAATTACTTGCGCCTTACTTTTAGGTGATCAGAGTGACAATGATAGATAGGTTTGGGTAGTGTTATTAACCAATCAATTAGCCCATTTTAAGTAACTTTCTGATGCCAGTACCTGACTTAAAGTGATCTCATGTGACTTTGTGTGACTGAAGGAATTTCGTTAACTCTATCATCATGAACTAACTAGAGTAGGATGAAAATTATTTAAGTATGGTATAAAAAAAAGCTTGTTACATCGATTAGCAATAACATTTCGTCTCTAGGATTCCACTGACTGAATCCTTAATAAAAACAATTAACAACTAAAAACAGTGTAATTACTTCATTTCTCATAAAAACAAACACATTCTGTTCACAATATAATCTCAAAGTAGATTCGGATTTAATTAATCGCTAATTCTCTTCTATAAGGTAATGCTTTACTATAACACAATGTATGTCTAATTAGAATAAGCTTGTATATCCAGCTGATGAGTCCCAAGGACGAAACGCGCGTTCTGGATTCCCCCTGCTAGTCACTATTCAACTTAAACGATGTTTATCTATTCATATGTCAGTGTTTGTTATTGCGGCCTTTAGATTCTGAATACAAGAAGATAAAATAATTGATAAACTACTCAATGAAGAAAATATTATTCAGCATAAAGCAAGACCAAGTACAAAAATATCTCTTTACAATTAGTTTTCATCGTGGTACAGCATATATATATATATATATATATATATATATATATATATATATATATATATATATCGACGGTTATTATTCCGTCCCATTATCTTGAACTTTCATCCAACGTTGTGACATTTCATACTTATTTCCAATTAATTCCACTACATAAGTATGTTCAGTTTCTATGTTATAATCTAGATTTTACAAATGCTACATGTTGTAAGCAGCTAGTGAGAATGGAACGAAATAAAATGAACTCATTTTATTCTGCTCAAGCTTTTGTTTCTTTCACCAAATTAAAGATACGTTGATAACCGGGAAATGAAAGTGGATGTATGAACTTCTTCTGAATATAAATATTAGATTTTGGGATAGCTTTGGTAGTATGCAACAGACAAGTTTGTAAACCATGTAGTATGTTTAAAAAATCACAGTGACTAACTCGGAAAGGTTTATTAATTTCAGTTTGATCTGGCCTGTCAGTTAAGCTAACAGTAGTCAAACTACTTACAATTTTTAAATATCCTATTCCCAGACATGTACGAAGACACTTCGAGGAGCGATAACAGACTTATCCGATTAAAAAGCTTGTAAGACTGGCGCCACAAGAATAATTAGGTCGATATCATTCGTAAACGTAGAAGCAGGATCTCACTTGCAGAATCATTTGTGGACTGGAGTTTTAAGAATAATAAATTCTATGCAGTATTTACTAAAATCCATTTTACGTTTTTCTGGTTCACATGTATACTGATAACTTTAATTCGAAGTTTGCTGTTTTTGAAGTGGTTACGAAAATTGTCCAAATCTTCCTTGGTATTGTCATCAGAACAAATTAATTTTGAATGATGAGTCAGTACTTTTACTAAGTTCATTTTGCATCCAAGTCAAATAGAGCTGTGGAAGTGAGTATAATGACAACAGACTATTTTCTGGACTGAAATTTGTCGGTCTCTAGAGCTATATACGCTTCCTGAGTAAATCGCCTTAATACAGCCGTAGTTCACAAACATGAAATAAGTTGAATTGTGACTGGTAGCAACAGAAAGATACAAATACGTTCAAACTATATACGCCTACGCGTTTCAAAATGTGGCTGCCTAGACTTAGTCAGTAGTTTTGTAAAAAAAAAACGTGATATTTGACACAAATCAACATTGGGATGTAAGTATATCCAGCTGACAAGTCTTAAATGAACGCAGCATAAACACGGAATCCCGCCTGCCAGACACAACTCAGCTTAATTCATACCTATAAACTACCGCTGTACCTAGCCAATCCACCGAAGATGCACATATGGCAACAGAGACTGATCAATTTCAGCCCATAACATCAACAAAAAAATACAGACATTTTTAAACCAGATTATCTTAATAGAAAATTATTTGTCCACATACTGACAATACAAAATTAAAATAAAAATGGTTAAATTGCATTTTCTTTACAACCACTTATTGAAACAGCTGGTGAATTTTCATCTCAACTATTCTATTCAACATTCCATCAGTGTATTAGGTTTGGCAAAAGTGAATATTGTTTACACAATTGTGTACATTTATTCAATATACTCATTGAAATCCTTTATATTTAACTAATAAACAATTAAATAGAATGAAAATCAAAATATAAAAAAAAAGAAAATTATTCAAGTTACAATACAATAAGTCCAATTTAACATAAAATATTCATTTCACTATTTATCATTTAATAGTATTTTGTTAACAAGTTAATTCAATTAGAAATATCTTCACATAACTGAATTAATTGTATAACTTGAACTCATTCCTGAATGTATTTTGAACTTAAAAAATTTAAATTAACTATTTGAACTTGACCTTGGAAATAAGATCAAACGTTCATTTCATTAAAACAAAATGACAAATTGCGAAAAAGTGACAAGATCATGAACTGTCTTCAATAAATAAGAAAATTTTAAATTCACATTAATTTTATGCCTAAAAGACGTATACATAAAATTTTAGTTCAGTTAATACTATTTAGGCTGATCTAATTAAAATAATTAATAATATGCATAATTTAAATGGCTTATCAATAGTACTTGTAATGCAAAACAAATACAGGTAAATTAACAAGTTTCATTTTAAATAATTCAGTCAAAAATTCAGCAGTATTTGAAATAAGATATTCAGAACACATTATTTACAGTGAACTATAGCATACTTTAACAAGTAGTTTAGCTGATATAGAAGTAGGACGAAAGTTATAGGCAGCTCAGCAGACTGAAATGCAGCATAAGTTCATGAATAGATTGAGTCATAAGCTGAGCCATAACAGAAAACTCAAACTCTCAGGTTTAGTTTGTATAATTATTTCAGGTTTCTCTGAAACTTGGATTTTGTTGATTGCTATTTGCTATATTAATATAGCGAATGACACAATGAGTGACAAAAGCCACATGGCAAACATGATAGCATGAACCACTGAGTGGCATTCCGAAAGACAGCGTTTTCAACTCTGATCAATTATTAGTCTTGCAAGATAGTTATTTAATTACATTGATTGAAGGAATCTGGATAATCACACGACAGAACTCTATCAGTATTTCTCTTTTGAACTTAAAGAATTCATCTATAAGCCAGTTATTCATGGTTTATGTTATATGCAATTATATCTTTGGAATCATTAATCTTTAATTATCCCTTCAGTTCCAAAAAATTTGAAAACGTTGCCATTACTAAACTAATTAGTATTTTGTAAGAAAATAGTTTTCCGAACTTTATTCTGCCTAAAGTTAGAGAATCTCAAATATTAAGTCATTGTTTTGATGGTTGAACACAAAACGAACAAGTTTTCAAATCATATTTTATTGTGAAACCTTAGAAACAAATCTGTAAAGCCTTGATTTTCAAATGTCTATTCTCTACTAACAATAAAAATGTTCAGCTTTTAGATTCGCACAGTGTTAAAATATTCATTTAATTAGAGCTTATTATACACGAATTCTACCTCCCAATAGGAAAAGTAACGTATCTTTTGAGTGACTACTAATATTCACTTCATAGTAAAAAGATATATTAGGGTCATTCAACTCACTTGATAGACGTATCGCTGCCTGTAACAAGAAATTACGATTTGGTTATAAACTTGATGTTTTCTTCCATTCTACAAGATTGGTCCAGTGGTTGTTAGCTAAATTTTGTCCTTTTTAATCCCTACTCGCATATAATTCTAATTAAATATTTTTGTGTATCTTGCTACTCTACGTATTATCTACATAAATATTATAGAGAAATAATCAGCGAATCAAGAAATTTCATTCACGATTTAGTATAATCTGTATACTTAAAAATTGTTTAATGAAAATGATTAACAAAAATAATCAAAGTCTTTGAATGCTATTGAGAAGGAGTATGATGAACGATATGATAGTTTGATGCGTCCTCATAAAACTACGTCACTAACTCAAATCCATCTTGAATAGACTCATATCACCGACGAACGGGATTTCTTCCTCAGTGCAATCATGTAAATCTATGCAAAATATTAATTACAAATAGAGATTATTGTAAGCTATAAAACGCTAAATAATATCGATTTTGCAGACTACCGACTCACTAATGAACTAATATTTAACAGTTAGGCTTAATGCTTACTTTTCAAATCAACGGTTAAACTAACTTTACGTTCTATGAAATACCTCTCGTATTCTTTTATTCAATAAATAACCTAGTTGTCATTTAATATACATTAAAAGCAAGCTATGTAGGTAACAATATAGATCGCTATGTCGGAAATATACAGTTTGCTAAACATAAGCCTTTAAACTTCGTCTTTTCAATATTTATTCACTATTTTGGTCAAAGAATATGACAGAAAAAACAGTTTATTTCCCAATCGTTTACCACAGTATAAATATGATAAAAAGATTGCTGGATTGTACTCAAGTGGATCGATGGATTTAGCATTTAAAAAATTGATTTGGCTACTTGTTTTCTATTTGTAGTTGCAAATGCCTTTGTGAATTATTTAAACATTGTTAATAGTACTATGATCATTGACTAAAACGACATAGACTGCTATTAAATACTTGATTTGTAGGTTCTCTTGTTCTACAGATTTATTTTGAGTAGTGATTTCCGTTGAAGACTCTTCAACGTAAAATTCATTCTGGTTAGTACAACCTAATATGTCAGTACGATTTATGGTTCATGATGATGGACATATAGGTCACATTCAAACTAAAGTATTTAATACTGCGTTGGTTGTGTAACTGTAAGCTACAAATACCCTCTCATAAAGAAATAGCTAGCAGAATACAAAAATTAACATTTTACTACCCTATTTCTAACTATTATAAGTTGTTCTAAGTGTTACACAACAAGTAGGCTCTAAGAGTGTAGTCTATGGTGACAATAAAATCTTCTTAACCAAACTACTTTGCCAGGACAACATAACACCACAATATAACTTAATCAAAAGGAAATGATTCAATTAACTAATTCATGAAAGTTTTCTATAGCTGTTTTCATTTTTTTCCACATAAACTAGAAAACAATTTCAACTAACAATTTATTTTGACAGCGAACACAGCAACTAATAAACTATTTTAAATGTTAAAAATTAAAAGTTAGTAAAGCAGTTGAGGAACCAAATGAAATGAATTCTGAATCCCTAAAACAAACATTCCGTTTTTCTGATACAAATTTTTGTATACAATTAAAACAACAAAAAACAGAATTTTACAAAGAAATGAATGTGCAATTTTTAAGTAGATTTTTCTGTTTTCAGATTAATAAATATGCATTAAAATATCGCTTTCGTTTTATTTTAAGTAACAATTTCAAAATCTGTTTTACACGTTGAATAACAGATGAAAGTGCATTTTTCCTTAATGAAACATGATCAATTGATTAAAACGAATTGAAGTTGAAAAGAATTTCTTGTCAAAAAATCGATTATCTAGTGCATTTTTCTTCTCAAATGTAACTGTATATGACGATGCCATACAAATGGAAGATTTGAAAGACAATTGACAGATAACATTAGGATAGAAAATAAATATTCTAAATTAACAGCTGTTCGGTTTATTTTCAAAGAATGAACTTGAAGTAAAAAAATGTTTGACTTTACAGATTGTGAAGAAAAGAAGTTAATAGAAAACAAATTCCTTAAATTATTTTTCTTACAATCGTATGGTAAAGTGTAGCATTTAACAACCATTCACGGATTCCTATTGACAGACTGTAATCATTTACTAAAAGAGCTTGTGATACTTCCTTTCTAGTAACTCAGACTAATTGCAATAATATTCCTTGTTCGAAAGAGTCTGTATAGCCACAAAAGTCATTCAAACATTATATTGCGCACAATTTGTTTACTTCACAAATGTAAATTAAGCCAGAACTACCAGATTTGCAGAATTGAATTCATTGTATTTTGTTCCATTATCGTCAACTACATATAGAAAATTAATTGTAATTAGTAAATATCATGTAAATTTTATTACAAATTGAATGATATGCATTGTTTGTTAAGAGGTATACAAGAATCGAGTAGAGATGAAATCAAGGGTTTTTAATAGGACATTCATTCATGAAATGAGCGGTAGTTCTATAAACTTCATGAAATAGATTGACTGAATAAAGTGGAATGGGGGGGGAATGATTAGTCTAAATAAATTAGGAGTCAGACAGGACTAATAAATTCCTTCTTTAGGATTATCATAGTAGCGCTGTTACAATCTTGCACTCAGGGCATATACCGATTAACATTTATTAAATATAAACGAAACTCCGTGCTACCAGCTATTTAGTCCATTCATTTGCAGCTACTCCTAGGTTTCAGGGTGCAAACTAAACTACTATTCTAAAGAACCTTGGGATCACGTTGGGTTCTACCACCGTCCCATGCAAAAAAAGTAGAATCCTCTCAAATGTGGCTGATTTGTGTCAATCTTTAATTCATATTTAATCGAAACAAAAAACTATTCTACAGTACCAGAAGGCTAGTTTGACTGTTATATAAGATATTGGGATTATCGGCCTAATGCCATGGAGTGAAACAAACCACCATTTTATATTTTATTGACAGTTACTGTAGCATTACTTTCCAGAGCATAGGTTGCCAGTGAATCTAAGCAATCATCTGTTTTTACCGATTGCCACTGATTTTTCCACCTCTGTTGCTTTTAATGATTACCACTTCCTACAGTTATTAGGTAGACTTCATGTCAGTCCGTTGCCTACAACACTATGTTCTGGAGTTATACTCAGAATTCGTTCTCAGATTTCAGAAAAAATTAGGATATTTAAAGGTACAAAATGTAATCCGAATGCTAATTTAAGCAAATCCTAGAGATATGTCAAAAACAGACAGGGGACACTAACAAAAATAAAAGATGCTGTCTAATGAAAAACAAATTTATTCGAAAATAAAATTACCCTAAATATTTATAGTGGATTAACCCGGTTTGAGCCCAGTATCATGTTTCGGTTGCATCTGCAGACAGCGATCATAAAACTTTTCGGATTGGACCAGTGCTTTTCATCCACTTCGAGCTTACGAACGCAACACAAACTTCTCGACGGTTTACTGACAAAGTACTTCAGTACTACATTTTGTATATGCGCATAATACTAGTACTTAGTTCAACTTCAGACAAACATTTGCATCATTTTTTTAGAACTTATACAAATTTAAAATAGTCGTTAATTTTAAAAGGTGTGAATTCAGTAAAAGCCCACTTCAGTTTCTGGGACAAATAGTGAATTCACAAAATATTACGCCCATTCTGACGAACGTGGAAGCTGTTAACAGTTACTGTCTTATGTCGGGTGATTAAAGAAGAGTAATAAATTCTCAGAACTGTGTTTTAAAACACTGTTTCTAACTGTGGGTAATGTTAACATTTTGTTTCTGTGATTGTTACGTTCCTCTTACCCTATACTCCCGACTAACATATTTACTCTTAGTATATTGTCCCTTACTATGAACAACAGTTAATTGATTTTGTGGAAGTTGTTCCTATTCACTGTCATTATTTCCTTTGTTATGTATTAACGTTAGTTTTCGAATTGATTGACTGCGTGGTCTGGTTTTATGTATACATAAAGAAATGTATGAAATATAATTCGATTCTGTCTGGTTGATGTCGTCTTGTATTCTTCTTATTCCGGCTTGAGACTCAGTGGGCATAGGGCAGACGCGCAATTATCGACTAGGCACACCTAATTTGCATTCGGCCAACCAACCAAATTTCATTTGTCATAACACTCCATAACGGAATCATTTAAGGAACTTCACTGATTTGTCTTGATAAACTACAATTGATCTTTCATACCGCATCGTGTACAAATACTCCAGCTACTCACCGACCCACTAAGAGAATACTTTAGGTTGTGCAACATAAAGGAATTCTCTCTTAAAACTCACGAATCGCTGAGCAAAATTTTAATCCTGCAACTTACTTCACAGAATTCACACGCATTAGCTCTCAGTACCGACGCGTAGAACACAAAAGTGGGAGCTGTTCTACAGTAGTACGTCAACGATCAATGGCAACCATTGCCAGCATTTTCCGAACGACTTAACACAATGCAGACTAGATAAAGCACGTTTAGCAAGGAACTCTTAACAGTTTATCTAGCGATTAGGCATTTTTGACTTATGTTAGAGAGTATGGTTTTTACCATTTTTACTAAACACAAGCTACTCAAAAAATTATTACGAATCACAGTAACTATGGTTACAGTGAAATTCGTCAATTAGACTTTATCTTAATTTTACAGGAACGTTATGTTAAAGGAAGTACAGTTGAAGTGGCAGATGCTTTACTGAAATTGACTGTGGTTACTCTAGCAAATCAGTAAAAGACTATGCAATGATGTCAATATTTCAGAAGAACTATGCCAAACCACAAACGCTCTTATAGTCCCACACTCAATTAAGTTTCCAATAGCTATTCTTAAATAATAATAGCACATGTTTTGGATACAGTAAAGGGAAAGCCATATTCGATGGCGCCGCAAAATGTATAATTTTTGAAAGGTTATATGACCCCTTACATCATTTTCAGCAACATGAACTGTGATGTAGGTAATTGCGTGAAACCTTGCTTGCTTTGCCAGAGATGGGTGATGCATGGGAACGCTGTTTCGACTTAGGGAGATTTTCCTGTAACAGATACCAGATTTGACCACTTGCATATAAATATAGTGAAATTTTTACTCCTATCGTACAGATATGCATTGATCGGTTTACACGTTGACCAATAGTTATCACCCTGAAGAATACAAAAACTGCAGCTATCGCTGTGAAACTTCCCGACATTGGAGTTCCTTCAATAATCACGATAGATAGGGAGTACAATTTAACAGCAGATTACTCTGACAGCTAAGCTGTCAAAAGTAAAACACAATCGTACTACAAATTACTATCCAAAGAATTATAGTCTCATGAAGTGATTTCACAGAAAAACTAAAGTTAGCCCTAATGACTGTGAACGGCAATGATAAATGAAGCTATACATTGATATTAATTCTGATGATAATTTACTTTTAGACAGGATTTAGGCTATTTTTCTCCTGGGGTAATTTATGAGATTCAATTAATTCTACCGAAGAAATATTTTAGCCCACTAGTGGCGGTAACGAATGATATGACTGGTTATATACAACGGTGAAAAAATATTGCGAACTATACAACCGAAAACTCTTCTCTGTACTCTTTATCATACTTACGTACTTTCAAGCCGATGAGATTGTGCCGACTGAGTTAAAGACTTTATATTTTGTAGACGTTTATCAGTTTTATGTATGCAATAAGTTTCTGTATTAATACGTTACAAATGCATACTATACTAACATTATTTAAATGCATTATTAATACGATTGTACACACACTTTGTCCTTGGCGCCTTGTACCTTCTGCTGTCCTAAGCTTCAATATAACGTCGCTGCATTCTTCATCGTCCTAACTGAGTCTAATTCATTGATTGCTTGGATTAATTATCGATCCCTGTTATTAGCATCTGAACTGCATAATTCGACGTCACTGGCGTTGCTCTCGGCTGAACTCACTATAATGAATCTAATGGACACTTGAATTTATACATACATGCAGTAGTCATTTGGATAACCCATCATTCGCCTCAAACATTCCCGTTAATTCAAGTAAACTAAATTATGATAGACGTTGCACTTACTATATCTACTTATACAGACTGTTAGTATAGTATTTATTCTCAATTGTGTCTGTTCGTAAGGCGTTATTTACTTGATAGTGTTCCGCAGCCGCCACATTATTCATGTGGCATTCAATAGGCATTTGTAACATAAATACAGTGTGAATGGGTTTATTAAACAACTAATATCTCCATTATAAATGAAAGGTTAAACTGTGAAACTGTCAAAGAATTATCATTGGCTATATAAGTGATGTTGAAAGATGAGAAAAACTTGAATAATTTGCAAATATTCACTAACAAATGTATGGCGAGATAACGGTGACGTGAAACATTTTGTGAGCAGTTTTGATGGAACTGGGGCCTGCAAACGTCTTTATTTATTTTTGGATGGTTAGTGAGACCACATGAAACTTTATCCAATAGGTAGTAATCAAGAAGTCTCTTGTAGTGGCTACGGAATACTACCGAGTCAATAATGCCTTACAAACAGTCACAATTGAGAATAAATACTATATTAACAGTCTGTATAAGTAGATATAGTAAGTGCAACGTCTATCATAATTTATTTTACTTGAATTAACGGGAATGTTTGAGGCGAATGATGGGTTATCCAAATGACTACCGCATGTATGTATAAATTCAAGTGTCCATTAGATTCATTATAGTGAGTTCAGCCGAGAGCAACGCCAGTGACGTCGAATTATGCAGTTCAGATGCTAATAACAGGGATCGATAATTAATCCAAGCAATCAATGAATTAGACTCAGTTAGGACGATGAAGAATGCAGCGACGTTATATTGAAGCTTAGGACAGCAGAAGGTACAAGGCGCCAAGGACAAAGTGTGTGTACAATCGTATTAATAATGCATTTAAATAATGTTAGTATAGTATGCATTTGTAACGTATTAATACAGAAACTTATTGCATACATAAAACTGATAAACGTCTACAAAATATAAAGTCTTTAACTTAGTCTGCTCACTCTTGAATCCTATTAATGATTTACTACAACGAAGATTTTCATGGAGTTTTTTCATATTGTTTGGTATCTAACAGTGAAGTAGTTTAGGCGCAACCGTGTACGACATCGCGGGGTAGTAATATTGTTTTTTTTAGTGAGTTGGTTGTGTGAGGGGTGTATAACTAACCAGTAGGGAGGTCGAGAAATAGGTAGTACTACTTATTAGTAGGTATATGTGAGTTAGCTTTAATTTCAGGCGCCGGTTCCAAAGTGGTTTTAGTTTTGAAACGTATCATCGGTCGCGTTTTTCTTTTTGTCACAGTAGCCTAGTAGGCTTTTAGTGAATCCTCTTTGAACCCTATCGAATTTCCCTAAGTCCACATGTCTTCAGTTGCTGTAAAGTTCACAACTATACTCTAGTATGGTAAGCTCGATCTTCTTGTACAATAGTTTTCTCGGGTTTGTTAAACTGAAATTTTTTCCTATATGTCCCGTTAACTTTATTGCTTTTGAAACCTGAAATGTTATGTGCTCTGAAAAATTTCTGCTGTTACTAAATAAAACCGTCAGATCACGGACAACGCTGATAGGCTATATTTCTTTTTTGTAAATGCCAAGATTTAGACTTCAGTTGCAGTTAATGCAAATACTTTTATTTTCCTTATGTTAATAGTGGAGCTAAATGTCCTTGTCCATTTACATGATTTGTCGATTTTTTCCGAACTGTCGCTGTTACTGTATTTTTATTGGTGAAGGGTGAGAATGGGTAGGCTACTTTTAAGCCGTCGACAAAATGAACGTTATGCCTTGTGCGAATTGCAGGCATACGTTGTCGATAAAAAAACAATAAGTAATTATTTAATTACATTTCCCTATACAACTCCATTAACTATATTTACTGGCCTTAAGTAGCTCGATCCAAAATTTATTATTTGGTGATGCTCAGTTTAAAATAATTTGAAACGACTCAGCAGTAGATTTAGTATGCCAGAAGAGTGCAGTTTTAAGAGGAGAAGATCGAGCGAGACATTGTCAAGTGCCTTACTGAAGTTGAAACAGAGCACGATTTTTGAGAAGCTTCGCCTCATCCTAGAGTTATACAGTCGAAAAATTTTAAGCGTGACAGCACAAAAGCAATTTTCCACAAACCTATGTTGAGATGGCTAATCAGGTTTTTTATAAAGTAAAAATGATGACACTAACTTGTGAATGACTTTTCCATGATTATGGACAACAAGGATGTCGTGTCGATTGATCTATAGTCATTTATAGCATCCGGTGAAACACTTTTAAATTAAGGAGTTATGAACGATGTTTTCCACCTGAATAGTTAAGACCCATCGGGACTAGTATCATTAGATTTTTTCAGTGTACCTATGGCTCGCCTGGTGTTTAGACAAGTAAACGTATTTGTAAATAGGCACTTAAACTTCATTATGGATGAGGTTGTTGAAATAACACAGGTTTCGGTGGAATAGCATTCGGTAAAGCAATTAACAAATTGCTTGCCAATAGAAGTTGAGCTACCTTCAATAGCGTTCTTTATAAAGGAAAATGAAGGAAATCTAATAGGTGTTTGTAGTATCGAAGCACTTGCTGTCCTATGGCTTTTGTAAATGTTTTAATGTGCTCTATTATCGTAAACAATACGCTAAATATATAAGGCTGTGCAATCTCTTCAGCTTATTAGATTGTTAAAAAAGTCTGAAATAGCAGTTTCGATATTTTCAGTGGTGAAATATAAGTCTCATCATATACGTTGGATGGGTGGTTCAATATGCTTTCACGTATCGTCGTTGTATTTTCGACATTTGTATTTTTTTAGGTATGTTTGGATTGTGATTAGTTGCTGGTTAGTGATTAAATGTACTTGTCGCAACTTTTTGCTCGCTAGTATGGAATCCAGAGCTGATGTGTAGTGAGGTTAGGTCAAAGTTGATAATAAAAAGTAACTTGATAGTATTATTTTTCCTGGTTGGTATTTGGACATGTGCCTATCCACTTGATCTTATCGTCTCTATTAATTTAAAAAATCGTTGTGAGATTGAGAGAGATTTCCAGTTGAAATTAGGCAAATTGAAGTCTCCATCAGTTAGTTTGGATGTGTGGGGCTGATTAGTAGCTAAGAGGAACGTATTGTGAATATTTTTATTGTAGGTATTGTCTGTGTTAGGTGGCTCACATATACATCGTACAAGTATTCCTGGTTACCATAGGGTATGATAATCCATTGCGACTCCCCTATTGCACCTAGACATTCGCTATCAGATCTAGATGCCTTTAGGTCAGAGTAAGTGAAAAATTACAGTACCCTCTCCATTTATGTTATGCCAATCAGTTCAAAAAGGGGATTAATTGTCTACGTTTATCCATTCGTCTGATAAGGTTAATTCACACCAGGTTTTTGTAATTAATGTGATGCTGGGGTTAGGAATTATCACGGTGGTTTCGAGATAGGTACTTATCTTTATGAGTAACCAAGCATTTATTAAGATAACAAGTAATTGTGAGTTTCTATGAAGTGTAAGGTCTTGCAATAGCACACTTTAAATAATTCAGATGTAAAATCCAAACTGAGGCAGTTCGGACTGAAGAGTAACTGTCGAAGTTGGTTTAGATACGCGTACTCTTGCCCAATCGAAATTCAAAACAAATGGTTGGGTGAGGAACGGTTCTATATAAAATCAGTTATACAAGTGTATATTATTACCTAAACAAATGTCACCACCAGTTACTTAATCAAAGTTTATCCCGAAAATGGGAATAATCAATTAGGTTCCAAATAATACACAAAAATGTTACTCTATCCCTTTAGGATAGATTGCGTGTTGCCTATCCAGGAAGTAAGATCTAAATCTATAGAAATATCGACAACAACGCATCAAAAGTTACTTGTTACAATACAATAATACAATTTCTGAAAATGTGCGTCCACTCACAATCTGGAAATGCACAAATCCAGTCAAAGCAAGTAATACAATCAAAAAGAGGAACAGACCAATATGGCTTCCGCCCAAGCCAAAACGTCCAGTAAAACAAAGTGTATAAAGTTCATAAGAACAACAGAAATCCAGCACGAACGCAAGGAAATACAGATATTACAATAAAAATAAATAGCAACTATCTCATTTAGAAATTAAAGATTATTAGAATGTACAACTAAACAGATTAAGAAAGGGTAACAAACGTATTTTGAACGAAACACAACGAATTACAATTAAAGAAAAAGGTTACTTGGAGGGATTTTCAACAAAACCATCAAAAAAGATCTTACACCGGCCCGCAAAATCCCTCCATGTACCACAAGATTACTTGATACCTTTAGTCATGGTTCAACCTATTATATTATTATCAAGCTAGAGGAGCGGGTAGGACTTACAGCAATACGCCTACTTGCCTTATTTTCTCTAAAATACAGTAAGACTATTCTGATCCTTCAAGGAGACATATCTTGCGTATGTCTCGCCTAACTATTCCATTTCTGGTGCGAACGGTTACCGTCCTAACCTTCCCGTCGTTATCTACTTCACAATTTTCCACCACTCCTAAGGGCCACTTTCCACGAGTAGAAATATCTGAAATCACAATAACTACATCGCCTTCCTTGAAATCGCGATGTTCAACCAACCATTTTTGACGTAATTGCAGAGACGGTAGGTATTCTTTCATCCATCTTTTCCAAAACACATTAGCAAGATAATTAACCTGTCTCCAACGTTTGCTGTACTTATCAGTAAAAGTACCCTCTTCAACTACTCCGTCACACTCTTTCAGTAATAACAAATTATTCGGCGACAGAGCTAGTTTATCCTCGGCGTCTTGGGTCACTGGGGTTAAAGGTCGATTATTTAATATCTTCTCAGCTTCAACCAAATACGTGGCTAAGGCTTCATCGGTCAAAGTCTGGTCCCTGTTGATCAACAACAACAATCGGCGTACTGATCGAATCATCCTTTCCCACACTCCCCCTCTATGACTGCACAAGGGTGGGTTGAAGTGCCATTGAATCTGCTTCGTTGCTAGTTCATTACTTATCCTTCGCTAGTCCCACTGTTGTATGAACCGTTTTAGTTCGGACACTGTACCTATGAAATTCGACCCGTTGTCGCTGTATATTTCTGTGGGCCTCCCTCTTCTCCCCATAAAACGTAGTAAAGACATTATAAATGAATCAGTGTTTAAGCTATGCACCATTTCGATATGCACAGCTCTTGTTTGTAAACAAGTAAACACACACCCATATCTTTTTCGAATGATCTTCCTCTTTTAACTATGAAGGGTCCAAAGTAATCAACTCCCACAGATGAAAAAGTATACCAGCCCTGTTGAATCCTACATATGAGGAGGGGTGCAATCAGCTGTTGTCCGGGACTTATCATAAACCGTCGACAAGTCACACATTTCCCTATTACTCTCTTGACTGCGCTAGTTTGCTTTACTATTCAGTAATTTCTGCGAATTGTGGCCAATACTTGAGACGTTCCTGTATGTCCTTTCTCCCTATGATAATGTCTAATGATCATTTCAGTCACAAAGTGTCGGTTAGGTAAAATTATTGGATGTCTAAAGGTGCTTGGGAAATCGGCGTAATTTAAGTGACCTCCAACACAGAGCAGACCATCCAGCATTATCGGGGATAATCTTTTCAGGTGGCTATGTTTAATTAAGTTACCGCTGTTTCTAAATTCACTTATTAACTCCCCATATACTTCAAGCTCATTAACCTTTAGATACCCTAGATGGACAGATCCTTCGCCACTCGATGAACTCAGAACCTTAATAAATTCGATGAATCTTCTAAACCATGCTACAGCTCTGACCAACTTCATCCACTCAGAAAAATAGGACAGAATAGGAGAACTGCATCGTTCTACACTACTTAAACTAACCATAGGCAGCGGTTTTCTAAACTCAATGTTTTCAACAGTGGGTTCTGGACATCTAATAGTCATTTCTGAAACACTAGTGTCCAACAATGCAGGACATTCAAACCAAGTTCTGAGATCGCTCACTTTATGAATACCTCTCGACGTCCAATCATCTGGATTCTGTGACGACTTTATATAACACCATTGTTCGACACTCGTAAATTGATGTATGACTGCTAGGCGGTTGGCTATAAAGGTACTGTATCGACTCTCCGTATTCTTAATGTAATACAAAACTACCATAGAATCCGTATAAAAGTTTACTTCACTAAAAAATCTGGGGAAACTTTTCTTGAGCACTTCACTCATTCTCACGCTTAACAACGCTGCCGCCATCTCCAATCTCGGTATAGTGACTTGTTTGATAGGTGCAACTCTAGACTTGCTAAATAATAAAACACAGTACGGTAACCGCTGTGGATACCTGACCAGTGCGTAGGCAACGGCTCCATATCCCAACTCCGACGCGTCACTGAATAAATGCAGCTCTACCGTCGCGTCTGTTTCGTCAATTACTCTCTTGATTCCTCGGGGCACAGTGACATTACCTATCTGTAGCATGAATTTTACCCAATTTAGCCAGATGGAAACGTTCGGTTCACTAAGTGGTTGGTCCCAACCTACCTGAGCCTTGCATAGCTTCTGTAATAGCAGTTTAGCAGTGAGACACGTAGGAGCGATTAGACCTAAGGGGTCGAACAGGGAAGAAACGATGGACAATATCCCTCGTCTAGTCATAGGTTTCTCCGTTGCGTCGAAGCAAAACTTAAATACATCTTGTCTGGGATCCCATTCCAAACCTAAAGTTCGGTGAGTGACATTATAACATACAGGTATGTCAACTGAAGGTCCATCGTCGCATACAGAAGGCAAAACAGCCTTTACTATCTCCGAGTTAGTTATCCATTTCTTCAATTTGAAGCCCCCCTTACATAGTAGCTCATTTATTTGCACAACAAAATTTTTGCTTTTTCACAGGTGGAGAAGGATACTCAACAGTCATCAACATAGAAATTATTCTTAACAGCATCCAAGACAAAATCCTCGTAACCAGTTAAGAATCTTTGTGCAGTCTTATTCATAGCAAAGTTTGCACAAAACGGTGACGACGTTGCTCCGAATGGATGTGAAGTCATCTGAAACTCTACCGGCTTGCTTGACGTGTCACCATTCGGCCACCATAGAAATCTCAAAGCTTCTCGGTCATGCTCCGGCACCTTTACTTGCATGAACATTTCCTCCACATCTGCAGTAATGGCCACAGCTTCTCTGCGGAATCGTAATAATATACACTCTAACTCAGCAGTGGTGTCTGGTCCTTGATAAATCATATCATTTAATGATAACCCTGCAGATTTGGCAGTACAATCAAAAACTACTCTGAGCTTCTCCGGTTTTCTCGGGTTTATAACTGCATGATGAGGTCAATACCATCGGGGGAGATTCCCTACTTCACGTTGCGTTTCTGGGACTTTCTCCGCATACCCCTTAGTAAAGTTATTTTCGATACTCTTAGTATACTTGCCATGAAAACAGTAATCGCTTAACATTTTGCGTCTTAAACTATGTAATCCGCATTTGGCCATCTCATAATTATCTTTTCTTGTATCTACATTATTTCTCCATGGGATGGGTACAAAGAAATAACCATCTGCAAAATAGGTTCCTTCCTCAACTATCTTAATGGCATTAAGGTCGTCCATTGAAAGAGTCTTATCATTCGAATATACATCAGCAAACTCCATGTCATAAAGCCTACGCAATTGGTCTTTCGATGAATCTCCCATACAAGTGTGATTTACGACTCTCTTCCCCCATCCACGATAAGACGTGGGGCCAAAAACGGCCCACCCCAGTAGCGTCTTTATTGCGTATGGTCGCTTCCTGCCTCCTAAACGTTGATCTAAGACCCAGTGGGCTTCAGGTACATCACAACCAATTAATAACGAAACTTCGTCAGAGTCTATACTATCCAAGGGTACGTCAGCTAAGTGGGGCCACTTCTGCACCTCATCCAGCATGCACCTTTCAGGCTTACGTCCTGGTATCCTTTCCACTACCAATGCTCCATTTATTTCGATATGCTCTGTTTGGTTTTATGAATGTACCTCAAATGAAGCGTTTGTAGCTTTAGCTGTCTTGTTACCACCCACTGTCTGGAGAACTATCGACACTTGCTCCTCCTTTAGTCCAAGAGATTTTAAGCAATCCGAGGGTATTAATGTCGCATCGAAGCCGTTGTCAAGAAGGGCATAGCCTACAACTTCCGCATGTTTTGATCTCAACCGTATGGGTATCATTCCCAAGCACACATGGTGACCTAGAGACTTAGTATATCCACAATGACTCTCTACATTGGAATTACTTTCAAGGGGATTGACCTGTCGATTACTATGTAGCAAATAATGATGTCATTTCAAACACTCTTCAACATTACAACGCTTTGTCGATTTGCATTCACTGGCTCGATGACCTCGCTTTAGGCAAACAAAACAAGCACCCTTATACCTTGCATGAGACCATCGATCTTCGACCGTCATTGATATGAAACTTGGGCACAGATAAATGTCATGATCCTTAGAGCATATACTGCATTTACGTTTAACAGCTAAACTGCTATACTGCTCTGATTGCAGGTAACAATTCATCTTCGCGTTATATCCTTTCTTCCTACATGTCGCCAACTGTCCAAACCTGCTACTCGCGACCCTGGCACGCGAAGCTATAAAATTGGTAAGCTCGGCAAACGTGGGTTCCCTTACGTTTTCTGTCAATGTATCGACTATATCCGCCCATTGTACTTGCAATGAACAGGGTAACAACTTAACGATGAGTTCTGGAGTCGCTAAAGAATTCAAATCATGGTTATAATTCATTTGGTTTAAAACCATTGCACAATTTTCCATTTTTACAGCAAGGTTTGCTAATTTTCCAGCATCACTATAATCGTTTATTTCGCTGAACAAGCCTTCCAACGTTTCCCTTGCAATTATGTGAGGCTGACCAAATAACCGTTTCAAAATTTCTCTGGCCTTGCTGTAACCAGAAGTGGGATCCATCATGACACAACCCTCAATCGCAGATTTCGCCTGGCCCTTACAGTAGTGTATTAAATATAACAAGCGTTGACTATCATCAATAACTCTTGACGCAACGTAAGTCTCAAACTGCCGTATAAACATCCAGTACGCCGTTGGCTGTCCATCAAAATAGCTCAGTTCAACCTTAGGAAGATCCAAACCTACCATAACAGGTGATAAACCTTTTCAAGAAGCAACATTTGCATCAACTAGTGACTCGGATTCAAACCGTCCACCTAAACTACGATTCTTCCTTATATCTACTACAGAGTCAGAAACAGTAGCACTATCATCATCATTACCCTTACTTAAATCTGAACCATGACACATAAAGGTATGCAAAGGGACTTGCTTTGTACAAGGAGGTTCATCGTATAGGTTGACTTCACTACCCTCCAACGACTTCAAGTTCGATTTTCTTTGACGTTTTGATGACATCACGAACCAAAGTAGCAAAACACGAAACGAAAGGGTCCTTGTGCTTCAAGCAACACCAGATCACTGTAGCCAAAACACTTCTTCCAATATCCTGAGACTTGTTTAGAACTGTAGAATCCAAACTGAGGCAGTTCGGACTGAAGAGTAACTGTCGAAGTTGGTTTAGATACGCGTACTCTTGCCCAATCGAAATTCAAAACAAATGGTTGGGTGAGGAACGGTTCTATATAAAATCAGTTATACAAGTGTATATTATTACCTAAACAAATGTCACCACCAGTTACTTAATCAAAGTTTATCCCGAAAATGGGAATAATCAATTAGGTTCCAAATAATACACAAAAATGTTACTCTATCCCTTTAGGATAGATTGCGTGTTGCCTATCCAGGAAGTAAGATCTAAATCTATAGAAATATCGACAACAACGCATCAAAAGTTACTTGTTACAATACAATAATACAATTTCTGAAAATGTGCGTCCACTCACAATCTGGAAATGCACAAATCCAGTCAAAGCAAGTAATACAATCAAAAAGAGGAACAGACCAATATGGCTTCCGCCCAAGCCAAAACGTCCAGTAAAACAAAGTGTATAAAGTTCATAAGAACAACAGAAATCCAGCACGAACGCAAGGAAATACAGATATTACAATAAAAATAAATAG
Source organism: Schistosoma japonicum (assembly GCA_025215515.1). Classification (NCBI taxonomy): domain Eukaryota; kingdom Metazoa; phylum Platyhelminthes; class Trematoda; order Strigeidida; family Schistosomatidae; genus Schistosoma; species Schistosoma japonicum. The sequence goes on along the minus strand of CM046069.1, from coordinate 42,723,575 downwards.
CAACTATCTCATTTAGAAATTAAAGATTATTAGAATGTACAACTAAACAGATTAAGAAAGGGTAACAAACGTATTTTGAACGAAACACAACGAATTACAATTAAAGAAAAAGGTTACTTGGAGGGATTTTCAACAAAACCATCAAAAGAGATCTTACATCAGATGTCAACTAGTTAATTTAGATCAATGGTTGGGAGCTACCTTCGGGAATGATGTCAAATATTTCCACGCATGAAGGCTATCGGTGTACTAATAATTTAGTTGGCGGTAGTATCTCAGAGGTTTGAACAGAAGTTTCTTGGATTGTCTCGTCTATCTCAGTTGAGTCTGGAGTAGTGGGGTGGTTGTAAGAAGTGGTGGTATTTTTATTACGTCTTGAATAAGTCTTAGTATAGCTCCAGTTGTTATTACTATTATACTTATAATTGTAGTCCAAAATTTGCGCCAAATTGCGGGCATGGTCATACTGATACACAAAGGTTAACTAGCATACGAAAAAACATAGAATTACAAAAAATATTGGCATGGATAGCAATAACATTCGCACGTCTAGGAATCAATCAATAAATGCTTTTTGCCACATGTGGAGCAGTTTTCTTGATTCTTCCTCTTTTCCTCTCGCCTTAAGGATTCCATGTCAATGCTTGTCTTGTGATACAGTTTGGTGATTTCCTCAATGTGTGCCCCATCCACCTTCAGCGTCTTTCCTAATCTCTTCCTCGACTGGAAGTTGATTTGTTCTCTGCCATAGGAGGTTGTTATTGCTGGTATTCGGCCGACGGATTCCTAGTATCCTACGCAGACATTTGTTTATCAATACTTGTATCTTCCGAATAATGTTTTTCACAGTTCTTCAAGTTTTAGCTCCATACAACAGAACTGTCTTCATATTTGTTTTGAAAATGTTGACTTTAATGTTGACTGGTAGTCGGTTTGAGTTCCAGATGTTTTTCATTTGTAAAAAATGCTTCTATTGCCTTTCCAATCAGCGCCTTCACATCTGCCAAAGATCAGACTCTCCTTGTTTACCGATGATGCGGCCAAGGTATGTAAGGGATTGTACATCGTCCAGAATTTTTCCGTCAAAGAAAAATTGAGTTAGTGTTCGTTGTTTTGTATCGAAATATCTTGTTTTTATTCTTGTGTATGTTGAAGCCTACTGCTACCGAGGCTGCTGTTACCTTATCTGTTTTCATTTGCATTTGTTGCTGTGTATAGAATAGGAGAGCTGGATCATCTGCAATGTCCAAGTCATCTAGTTGCATCGAAGTTGTTCACTGTGTTCCGAGATTGCCTCGAGATGTTGTAGTTTTCATGATCCGGTCAACTCTCAGCAGGAAAAGGAAGAGCGAGAGTAAGCAGCCTTGTCCCTATGTAGGAAGATCACATGAAAGTCAATAATGGTTCACTATCAGCCGGAAATTACTGTATACTTCTGACAGTCTAGGCATACGTGGGTAGAAAACGTTTATTAATAAATGCAATCAAGTAATCTGAGAAATGCCGAGCATGGAACTAGTAAAATTTATATAATTGATAGTTGTTCCAAATAATTATGGCGTTCAGTACGAACAGGATTTTGTGTGAACAGTGTTTCGTGAGAAAACGACAGAGATCGGATATACGACATCAAGGTACTATGATTAGATTGCAAAGACGTGCAGTTCTTTTCAGCGAAGCTGCTGGAAGTCAATTTTAATAAAAACGGCTGTTAAGAACTAGAAAGATAAGAAATACGATCAGGAAGCAGAGTGGGAGGACGCAAACGATTAATTAAGTGTTACAGTTGACAGCGAATCCTGAGATGTATGAGTCGTCAGAAAACATAAAGATTTACCCTATTGAATACAGTGGCATATGTCATTAACATACATAATAAATAATAATGGTACTATGGTTAAACCCTGAGAAGCACCACTAGTGCTATTTTGAGGACGTAAGAAATGTCATCCTAGTTGTACTAATTGAATGCGATCTTTAAGAAATGAAGCTAACCAGTCATGCGATTTACTTGCTAATCCGAAGGCTTTCAATTTATATAGGAGAGACGAATGATGTACTTTGACAAAAGCCTTAGTGAAGTCGAAGTATGAGGTAACAATTAGTTTCCCGTCATCTCTATTGTTTATTATACAATTACAGTATTCTACGTGACAAATTATGCAGGATTTCTTAGACAAGAATCCGTGCTGGGAAGATATGATTGATTTGTGCCTATCTAAGTGTAAATCTTCTCCTATACATGTAATTTTTTCGGCAAAAGAATGTGTAAAAGATTTAATAAACGCTTCACATATTTTCATAGGGTTACTGGTCATTTTGATTTTGACATTCGAAATAATAGGAAGACTGAACTGGACACCATTTTTTGAGAGATAGGTGGCTACAAAAAAGGCTACTTTATTAGGTAATTCCAGATGCTTCTTTTCGTCTTTTAATTCGTTCGTATTCCTGTAGCTTGCTTTATTCATGAATACCGAACAGATACTTAAAACCGTGGAAAGTCACGTTTAACGAATAAACTATTACTTAACATTTTATATTACTTTCAAATTTAATGAGAATATGTTCACCATGTAAAATATTTGTTTTTTGTCATTTTAAAAAGTGTAACATAGTCAAGGTGTAAATTTATGTAATAGTAAAAGTTTCTACTGAGCTATAAACATCGCAGGAGAAAATAATGTCACAGTGTAGATCACGTAATGATTTATTGGTATGAGACCAGTTAGTCTAAGCATAGTTTCGCCGAAAATCAGATATATTGTTTGTTGAACTCTTAGTACATGAACATTTATTGGCAATTAATTGGTAAATGACAACTATTTAATCCGTGTCAGGAAACTGAAGCTAGTGTTCTCTGTACAGTTGGGAGGAGGGGGGCATCATGTAAAAAGATCAAGTCAGATAAACTGAACTTCCGTATAGCTATACGCACTACTTGGGTCCATGTGTCACTTCGAGTATTTCAAATAATTTATCAAGGTTCGAAGATCCATGTAAAGGGATCCAAGTAGCAAAAGGAAAATTGCAGTCTCCTTAAGCTAAATTAGTTACGGAAAGTAATGATAATAATGCAAATAAATGACACAATTGTTGGGTAAAGATATGAGTATCATTAGGCAGTCTGCAAATACAACGTATCAAGAACTGATGATTGGAACAATTGTCAATGTGGACAAATGTAGCGTCGTATGAAAGTTCGCCACCTTTTGATAAAATAAGCGATGAGAAATCGGATTAAACATACATTATGCGTCCTTCATTATTATTTGAATTCCGATCTTTAGGCAATTTGATATCTAAATAATGTTTCACCTGCCTCAGAACTGGCTATTTTTGTGACTAATAATTTTGAACTAATAAATGTAGAACCTGATGAGCATTTATCGAAAAGAATATTCTTCGTTCAAACGTCTTTGTTTTTGATAAACATGGGAATTTTTAAACAATTGAAATCGTGTGATAAACCCATCGCGTTGAAGGTACTCAACGAGTTCCTGAAGTATAACTCAAATTTCACAGAAGCGAAAGCTACATTGGAATTCTTAAATGATTGCATCGAATCAGGACACTATCCTAAACTTTTCTATAAATCTCTGATTCGTAATGGGGTATATCCTAATCGGAAAACATTAAAGCGGTATGCGTTAAACCAAATCGACTCATTACAATCGAATATGAAAGAAATCGAAATGGGTGTTACTCGCAGGCAATTCGCTCTTGATGAGTTACCAGAAAACCTTAAGGTTCAGTTCATGGATTACGTTGCACAAGTTAACAAACATAAAGATGAGAAAAAGCGTATAAAATTACTCAGCAGCCTGGAAAACCAACCGGTCGAAAGCAAATTTCCATTGGAACCTAAAAGGTATGTACATAATTTTTCTACAATTGAATTAAATAAAGAACAACTTGAAGTGTTAGCGTTAGGTCTAAAATTTTGTGACACACGCAACCACATAAATCACGTAGACACCGACGTTCAATTTGAAAATCTGTATAGCCAGACAGTTGGTTTAGTTCCAACTACCGAAAAAGAATTGGAACACTTCAAGTCTAGCCTGGTGGACTGCTGCTATCAATACAAGAATTCTAAATTCAACTATAGTAGCATTTTAACGAAGAAACATAGGAATGCCATTAGTGAACTTATTAATAACGAAAACTTGATTATTACCAAACCTGATAAAGGAAATGGAGTAGCCTTACTCAATAAAAAATGATTATATTGAAAAAATGAATGATATTTTAAAAGATAATTTAAAATTCCAGAAACTAGATAACCAAAAAGATATTACTAGCAAAATAGAGAAGGACATGACAAAATCTCTAAAAAGGCTGAAGGACCAACAACTAATCCCATCAAACTTATATGAAACGATTAAACCATTAGGAACACATACACCAAGACTTTATGGTTTACCAAAGGTACATAAACCTGGCGTTCCAGTCAGACCAATCCTAGATATGCAAAATTCGCCTTATCACAGCGTAGCAAAATGGCTAGTACACCTACTTAAACCTCTTTGCAAAAAGATAGTTAAACACAGCGTCAAAGATGTATTTCAATTTGTAGATATGATCAAGGAACTGAACACCAAAGACCAATGTATGCTATCTCTGGATGTCACATCCTTATTCACCAATGTTCCACTAATTGGGACGGTTAACTATGTATGCGACCAAGTCATAGAAACCGGACTAGATATCACCATCCCAATAAACACGCTTAAGGAACTATTACTAAAGTGTACAATGAATGTACATTTCATGTCTAATAATGACATATATAGACAAGTGGATGGAGTAGCGATGGGCTCTCCACTGGGTCCCATGTTAGCCGACTTTTTCTTGGCAAAGCTGGAAAACGGACCACTTGCACAACTCATTGGTAAATTGCTATTCTACTGCTGTTACGTAGATGATACATTCATCCTTTGCAAACATGATACTAGTCGGTCTGATATTCTCAGGCAATTTAACGAGGTTCACCCGGCTATTGTATTCACATGCTAGGAAGAAAGTGATGGCAAAATTAGCATTTCTAGATGTACTGTTCACAAAAAGAACAGATGACTCATTAAGAAGAAACATGAACAAGAAAGTCACATGGATAGGACAATATACAAACTTCCTTAGCTTTGTACCTATACAACATAAAAGAAATCTATTAAAAACTTTGCATTATAGAATAATGACGTTATGCTTTCCTGACGCGGTTGACGAGGAAACGGAAGCATTGAATAAAACCCTGAGGGAGAATGGCTACCCTATAAGGTTTATAAATAAACATGCCATCTCGAAAACAAATAGGAAGATGATTCAGACCGCAGAAAGAAAGCCGCTTTTTCTGAGGCTAGCATATAGAGGGGACGCGCCCAGCGAAATGCTGACGTTGAGGTTACGCAGCTCTATTCGGAGAACTTTTAACGCTGGAAAACTACAACTCGTGTTTTCTACCCGCCCCATCGTGATACCGAGAATAAAGGATAAATTACCTAAGCTTGCCACTTCATTTTGTATCTATCAGTTCAACTGCTCCTGTGGAGCAAGTTATATTGGCAGATGCTCCAGGAATTTACTCCTCCGTGCTCGGAAGCACCTTCCGGTTTGGTTAACCAAAGGAGTTGTCAAAAGTATCAACAGTTCAATACTAGCTCACCTAATTCAAACAGGTCATGTGGCGAGCATAAATCAATCATTCACAATAATATTTTGTGTAAACAGTTATCTGCCAAGATCGGTTAGACTAAAAGTCCTTAAAACGGCAGAGGCGATAGCTATACGAGTCAAGAAGCCAGACCTGTGCATACAGAAGAAGTACGTTCAACCTCTTCTCCTGCCATGGCCGACGCAAGATCCACTAAACCAATCACCACCTTAATCATGCGACGATTTAATGGGATTAATGCATATGTATTCTCCCTCTGAATGTGCATTTCCATATTATTATTATTATTATTATTAATCAAAGTACACTATCACATTTTAAGATCAAACAAATGAACTGATTGTTATTATGTCTATTATTGTTACTATTTGACGAATTTTGATTATCGTTCACTCCATTTTACAAACTCTTAACCATCCGGTTTCATTTTAAGTAGGATTTGACCTTTGTCTACAAACACTTGATCTAATCGTATTTTGCTACCACCCCATCTCCTATGTCACCCATATACAGCGATACCTATATATATTTGACCAATAATCTTGTTTATCTCAATTGTCTTTTACGTTTCACAAGTTACATGATAATGAGTATTTCAACATTAACATTCGTATTTTATAAATAACTCGATGAGAAAAAACTTCTAATTAACCAATTCTTCTTGATATCTAAATAATGTTTCACCTGCCTCAGAACTGGCTATTTTTGTGACTAATAATTTTGAACTAATAAATGTAGAACCTGATGAGCATTTATCGAAAAGAATATTCTTCGTTCAAACGTCTTTGTTTTTGATAAACATGGGAATTTTTAAACAATTTAATATTTCTCGTTTTTATGTCAAAAAATTCCCTCTTTTACTTCAGTCTGCGCTTCTAACTTAACAAGAGATTTTATCTTATTGGCTAGTCGCTTATTTTAGTACAATTTTCATGACATTCCAAGGACCTTCTCTTTTTGTATATATACGCATAAGATGTGTGTTCGTTGTCTATCTGCCAGGCTACCTGTGGAAGTAAACGCTTCTTGCTGACACTGAACTTCTTTTTCTAGCTAGCTGGACTGAGGCGCTGCAAAATAGCTTAGCTTCTTGTTGTTGTGTCACTGGTCTTACGTTCGTTAGCAGGTAGCGGGGTGTCTTCTTAGTTCGTGAAACCTTGTCAGGACACTAGGGTTATGGATAATGTTAACGTTTTTTGGTTTTACAACATTCAAACTTTCAATAGCTTCAGCAGATGTGGTTGGGAGTATTGGTGTTGTAGACTTAGCATAAAGTGAATATTTTAGGTTGTCAGTGTAAGGGTGGATGCGGTATCAGCTTTGCCTAACATACGCTGACGAGGAATTCTGTTTGATTTTGCCTTAACATTCCTGAACAAAGGAAATTATCTGATCGTATTGAATGAATTTAAGGATTCATACGCCTTAATGAGTGTGTTAAACTTAAACAATATTGTTATACTTACACCGGGATGGATTTTATCTAGTCATGCACAACAGCGTGAGGTATCAGTTACACTGCTGACCTTAAAGAGTTTCTTTTTGATAGTTTGTACATAATTGGCATTGGAAACACTAAAGACATTTGCATTGTCAGAGGATTTGATGCATTCAAAAACTTTAGAGGCCATAGTCAATCTTGTTTATAACATTTAGTTGTTTCGATGCTTCCGTGTTGTTAGGAGTTATAATGCATTTGAGAAAGCTGATAATTGTAAGGCTGTCTTGAAGATCTTTCCAGTCACCAAAAGGTTTCGAGCGAGCTACGTCCATAAGGAGGAAAATTGCGACATAATTTATAGTCCCAGGAATGGCGATATCTTTGTACCAATGACAGCTAAAATCTATTTGAAAAATATTTTGAATGTCATATCCTAAAACGTTCTTTATTGACAAGGTAGTTGTACAAAATAATCTCTTATCGGATAGAATGACAGTTTCGCTTAAATGAAAAACATGACTCTAGAAATCAGACCAATGCACTCATCTGAAACTGCGGAACAGATGCATCACCCAGGTAGGAAACTGTAGTGGGCAATCCCAAGTTTACCATGCTAATAGTACACGAAATAACAATACGATTGGTTAGAAATGCAGTAAAAGCAAACGTACCAACGGGGAGGTGAGATCAAAAAACCAAATGGTGACGATCATACCAGTCTAGAGACGACCATGGTAATTACCTCATATTTCACTAAGCAGTTGAACCATACCGACGTAAACGTTTTGCAAAATGTTGCCACATCTAGGGACATAGACTAAGAACACACTTATTTCATAATAATTCATGTTAAATCCTAACATTGTGGCAGCATCTGCCACTTTGTGTTAAAGTTAATCAGGTGCGAATCAGTCTGCAATCTCACTCCACACTCATAAAACTTCAGAAACTAACACATAAACCACATTTTTTTCAGTGTTTAAAGCGTAAATAAATACAAACCGAAATGATTAGAATAACTGTTCCACTCACAATACCCAAAAATATTAGACAGGCTAGTGGACAGTCAGACTTGGGCTCATCTAATAATATCGATTTTTTTCGTAAGGTACATTTCAACTTCAAAAATGCAGACCATGCATTGTGAACCTCATTCTAAAAAATAGACGGGAAGATCACTAGAATAATATAAACAATTCCTTTACTTCAGTAGAACACTTGAAATCACTATCTAGTGATCCCACAGGAGATTATCCAGTCAAATTATCAGACTCATCTCATTGGATGTTACCAAAGGACACAGAACCGTACCTGAACACCAAAAGCCAAGCGGAAATAGTTCAGTGAGGTTACACTAGCTTTCCGTGAAGATAGCAGACACTAGAATGTGGAACAACCCGCCACTATGAAACCAATATGTCTACATAGTGCCAGGTATCTTGAAATATTTGACACAAGTCGATGCAGAAGTACTCAAAAATTTGTTAAAATAGTGGGGTAACAAGGTATGGAAGCGCTGCATGCTGAAAATGATATACAATTCGGTTTGTTTTGGACATCTTTGATATCAACAGTTCTAAACGTTTATCTCTTGAATAAAGCTTAGAAATCCACTAGATACCCAAGCGCAGAGATGCCGTGGTTTATCGCGGAATATCCGGTATCAAAAGTCAGATGATATGAAGTGGACTCTGTATATGACCAAGTTACGCTTATATCAGCTTTTAATGATTAAACCTATGCTTATGGATTGGTAGAAATCTGAAAGGACTGATGAGTAGGGAGGAGAACATATTTGACCCTAAGTAAAGCGTAAGCAGTATCACAGTATCTATGCTGCTTGACCATGGGAGAAGTTGCTCACAATGGAATTTAGCTTTATGCTCTGGCTGCGATACTTGGCCGAGCACCCTGAGTTAGTCGTGTCCACTAAAACAAATACTGTCACCATCAAGGAATTAAAGCTACACAACTAATTACTTGGGGAATCGCTCACCTCTGCAGACTACTTTGCCTTGCTGTAAACTACATGGCTAAGCAGTCATGATGAATAGAACAAAATGAGATGATTTCAGATTATATATGATCATGATTTTCCATAACTAAGGGTGAAAAGACAATAAACAACTGTATTCTTGTTGCCCTATTATGTTACTGGATTTGTAACGTTGTTAGGTTTAATAACTTACTTTTATATATCTTGTCAGTAATTTCACTTTCGTTAATAACAATGACCTATGAACGCACGACAATCGCAAATTGCACGCATGTTCAAGAAGTTCGAAGCGATGTCATTGATAGATGTATTTGAGCCTGAAAAAATCCAACGTCCCAAATTTTCCAGTGCACTGAGTCGAGCAGTACCGTATAGTATAACCTTTGGTATAGATATAAAAAAAGAAATATACGGTACATAAATCATTATATCATGGGGGGGGGGTGACTGTGGCCTCTACAGCTGAATCCCTGTAAAGCACTCAAAGTAATACAATCATTAAGCGTACTATCTGTGCAAATGGTACGTGCAGATTTACTTGACACGCCTAATAGAATATTGTCGAGTCAAAGTTTATCTGAATTTGATATTCGACAGTGAACAGTAGACAACATAAGCGCATAACATGAATCGCCGGAGTAGCTGAGAAAGTTAATCGACTTTTAAGTGTTTTGAATGTATGAGTTGTGTTCTGTCTGTTCCATGGAATGTCTGATCGATGTTCATCAAAGCCTCTTGAATCTAAATTATCTGAAGATACTAGTAAGTCTTTCTTTGAATCAATACCAACGTTACACTTAGGCACATCCCCGAAACCTGTAGCGTTATGTCCTCTCAGCCGACCAATTCACAATATTTCGTTACTCCGAGGAAACAGCATCCACATAGGTTACGATTCTAAAAGCCCTTCTCACAAGTGGGCTCCTAGTGATCGCCTGCGTCTTATCCACTTTCTACAAGACATTCAACTTGATCGAGCCTTGGATGTGTTGCCGGATAATTATACATATGAAGACCTGCTTAAATGTACACTAGAAGAGCTCCGTGTTGTCTTAATTGGATGCCTTACGGATTCTGAAATAAGCTCCCTTTATTCAGACCTTCATTCCTATGCGTCCATTAGATATGCAACAGAACCTTATTCACGTTTTGAGGAACATCAGGATAGACGGGTAACTTTTTTGATTAAACATTCATTTTGACATGCGTGTATTATAAATAGAACAAGCTTTGTATTTTGACACTTAGACTGTATATATTTATAGACTCACCGAAGTCCATATGCAATTCATATAACCCCTGCTTTGCAAAGGATGGTCGGTAGAAGTACAGTGTGATTCAGAAAGATATAGATAGGATAAGGAAATTATAGTCTAGATAGTAAGGCACTTGAATAGGGAGCTTGTCTGTAGGTGGTCAGTTGTGAGTTGTCACTCAGGATCTCAAATTACTAACTCTTGCTACCTAGTAAACTACTTATTAACTTTTTAATCTAAATTAAGTCAGCTATTATACATACCAATCGTATGCCTCAGTTTTGCAACATTCGGTCTCGTTTCGGTGTATTCTTTTGTCAACTAGCGTCATGCGCCTGGCTAGAATTTATCACTCGATTCGCTACTGATGATCCATCGATCAATCTTTTTTCCTTATTTTCCATTTACAGTTGTCTACTACTGCTGGTGTTCTTATTTTTGTCATTCTGGGTTTTATTGTTAGTTCCCTCCCCCACACTACTGATGAGTTGTGACAATAGACGTTGAAGTATACTTGTGTTCAGTCTAATGGTGTTTCTTCTGCTTTGTTTACCTCACCCATCATGTACAAGTTAAGGTATTTCACTTTGATCTACACTGTGTAAATCTTAGTGGTATTATCTGGCTTTTCGGACCGAATTGAAATGAGTACGATTTGAAAGCAATACTTTTTGGTTTAATTATCTTTTCTTCATGTTGTATCACATTAATTAGTGGGGAGTATTTCGTATGCCTTATAAAAGTATTGTGAACTGCATGAGTAGGATATTTTCCCTCAGACTTTGATGCTGAATTCTCAGCATTATCAAAATGCTAGGGTTAACTGTAAGCAATCGCTAAAGGTCAATAATATTTCGTTCTTGGCGTAACAGGTATTTTTTCAACGATTTCACATCAGTATGTTTATTTCTTCTGTGTACCCACTTATCACCGTTAGCTTGTGTTGTTATGTATGTAGTTGATTTGATGAGTTTTCAATGTTAATTCGTTTGATTTGGTTGATGTAATCTCTTAATTTAAACAAAGTGTTTTCTCTTTGCTTTAGTGTTCTGAAACCTGCCCGTCAGATCAAGTTCGACAAATATCCGCAAATGCCCAACGCCATTCTCGTCCGCTTGGATCATTTTCTTGTGCATCTTACTCCAGTTGCTCAAAAAGCAAGTTACACCCGTTAAGTTTAGCAACTTCAGGAGAGAAGTTCAGTACTAATTGCAGCGTATCGAAAATAAATGTTGAAGAACCCTGTAAAGCTGTAAAACGAGCATCGTCTCTTGGTTCAGGTGACATATCACAAACTCTACCAAACTACCGCCCATCTTCTTTATCCATCTCGTCAGCTTTAACTGATAGCCACTCATTGTCTCTACAGGAAGATGGTGGTACTAATTCTACAGAGTTTCAGGGACCATATTTGACTCATGCAAGTCTATCAAACTCAGAGCTTTGTAAAGATTCTCGATTACGAAGTATTTGTGATGATCAATCTAAAAACTACTCAACAGAAAATTCGGCTTCACAAGATCCCTGTGTGATACAAAAACAGAATACACATACAAATACATGTTCTGTAACTTCAAGTGTGTTGTATTCAGTTCCATTTTGCAGACAAGTCAATAATGAGTTACAACTATCTCCATACTTCTCAAGTCACTTGTCAAGCTATGATGGTTAGTTCGATTGTATGTGCTACTCTTCTCGGTGTTATAATATTTCTTTAAGATGATTTATTCTAATGAAAATGTTGTATGTATTCAAAACTGTACAATTCTTGACTATACTTCACTTATCAAAATTATGAGAACCTAAAATTGTTAGCTCACTCAACAGGTATAACATGTTATTCGTATAGTCTGATGTATGGTGATACTACATGATTTCCCAAACCGAAAATGGTAGATCGGCGTTCGAACCTGAGCCCTACTGATTCAGAAAAGATTGCGCTAACCACTCTATAAATGTGCATAATAGCAATACATTTCCGTTATCGAACAGTAAGTACTGATCATTCACTGGAGTTGTTATTTACGATGGATTGCAAATGTTAAAGACAAATAGTTCTTAAATCTTTAGAAACGGCTGGTGGCAAAGTATACTAATTAGTGATTGGTTTTATCAATAGCGTTTCATATTTTTTACTTATATTGCCCAAATAGTTAGATAATGTTTGTAACCATCATTATTGTATGCGTTCCCTCTATTGTATTAGCAAACTATAGTATTTTGTTAGCGTTCGTATTCCGCAATACCTAGTATTTCTGGAAGTATCAAGGGTCTGTGTGCTTGGTACTAGACCCATCCCAATGCCATTCGTTTTTATTTACCTTCCGTCTTTTTTTGAATGTTCACCCTAAGAATTATTTTTTAGCTTAATGATATATCTTTATTTCTAGGACATTCCATCCCAGGTACCCTCTTACGAATAAAGGGTAGCTTCATTGGCCAATCTGCACCGAATCTACTGTACTATATGGTAAGCTTTACTTAGTGATTTCATGTCAGTAATTTTATTGAAATAAACGTAAGATGGTTGCATCCTTGTTATCGGAAATAATGTAGTACCACCTCGATTAACCACTTAAACTGTTTTGTCTCATTTAGCAGATACAAGTTCGTGTACTTTACTTTCAGTCAGTCACTCAATCAGTAACAACGTAGAATTTGTTACGTGCGTACATCAGTTCAAGTTGCCATGCCTCACTTAGCAAATAGAGATAAAGTCGGATCAAATCCCAGAGTAGTGGAGGTAATAACATAATCAGTATTAAGGGTAAGGATTAGAGATCGAAGATAAGATTTAAGAAAATGTAATCCAGTAATAAAATTATGATGAATTCAGAAACTTAGAATTTGGAGGAAGACACGAAATGGATGCACCTGTGCCATTGCGAGCGATTTTGAGCCATATCACCCAAAGTCTCTAACCATTTGTTACTATCGTCACGTAAACCCCAACCAGGTAGTCTACACCTATTAGCATGGCTCAGCTCAATTGTCAATGACTTCATGGGCTGGTGCCATGTTTCGGTTTGGCCACCCCAGGCTTTCTTCCAGCCTACGTCCACACCAGACAGCGTTGCTCGTCGAGGTAGGCGGTGGTCAGGCATATGTAACACATATTCCGATCACCTCAGCTGATGAAGATTCACTACTTAATCAATAGATTTACCATACTTACTTAGTACTTTATTCCTAAGCCACGTATTGCTTACTCAGTGATCCCAGAAAACACGAGCAACGCTTCGAAGACATCTGTGATTGAATACTAGAAGCCTATAAATGTCCTCTATGCTTAATGGCCACGTTTCACATCCATAATGTAAGACAGATCGAACTGCTGTGCAGTAAACGCGTTCTTTGGTCAGTAGACGGATATCTCACCTACGCCACAAGTGACGCAAATTAGCAATAGCCAATCGAGCCTTATGTATACGAGCCGAGATTTTAGTAGACACCAGACCGTCACGACTGATGAGACTCCCGAGATAAGTGAAGTGGTCAACACATCCAATTACTTCGACCCCTATTACTAATTTTGGTGCCGAAGCAAGCCAATCCTGAAGCACCATTTAGCATTTGGATGGGATGAATCGCATCTCAAATATGCTTACATTGATGCTAAAGATAGTCAGAAGATTCTGCATTTTATCAGCTATTTCACGTAGTAGAACCATTTGTATCTGCATATATGAAGTCAACAAGTTTACCTCCTGAAAGGAGGTCAACGCCTGAGAAGTCAGACGACGAAAATGTTAACTCTAAAAGTACGTCTATGATAAAATTATATAAAAACGAAGAAAGTGGACAACCTTGGCAAACACCACTTGAAGTAATCAATTCTGACGACAGTCCGCCATAGTCTCTGACTCCACATGTGGTGTTTGAGTAGAGAGCTTGTATAAGGTTAATGTACTTCTCTGGTACACAGACATTGCCACACAACCTCACGATCGATAGAGTCAAATGTTGCCTTAAGATCAAGGAATACAGCTATTGTTGGACGTCTTAAGGTGTATCTATGTTCTAGAAGCTCCCTAAGTGTGAATATTTGGTCTATACATCCACGTCCAGGTTTGAAACCACTGGTCTTCTCAAGTTTGCTCTTCACGAGCTTTAGTTAGGCGTCGAAGTATTATTGAAGCCAATATTTTAGACACTATATTCGTTAAGCTGATTCCTCGGTAATTGTCACACGAGGACTTCTGTCCTTTCTTATCAGACAGACAGATAGATACAACGCAGAACTTCGTACGTACGTACATCAGTTCAGGTTGCCATACCACATCAGCACAGAGACGCAACTGTCAGTTCAAATCCAAGAGTGATAGCGATAGTAGAAGTATTAGCAGTAATGCAGAAGATCAGGGAGCGAAGATATGATTCGAAAAGTATAATTCAGTGAGATAAATTTGAAAGGAGAAAGATAGAGAATTTAGAAAGTTAAATTTTGAGAGAACTCAAAGAGTGGATGCACCTGCGCCATTGCAAACGATTCTGAGCCATGTCGTTTAAGGTCTCTAACCATTGGTGACTTTCGTCTCGCGGACCCCAACCACGCAGCCTACATCTACCAACATGACTTAGTCCACTTGTCAGTGACTTCATCGATTTCTGCCATGTTTCGGTTTGACCGCCCCTAGCTTTCTTCCAACCTATTCCTACGCCGCAAAACATAGCTCGTCGAGGCAGACGGTAGTTAGACATGCGTAACACATGTCCCAACCACCTCAACTGATGAAGTTTCAATACCTCATCTATTGATTTGCCATCCTTTCCTAGAACCCGTTTCCTAACGACAGCATTGCTCACTCGGTTGTCCCACGATACTCGAGCAATGCTTCGGAGACACCTATGGTCGAAGACCAGTAACCTACGAATGTCCTCTACTCCTAACGGCCATGTTTCGCTCCCCTATAGTAGGATAGAGCGAACTGCTGCACGGTACACTCGTCCTTTGGTTAGCAAGCGGATATCTCGCCTGCGCCATAAGTGATGCAACTTGGCAAAAGCCAATCAAGCTTTCTGTATCCGTGCTGAGATTTCGTCAGCCACCAGGCCATCAGCACTGATGAGACTCCCCAGATACGTGAAGCGGTCTACACGCTCGACTACTTCACTCCCTATCACTAGTTCAGGTGCCGATTCAACCCAATCCTGAAGCAACATTTTGCATTTCGAGGGGGAAAACCGCATCCTGAACATGCTTGCATTGTTGCTCAGGGTAGTCAGAAGACTCTACATTTTGTCAGCGTCTTCACCAAATAGGACTATGTCATCAGCATACTCTAAGTCAGTAAGCGAGGCTCCTGGTAGTAAGTCAACTCCTGAAAAGTCAGGCGAAGATAAAGTTATATCTAAGAGCATGTCTATGACAAAATTAAACAAGAATGGGGAAAGTGGACATCCCTGACGGACACCACTTGAAGTGAGGAATTCCGATGACAGTTCGCCATAAGCTCTCACTCGACCTGTAGTTTTAGAGTAGAGAGCTTGTATAAGGTTAATGTACTTCTTTGGTACACCTTTCAATGACAGACACTGCCACAGAACCTCACGATCAATTGGGTCGAATGCCGCCTTTAGGTCCAGAAAGACAACTATTGTAGGACGCCTAAATGTGTGTCTGTGTTCCAGGACCTGTCGCAGTGTGAAGATGTGGTCTATACAGGACCTATACAGGTCCTTTCTTATAGATTGAGACGGTTAGTGTTTGAGACCAGTCAGATGGGATTACGTCCAGTTCCCAGATTCTAGCCAAGATCCAGATTAATCTCGTTGCTAAAACTGGACCACCGTCCTTAAATATCTCAGGGGTTAATCCATCTGGTCCTGCTGCTCTTCCTCGCTTTAAGTTTCCTATAGCCTACTCAACCTTACTAAGACTTGGGGGACCAATATTAATTTGCCATTCAGATTGCTTGGGGATGGTGGGCAATAGGAATGACGCTGAGGGCCAGTTGGACTGTTCTCTTAAAGTTTTCTCCCCACTGGTCTAACCTTCTGGATTGACGGTGAATAATGGTCCTATCTTTTTCCGAGTTAGTTTCACTTACAGCGGGATTTCTAATACCCGTTTCTTTGGTAAATCTGAACAGTTGTCTACTGTTATCGATTGCCGCTGCCTTTTTCATCTCTAGCTTCCGCCACACATCATTGCTGACGATCATTACGTAAGCTTTCAACCAGCCTGTGTTTAAGTTACCTTCATTCCTCATCATGTTCAGAGCCAAACGGGATGTGTTGTCGAGCATCTATCAGTTCAGTAGATGCAATTGAAATCCACTGAGTTTTCTCAATCTTTTGGCTTAGTTTACTAGTAGATATTACTACTGTTTCAACAGCTTTTTGGATATCATTCCAAGCTGACTCAGGATGGGTACAGCTTGCGTAGTTGACTAATTGGTTTTCTAGTTGTTCCTGAAATGTATTCTTGACATTTTCATCATTAAGTTAAACTCTGAGGATGATCCTTACCGTAGATTTTTTACGTCCAGTGAGACGCAGACTAATACGCGCTTGTACTAAAGTATGATCTGAGTCTAAACATGTGCTCCAGAATGAGCGGCAGTCTTCTATCAGGCCTCTCTAACAATGGTTGATGGCAATGTGGTCTGTTTGAGTCAACGATTGAGTTGATTGTGGAGGTCGCCAAGTCAACTGACGTCTTTCCTTATGCTCAAAGTCGGTGCTTGTGAAAAAATAGACGATTATCTAAACTTAGTTGTAACAGGCAGTCACCACTGTCTGTTCTTTGAGCCATGACACCATTGAATCCACTTAGATGCCTTTCGGTTTCGTTTAGTCTACCTACTTGGGCATTAAAATCACCAGCCACTATTACTACATCAGTGCGCTTAGCTTTACATAGGTCAGAAAGCTTTCTGTAAAATCCATCTTTCACTTCATCTGAGCTGCAATCAGTGGGAGCGTAGGCAGAGATAATGAAGAGACAACGGTGTATCCCTATCTTTCCGAATTCCTACTGTCCCGTTTAGACGGACAGTGCACAAGTGACTGTCTATTGGAATCCGGTCAAGGAGAGCTTGTTCAGCTTTTGTGTTTACTGCTATACCTACACCAGCAAGGCCTCGAGTGGTAGCAGTAGGGTTTCCGAAAACACGAAGAGTGAATCGGTTTGGTTCTTTATTTTTGCAAGGTGAGGTCAAGCGAATGACTGTGCTTGGATCCTGTATACGCGTTTCAGAGATGCAGCATGGATCGATAGAGTGGGATTCTAGGGTCATAGCTAAGTAGGCTTGTTGTCCTATTTGGCATGGGGTTCGAACATTAAAAGCTCTTATATGTAGTTTAGCGCGAGATTTCAGAAGATTAGGAATAACATTAGCATTATAAGCGTGAGGTGGTAAAGTTATGCAAGAAGGGTTATTTGCATGAACAAAAGAGTTATTAAGAGTGGGGTGGGATTTGACCTCAAACAAAATGATCACGTGTGCTGTTAGAAGTATGAGAGCTGTGTTCACTTCTTGGTTGCCCACACTATGGAAGGATATTACTTCGTGAGGTGCCTGAAAGGGAACTTGGTTAGTGTTATTCATAGTGGTCTGGGAGCGCGATCGCAGGGCCCAATGGACAACTGCTTGAAGCCGAGCACCCATGACCTTGTTATGGAAATTTTTTAAAGTGTTTGCTCTGTTTTTTAAAAGGCCTTACCGCTTGAGACGAAAATCCCTGGAGTAAGATGAGGTGTTACATTTTTACGGTCGATCTTCTTTAACCCCTTTCATCCTTTTTTGAGATAGTCGCATCGCTACAGATGCTGATTATCCGAGGGAAACACCTTACTACTGTCACACCCCACTGCAGTCAGCAATACGACTTCGCCCCCCAGATCTTAGGTTGCTGCCTTTAGTCTTATCGCTCTCCGACAGATCTGCTTGACATGGTAAGACCTAGGGGAACATGCGTTCCAGCTAGTATGGCTCGGTTGGGTCATCAGGATAGGCAAGCCTGACCACAACGTTAAGGTAGCTGCTACTGTCGGGATAGAATGTCTTAAATGGTTTCTATATTTCATTGCTGAATTTCTTATATTTTCATATAACTTTATTTATTTCAATTCAACCAAGAGGTTTACTCGCTAATATTTATGTGCCTTTACCGTAATATTTCGTATTTGATGATACTTATAAGGCTTATTATTCAGCTGTTCAATGCAGTTTCGACCAGCTGGTGATTTAGTTTAATAATGATGCTATACACAGAATGGACGTGTAATAAGATATAAAGTATATGCAGTGTAAAGTGGAAATCATTTGTAATGGTGAATGTAAATATTTAAAAGAATGATGTGGTTTTAATACAACAACATGCGGAAAATTTAGTTTCCGACATTTCACTATCTTCACTAAGGTGTCCAGAGAATAAATAACCGAATAATGGTAGGATAAGTTAGAATAGTGCAAATTTTAATTACAAAGCAAGAGCAACAACTAGTCTTATCATGCAAATGTTGTACAGATCAATAGTGTGATACCGCGTGTAACGTACATATTTATACATTTATATAATATATGTATTTACATGTTTGTATGAGGGTGAGTGTAAACTGGAAGATTATAGTTTCTGCTCAGTGAGATGTTAGAAATATTAAGGAGTAAGTAGAACGGTCTCGTCGTAATTTCATCATGTTTGTGTGTAGATCGAAGCAGGTAGTTTTCTCAGATAACCGGTCTTAACTTTTGACCTAAAGGTGTAATTTACAAGACTGTAGACCGACGTCAGGCAATGCAGCCCAAAGGTAGACAATGATTGGAATGCATGAAATAAGTTGCTTGCATTCTCTTAGTTTTTTACTGTGATAAAAGTAACCTGTTTATTCAACTGTCATTTATTTACTATGTGGCATGATTAGTGGCTATAATAGTTTTGTGTTTATCTGCGTTTTCCATAAATCACTGGGTTTCTTTCATATGCCATTTAGCGTGGTCCCAATTATAACGAATTTCTACACTGCAGAAACTCCTATCTAAATGTCTCATCAGCTTGTACTCCGCCTTCAAACTTAAAAAGCCCTGGATTACTGATCAATTCAAAGGCTTCTGAAAACCATAAATGTAACGAAAATGTTAGACATTCTCAGTTCTCCACTAATCAGTCACTACTCGTATCCGCCTCCAAGGGACTCAAAGGCATTAATGAAACCGCCCAAACAATCACATCACTTCCTTTCCATACTCAACGTCGAAGTATGTTGGTGAGCGGTTTAGGAAGCCTCAGTGGTAGTAGTGGTTGCATGGCCGATCGAAGCATGTCTAGTCCTACTCCTTCCAACGAACCTGACAGTCCGGTTTTTCTTGCTACTTCTCTTGCTCATAATGATATGACATTTTTCTTATCACCCAAGAACAGTATTGTTACATGTGAACCAGTGCAGTTAACTAAATCGTCCAATCTTGCTGGTGAGGATTCGCAAACAGAAATATTATGTACTCATCTTGATAGTAGTCAACAACATGATAAAGTTGTTCCACAGCTAATAAACTCGCAGACGAATTGTAAAGTTTTTGAAAATAAATATACCGGTAAGTAGCCATAATATATGTAATCCTATCATTTATATGTATTCGTATCTTGGTACTTTACTATAATTTTAAATGCATTGTTACCGAAATAGCTTTTTGAAGTTATGAATGTATTTTAGTGCGTTAACATCCTTCAAATGTACATTTGAAAACAAGAATTTTATTTTTATTGCTTGGTTCTTTTTTGTCGGGTCATATTTCTCAGATTTTAACATTAGCATTTAAGAATGATTAAAATATCGAAACTGATGTATAACATAAACATAATAATTAACTAAGTATTCACTTTTTCATGAATGTATTTCATAATGAAATTACGGTTTGCCACTTGTTACTTTTTAGTTTGCAAGCGTGCTACATTATCTAGACTGTTATATTGTCCTACCCGCTTAGTATTCTACGATTCGACAACGACCACGACTGGATCCCAAATCAGATTAAGAGTAGAACAGGTAGCAAGATGTATTGAGAAAATAACGGCAGGAGGCAAAAGGCCAAGTTAAGCAAAATGATTTACACTAGGGTTTATATAAACAATGGTATCGAGTGTTCTAGAAACTTCCCGATTGATCGTTGGTTCTGGACCAATCACAGCACAGCTTCGTGAGCATGTTTTGAGCGTGCTTTAATCAGGCTCGTTTCGTGCCAACATAGACGAATCATGAAATTGTCATTTCACGTTCAACGGAATTTCGTTGATTTATTAGAGATTATGAAAAAGTTACAGCGTTTATAATTGGTTACGAGTATTTATTCAGTTTTATTTAAATCCAATATAGAATCTACAGCTCAGTGTAGATAATATGCTAAGCTTTAAAGTCAACCTACTATGTAAGTGATACAAATATCCGTAATTATGGGTTGTTACCACCTTCAACAGTACGCAGAGATATAAAACGACTTAACAAAGGAGCTGTCTAAATTATTTGTCTTTAGAGCTAACATACTGAATCACTACTAACGTATCGATACTAATCTTTACGTCATGTAGTTGGTTATCGAATTTCGGTGATTTCGCTCATATCAACATTTCATTGGTAATTGTTACATTTCACTTCTCCTGATAGTCAAAACTTGTTCAAACCAGCCATCAGTTGACAATAAATATTCCTTGCAGTAAATATCATAATAAATTAGATTTTATTTTTCCAAATTTTAGATACTCTTGCTCTTCAAGAACAGTATGATTTATCTTCATTTACAGAGAAACGAAGTTTCGTCCCACGCCTGCATTTGGGAAGTAAACAGTGAGTTTAGAAGCCATGCATTTAGGATATTCGCATAATGCAGTCTCTAAAACACTAAAAGTATTCCCACAATACTGAAAAACAAGAGATTTAATGAAGGAATAGTTTTTCATGAATGTATCTGCAACCTAAGTAGATGAATCTTCTGAATTTTCCACTTATGCGTTCTGCGAAAATTACTATATAATGAAACTGAGTATTGTGGCGATTGTTGGGTTTTAGTTTCATATCACAAATTGACCAGAGTTTGGCAACCATTGGAACTAGGAAGCACTCGACAGCTGTTTCGTCCTAGTATGGGACTCCCCAGCAGTGGCCATTCACGACCCAACTGCGGAATTAGGCCGAAGACCTTCAGACTTCTCGACAAATGCTTAAGCATTAGACCACTGAACTAGCTTTCAATACTTGATACTTTTAACTCATATATACGTTATATGATTTTTCACCCAGCGCTCTAAAATTGAGAAGTGAGGCTATAATTATGCATTCTACTAAATATCAAGACCGTTATACAAATAAAATACTTACAATTTTAAATCCTCAAAGAGACTGTCTTTGTTCGTATCAGATAAGCGTGTGAGAACGTGTTAATTTATATGCATATGCTGCGTAAATATTCTGTTGCAATGGTCGAGTAATCGAATTAGAAGTTTTTAAAAATAGCAGTTTCTCCAAGTTCGTAGAAATGTACTTACTGCAAAATGATTAGGGATAGTTACATTTTATTTTGTATACATTTTATTACTTTTTTCAGTACAACAGATTGTCGTCGTTGGTCATTAGCTTCATTACCTTCATCAGGTTATGGTACAAACACATCAGAAAGTGGCAGTCATTTATCTGTACGTCATTTTACGTAAGAGTTTATTTGTCTTCCTAAATGTCAGTAAGCAAATCTCGAATTAAATCTCTAGTGACTTTGAGTTTTGTTTACGAAGAAAGTGTTGATTTAAATACTATCAATTCGGCCTGATGTTTATACCTAGTTTGATAGAAAACACTTTAAACGTTTCTCTAACTGTGAATTCCTATTTTTATCTACCCTTGTTATTTGGAATACAATTTCGTTCCTGTTCAAACGTGTTCTGATTTGATGTCTTGTCGAGTGTTCAGTGTTTAAGAATTCTAAGCAATAGGAGAAGCTGGGTCGTTATTAGCGAGAAAAACAACACGTTGGTTTATGGTAAATAATGAGATTAAAGGTTCCAGTGGAGTTCGTTTTAACTAAGCGATCGAAAATTGTCAGTTCGTCCTATGCGTTTTCATTTTGTAAGGTGAATTTACTGAGCATTGAAAATGTATTGCTTTATTTAGAATAAGTTCTTAGGAAAGTTTTAAGGTGATAAGTATTTTGTCTACACACCTACTTCATATGTGTGGTCTGATTGTGCTGGCGAAAATGAATTGCAGAGTTTTTGGAACGTTGTACTTTGTAACCAAACATTGCAATATTTGCACCCTAATTTCTCTAGTCGTTTCATTGTGTTTAGAGGTTTTAGTCATCGTGTCGTAGTTCTTGTAAGTAGAATGTTGGGTCTCATTTTTATTTCCAGTTTAAAAAATCGTTTATGTGAATTCTTATTAGGATCTTTTCTTTCGGAAACAGCTAAATTTCTGTGGGAATACTAGCACATGTTAGTCTGATACTCTTCAAATGTCTAGTATGTTATGTAAATATTCTTGTCTAATCATTGTTTGGGTTTATACTTTATTTAGTCTTGTGTCATTCCCTGTACTAATATTTTCTGGTAATACAGCGTAGTCGATGTTCATCAAGAGAAAATGTTTCTCATGCTCCTCATGTTCAAACAAGTACACATCCCACTGGCCGTGCAATATCAGCTCGTTCTAAGTATCAAACATCCGTACAAACTCCAAACAAATGCTTGCCAATAGAACTATCTTATTCTTTGCTATCACCATCAATACCTACGTATTCACGGGTACCGAATTCCGCATCTCCTTTGTCATTCTCTTCATCTGTTGGTCAAAATGAAGTCTCACCAAATTTATTTTACATTTCACGTTCATCAAAGGAGTCATGTTCAGAGGAACCAGGAAATGATACTTCTCTTCTAAACATTTTGCCGTCGTTGTACACTTCAGTTTGTAGCACTGATTCTAAAAGCGTACCACACACACCTGTTACTCGAGCGTCACCTCGAATTGCCCATAGTTCTGCAAGTGTTATTCAAACACCTTTGAACTCCAGCTTTACCCGTTCGCGTAGTCTGAGGTAAGAAATATTTTAATCTTTTATATTAGATATCAGTGTCTGACTTTTTTCTTCAGGTTTCAGTATAAATGTAGCATCTCTAACTTAGTTTTCCCATTTTCATCGACGAATATAGTATGCTGCGGAATTTCTCGAAATCTCATTAAATTAATCACATTGTAGAAGTGGTCCATTTCTCACCTCTCTATTTTAGGAAGTTAACGATTCCAACAGAATGCAAACTAGTAGTTTTGTTTATATATTCAATAGCATAACATAGTTAACCTTCTTAATTTGTAAATAGTTTTCATCAGATAATACTGGCATAAAGTTGCATCGCACCGATTTTTATCGTATGACTTTTCTTGTTGTTTCATAAAGTTCCTATCTCGCTTTATATGATGCATTTTTTGATAATCAATCGCCTCATGATTTCATAATCAATAAGCTACAAGTAACACGTCACGGTTTTAAAACATTTGTATTACGTGAAAATTGGTTTGTTGTTCACGACGGGTTAAAATTGTGAGTTACAGAAGAATCTGAAATAAGGATAAAAAATAACGCGTACAATCTTTTCCAGTTTTTTAAGTTACATTTAACGATAACAAGTATCCCATACATAGTTTAACTAGATAAACGTGTTAGACACTTGGTAATGTCCTTCTTTTTTATGTAATAATTGATCCTACTGTTGATTGATCCTACACCTCATCGTTTTATCGCGTACATCGGCACAAAGTCTAGTACTTCTTTACAGCTGCTTTTTTGCTCACTGTTAGGATATCTGATCCTATCATTAGCATTTAAGACTGCTAGAAATCTCTTCAGTTTAAATAAAAGCTTTTATTAATCAGTTTATGGTGAAGTAGACTCATATTCATTATGGCATCCAACTTTTCCCGTACTCTTATTTTTTACTGTCGAGCAAAACATTGTTTAGATGTAATAATAGTGATTGTCATGTCCATATGAACTTATCAACCCTAACCGTTCATAAATACTTCATATTATGATACAAAATATCCCTACTACTGTGTTTATTATTCATGTTTATTTCACAACTAAGTTAAGCATTCTTTGTATTTTTCACATTTGTATAATGATGTAATGTTATTGTTTTATTTTCAATAAAATAGTCCATTACGTGTTTCAAATGTTGGTGGTGAACAAGAAATATTACTACTAAACCACGTTTATCGAGAGCGTTTTCCAAAGGTTTGTGATTTAGATTTGAATGCATATATATTGTGAAGTATTAAAAATATAGTTTTAAATTACAATATTTATTTATTAGTTTACTTATTTAAAACACTCGTGAATTAAACTCATTTATCAGATACAAGTTCGTGCAGTTGACCTCTAACCGCACTTTAGGGGTGAGGGCTACTACCCTGTCGGGCAAACAAAAGTGCGTTGATTGAGACTCGTACTTGTAACCTAGTAGCTGAAAGTCGAACACCTTAACAGTTGATTCATCCTTTCACTATAAAGTAAACAAAGTAATGCATTCATAACTGATCAGTTCAAGAATAGATTCAATTTATGAATTCGATATATAATAATTAGAAGTTCACTATATAGTGTTTTGTAGTGGCTCTAGTCTATATGGATTCACCATCTCATCAGTTCAGTATGTATTATCATCTAACCTCAAGATGGTTCACTAGGTGGTTCTACTAAACACAATTTAAATGCTTGTGGCTTTCCTATCTCTGCCATGTCCGGCGATCATATTAACTGCATAATTGAATACAGTGTACCATATTTTATTTGTTAGTGAATGGCAATCTGATTTTCCAATCAACTTTATTTTCTTTATTGACCTTTAAATCAGTTATCATTCCTTGTCCCATGTGAATTCTAAGAATGGATCTGTTTTTTTCTGCAAATCCTGTTTTTACCTTTCTTACATTTATAAAGAAATTTGGTCTCAAGTTTTTGTAACCGATTAGCACAACTGTTGCTTTCAGTGTTCAGTGGCAAGTAATTGAGATAGTTCTGTCTTCACAATTTGATTCTGTGTACTCAATATTTTACCATCACTTGGAAAAAATCACTTATCGATGCGATTCATTCTTTTATCTTAATACTACCTATATTGTTCGATTGTTGTGTCCACACAATTTTCATCCACTAAGCCACATGTCTAAGCTTCTTATACTTAGTTTGTTTTAAAAACCTACCTTTCACAAGTGTCCAATGTAATTTGTCTTTATTCGGATACCAGATGCCATTATTATTAAATTTCTTTATCGTGTAAATGTGAATATATTCATTTCAATGTAATTTTGTTCTTTAGGCATCTGCTTACATGCAAGAACAGTTAGCTTCCCTGGCTGATGAAATGGAACATATGGATATAGTATCTTGGTCTGCAGTTGCAAGATTTGTTCATTGTCAAGTTGTACAACATGCACGAGATTGTTTACAAAAGGCTCTTTCTGGTCTTGTAACTTGTCGTTACTTTTATGAAATGACTGAAAATTTGAGCAAACTTGTGGAAGATGTAAGTATGTATTAATGTATTCTGTTTATTTGTATCTGGTTGTATCGTCTTGTTAATATTCAGGGCTCCATTTGGTAGGTCCTCATTTATTTTTACTTTTTGTGTTCATATCGCTTTAATTAGCACAGTCTTATCACGATACTAAAATTTTATTCTCTATCATCACAACGAAAATTTTAAACAATATTATACAACGTAGGAACTGACACAAATCTCTGCCAACCACGTTACCACATCTTCCGTCAATCGTTGGTTTTATGAACGTGTTCCTTATCTTCGTCCGTCATCAGCTTTTTACCTCTGACTATTAACTAACTTCACTTCATATTTGTTTTTAATTGCTTTCCAGACTCGTACTCGTGATCCAGATTCGATTCCACTCGTAGTTACATTTATCCGTCGATTACTTCTGATTATTGCTCGGCCTGCACGATTACTCGAATGTTTAGAGTTTGATCCGTCTGAATTTTATCAGATGCTAGAAGTTGCTGAAAATCACGTACGTCATCGAACGAACTCTATGGGTTTACCGGGATCTCAGATTATATCAGCTGATGTCCCATTATACATTATTTCTAAGCTTGGTCTCAGTAAAACAGTCTTGGATGGTAAGTTTGAAGCACATTCCTCGCTTATGTTATATCTTGTTCACCATATAATCATTAGATTTATAAAATGAAATTATGTTAGAATATAGGTTATCTCTAATTTTCATTCCTGTTGAACCACTTTACCTATCGCATGTTTCACGACCTGGATTAACGGCTGTGAATGCAGTCCAATATTTTAACAAGCACTTAGTTGGTTTGGTTTTATCCATCATATTTTTTCCTATACAGTGTACATGTAAATGCATAAGCCACAAAACCTTGATGTCTCTAAAAATATTTCTTCAAGTTGTCCATTCAAATTGAGTTTTTTTTTTGTCGATATAAATTGACAGTATCATTGGGTTTTAATTTTCTTTCATTCTTTTGATAAAGTACACTGTATTTGTTTAGTTCAATCTTACCATAGCTTTTCTATCTGTTTCTTCACTAGTTTCTGTCCACTTCGTACATTGTTCTCATGTTTTACTTTTTAGAGGATTCATTTTCTGTCATGCTTCTGTCGTCACATACCGTTAAAAATCGTTTTGTAGACTTTTATACTATATCATAGTTTTGATGAAGTCATACCTTGCTTCTGTGTGAATTAGTTGGTTAATTTTCGTGCTTCTGAACATGTCTCACCCTTTCACTTTTAGTTACAGTTTCGATTACATTTTATAAATGCATAGTCATATCAATTGAAAATAAGCTATTTTCAAACCAATATATTATTTTTATTTTTATTTTTATTACCTTACGCCCCCATTCTTAAGTGGTGTATGTCATAATGAATAGAAAAATGACTAATATTTGCATTTTCAAATTCTATAGATGTTTACTGTTAGATTTCTAGATTCCCTTGTCTATCTAATAATTCCGACCCCAAGTATTCACTTTTCATTGACTTCGACATAGAATTTGTGTCTCCACTCAGTTATTTGTTGGTAGAATTCCAACTTGTCCAGAAAGTTTAGTTCGATAAATTAATCGGAGAATGTGTGAATAAGCAGTCAACTCTTGCGTATAAGTGTAGTAAAAATAAGCTTACAAAATAGTATAATAAGACAAATTAGCCGCTAAATTAAAAGCGTCCATGAAATCGGGAAACAGGAAAACAAGCACGAAAATTGATTAGTTCAAATTCTCAAGATTAAATTACAAAGAACAGGTTTCACAAGTATCCCCAGCACAGGTGTTATTACATTTCAGTATTTCATGTCATTTAATTATTGACTATGTTTTTATCCTAAACTTTTGTGTATCAGGTATTGAGTTTCGTTGAAAAAAGTAAATTATTGTGATTGTCATCTAAATGAGGCATGTTAATAAATGCAACAAGCTAGTATTTTAAATCTCTTGATCACCTATCACTGCTACTCAGTTTCACTGTACATTACTAATTGATAAGCAGTTTATCAATTATTTTAAAGGTATACCTTCTTTCATATTAAATTGGAACTCTATCTCATATCATTTTTTACTTTCGTTTAACCCAGAGTTATGGCCTTTTAATTTCTCATTATTATTTTTGAAAAATAGCATTGTTAACATACCTAGTGAAAGAGAGAGTTAGGCAGAATGAATGTTGAACTTTCTATAAATATTTAAATACGTTTTTACTAGATTATAGATGACACATGAACACCTACTTACATCATTTAATTTGTATTGTGACTGGCAAGTGGAATCCCAAATACTTACATCAGTTACAGTAGTCTTGGCTGAAATTAATATATCACACATGAAGATATGTTATTTTTCTGTTAGTAATTGTATCTAAAAGTTATTTTATTAGGGATAAGCAACACTCACGTCAGATATCTGGTACTAGGTAAAAAAAAAAGGTGAATTATTATTTGATGAAATTGTAAATCTTCATCTACTAAGACGGTTTGGACATGTGCTGCGTATGTCCAACCACTGCCAGTCTCGTCGCATGATGTTGGCTAGCGTATGAGTGGGATGGAAAAAGGCTAGGGCCGACATCACTACATAAAGTCCTTGACTGTTTATCTAAGTCATGTTAGTAGGTGTGAACTGCCTGGTTGGGGTCTACGTGTTAATTGTGACCAATGGCTGGAGACATTAAGTGACAGGACTTAGAATCGGTCACAGTGGTGCAGTGTATGTATGATCAACGTAAGACCTGGCACATGTGTGCATCTGTCCAAGTTTCCATATCTCTAAAGCATAGCAAGATTAATGTCACATTAGTAGAAGCAGAAGTTATTTCAGTCACAATAATAATAAAACAAAGAAGAGTGAACATATGGAATATGGTTCAGGGAGGGGGGAGAAACAGATGGAGCGTGGTAAGAATGTTATGAAATAACTTTAAGCTCACGATTTAAGGGATGACAATGAATGAATACATCTGCGCCATTGTAACCGATTCTGAGCCATGTCATTCAACGTTTCCAGTCAATGGTTAAGGCATTCGCGCTGACTCCATCCAGATAGTATGCACCTACCGACACTCCTCAAACCATCAGTCAGTGACTTCATGAACCGATATTATGCTCCTATTTGGCCGGCTCTAACTGTTCTATTCTGCTCCCTTATCAGCCAACATCGGGGCAGACGTTGATTAGATATACGTTATACATGTCCCAACCACCTCAGGCAATGAAGATTCACAACCTCATCGACGGGTTTTCCTCTAGTACCCGTCGTCTAACCTCGTTATTACTTACTCGGTGATCCCAGCTAACGCGAGCGATGTTTCGAAGACATCGATGGTCAAATACGAATAACCTTCGAGTGTCATCTGCCCTTAATGGTCACGTTTCACATCCATACAGTAAGGCAGAGTAAACTGTTGCTCAGTACACTCTTCGTTGAGAAACAAATACCTTGCCTGAACCATAGGTGACGTAAGTTGACAAAAGCTAAACGAGCTTTTTGAATTCGTACTGATATTTCGTCAGAGACTAACCCATTAGGGTTAATCAGACTTCCAAGATAAGTGAAGTGATCGACGTGCTCAACTACTTCACTCCCTATCTCTAACTCCGGTGTTGACAAAGACCAATCCTGAAGCAATAGTTTGCATTTAGATTAGGAAAAACACATTGCGAACATGATTACATTATTGCTTATTACTGTCAAAAGATTCTGCATCTTATTAGCGTCTTCACTAAATAGAACTGTATCTTCAGCATATTCTAACTCAATAAGCGAATTTCTTGATAGTAAGTCAATTTCTGGAAAATCAGACGATGAGAGTGTAATTTCCAACAGTAAATTGATCATGAGATCAAATAAATGTAGAGATAGTGGACAGTTTTGAAGGACACCACTTGATGTTACAAGTTCAGATGACAGTCTGCCATACACTTTAACGCGACTAATAGTGTTTGAGTAAAGAGCCTCAACAAGATTTATGTTCTTCTGGGGGGCGTCTCTCAATTAAAGACACTACCATAGAGATCTGTCTACAGAATCAAATGCCACTTTCTAGTCAAGAAAAACCACCGTTGTCGGGCTCCGAAAAGTATGTCTGTGTTCTAAAGCCTGATTAATGGTAAATATCTGGTCTATATAACCGCGACTAGGTCTGAACTCAGCTTGGTTTTCTTGCATTTGCAGTTCACTAGTTGTAGTTAAACGTCTGATAATTATAAAAGCTAGTATTTTAGACACTGTATTAGTCAAGTAAATTCTTCTATGGTTATCGCAGGATGATTTTTGACCTTTTCTTATATACTGGGATGATTAACGATCGACATTAATCAGATGGAATTTTGTCAAGCTTCCAAACTTTAGTCAAAATATCAGTTAGCCTAATCATCAAAGTGGGGCCACCATCCATAAAGACCTCTGGAGTTGATCCATCCGGTCTAGCTTCTCTACCTCGCCTCAGAGTAACTATAGCTTTTTCTACTTTGACAAGAGTTGGGGGACCTGAGTCAACTTTCCACTAAGTCTGCTTTAAAATAGTAGGTAATTCTAGAGCAGCTTAAAACCAACTGAACTGCTTCTTGAAGTGTTCAACCCATCGTTCTAAACGTCGAGACTGTGAGTGGCTAAGCGTTCCATCTCTTTCGAAGATTGTCTCACTAACACTTGATTTTTTAACCCCGGTTTTTTTTGTTAACTTGAAAATTTGTCTTGTGTTACCTAACTCCAGTGCCTTTTCCACCTCCTTTGCTTTCGTTACCCACCACTACTCATGGTCGTCTCGCAGACTTTTTACCCGTTTATATCTTATTTGTCTTCGCTCCTCATCGTGTTCGGAGCCTGACGGGATAAGTTTTCGGGAGACCATCAGCTCAACAGAAGTCATCGAGATCCACTAATTTTTCTTGAGCTGTTGATTTAAGTCACTGTAGATGCAACTTGAATCTATGGGCATATATACCAGGTTCTACGTTGTTAATGACTGAATATTTTATTATGAAAATATTTGATTTTTAGTTAGCAGTTTTGTCTTTTGTATCATTTCATTCAATTTATTATCCGGTCTCGATAAAATTGACACTTATCTGCATCGTTTTATTGCGGTTCCGTAATTATCGGAATTCTACTTATTCATTTAGTTAATCTCAAAAAGTCCTTCATTGCAAATCGTCAACTTCTTTATATCAACTATTCTATCTTTGATGTGAAGGCCTATTACATTACCCAAAGAGAAGTAATTATAGCTTGTTTCTAACATGCAACATGTTGATCACTATTCCAGTACTTTAACCTCTATTTGACTAAAGACGATAGGTACGATGTAGTAGACACAAGTCATAAAATTACTGCATTTAGTTATATTTACTGCCTATTAATTGATCCAAATGTATAAGGGTACAAAATTCACAGAATTCAAAAATGCTTCTGAGGAACTAGTAATTAATGCTTCAAATGATGTTATATGTTAACAAGTGGTCGTTTTTAGAGTTAAAGTGGTTCCTTGGTCTTGTTCATTTTTCTTGTATTACTTACAATCAGCTGATTACTGTATTTATCCTGGTGCCTCTATTCTGTCGACTGTTATGTCTTATAACATATATTTTACTTTGAAAATAATTTAAATGTATACACATATATCCACTTCCATTTTTCAGAGTCACACAATACTAAAGCTTCTCGCATATGTAGTTCTGATTTAGATGGTGCACTTCATTCGGAGAAATTTAAATCTGATTCTGCTATAAGAACTAGAACGACCAGTGGATCTAACCTGAGTGCATGTATGAATACTGATGGTAAAATTGTTTCTAAGACAACACGTAGCAATAGTAGTTGTGTACCGATTCGTCCTCCTTGTGAGGCTGACTTTGAAGTTATTAAACTAATATCTAACGGTGCTTACGGGTAAGCGTCCTGTATCATGTTTATATTTGTGTTGTCTATTTTACTTGATTATTTACTACATCA
This sequence comes from Schistosoma japonicum, assembly GCA_025215515.1. Classification (NCBI taxonomy): domain Eukaryota; kingdom Metazoa; phylum Platyhelminthes; class Trematoda; order Strigeidida; family Schistosomatidae; genus Schistosoma; species Schistosoma japonicum. The sequence goes on along the minus strand of CM046069.1, from coordinate 42,691,738 downwards.
GTATAATGTTTGGATTTTGGATGATAGTGAAGATTTTCCAACTTAGAGAGATCGTTTCGATGGATGCGTTTCCTGATCTTGGTGGTTTAATCTTAAAGCTTTTGTTATTTTTCTAGACAGCGTCCTCAACACAAACTGCAAATAGAAGTGAGGTATTGGAATTTCTCTATAGATGTTTAATAGCTCACTTTCGTTTGAAGTTTGTTCTGATGATGCTTTTTAAAAGGCAATGAAAGCCTAATAATTTGACCTTCCAGCTCAGAATTGCAATCCCTAAAATTTGAAGTTGAGGAAGACTAAAACCGATTTAATCTTCATAAGCTAAAATGGTTCAGTTTGGCGGTTCTTTTATATAATGAAGACTAGTGTATGTGTGTGTGTGGGGGGGGGGGTCGGAGGAACAATCAAACTAATAACAACAAATATGTTCTAACTCATGTACCGGCTTCAAGGAAATTTCCTAGTGAAGTTTCGTTTTTATGTGTATTCATTCATTCGGAAGTTATAAGTACGATAGTCCAATTCATCACATAGGGAACACATGAAATCGTGACACCATGCTACCAGTATTCACATTTTCTCAATAAGTATTACAAAACTTAAGTTCAAATATTAATGATGTAACTAGTACTAATAGCCCCTGGTTAGGTCACTTTAGGAGTTTGCTATCAGAGCTAAGATGTAGAAGCATTAAAGGCGCTTTAACTGTACTTCTCGCAGGCTATTCTTAGTTTCCGATTTGTTGACAGTAACCATCCATAAGTTCGTCAAATAATTAAGGGGGATAAATCTCTCAAGATTGTCTATTTCTGATGTATAGTTAACATTATTCTCTTTATGAGGCAGTTATCTACCAATGAATTATATGATGATCATTAAACATCACAAATTTACTAATGTTAGAAAGGTGAACTATTTGATTCTGAATTAGTGATCTATAGGTTAAGAGTAAAGTTGTTGAGCACATAGACCTCTTTACTCATCTTGAAAGTCTTCTCAACCCTGATTGGTTGGTGTCCGATAAATTATTGTCAAGGTTTTTGCTGCCTTACATCACCTCCGGTGTAGGCAAGATGTCTGTATACTTATCAAAGGTCAAGTATACTGCACAACAATCTGTCCTATTTTAATGTCTGGTTGTGAAATTTAGCCACTAAGGGGAGCTGACATCCGTAGGCCACTTATACTTAGTATTAGGTATCATTAAAACATTGCTCGCATTTGTTAAAGTCATCTCTGGAAATATGGTAAATTAGTTGGTCAGGTTGTAAATCTTCATCTTCTACGTGTTCTTAACCACCGGTTGCCTCAATGCATACTATTAGTTGGAGTAGGAGTGGGATGTAAGGAAGTTCATGGAGACGAAACTAAAAACGTATTATCAGTCCATTAAGTCAATATCCGTTAGCTGAGACCGTACTGATAGTCACAGACTACTTGGTTAGGGTCCGCGCAATTGTCATAATCAGTAGTTGGAAACTGCTTTAAATAACGCAGATGCATTCACTCTGTCTTTTTTAAATCTTGAGCTCTACTTTATTCTGTACTTTTCTTCCCACTAATTACTTCTTGCTTTCAAGAGCATATTCTCAAATCCTCTTTACTACTACTTCTACCATATTTCGCACAACATTATCAGTTCATAAATTTGAGTAACATAAGATTAATATGATCAGTTATTACTAATTTCTATTAAATGATCGATGTTCTCTTACTGTCTTTATGATTTTCTCCATTTTGAATTCTATATCACCTATTGACTAAGTAATGCTAACTGTAACCTTAGGCCGTTCATAGATGATGAAAAGCAACTAAATATGATGAAATCACCACATCCTGCAAACGTTGCTGTTTCTGCGTTGTTCAGATTCTATTATATTAGTGATCATCTTGCTGTGCTAATGGGTGTTACAACTTGGAAGGATGGGGATATATACCAATTTTCTAGGTTGTACGTAACTGACTGACTAGGCATTCGCTGCAAAGCCTAACGGTGTCAGGTTCTATCCTTATCGGCATCATACGGACCCACTGTTGAGGAGTTTTATACTTCGTAGATTTTATTTGTTATCTAGCTATAGATAGTACGTAATATATATAATGCAATTCAATAGTCTCCAACATCGCCTCATACTAATTGCTTTTTTTAAACGTTCTCAATTTTTTCAGTGGAAATTGTTTACACATTAAATTGTCTCCTCTATTTTACTTGTTAATAACTTCTAAATTAATTTAAATCTACCGAGTATGCGGCTATACCTTTGATTTTTTTTCTCATGTTATTTTTCAGTGCTGTTTATCTTGTAAGGCATAAGATAACTAGACAGCGATTTAGTTTAAAGAAAATTCGTAAACAACATTTACAACTCCGTAATCAAGTTGAACAAGTGTTCGCTGAACGAGATATTATGAGTTTCGCTGACAATCCATTTGTTGTTAGCTTATGTTGTACATTTGAAACGAAAAAATGTTTATGCATGGTTATGGAGTATGTTGAAGGTGGTGATGTAGCAACTCTGTTAAAACATATTGGCGGACCATTACCATTAGACTTGGCTAGAATGTATTTCGCTGAAACTGTATTGGCCCTTGAATATTTGCATAATTATGGTATAGTTCATAGAGATTTGAAACCGGATAAGTAAGTTATTCCTTTAATCATTTTTTATTAATCTACTGTTTTGTATAGTTAGTTTAATTCGCCGTTAATTATTAGATTAATTCTGGTATTTAATTAGCCCTAAATCTTTTGATTTGATGAAATGTAGATTGTGATAATACACTTATGAAATGTTTTCAGCCATAGCATTTTAAGCTCGAATTGTCTAACATGTGTAATAGAATAAAATCATGCATCTTATAGTTATTTAATTACAACCTAATAGTATTTCTACATGAATTATTTATAATAAGTAATTCATTTCTCTAGAACGTCGCCTATTTCTTGAAATTTAAAATTTCACATTTCGCTTGTTTAGTTTCCAAATTTTAACTCACAGGACTGACTTTATATCATTAGTATTAATAACAGTAACTGTAAAATTGATATGACCGAGCAGATTTATATAAAAGTAATATTAAGAAAATGGAGAATAGATTGCAGTTATGTTCCACACGAATCAGTAAGATACTTCTCTCACCAGTAACTTATATTTCACCGAATAACACGAATATCATAAGACTGTAACTCATCCTTGGCCACAAAAATATCATTTTCGCAAATATACGGCTCTTTATATTCATTTTTAACTAACTCAAAATTACAGAAAAATATGACAGTGAATTGTACAGAATAGTTTATTGGCAGAATAAATTGTTTAATTTTCCATGCTATGTATATAGTGTGCATTAAAATCTAATTTGATAGGCCTCGTACTAACATTTTTAATGCACAATTATTTCAGCACTATATAGTTGTCGCACTCACAAAATAATGAGAAAATTCTATTTTCTCATGTCTTAACTTTGTTAAGTAAAGTTTTGTTAGACTAATAAGTTAGTACTTTGTTAACGTGATCTATCCCATTGATATTGTGCGTGGTCGGTTTGTAGTTAACTGTTGTTTTAATGGTTTTTATTATACTATAAATGAGGTTCTTAATAACCTACCTACTCGTTAATTACCATTTCCTTGAAATGTCATGCTTTCTAATAAGTCTTTTGGTTTTGACATGAAAATCTTTTCCCAGTCTATTCATGAATGTCTGTCATGAATGGACGTATTCATCTCTTCCGGTTTACTATTAATCTTGTGATAGTGATTTTTTCTGTTCACTAAATCCAATTATGCGCGGAAATCCATCTTACCATTTGCTTTCATTGGGAAATATTTACGATTTACTTTTATTGTATTTTTCAAAGGGTTATTACGAGTTTCATATGGTAACTTAAATGCTAGCTTTGGATTTGCTTTTCTAAAATAGTGAATGTAACAACCACTTATTGCGTATCTTAAAGAGTATGCCTAACATTTAACATGATATTTTTAATTTCTATTTATTGGAATTTTACAAATATCACTCATTTTATTTAACATGATAGTTTATAAATGATAAACCTAGGGAGTATGTTCTTCATATTAGCTATCATCTTTTACATGTTTAAAAACGTCAGTATCTTATCATTATTCATTTTATCATGGAAGATTATTTCTCTACTGTGTAACTCGTAATTAAGACACTTTTCTGTAGCAAGAAAGCTTCAACATAAGAATAACTTATTGACGTAAGTTAGTTTCACTTATAATAAAAGTTGTACAGTCAGATATATATTTCCAACTGATTCAAGATTTAGTCTACGCATTTCTCAAGTTAAGAAATAAATGAAAGTTGGTGTATCATCTTTCTTTGTAAATTAAACAAATCTATATTATTTTGTAATTGGGTGTTGTGGAGATTGTTGACTGTCAGTTTGACATCACGAATTAGTCTGAATTAGACAATCATTAATCACATGGAAGCATTGGACAGCTGTTTCGTTCTAGTACGGGACCCGTCAGCAGTGAGCATCCACGACTCCATCGGGAATCGAACCCTAGGTCCTCTGGCTCTGTGTCGGAAACCTTACCATCAAACCACTGAGTCGGTTCCCAACGGTTGGTATTACTAGTTTATTTTAGTTATGTATATTAGTTATAGCGAAATTATAATTTGTACTAAAACGTTTATATCACAGTGTATCTTGTATTGTTTTTAGTAATTAGTTATATTGATACGATCCTCAGTAAGCGTCTTTCAGTTTCTGTTGTTGAATGTAATCATGCGTCCAGATTTATCACAAGGTTATTTTGTATAACCGTCACGGTGGTTATTTTTATGATTAGTTTTACATGTATTATAAGCACATTGCTGATTGAAACTGTGTAGTTTAGAAAATAAGCTTTATAAATCCTACCTGATAAATTGCGCTTCATGCGCAGAGGAGTTCCTTACCAGGATGAGATGGGTAGTCAGTGCTTTCTAGTTTCCAATGGTCATTTAACTGAGATCAGTTTGTTATCTTAAAATAGTTTCTTTTGTTGAAATCTGGTAGAATATTCTATAGGATATATGATTATTATTTTTGTAATGCATTTTCATTCCATCAATTTACATTCGGAGCTAATTTCTATGAAATAAATTTTCATTTAGCTACTGTAACCTACAAATAAAATGCTTAATTGTCCCTTCACTATGAATTGTTAACATATACCTTAGTTTGAATTACTTAAACCTTCTGATTTTATTTACTGATACCATCTTTTCCTAGAGTGGTTATTACTAATTTTTTATCAGTTATTTTTCTCTTTTTTCGTACATTTTTTAAGTTTACTGATTACGCATGAAGGTCACATAAAGCTAACTGATTTCGGTCTTTCCCGAATCGGATTGATGAATTTGGCTACTAATTTATATGAAAAAAATCTGGATTTAGAGAAAGACTGTAAAATGTTTCGTGACAAGCAAGTATTTGGAACACCGGAGTATATTGCTCCAGAAGTGATTCTTCGTCAGGGTTACGGTAAATTTTCATTTTTTTAAAGATATTTTTGCATTTGATCCTTTCGGCTCGTAGTTATCATTTTCAATACACGCGACTCACTATTTACTACTGATCTATTAAACTGTCGACTACATTTCAACCTGATTTATGAGATACTGTCAATACTAAGAACTAGACAATTAATAATTAATGTGGAGATTTTAGTCCTTCATAAGATCAATCGTGGCCTCATTTTATGAAGTCAGGTGACGTGGTTTTGGAACTCACAAGGATCTTTTGTCCTTTCAAGTTTGCCTGTACGTCTTGATTACGAATATCAATTTCTATGAAGGCTAGGTTATGTAAAGTTACTTTTCAAATAGTTTCAATTACTTAACATCACAACATGTTGTACGCAATGCCGAATCACTTAGACTAATAGTCACATAGCACCTTGGTGGATGCCACTTGAACAACACTTTGACAAAATAACATCTATTACCACTGCGTAACTGGTCAACGTAAAGTTGTTTTTTTTAGCTACGAACTCAATCATTTAAGTTGAGCCTCGTCGAGTGTATTATTATGTTGAAGTACAGATGGGCGATTCACTTTATTGCTTTCATTAAAATGTTCTGTATAATCACGAATATCTAGTGAAATCTTTTGTCCTTAACTAAACAATTAGTTTGTTCAGTAATAATTTTCCATGTCATACATCACATATCTGACACCCGTGCAGCATTTTGTATTGTTCCGCCTTTGAACAACACTGCTAAAGTGATAGAATGTTAATGAAAGAAATTGAATTATTCGCGTTCATTAATGCGACTGTTGCGAAATGTCACTAGATTTTATCGAACTGATTTCACTGGTCTCGCTTAGTTCAACCGTCTAACCACGCTATTATTGGAGATTGCATATTGACCAGTTTGGGAGTTGAGTGTTCATATCATTTGACCGCTGCTCAGTGAAATTTTTCTCCAACTAAATCTTACTCCATATAATTTTCTAAATACATGCCATTATTGTCATTGGCATGACATTTAATTGAATTGGAAACGTAGTGCTGATGCTAATCAATTTCACTGCATATTGATGGATTAAATTCCCACTTTAAAAAGAGATTAACAGAGTTCAGTTCCTTTATTTCCTTGAACAACAATACAACCATCATCTCTATGTGTTTCTCTCCCTATTAGCGTTTAATATTGTTTTAGCACTAGAATACGTCAGGGCCTAAACTTATAGGGTTAATTCTTTGATCCTAGTGACCACCACTTCACTGATCATGGAAGTCTCATTATTCGTGGTAGGTTTTTGTCTGACGAAATTTTGGGATGAATTGGCGAATCTCTTTTAACTGTGGGTTCGAGCCGTGTTGGTAAATAGACTACCCATTTGAGGTCCCTGCTATTGTTGTAACCGGTAGTTGGTTGGTTTGACTCAAAATAAGTCTCATTTTCACCCGTCCATTTATCGTTTTCCTTGAATCTTTAACTCCTTTCATATTCATCTTACTGTGCCAATGTAGCGTGGACATACGTGATAGATTTCAGGTCGTTTATGTTTGATTGGTTGAATGAAACTTGTAAACTATTGCTTAGTCCTTCAAGTTATCTGTTCATATATATTTTGTAGACGTGTTACTAAAGTTCTACTTATCAACTTATTTTATTCTTTAAAGGTAAACCAGTAGATTGGTGGTCCATGGGCATCATGTTATATGAGTTTCTTGTGGGATGTGTCCCGTTTAGTGGTACCACAATAGAAGAACTTTTCGATAATATTGTAACAGGTATGTTGTTTCAACATCGGATATATATGTAGTTTGTTAATTAATCAAAATTCCAGGAGAATTAACAAATGTCATAATTGTTGTATTTTCTCTTTCCTTTTTCGTCCATAATTTCGTGTATATTGCATAAAACAAATTTCGCGCGAAACAGCCACATGTTCGCAATAGATAATCGCCTTATTAAGCGTCCTTATTTTTCGGACCTAATCGATTAAAGAAACATTGATTTTTCACCTTGTGTATATTTATGGTTGTTTTTTCAGGTTTCAGTTCTCGTTCGCCTTGTATCTCGTGCAGACAAGCGCATACTTCACATATTTACACGTTTGCATCCATATTTGATTATTTCATTAATGTAACTGAACGGTGCGTGACCTGTTAAGGGTAGTTTGTTTTCATGCATGTCAGAAATTTCGAAATAATAAGATGAAACAATATATTTAAAATAACATAACTTATAGCAAGATCTTTATATTATGTAGAAGTAAATTGTGTTATGTTAATTATTCTGTTCTAGTTTACTGATATAGATATTTAAATATACACTTGTAAAATTTAGCTTTTCGGTTAAGTTTCAGTTAAATACCTAAACTACCTCGGATCAATGATTTTCATGATACTACGAATATCTATAGTTCATTCAAAACCCCATAATGTTTCAAAATATATTTTAAAGGCGTTCCAATTTTATTCGGTTATCGTACTTCCGTTGTAATTAACGGTCAGTCTACTATCATGTCAACTCGTGTATAATTAATATAAAGTTATTTCTATAAAACTTGGAAATAATGTGCAATCGTCACTGGGTACAATTTGTACCATAATTATTTTAGTAAAATCATCAAATTTTGTGTACCGATTGGTGGTGTCTAGTGCTATTTATATTTCATCATTGGGTCGAAATCTGAAATATTTCTCCTCCTAGGGCATCCATAGAAATATATTGTTCATTGCACATGAACTTTTGCATAGTTACTTGGATTTTTTCGTACCACAGTTAATCAATGTAAAAGAATCATAGGTGGTTGAAACCTGAACTCCTGATGTCGTATATCGTTTTATTTGTAATAAATCATTCAGGTTAAAATCATACATTATTTGTCCACGAAAAATTGTCAACATTTTACATATAAGAGTCATCACCATATTCCTTTATCTGTGTTCTCTATAATTTCTTAATTACATGTTTATGTGGAAGCATTTCTATGACTAATATGATGTTTATGTATTGCTATCTGAATCTTTGAAAATACAGTGTTTTATACTTAGAAGTAAACATTGGAATGACGATCAAATGACACTGGCAATAACTACATTTGCAGGGGCGAGTATTAAAGCTTTGTAAGTATTTACAGTGAATCAAGTTTCTTTATATTTTACTTGCAGCACCAATCGATTGGCCTGAAGAAGACGAGTGGAAAGTCACTCCGTCAGCTGTAGATATAATAACAAGACTTCTTGAGAGAGACCCCCTTTTACGTCTTGGGACTATTGGAGGATCATCTGAAGTTAAAGAAACTATATTTTTCTCTGGACCTGGCGCAGTAGATTGGAAAAATTTATTAAGACAAAAAGCAGCGTTTGTACCTCAACTTGAACACGACGAAGACACCTCATATTTCGACCCACGTACTGATCGTTATAAACATGATGTGGAAAATGATGAAGATATATATATTCCTATGGATTACGCCTTATGTAGCAATCGTTCCTCCCCTGCACCTAACTCGTCACTTGTCCGAAACTTTAGCTTTACTTCTCCTGCTGATCACAGCCTAACGAATACCATCCGGCGACCTGCAGCATCCCGTCTTGGACGCACTAAGCAACAAGCTGTTGATCGTAAACGTAGTCACAGTTTGGGGGATAGCAATAGTTTACTTCTTCTACCATTTAAATCTCGTTCAAAGAGTCGAAGCATCCGTGACTCACTTGTACATTCAGAAATCGGCAGTTCCGGTTCTCAGCGGTCATTATACCAACAAAAATGTGATTCTGAGAAAATTGAACACGATCTGGTAACGTCTACCTTAACTGCAGAATCTGTCGCAAGTCGCAACGCTTTGCACATGTTGCAAAATTTATCGCTAACATCTAGCACTACAGAAAACTCGTGCTCAAAGTCAGTTGGTGAGAATAACATTCATAATCAACAAACCGTAACACCTCCAAGAAAACTTGAAAAATTAAATATAGATGTTACTAAACAAGAAGTTCATGATGATAACCTAAATGATAATCAGAGTACTATTGATGACTCACGCACATTTCATTATTTCTCTTCCTACTCACCTCGTTTCTCCGTTGTTCTAGAACAGGCTAGGATGAATGAACTTCTACGCAACAATTCTAATACGAGTTTGAATTCTAATGATCCAGATGCTCTAAATGAGAAGAATTCACTTCGCGCTTCTTCACCTCGTATTAATCTCACATCATCGAGTAATTTTAGCATCAAATGTGCGAATGTCGAGCTTCCTAAAGAAAACGGTAAATTTGATCCAAGTGAACAGCAATCAGACACAAATATGCAATCCAGTATTTCTTCTGATCGGTCATTAAGTACTTCCAGAACTAATATTAATCCTTCAAACGTAAGTATTTTTAGCACTATTTTAATATTATTTTATATGTTAAAAAGTATGCTCATGTTATTTCTCATCACTTGATAACGTGACTTGTAGTCCAATTTCGCACAAACCAGCCCATTTTTCTACATAAGTAAATTATTAAACTTCATTTTAATTATTTCTTTTAAGGATTGCTCAGTTTATATATATATATATATATATATATATATATATATATATATATATATATACATATGTTCAATCCTGATATAAAGAATTGATCTGAATCAGACAACCAAGGAGCTAGTCACTAGTGAGCTGATATTAGTTACAATTGAGGGAGGGAGTTGTGGAGATAGTTAACTGTCAATCCTGATATCTCCACAACCCCCCAATTGTAATTAATATCAGCCCTTTAGTGACTAGCTCCTTGAGGTAATTCCTAGAGTTCTAGTGTGAAGATGTGACCGGTGGAGTTCAACCGGTGTGGGGCAGTTACCCACCGATGACATAGACGAGGTCGCGCAAACGTATCACAAATTGACTGAATTTGAAATATCAACCGATAGGACCTGACTCAGTGGTCCAATGGTAAAGGGCTCGTCGCGGAGCCAGAGGTTCCTGGGTTCGACCCCCGATGGAGTCGTGGATTCACATTTCTAAAGAGTCCTATACTAGGACAAAACAGCTGTCCAATGCTTGCAGGTGACCACTGGTTGTCTGATTCGGATCAATTCGTGATATCAGGATTGACAGTTAATTATCTCCACATCCCCCCCCCCCCAATATATATATTGATTATTTGACGAAGTTTCACCATTTATTTGTACTGTCTTTTATCAAAGTTCTTAATTCGTATGTTTTTGAAAAGCATGAGACTTTAAACATATATTTTCCATTATTACTATTTTTAGGTTCGGTCATCAAATATTCAGGATATACCAGAATGTTCCAAATGTGGTCAGTTTTCTTCTGAAATCGTTAACCCTAGTATTGTCATCCCATCTATCACCCAGACTGGTAGTGAATGTGCAACATCTATCTTGTTAAACGGTGATGAGTTAGATGAACCTTACGTTATTTCTGATATTAAGAATCATTCCAAGTTTTCAGAATCTGATTCTAATTCTAGTTTAGAATTGTTCCAAAATGATTTGACAACTCGCTTTTCTGATAACTCCTTCAGGCTAAATGAGCCTCCAGCTTATCAATCTATTCCTGTTGTTCCTACTGAATCAGTTGAAAACCCTCCATTAGTGCCTATAAAACCCACTAGTCCTGATCATTTTACTGGTCATACACGCTCGCACTCATCGACTTCAAATTCATCATCTACGTCCTCACTTTCACTGACAACTGTCACTCCTCATCTGACGCCTCATCCACAACCAATATACTGTCCTATGATCGATTATGATTCCGATCTTCATAAAGGTCCATGGTTACTTAATGTTGATTTAAAACCAGAGGATCATTTGAATGTTCCCTCTTACCAAGATGCTTCACGTGCGTGTGCATCTCTCAAAAGTGCATCGCCTCTACCCTGTCACAGTGGTGGAATCTCCTTTACCCAATCAGATATGTATTCTTGTCATGCGCTAAGTTCATCTGACCAGTTCCCACCTCGATCCTTACTTTTCAGGGACAATTTATCACAAGTTATACATCTACCGGTTTCTCCTCTCGGTTCAAACTCTCCTTCTATACGACCTTTTTTGTCTCATTCACCTGGAATTCCTCATCAAGCAATCATAATTAATAAAGGCAAACAAGGTTTTGGTTTTGTTTTTAGAGCTATTCGAGTATTTTTCGGTTTATCGGATGCATATACATTGCATCATCTTGTACTTGGAGTTGTACCACATGGTCCAGCAGCTAAAGCCGGTCTCAAAGAAGCTGATTTAATTCTAAGTGTTAACGATATATCGACGATTGGAATGTATCATACAGATGTCGTGAAGTTAATTTTACAGGTAATATGTGATTTTTGGATATGTTTGTTTATCTGAGTACTGAACGCTAATAGATTTTCACGGTGTTCATCAGCTGAATAATACCTTGTTCAATTATCTTATAAAATTACTAAAAAAGAATGACTCTATTTGTAAATATAACCTTCAAGAAGTTTTCTCTAGTTAATATAGATTATCTTTCTTTTGAAAATAAAACAACAAAAGTTAAACTATCATCACTTTGAATTCTGAACAATATTTGATTGTGTTGCTTATCATTCTGTAATCATTAAAAAAACCAATATTTTTTTCCATTTCAGTCACTTTTTTTAGTTACTCAAAATACAATTGTATATAGTGCACATTTTCTAAGTTTATGTTTATGGGAAGCAGTCAGTTTTGCTAATACCATATGGTAGTGAATCAATAGAAGTAAACATTTCTGGTTTCCTGGATAGAGGCCATTTAGTCAAAAAGATAGTATTTAGTGTCAGAAGTGTGTTTTGAATCTCGTTAGGTATTCCGGTTTCAGTCGTGCACAGTACTTTTTTCTGTTTGTAATCATTTAACATTACTTGACCCTAAGAACCATTACTTTCAGTTTTTATGCAGAAAAATAGAATATCTCTTAAAGTAGTATTGTAGATAGATGTGTATTATATATATTACACAAAGTAACTGGCATCATATTACGATAATTTCTATTGATGTTTTTAGTTTAGTAAACTGGATTGCTAAAAACCATTGTGTAGTTAGTCATGAGGTTCTAGGATTCGTCGTTAGTTGAATAAAGTTACCTGTCAGCTGATTGCACATGATTTATGAAGTCAAGCAAGTCAATTTTTATTTTTATATCTTTCTAAGATGTCAATGTTTGTATAAAACAAATATTTACGAACACATTCGGCAATGCCAGAAATAAGGTGCTAATTCACATGAGATTTAGTAAAAATTTGACAATGTAAGGATTTCTTACGTTCTAGTAAAAGTTTTATTTGACACTGTCTCAAAGAGGTGGTATGTAGCTGTAAAATGTGTATTGATTTTAGCATGAATGGCAATTTAAATATGCTTTCCTTAGTTCAACGTAAGATCAAGTCCTTCTTAGTTTTTTTCCAAAAATCATTATGTTATAACAGTTTGTGTGTAACTTCATAATACTACTGATTACGTATATTGTTCTTTTCCAATTTTCCACCAATTCAAAGCCATTTTACTAGTATTACTAAATAAATATCTGTTAATCTGTAGTTCTCTGTATCCATTTTCTCCTTTTGTTTTCATGCTAAAAATCGAATGTCTAGAGTGGCACTACTTTACGCCTTCATGCGACTCCTATTAGTCAAACATTTATTCGTTCCGATGGTCCATATCGTTCTTCTGGTCGCCTTGTGCCTCGTGTTACATCATCTGGTCATCTGGCAAAAAATTATCTTAGTCTCAGTAATAATTGCACTTCTGGATACTCAAATTTATTTCCAGATAAACATACATGTACATCTTATACGCAGTTTAATCCATTGATGAGTTCTCACTCCAACTCTACTGAAGTACCCAAGGATATTTCACCATTACCTTTCATTACAAAAACATATGCTTCAGTATGTGCATCGAATAATTCAAGACAAGCTGATGAAGTGGCTAGACACATAAATCGGCGTCTGACAATTAGAGAAGCTCGTCATCGTCATTTGAATAATGGAGCTTACGAATCTAAGGTCCAATATATACAACCAGATGCCAGTTCAAAATATTGTTTTCAGCACTCAGATTCAGTCCCAAACAATACCTATATGGATAGATCAAGAAGTTGTTATTCCCAATCAGCAACAAGTTCTAAGGGAGGATCCAGTCAGACTTATGCTTCCGTTGCTGCTCAACGATTTGGAATTTCTTTAGGTCAAACTTGTTCAAACTCTTTATACTCAAACTCAGTTTCGCAAAATAATATGTTTTTTCCGGGACATCGTAGGTAAGTTAGATTTGTAGTGTAGTTAACATTTCTTGTGTTTCATGAAGCAAGTAGTAATCCACCAGTTTTAAACTTGTCTTGTATGTAGAAAACTTTAACTGGAGTTCTGTGACGAAATTTGCAGCGCTTTTTCTTATTTTCCAGTTATAAATCTTGTTTCAGTTTCTCGAAATTATTGGTATCATTTTCAAAAGTAGAGTGGTGCTCAATACCTATTTATGTGAAAATATGGCATTGATTTGTGCAATAATCGCAAATAGTAAAATGTAACACTAGCTAAAGAAATCGAAAATTGGAGTTATCATTAACTTCTTTTCATGTTCAATAGAAACTCTTCCAAAAGCGTTAACTGAAATGTTGTGTGAAACACCAGAAAACTAATCAACTGACTCATTATCATGCCTCAGTGGTTTACAACCCTGTAAGATTATGAACCAATAACTGTGACTGATCCCTTAAATCCTACTGTAAAACCTAGAGAGAAACAGATCATCATAACTTGATGCTATTCTTCGAAATGACAACCGTGAAATTATAATGCAATTAATACGTGTATTGACCTAGGTTTGAGATTATGGAATGGTTTTTATAAATTAGTTCTGATAATTAATCCATCTAGTTGAAAGACCTAATTTTTCTTGTGTCAGTAAGATAAGAGTCAGTTTGACTAGTGTAATCTTCAACTTGGGGACAGAAAGCTGACAGTCCATTCAATTTTCTAATTAGCTGATTATACATCCCTTCATTTGGTTTGACAGCTAAAAGGTTTCGATAATGATATCTACAATTTGTCTTCAGAACCTCACTAATTCATCAGCTCGTTATTGCGCACTCTCATCTGCAACATCAAGTTACATATGATTATTTCTATTTTGATCTTTTCGTTTAATCAGTATACCAAGTTCTTTAGATTGAAATATTTAATTCACCGTAGATTAAAGTGCAACGCATGAAGAGAAGAATGTATTCGAGTTTCATGCGATTTACTAATTGGTTCTCATACATATTCTGATGCTTTATGGGTGCTAGAAAATGTGGGCTACCCTTGTTCATTTGTCTGTAGTTCTTGTTATGATAGTGTGAAATGTTATTTAATTTTCATTCAAGTATCGCCCTCGTAACTGTTCAAACCTAGGTATCTCTAAGCAAAAGTTAAGGATTGTAATTCGGTTTGTCGAAAAGTGTTATACAAAGTATTTCTCATCTGTTTTGCTTGTTCTCATACTAGTAAATCGATTTATCATCTTTTTTGTTTTCGATCGAGTTATTTTATCACACTGTTATAAATTCAACTGCGAACAACTCTATCAGGATTTTTGTTATATGGGAATTTCAAATGTTCATTCCTTATGACTTGTTTCATTTCACCACACCGTTTTATGCTATATTCAACAGTTTCCTAGTAATTCTTCTTTAAACCTACTTCAAATTTTTTGCTTCTAGATCTCTTGAAAAACCTCTTATTCGTCAGTTAAGCGAACGGCAACATCGAGCCATGTTTTCTACGCTTGATGATACATCATCACCGAACAGTCCCTTAGTGTTTTCTCCGCGCAATACAGTCCCTTATAGTTCGCCTTATCAAAGTCTTAAGTCTGATCATTTCCAGAAGCAAAATGTATTCAGTTTCCATAGACCATCAGTAACTGTCACTTCAAGTTTTTCTGGTTCTTCACTCTCCTCATCTGGTTGGTGTTCAGGTGGAGACTTATCTTCTCATAGTTCTCCAGGTTCTGGCAATTCATCTGCTCCTTCAATCCCTCGACCAGGTGACTCTTCTCATTCATCCTTAAATCCATTTCAACAGACACGATTCAGTAGTGCGCGTGCTTCCTCTCAATCAGCTGCTCAATGCATCCATTCTCATGTGGATAACTCATCAGTGAAACTAACTTTCCCTCGTCAACAAGCACCTAAATCCACATTTATTACACAAAACTCAGATGGATCCCAATGTAGACACAGTGATCCAATTCGACCTGCTAGAGTAAGTTGTTCGTATTCTGTTCAAGGTTTAGTTAGTTATAAACGTGATTAATTCTCATTACTTATATGAGATAGGATAATTACTTGAAACTGAAATTTAATTTGTTTGTTGATTCTCTTATTTCTGTTTTATTTCTTAATAGATATACCAATCTTCATCTATATATTTTATTGCTATGTTTGTAGTTATTTTTTAACTGAACTTTTTAAAATCCTAAGTACTATAAATGATTCGATTATTTGTTCATATCTAAAAGACTTGTTGTGGTTATCTACAACATTTCTAATGCTTACTTAGTGCTTAATTTGAATGTGTCCGTATCATCCCGCCTATGTCGTTAAGGTCTGTGTTTGATCAGTCGCTGTTGTTATATGTGGATCCTGAAAGAATGACTTCGATATATGATTAGCTTAGAAGTGTGGTTAAATCTGAGATGTATGGTAAGCAAAATCCAGGACGCTCGTCTCATCCGTTTTGGGAATCATCATGCGGGTGTATCTACATCCTAGTATTGATGCTCACATTGAGACAACATTAACGGAAAGAAGCAAACACATTCATATTATATATACTTCCTGTCTCGTAAGTGTGACTGTTTGGACTCATTAGCTTAAAAGATAATCTAGTGTCTTTGATATAAATGGATTGAGTTCATGTCCTAACGTAACATCAGCACCAGGATACAGGTGTATCTATATGACGAATCACAAAACAGGACGAAACGCATGTACTGGATTCTACCTATCAACAACAACTCAGCTCCAATGATATTGTTTTATCCAGTACTACTGGACATTTTTCCATCCATTTAGTGTTTGAATGCTGCATATTAGAATGAAATTTTCTCGAATGATTTTATTTCGAGCCCCAACGTTTACTGTATGCATGCCTTTCATTTATCGTCTTGTTGTATTACAATGAAAATATCGTAGTATACAGTTGCTAATAGCTTCAAATACTTAAAGTGAAATCTTTATTGAAAATTACTTTAATATGCAGCATCTACCTATTAAGTGAACGGGAAAATGATCGAAAGTACTGTATTTTACTCACACACACTTAGCAAATAGTGAAAACTCTACGAATAACTACCCGTTTAAAAAATGGCTAATATAATAATAATTAACTTCAAGTGTACTGTGTGTTTAGTTTACTGTTTCTTTGACCACTTGAAGTTCTTTTTCCCTTTAAATTCCAAAGGATATTCGAACTGTTTGTTCTGTCGTACCCAACCAGCAAATTGTAAACAATTTCTCTACGTCAATTACAAACCCTTCGTTAAATCTGCCTCTACCGCCACACAATCCTGTTCAAAATATGGACCCCGATAAATTCTCACTTCAAGCGAATGCTTTAGTATCATCAGGTCAGGTTAAGTTACGTAGACATAGTCATCGATTCGCTGTCCAACATGTGACTTCACCCAAAAGTCCAGCTGAAAGTAGTGATGAAAAATGCAAGAATTATTAGTACTAATTGTTACGCTTTTAGTGTTCCGGCACTCTATTAAATATCTGAATTATTTTGGAGGTGAAATTTAATGGGATTCTTGACTTGCTGTGATTATTTGAGTTTTTCAGAACTGGGATTCAAAATAAAACTCATGGGCAAACTTCACTGCACTTTTTCAAAGTGCTTCAATTTTCCCGGTTATCGAACTGATTAAATTTCATATTTTTTCCTTATCGGTTCACTTTTTGTTGTACTGCTTTAGTTGTAACTGTTATTTTCGCTATATTTAATGATGAACAATTATTATTATACACAGTGCATATCTTATGAAGTGTTTCTGCCTATTATGATTGTTTAATAATTTCTTGTCATTAGTTTATTTCAACTTGTTTATATTGAAGTTGGTTCTACAACTTCTCTGTGCCACATTCCTTGTTGCATCATATTCTTATTTGTCGTAAAATTGTCACGATTGGTATTGTTGAAACCAGATTTATGCTGCCTGTAGTACGCGTATTTTTGTCTCAATTTAAACACTTACCATACCTTGTGATCGTGTTTTCCTGTCTCTTCTTAATCATATTGTTATTTTCTTTTTTGGATTGATCAAATTATTTGTGAATTTCTCTGTTTTTAACAAATATCTTGCCATTCTGATTAGCTTTTTGTTCTCATGTCTTGTGTGTCATGAGAAAAGGGCTTGGATTATAAATCTTCCTAACATACGTATGTGCGCGTTTCGTTGGAGGGAGGATGCATCTGATCAGATGTTGCTTTTCTGTTTATGATAACTATAAGTTATCATATTTATTCCTCTGGTTGATTTGTACAGTTCTCTCAGTTTTTACTTCTGTGCTTATTATTGGTTTTCTATATACATTAATTGCATACACTCATTGTGTATTATGCATATATGGCTTAATGTTCTATTTTTCTTACAAATGTAATGTTAATTCATTTTGCTTTTGAGATTGAATGCGTAATTTGTTTCACTTTAGTGTTTCTTGAACACCATGCAACCAACACAATTTTCAATCCATTATTACCTATCATTTATTATTTCTATTTTATTGTACTTGCTACATTGTTCATCATGGAGATCTTTCTTTCAAATTTACTACTTATTACTTGATACAACACACTAGTTTATCTATTTTGAGTTCCGTTGTTTTCCTTGTTTCTTCATTCTATCTCTTCTTTGTATGTGTGTGTGTTTGTGTGATCAATTAATTGAGATTTATTTCATTTATGATTTATCGTTATCATTGGTTATGTTTTAAGTTTTTGGAGGGAGGAGTTGCTAAGGGTGTAGTTGCCTACATTGTTGATTGTTAGTTTTGTCTTCATTTACCGTCATCAAAGCTTTATCACTGCACTATCTACTGATATAATCTGATGAGATTGATTCACTATAGGGAAATTTTCTTGATTATATCTATGATAGACTCGTGTGTAACGAATTAAGGATGAAACTCTTAGTGTTTCTCTTCTAATCAAATGTTATAAAACGAGTTGTCAAATTATAGCTTCGATCGTTTAATAAACAATAGAGCTAATCAGTTTTCTAATTACGTATACTACTTATTTTATTAAGTTCACCAAGTATCATTTGATATTCCATGGGAAAAGACTCTTGTTTCATCGAACCATTCGTGGTTGTATAGTACAAAATTTTCGTTTAATATTTTTTACCGACTTACTACAAGTACTGAGATTATCTGTATAATATATGGTTCCTCGTCTATTTCATAATTTTACGCTTTAGTCAGCTAATCTACTCGTTTAACACGAACTGTTCTTGATCCCCTCTTTTAAATCATATATTCATATAACATATCGGGCCCGGCAAATATTCATATTTTATATTATATTGTACCTTATCAACTAGGATATCTTGATTATTGCTTGAGGCGTTCAACTTCCAACCATTAACTTGCTAGCTGGAGTCACTGCTGAATCTACTTCGGTTTTAGCTATTAGCTAGTATTACTTGACATTACATTTAGAGTGCGACTTTAATCTGAGCACTAGGGTCTGTACCTGGTGAACGGGTTGCATCATCGCTGTTATCTTAAACAGTAATGAATAATAATTAGTTATTCAAGGTACTAATCACCTTCCCAGTTTATTGGGCTGCAATAAATATGCAAGGAATCATATCTTATTCATATGATTATTGTGTTCCTTACCAGGACTCAATATGTAAATTGCGCTTTGGATTGCAAGCATATCAGTGTCGAATAAGAAACCACCTACTTACTAGTCAATATCTTGCCATAACTCAGGTTTTTCAAACACTGGATACTTTATACTGCTAATTCTGATGGATACTGAAAAATGATAAGTTCACAATCCTATTTTTGGTTTTAATAAACAAGCAAACGAAACCTAATTTTAATAACTCATGATTCATAACACTTATTATTACATGCGTCATCTACATGCATTTAATATTTTGTTACATTCATTACGAGTTGATTATTCTACGAGCAAGTTAATTCATCGCCAGAGTGCACAGAGACTTCAAAATCTGGAGTTTTGATCCTCACATCTGATCCATGCACTTGAATTTGTTCTCTGGGACTACGTGTGTTTCTTGTTCTGTATGGGACTTTCAAGTCATCTTGGCTACTTGAGTCTTGTGATATTTGATCATTAGGCGATCGATTTGGAGATAAACTTTTGTGATTCCCATGTTTACGCTGCCAATCGTATGACGTTACAGTATTTCGGTCGTTAGGCTTTGTGCTGATAACGCTGCGTGGTCCACGTATAGTTCTTCTTTTCGGTGATAACGAGCAGGCGTATGCCCTTCGACTTGGTGATGTGGACTTTACTAAACTCATTTCACCTCTTCTACGATCCAACTCAGCATTAAGAAGCCTACCCTCTGTTTCAGCCTGTGATCGAAGCTTTTTAATAAAACAAGTAAAATGGAATTGAGTTATAGTTAGGTTATCGAATTTGTTTACCTCAACCTGTTTGCCTTTAGAAACAATGTCATAATGATTTTATGTAAGTAACTTACGTAATTTTAGTGAAGCTGATTTCCAGGTTTCAATATTAGAAAAATCATTAAAAGCGATGAAGAACTGAGCATTTATTTTATAAATCCTACAGGCATTTTAACAGTATCTTTCAACCATTTCTAACGGTCAATGAAGCAAGATTATCAAAGCAGAGGCGACTTATTTTGAATGGATTGATTATAATCACAAAATTGTAGAAATTTGGATTTAATAACTATTTATTAAATAACTCTATCTGTTGCCATGGCTAATTATGAGTGTTGCCTACTATATTGTTTAGCTATCCTAACTTTAGCTTAATACGTGAAATACACTTAGTTGCTCTAACTAATATCATTTACTTACTCGGATTGCCTTGGTCAAACTGAGCATAATCTCAGCTAGTTTATATTCTTCTCTTGTCACTTCTCGACGTTTTTCCATCAGCTCAGCGAGATGTTGAATCTAAATTCGTAAGAGGGACAATGTAACTGGTTGCACATCAACATTATTTTAAAACAATTGGTTACCCTTGCCTGTGATTAGCAAGTCTGAACTTAACGTGGTGGACCGTCCAGTTAGGCTTTATGGATTAGAACTCTTGTTCCTAAACGAGTCAGTTGACAAATGGTATCATCAAAAACAGCGGATCTGAACAACAAAGTTGTACTGTCAGATATACTGGGATATGGCAGTGCTATAGCTTTTCTCATAGGTAACCAAAACTTCTAATGATATTACCTTCTCATAGACTTAAGAAGGAAGGGTATAAACTTTAAAATGTACGAAGCTATTATTATGAAACCTGGGTAAGTGGTCGGCGGTCAGTATCGAAAACTACTTATTTCTCTCTAAATCTTACCTATTTTCCATTCATTGACTAGTTTCTTCATTCCCATGTTTTGTATTACATCATGATCAATTATACTCTTTTTTTCTCGTCTTTTTATCTATATTTTGTCTAATGTGGTGTGGTTTCTTAAAACCGGATGTATTTGTGTTGATTCGCTTTCAATTTATAACTAATTGTGTTGTAACTACTGACTTCATCAATGCTCAAAAGCTTGAGTAAGCCGACTGTAAAACCAGTGACTGATATTGCTGAAATATACACCTATTTTTTTTCCTAGATTAGACTCAGTATACGTAGGACAAACCAGTGCTTATGTTGATTGCTTACTAAGTCTCTAAATAATCCAACATGAACAAGTTGAAAATTGTGATTTGTTCAGATAAATGTGTCCTCTTGTTAAATGTTATACTGATAGCATTATGACCACACAGAAACTATCATACAATTCTTCAGTGATCATAAAATGATACTTAATAAGTTCAAATACATCAAGGTACTAATTGCTGAAATGAATTGGATGTTAGTATTTGAATTTTATCTTACCTCAATAGATTCTGTTCCACTGTGTTTTAAAGTAGAGATAGTCCTTCTAACCAACGACTCTAAATCACCTCTATGTCCATTCATTCTAGATTCAAGATTTGGAGCTTGTTTTTTTGCCGAATAATATCGACGTTTCCATTCATCTCGTGCTAAAATAACAATTCTTAGATTAGTTACTTTATTTAGTTCAGTTGTTGAGTGATAGAAAAATAATGCGTAATTTATAGTCTTGCATACATGTCACTGAGTAATATTAATGATTTTTTTCCAGTAGAAAATAGATAATTATAGGTACTTCGGTTTCATGCTGATGTTTTTAACAACAATAATTGATTATTATTCTACCTGCTGTGTTGCGAAATGGTTTTCTGTTTACTGGAACAAACATATCTTTGCGACAATATGTTGGAATAGCAGTCTGAAATATAGATATCTGTAACATGTTAAATAAATTTTTTGCTTGTACATTTCAAATATCTTAACGCTAATATAATGAAGAGCGTTTATTTGTTTCTATCTACTATGGTAATGAAAACCATTAATTTCTAATTTATGAAATGGTATAAACATGTAGTTGAGATGCACAATACTTTAGTTCAGTATAATACTGTAAAATTGAGTCATCTTGTGGTCAGTAAAAAAGAAGTGACTTATTTTTAAAGGAGCACCGAGTACCAGGCAGCTATTGTGTCCTAGGATGGAACTCTTCGGTAGTGTGCTACAACGACTCTTAAAGAAGGGCGACTAGTACCTTCAGGTGTCGCTATAAACGCTTTTGATCTGTACAGCGTTAATTGGGAGTTATTGTTACCGTTTAAGTTTAGGGAGCGTAAAGTGCGCTTGATTTTAGTAGTATTGAAAAGCCTGCTCTCACATTATTCTCTCACCATTGTAACCAACTTTACATAATAAGGTTGTAAACAATTTTAAATGGTTAGTTTAATATTCTAGCACGATCATATCTAACAACTGTGGCATAATAATCATCATTGTTTAACAACATGTTTGATCATGTGTTGTTTCTCTTATTACGAATATTACAAATTCAGAGAACCAAAACAAAATAATCGATCAACAACAAACTTAGAAGTTAAATGACTGCAGCATATCACACTTTATTCCATTATAAATAATGAATTATGGTAGTTATTCAATCAAAAATCAGAGAGCACTGGACAGACGTTTCGTTGCAATGTGAAACTCCTCAGCGGTGTGCACCACAGATTCCGCCGCAGGGGCTTTAGGTTGACAAATACAATCCCCTTGGGACAAAATCTGGGGTGCACACTGCTGACGAGTTCCACATTGCAACAAAACGGCTGTCAAGTGCTCCCTGGTTTTCAGTGGTACTCTGCCAACACCAATCTGTAACGTATTTAATCAAATAAAAATACCAATTTCCACAAAAGTAATCATCTCAATTCAACCGCACATTCACTGACATATGTAAAAGAAGATTGGAACAATAGGATGTAACAATGTAACACGATCAAACCATTTAAATTTAAGTATCATATAGTAAGTACATATTAACTCATCAGGTACAGATTCATGAGCCTGACTTCGTGTAGGTTAGCGGTGCGGCACGCTAATACAAACCTAATGAGGTATAGTGGTGTTTAAAGCTGGTATTGGGTAGCTGAAAGTTTGACGCCTGAGTTAGATAGCCACTGCTTCATAAACACAAAATGTGAGTAATTTTCTTAGGTAGTCCAACGTTTTTTAACTACGGTTATTGAAAATTGTTAAAAATAAACAAAGTTAGACTCCTGAGAAAATAAACTGTAACCAAACTAATTGCTTGTATAGTTGTCTGTATGAGCTGGAATCAGACAAAAGAGGCGGGTTTAAGGGAGGATAAGTAACGAATTCTCCTGCGCCACTACGACCGATTCTCAGTCATGTCGTTTACAGTCTCCAACGATTGGTTGTATCTGTCACGCGTACCGTAACCAAGTAGTCTAAATCTACCAACGCGGCTCAAATTGACAGCCAGTGACTTCACGGATTAGTGCCATATTTTAATTTGGCTGCAAATACGTTACTCCCACCCTTTTTTCGACTCGAGTTAGAATGTTCTGTCGAGGTAGGCGGTAGTTCGGCATAGGTAATCCATGTCCCAACCACTTCAGTCAATGAAAATTCACAACCTCATCAACTAATTTACCATCTTACCTCAATACCTTGCGTTTAACCTAATTATTACTTACATAGTGGTCCTAGCAATCGCAATGCTTTAGAGATATCTATGATTTAATATCAATAACCTACTAATGTTATTGCTTGTTATGGCCGCTTGCACATTCAAATAGAACTGACTCCTGCACGTTATACTCGCCCCTTTATTGATAGACGGATATCTCACTCACACTACGGGTGACGTGATTTGGCAAAGTTTAATGAGTGTTTTGATTATGTGCTGAGATTTTATCAGATATCGAGAATAATCAAACTTCCAGGATAAGTAAAGTGGTGAATGTGTCCAACTAATTTGAACCTTATTTGTAGTTCAAACACTGACGTAGACCAGTTGTGAAGCAACAGTTTGGGTTTACAAGAAGAGGGAACATTCTGTATATGTCTTCATTATTGGTCTATATTATAAAAAGTTCGAATTTTCTCAGGGTTTTCACCAATCACTAATGTGCGGTTTACGTTTTCTGAATTAATAAGAGAGCCTCCTGGTAGAAAACCATTTCCTGAAAATTCAAACGTCGAGAGAGTTATTCTCTGCACCAAATCTTTTGATGAAATCAAGCAAAATTTGAGATAATTGATCACCTTGATGTACGCCACATGTGGTAGCGAGTTCAGTTGACAGTTCGACTAAGCTATCACTCAACTGGTGGTGTTTGAATAAAGAGCCTTCACGAAGTTTGTATACTTCTGAGATGCACTATCCAATGACAAATACTGCCGAAGAACCTCTCGATCTACGGAGCAGAATTCCTCTCCATGTCATAAAAACCATCATTGTCGACTGCCGATAAGTATGTCTGTGATTTAAAACCTTGCTTATAATCGATAATTAGTTGACACAGCCACTACCAGGTCTGAATAAGCCTCGTTTTCTAGCATTCACAGTTAACGAGTCATTTGTCAGGTGTCCGATAATTGCTAAAACTAATACTTTAAACGCTATAATAATCAAACCGTTTCTTCTATGGTTAATGGTAAATCTGGTTCATCATTCCTAAAGACATTTGGAATTAATCTACCCACACCATCTGCTCTTTCCATGCATCAGGTTAGCTACGGCTCTTTCAGCTTTGGCAAGAGCACGATAGGAGTCTTAACGTGTACTCCAGAAACAGCGGTGGTCTTCTATCGAGTAATCTGGTCCATTTGAGCACATCGTTGGATAAATACTGGGGGGTCGTTATTTTAGACGGCGCCCTTTTTATGCTCACAGTCGGTGCTTGCTAGAAATAAACAATAGTTGTAGCAGAAGGTCACAATCATTCGTTCTCTGAGTTAGAACAGAGAAGCACTCACCTAAATGTTTTTCAGTGATGTTTATGATGTCTACGTGAGCATTAAAATCACCCGATGTGAAAACTAAATTTGAGTTTCTAGCTTTAGAAAGAAGTTCAGGAAGCCTTCTACAAAATTTATTATTCAACTCACTTGAGGTGCAATCACCGGGAGTGTAGATAGAAAAGATGAAAAGGAAACTATGTGCGTTCCTATTCTTTCAAATTCTTGTGGAACAATTTAATTGAATAAAGCTGAGGTGATTCTTAAGAGAAGTTTTACTTTCACATTTAGTGATACATTTACACAGGCCAGTCAATGAAAAGTTACAGTCGGCTCTCCAAAGTAGCTAGGTGGAGTCAAGTAAATGACCACTTTATGATCCTAAATGCATGTTTCGGTGACAGTATACACCAAGAGTATATATATATATATATATATATATATATATATATATATATATATATATATATATATATAAAGAGAGAGAGTGAGAGAGAAAGTTTTAAATATGATCAACATTATAAAAAACATATAAAATATCGATAAACCTTGTGTTCTCTTAGTTCCCAAGCTCACATATAAACTGTGCAGACGTTTGACCAATTCTATTCTTCGTTTTTCAGCAGCCATTCGAAGACGTCTTAAACGCTGTAAGTTTTCCACTTCATCATCTGTATTTTGGAAAAAATTTGTTTTTACCTGTTTAGATACATTTGTTTGAATATATTACGTAAGTAAACTACATATATTTCATTGTCACTAGCATTGATATAATACGAATTTACTAAACATACAGAATTACCAAAGCTTTCCGAATGATGATGACACCAGAAATTGAATAAACCTGGAAAACCTTCGTTCGAAAATTAATTTTATAATGATTTTACATTACAAGATTAACACTATTCCAACACCAAATTCATAAGAATTTACTTGGTTGACTGCCTAAAATCTGTTCTAGTCACTTCTGTTTACAAATCGGTTTATTAAATTGACGTTCAGTTCAAGTGTTTAGTGCTTATTCCCTGAAATATTGAAACATGTTTAATACTTTACCATCTTGCTTATCAGATTAACTGCCCTAATTGTTTTATTGTATAATAAAATATAATTCTAGAAATAAATCTTGGGATGTGGATAATCTGTACTTATTATCCGTTCAAAGTCGTTACATACATTCATGGTAAAAAGTAATTAGTTAGCCAACATTTCGAGTGATCGTCCACTGTCAGAAATGCTCGAGTTTCGTCTTCTCAGTTACTACTTTCAAGATTGCTCAGCGTATTTTGTTTTGACCAATCAAATAGTATCACAAGCCTTCACACTTAGAGTATGACTTGAAGTCAATTATATAAAACTATACCTGATAAATTACCTAGTTCTTGATAATGGTGATGATGTGTTAAATCAAGTCTTTACTATTTCTACCCACACATTCATTTATTCGACACCAAGGAATTCAGCAATAGTATTTTCCATAAGTGAGATACTTTCTGAAAATCACCCTTCTACCATGTATCACACTTTTTTCTTCTCACTAAATAACACTTTGGTGTGAGAAAGTATCTTGCTGTTTGGCTTCCCAAAATGAAGCATCTGAAGCCAATCGTTTGACTGATTGAATAACTGGCAAAAATAAATTTAATTCTTTATGTAATGAAATATGAAATCAATCAAAATTTGTTAAACCCATAACTCCCTTCCCCCTACCATCCTTAATTATGAATGATATATTTCTCAGGACTTGAATACATCCATTTACTTATTTAGGAATTAAGAGGACAGTTGTGACGTGAAACACTTTTTTAAATTTAAATAAATATTAACGATAAAACTTGGAGAGGCAGTTTATGAAACTTCACTTAATTTGGGAGTAATTGATATCACTGAGTGATATCATCTAGAAAGCTATTAAAACCCAGAGACAACTGTTTTTTATAAAGTTTAAGATTCCTTAACATAAACGTGGTCAGAAGCAGAATTTTCCAGGCCTTGTAGCGAATACAATACTCTAAAACCGTAGAGACGTAATACAATGATTCACAATTCTGATTTCTGCCAATTTACAAAGTAGAATTGCCGTTACCTAATGCCACTAGTGAGCAACTGACTTACTATAGGAAATGGCATCCGGCTCACTTTCCCTCCTGAAAGTTCAAAATTCGGACTTATAAAGTAAGTACATCTTATCCAGGACACCTTAAACAAAAAAAGATAAAAATGATGTCTCGGATTGCGAAACAGAGTGATACAGATCCGAATCACACAGGTAACATCGATTACTTCGATATTTCCGATACACCTTATTAATGAGTACCAACAAGTACAAAGCCTTGGATTAGGTTTAACGGCGGGCTATCTCCAACTAAATAACATTAACACATGTTGGATGCTACATTTAATCACCTTGATTAGTAACTCAGGAGGCGAATTCGATTAGCACTAAGAAATAAGTAAACATGTTGTTGGTTACTACTCGGGGATTATTCGATGTTTATAATAAACGTCTAGTTTCCTATGGTTCTCAAGATGATATAAGTTCGTGTTGAAAATCAACTATAACAAACCTTTATTCTAAAGGTGAATATTTGTTGTTACCTTACTGTGATCATATATGATAAACATATTTCGACAGACGGAAATGCTGAGATTTACACAAGCTAGGTATTTAAAATTACCAAAAACCAGAGCAGTTTTCAGCCTTATTATATATACGTTTAGATATTTTAATAATTTATCTTCCAACATTTACGTTTCGACAGTTATCTGTATGTATATATGTTTAATAAACTATAAAAACAGAGACTTAATGCAATAACTGCACATTACAAACTGAATTAGAAGAATTCAATCAACATCAGGGGATAAATTAATATAACACTGATTACTAATTCGATACCCTTTATCGTAAGCAGATAATATCCTAACCTGATAAATAAAAATACCGACAATAAGATTGATTTTTTTTTCTTACTTCATACACATTGAAACAATTGCACCTTGTTCTGTGATTTAATAATAACTGAATGTAGCACACATAGTCTACTATATATTTACTTTGTGTATAGATAAATATTTAAATAAGCATATCAACATTATGATTTGCTGCCTTTGGTTTCACTTTTAACTAAACTATGTCAGAAGATTTTATTATTATCAGTGTTGACTGCGCCTTCATGTTATTGTCTATTTACTTCTAATCGTAATTATTTGCACAATTTTGTTTTTTTTTGTCAGATTCATGCAACAAACTCTTATATAAACACGTATTTCTATGTAGGCATACAAAACAATCAATTCTTCAGACATTCATAAACAATTACCAGGACGAAAAATCGATAGAAGTTTTCTTGGAAAACAAATAATCACATTAGCCGTAGTATGGTAGAAAAAATCAGTTGGAGTTTTTATTCCAACTGTAATAATGTTGACTTGATTATACCTCTCTCTTTCTCTCTGTTACTACAGTTAATATACATCTTGTGCATGTTAGTATTTGCAACTTGTACTAGCCAAGTGTCTAATAATACTAAACACAACAAATCATGTTTTGTCTTGATCAGTTACCGATATATTTAATAGTTGAATTTCAATACAAATTTAATAGTATACTAAATAATAATCGTCCAACTACTGGTGATTAATTTCAAGATGAATTAACAAAGTTAGAAGGTTAGGTCATAACTAATCCAGTTCAAGTAAATTTAGAAATGAAATGATATCATCAATCCCAACAGATGAATGACAATAGTCTAATATCATGAATTAACTGAAACTGGAAACATGGGGAATTAAATTATGTGCACACTATGCGAATTAAAGGTTCTGATTACGCTTTCATATGTATGCGTTAGTAAAAGAATTTATAAATAAAATAGATTATACTTTGACCGCACGGTTAAGGTTAATATAATTTTAATTAGGTATTCCCAAGCAAACATATAACTTGAGCTTCTTGTCAGTGCTTAACACTAATGTATAGTTTTGTGTTTGAATATAGAAATCTATATCTATTGAATGTTGGCGAGTAAAACAGAAATAATAATACTGGTCAGATAGGACCGTAATTGGTAATTAAGCCGTTACCTATAATATGTATCAATTTAAACAAGCCTGACTTGCCTTGGCCATTTAATTAATCATAAACTTATTTGTGTATTTATCACTTTAATGATATTAAATTATTATCAATGATTAATAGGTTTTTAATTCTAAACCGACAGCTCTGCTTAATGTTCATTTTCTATTTTAATTCGTATGTAAACAACTAAAGTAACTAATTGATTTGCAACCATGATATCTTATCTTTAAACCCTTATTCTGACATAATCATTGAAACCAGATGATTGCGTCTTAAGATCCGTTATTTATTTACATGATGAGTAAGAGTTTATACTATCTAGTTGTTGATATTCATGACTGAATTGTGATCAGTCTTCATTAGTCGATTACCTGGATGCATCCATATTAATTTTGACTTTTTCAATTATGCATTATTTAGTCCTGTATTGATTCAATTAGGTTATTTATTTATTTATTCTTCAAAGAAGTGATTTGCACTGATCCTCAAAACGTGAGAAATTTTAATTTCTTCTCAATAACATAACATAAATCACTCATTTTCATATAAATTGTAACAAGTTTTGAATTAGAGGGATTGTATTTCGCAGTGTTATCCAGGATTCACTTTTGGTCTTGGGACTTGTTAAATAGATGCGACTACATTTTATTGTCAATGATCACAACAGGTTATCACCTAATATCCATGATTTCAAATATCAGCTACTTTTCTACTAAACCACTAAGTCTATTAGGTCACTAAATCACTCATTGCTATTTCTAGTTAGGAATTTAGCAATAATAAACTTTTTTTTCAGTTAGAGATATATCCAGTACCCAGCACATATAAGTCTAGTCAGTTGATTGGATTATCATCTAACATTTATCAATGACTAAACTTTTAAATACAGTATGCTAACAGTCATAAGCTGGCAATTAACTGTTAATAACTTTCAGCTTTATGTCAATTAACAATATAACACAAAACTATTATTTACTTATAAAGTACCTAAATAGTAATCACTTCGTACTAAATGCATTTTGGATGCAATTGTATTGCATTTTAGTTTGTAGAAAAACAATCTGAATTACTTTGATTATTCATTTATTTTTCTGTAAACATGTTTTTGAAATATCTGAAAGCTTTTTGCCAAAATACTTCTTCAAATAAAAAAGACTAAGCCATTTTAGTTTTTAATAAGTTCCCTGCCGATTTCTCTCAGTAATCATACAAGTTCTTCTGAGTTTTCAGATGTTTGACAGCCACCATTTGCTGGTAAATGCATACTTAACTAAGAATAATCAGACCATGAATTTTTAAATATTTAAATCATGCTGATCAGCAAAGTGTGGATGACCAAAGGGTGATGCAATGAATAGTTATCCTATCCTAGGTGTGGACAGCTTTCACTTTAAGTTACTCGAAAAATCAAATAATAGTAAGCACATTCCCAGAAAAACTTGAGTAGGAGTTCTAAATTCTTCATCCATGTATTCGCAAAACGCTAATAAAAAAATTAATTCTATTACCCATTTCTGTATATAATATGGGGATGAACATCCAAACAAATGTTTTCTATATATATATATATATATATATATATATATATATATATATATATATATATATATATATATATATATATATATGTTATGTTGTTTTGTAATGGTAGTTTTTTTCTCTGATAGGTTTCATAATGAGGTAGTTTGATAATCATGGTTCAGTCTTGATGTGGCATTCACCTTACTATTGTGATATATAAAATTCTGAGAAAAAAATGTATGCTAGAATGAACAGTGTTTCTTTAGACCTATAATAACATTATTCGATTCAAAGTGTTTAACTGTACAACATAACTATTTTAATTCTGAAAAGGTAAACTTTGTAATAAGTCAAACATGGATCTCCTTCATCAACAACGAGATTGCGCTTTAAATAACCCAAAGTGTTTCCTATTTCCACAATCGTTAACGTTGACATTTTTCACCATTTCCTACATATATCACATGAATGTAGAAACCTAGTTTACAGTCGATATGGTTGAATTTATTAGACAAAAATCCCTGGTTTTATGTTTTATAGTTTCTGTTAGGTATCATTCATGTAGACTTAGAGAAATAAGTTGTTCCTCACACGTTCATGCTGCCGTCACGGTCATAGTTGGAAACTCTCTGAACCAATGTCGGTTACCCTTAAACACAAAATCGTATTCAATCCAGGTTGAAATCACCTAAACTAGTGAATGACTAATTAAAAGTATTGTACCACACCAAAAAACAATTTAACATTATTTATGATCAGGTGACTCTTTGACACCTCCTTATTTGTGCTAAATATCAAATCTTAATATAAAAATTCACAAAATGCAAAAAATACTTTCAAATTTCATAGTCTGTGTATATGATATATATCGAGTGATTACTCACTAGTTTAAAATTAAGAAATTTGAGATACATGCGTTAGTCTAAACATTTACTTTCGGCTTCAGAAAAAGAAGCCTAAGTAATATCCAAACGACTTTACAGCATGACTAAGTCGTTTGTATTGGATCCACCTAATAATACTATAATTGATTGGTTAGAATTGTTGATGATACATTTCTCATGTTCACACATAAAATAATGAAATATCAAAGAGATAGTCACGATAATTTTTGAATACTGACTTAGATTTGTATAATAGATGATATTTCTCGAAATAAGTATTCATGTATACGCACATAATAAATAAATGAAAGAACTTAATTCAGCTATTAATTTATGTATTACATAATTAGACCTTCTCATAAATGGTGCACTTCAAGTGGAAACAACCTTTCGTAAATGAATTATTTGAAAAATAATTAATCATGGCAAAAATAAATTTTATTGAAATGAAAAGAAAACTTGTTACAACTTACCAGAATCCAAATGAACTTGACGTTTTCTAATCTGAAGAAATAAATTTACAAAATATTCAGTTTACATAAATTGTTGACATTTTTGATAAGAAAAACTAATAACATATTAGATAAGGTTTAAAATAGGAGATAACAAGTGTTGTGTGTCATTATCCTGATATTTATCAATAATATCATTATTCCGATGGATGTTCATAAACCGAGAATTCCAGTGAATCTCATTTTTAACTTGAAATTTATGCAACGAATTCGAAATGCATATCGAATCGGTAAAAATCTAATTTGTACACCGATTTATATCCCGAAGTTTCATGTCTTTAGAAAAGTGAATTAAAGTGTTTTTTTTATCCTCGGTATTATTTTTTATCAGATCTAAACTCAATTGGCTACGAAACACTTGAACATAAGATTCAGATTAAATTTATTTAACTATATTCCAAACCACGAGTCATCAAACTGTATTAACAAACAACTTATCCACTAACTCTATGATGTGAATATCCATTAAAGGTTTATCGGTACTGCTAACTAAAAAGTAATTCGCATTACCATGTAGATATGTTTTAGACACAGATCACTTCGTATTGAGCTTTGGAGTGGCTGATACATTTTTCAAGGACATAAAACCTCTAATAATTCTAGCTTATGAGCGTAGATTTATGCTTAACTCATACTTCTTTCTTTTTCAACCACCCTATTACATTTTTTTAAAGAAAAATCTTACCGTGAATGGAAATGATTTTAATCCAAAACTTTGATTGATGAACTCGAAACTAAACGGGCCATATGTTGAATAGTAATTTAAATCCATGCATTCTAATAAATTCTACAACTTTGTTTGGGAGACATTTCCGAGATTAGCTTAATCGTTCGGCTGTTCTTTTTAAGGATTCGCATAATTTCAAATGTAATTAATGTCTGTTTTGACCTTGTGTGAAAGGTGGTGGCTAAGCACTGCTGAGAAGTCCTCAACTAGTTTAAAATAACTGATTAGTGCTGCCCGGATTTTAGTGCTACTGTAGTTGATATCAACCTCTAACGAAAACTACTCAGAAATTCTAATGGTATTTGTTATTAGGAATCCTCCTAAAATTTCACTATTCAACTTGGGTGCATTATGTATAATGACAAAAACTCTTTTTATTTAAAATTCTTCATGTTAAAAAATATAATTGACACTTTTTATGTCCTGTGTTTGAAGCTTAATGATAAAATAATATATGACCCAGCATTAATAAAATTCCATAATAAAGTTTGCTTCATATTCAATCTAAAATACATTGTTAATGTAGACGACGCATTAGCTTGTTGAATATGCTTTTTAGCTAGGATAAATGGTCACATGCGTACCACACAGGCTGAAACGTTTAATTAATCACCTACCCATCCATCAGTGATATTGCATTGCATTTTGTGGCTATAGTTTTACATATTCACTCTAAATGTAGGTTGATAAAATTACATTAATGATGTTAATCACAATCACCACAAGTATATTGTAGTTTTTCTCAAATTTGCTGGGTCATTAACTTATATAATGATCATTTTGACATAGTGAACATAAAATCCTATATACTTTTGTATGTATGTATTTATCTCTGGCGCCAACTAATTTTGAATGTTCAACCACTAAGTCATTAATGAGGAAGAAAACTTATCTCATGGATAACAATATATACCTCGTATATGCATAATGGTAATAGCCAAAGGAATTATTATTTCATCATGATACTTTGGTAACATTAATAACCACGTTACTTGTATTGGCGACTAAATTACCAATATAAGTAATCATGATGGCTGCCAGTTATTTGAAAACGTTTCTTAATTTATTAATTGTATTGTTTAAGAAGAATTAAAATAAGGAGAAATAATACAAAGTGAACATTTGCTAGTAAAGTAATTTGTTGCCTAGTGATCAGAAACGCAATAAAACAAATCGATTTATTGTGAAAGTTAAATTAAATATGTAGCTGTAAGACTATGAAATTATTCAATAGGATAGATCTGTTTAAAGACAAATACTTTTTTCAACATTCATTTATTGAAATCAATTAGTACTGTAGAACGGAAATGAGACATAGTAAATCGTATTCGTTATACAAGGTCTATTTTGCAAAAGTCAGGCACTTTTGAAAATTCATGATTTGCGGAGATATTGATGTAAATGTGAGTTAAATAGAATTTTGTCTAAACATCCACTTTGGTAAGTGATTATAAATATGATATAACATGAAACGAAGAGTTGTTCAGTCGAACTTACATATCATAAGTAAATTAGTTTGTAATTTACCGGAGGATCACTTGTTCAATGGATTATGCTGTCACCTATTGATTTCATATGTATAAGTCTAGTTTTGTTAGAGGCAACATAATTAAACCTCTCAGGGTGTTATGTGGGTTTGTTGATGAGTACTGCATAGTTCAAACTAGAAAACAAACTGAAAACCTGTCAGTTTTAATATAATTGACTAACACTGTGATTTAGATGCATATTCTGTTCTTCATGGGATACCTTATGCCTCTGTTGGTGTTTTCTGTGAAACATATGTCAATTCAAATGTATAATCTACCTGGAACCTTCTGGTTTTGTTTTCTTTTCATTTAAACAAAATTTCACTTGTTTTTGTAATTGAAGTATAAAATAACAGTCATGACCACTGACAAGACAAATTATCTAGCGACTGTAGACGTATATATTGATGACAGGTCAGAAAATAAATTCTTATAGAGTCTTTTCTATCAGAAGTTTCATATTGTAGTTCTAACTAGGCTACATTGTAGTCAACCATGCATATCGTTGTCAACATATTTATGCACGCAATTAGTAAGTAATACATTTCTGTCAACAACTTTCTATGTGATCACTTAGTTTATTTTCATCAGAATGTACACACTGCTTACATGTTCACATCATGGGTTCTTAATTAACAAAGTCAAAATATATACTGTATGCTGAGTTACATGTCACTCAATTTGAATATTCTTAATTAAAATGAAACTTCATACCAGTGTATATGAGAGACGAAGTGTTGAAGGCATTATTATTTTAAAGTGATTTGTGCAGATCTGTAAGGGATTATTCCACCAGCATATTTTCTATTATTGACATTCTAATCTACCTCTCCACTCCTATTGTACATACTACTTAGAAAAACATGCATAAGTATTGAATTTAACTAAATGATAAGCTGAAGTTGTATCCCATAGGTTGGGCAATTACTATAAACCAATTTTGCTATTTAAATTTTAACTGATGGAATTTATTTCAAGGATTTTAGATGCTACTTGTGAACTACACAAAATGTAGATGGTTCAAGCTGTGTCTTTTTATTGATTATCAAACTACAGTCATCCCATACCGTCTTTAATCTATAGCAATTCGCACTATATTTGAAACAGTGTGTTTGGCAACCATATCGTACAAACTGATGAAGAATTTCCAGTTTATACAATTAGGTTTAATAAACACTACTGAAAATGAGACATTATTAACTACGTGAAGTATTGTCAGCTATGCAACCATCTTGGAATGAATTTAGACGTTTTTGTTGTAACTGCTTATAAGTAGGACTGTACATTTTGTACTGAGAAATCAACTAGCGAATAGTACATGTCCATAGTTATTTCTAGTTTATCCTGACAAAAGTTCACTTAAAAGCCCATCAACCGAATCTTAATTCCTTTTCTAATCAATAGGCTAATCAAACAGTTATGCCGCCTTCTAATTTAATCTTATCTTATTAGGACAAGATTTAAATTGGTTCCTATTTATTAATATTACTCTACAGTTCTTGATATTTTGGTTATCTAAGTTGTAACAAAAAGTTAAACATAAAACTGATGGTGAAACACTTGTCGGTCTTAGAAATCTTTCAATCACAGAGGTAAGAATGAATGTTAAGTAATGTTAAGTCTCTTTGGAAATTTATTAGCTTCATTTCCTGATACTTTGATGATAATTTGGTGTACGAATTTCCCGAAAGATGTTGTTAACTAAAAATATTTAGTTTTATCATCATTATAATTAGGACACAGCTTAAGGTGAATAAGTCACAAATGGTTCATAAACGAGACATGTGGGTTTGTGACTCCCAGGCTTAGTGCAGTCATGATTCTACCAAAGAGCGAAACCAGAATCTGTATGACTTTTGGCGAGTCTTTACATTTTAGACCACCGAATTGGCATCGACTGGTCTACATATCTAATTTCAGTAGACTCACGGTATTGTGCAACCATTGTTCAGTTTTTTTGATGGTATCCATTTCACTCTTGACATAGGTGAACTCCAATCGTCGCAGTTTCTCACCAAAACTACGGGAATTACTTCTCGGAGTTGATCGCTGCTACGTATATTGTTTTTCCAGTAAGGTAACATGTGTGGGTCGTTGAATTTCGTAGTCTTACATCTCATACTAACTTTAACTAAGTAACCACTGGAGACCAAAACGAGTTGGACAAATGTTTAATTTTAGTATGCGGTCTCTCAGGAACATACATCTACAACTCTACTAAGAACCGAACAGAGTGCCTTCAAGCCAGTAGTTGAACACCTAACCAATGAATTATTGAGCTGATAAACCAGTAGTTCATATCTGTAATTTCAACCGATTAGCAATAGTGTACAGCTGCCAAACGGAGATTAGTTAATCCAAAAGTAAATAAGGTGTATTAGAAATATATTCAAAGTTCCTATCCACTTTTTCTGATTTTTGAAGTATAAATAGCCTTCGCCTTACAATGCAAGTCTAACGAGAAGACTTGCTTAGAGCTTTGCAATGGGAAATATGTTTATATAATATTAATTTATATTTTTAAATACCTGGTGTTAGGGAAACTTAAGTTCACTTTTAGCTAATTGAACAAGCTGAGGTAGGTATTAATTTACCGCAGAAATTCTGATTAAATCATGTTCACTACATGGTGGTAGACTTAATCGATAAAGTCATTTTTCACTCCGTGATAATAACTGGGGTGAAAGTAAAACCATGAGTACAGCTAACTTTAAATCTATAACCTTAAAACTCTGTATATTCTTCGATTCATCATTTCGTCAAATAATATTATCAACAGAATATTAATTTAAATGCTACTATATAGATTTGAAAACATTTACCAGACTATCAGCATTATGTAGCTGAAACTGAACAAATGATGTTGCCTGCCGTAACCGGCTACAAAATTTAAATGTCATGAATCCACCATTAATACACTGATTATTATATTTTTCTTAGTATTGATCAAGTCCTATTTAGGAAACTCAGTCATCTAATATATATATAAGAGTACGATACTGGCTTCCAACTAGCTATTAATCAGTGTAACATCTACTCATTAGAAAGTGTAATAAGTCACAAATGTCACAGTGGTAACCTCCCCGAGTATGATTTCTAAACGAGCAGCAGTCCCTTCAAGAATGTAAATTCACCTAGACAATAAGCGCAAATTAGCTCAAGTTAAGGACCTTATAAAAATTACATCCGAACACCTTGTGATTAATAAGTCAAAAAACTGTCAAGTGTCAAACGTTTACGAATTAACACAAGCTAGTGAAATTTGTATATTTCTCTACATAAAATATTAATCAGATCTCTGCTTTTGAGTTCACTCAAAAATTTACATGTAAAACTATATCGAACAATCAGTACGGTTGATTTCAATATTGAATCTACTCTAATCTTTCTAATTTTAAGTCAACTAAACACGATAATAAGAAAAAACATTTAATTTTACAAAAGTGACTCTTCAAACCAATCATCCCTAAGTATTTCCCATTGGTAATTTCAGGAATGTCTACTTCGTAGTAAAATTCAGTGCTTAAACAAAACAGTAACCGAAGCTCTATAATTTATCAAATCTCTTTCAGAGTAAAACAAAAATAAACCCAAAAAAAGCATACGCATATTCAACCACTTTATTCTGAGAGTACCAAATTACACTGAGCATATGATTTACAACAAGGTGATTGTTAATATCATTTTAAAACTTCTAGTGATCAAAATTCGATTTTATAGCTTTCTTAAAACCTGTAATCAGGGACAAAATGGTTGCAAGTACAAATATATAACCAATCAGATAGTAATTCACAAACTACTATATATAACCTAAATTCAGCGTTCCATTCTTCCGAGTGACCATATAATCTGGATGGCAGACTACGTCGCTTACTCTCTAGATTTTACTCTTGTTTTTAAAAGTCTTAAGAAATCGCTAAATTCCAAAATTGGAAGTGAACCAAAAGTTGAAATAAAGAATTATCTTCCTTATAGCCTCCAGTCATCCACCTCTCAACTTTAAAAATCTCATTTTTAAATTTAAAACTTAACTGCACGTTTGATATATTTCAATTGTATTTTGTCAAATTTTTCCTGGTATCTCGGATGTGGCCATACCTTACTTCAGTATGTATAATTCAGTATCAACTTCTGGTGGGTAATTCTTGACATTTCATATTATTCTGATCATTTTACATTTGTATATCAACATTAGTTGACTAAGTACTATCAAGAAATAACAGACATTTTGTTGGATAGTTTATTTCAGCCAAACCCGAGAAGTAAACCAAGCTTGGAACTTACAACAGAGGAAACAAAATGTTAAAGGAAGTGTTACGGACCAAGCATAGCACAGATAAATTTTTATATTGTATGGAAAGATTTTACTGGTTATATTGATCAGTAGTAAAGTAATCGATATTTTAAGTTGACTGTATTCGAGTGATGACTACTCATAAATCTGACCAAATGATGGAAGTGACCTGAATTAATGGATATTAGAAGACGAAATAACCGGTCAGCAAATATAAGTCGTTTTTATAACAAAATAACACACTTATATGCAATATATTTGCTACAAAATAAACATAATCAAAATTCAGTTATATCAGTAATGGTTGTTAGATATCGAGCTTCTTGATCAGTTGTGAACTTTTACAATTAATATATGAATATCAGATTTACTTACTTCCCAATATGTCACAAACATAAGCCGAATGGATAAAAGTCATGGGTTACATGAAGCACTCTATGGTACATGAAATGTGACTGGTTGACATGAAGAAAATACTCAGTAAAATAATATGTCATTGCGGGGAACAAGTTATGTGTCGCTTAAAACAGATACTACTAATATGACTGATATTTTCAATCACAAATTCACGAACTAACTAGAAGTTTTTTATTCCCTTTTTACCAAATGTATCATGTATAAAAGAATTTTATATATACTCTTTTGTAGGTAAATCAAAAGTCATGTATACAATTGCTAAACAGCAACCCCCAGATATCAGTTTATTTTCAAATTACGAGTATAGTTTCAGTCATCTCTTTCCAAAAACTGATCGATTTAGGCTGTAATAATAATAAGAACTTCAAGAAAACATGTTTATTTGTTTTTATTCCTTACAGAATGATCTGTTGGATACCAATCAAAACCAGAGAGTACTGAGAAGCTGTTACATCCTAGTATGAGACTATTAACCAGCATATACTGACGATTCCAGCAACAAGTGGATTTCAGACAACCTATGAGTGGTACAACCACATTGATGATTGTTATGCTGTCACAAATCGACTGGAGTAGGAAGCATGTGAATGTATGCTGAAACTACTACAGTGTTTTTACATGAAGCCTCTAGTATTTAGCACTACTTGTCAACTTCTTAGAATAGCGCCTGAGTACATAAGCATAACATACGTGATTATTTTATCATTAACAAATCTAAATCAATTATAATAAGCACTGAGTTGGGAAAAAGGTTCTCTAAACTTTTGAACAGGCCTCCGATCGTGTTCACTACGAAATACAACTACTAGCCGTTAAAATACAATCTATTATTGTTGAGTTATAACTTCAGAGTTCAAAAAAGTATCATCAAACATTTTAAATTCAGAATCTAATAATTCTATTGTATAATAGTAAACACATAATGTAACAAAACTCTTAACAATCTTCTATGAGCTATTCTATATTTCATCATTAGGTTTTTTTAATATTATTGATGTATATTCTTTCTTATGTTCGGCTCCATTTTCTAAAGAGTGGTGAAAAGTAACCCTTACCACTATTCCTACTAATAACAATAATAATACCAATACTAACACTACTAATAAGCAGATTTTTATTTATATATGAGCTTTAGTGTGATTATATATACTAAACAGATTATATAATAACTAGTTTAACTGAACAGCACGTTAAACTTAACAACAATTAACTAAATCATACCGATTAAACTACTAGTTAATTTAGTTTATGATAATTATCTTGATAATTGTACACATCGCATAAATTGTTAAGTGTGAAATAGTACTAAAAATTACTACAGTTTTTCTGATTGATGTTTTAAGGAAATGCACTGTTTTAGTTATTGCTTGTGTGTGAGATTTTTTGATAAAACAATGAAAAATTTTATTATACACAAGTTAGTAATAAACTTATCTTTGTCTACGAAACAGAATTATTTTGTAAACGGAATCATGTTTGCCAATAGTATTGATTTGAATCAAGAACAATTAATTTAACAGAATATATGATGAACTCATTCATTTCGTGATTTCATTTTAGCTGCTTTACAGCATATGAAGAATAGTAATTATTTAAAATCACTGTACATACAATGTTGATGAAGAATTAGAAGAAAGGCATTAAATAAAGTATGTACAGTTCTTCACAAATTGTAATACGGTTGAACAGAAATATCTTGATAAATCTTATTCTACTAAGCTAAGTCTTTCCATTTTTTCTTAAGTGAGGAACATTTTATTAAGTCATATTGACATTTTGATTATGTTTTAAACAGTACACATATTTTAGAGAGTAAATTTCAACTAAATAAGCTATTTTTATAACACCTTAAGTACATATCATGTGTACAGATCACTTGAGTGAAATATTACAATTAAAACAAACTTTTCATATAATTAATACCAACACTGAACAGTGCATGAAATCAACTGGTAGTAGAAAATTACATAAAAGAAAATATATTGTAAATTATTAGGACCAAACTAAATTGTGTACTCATATAAAGATAATGTCACCACCGAAAAGGTGAATAACCATCGATTCCTTTTAAATACAAATATCTGGTTTTAGGTGCATAATTTCTGTCTTTCGTGAATTTTGAGAGAGTTGAATTTGATTTGCTATTAATTGCTTTGAAGGATTTTCAAGTATCAGTTACGTACTCTTTGTCATGGAAACATTTCGGAACAAAATTTACCAAAAGCGTTGTAACTAATGAAAGAATTGTGCTTTTTTCTACAACAATAAAGCGTTCATTAACTTAACTAATACCTTTATTGTGATATTACTGATTAGTATATTGTTGGTTGAAAGAGAAAAATTTCAATTTCATCCAGGTTTCATATTTATCTTGATAGTTAGTACAATCATATAATTTTTTTCCTAATTATGTCCTGTTTATTAGACGTTCAAATACAGTAAATTGCATTTATTTGTACAATCTTTTTTCCCAGAAATAATACTTATTTTCCTATAATGCATTATACAAACATTTTCTATGAATATTAATTCCATTTAACTCTGATTAAACAATTATTCTTTAAGTTAGAGAATATCATTTTATGTTACTGAAAATAATAGTAGATTATTATTACTAACTTATTATTATTATTATATAAACGGTAATCACTGATATCTTTACTAATATTCCAGGTATGTGTTTTTAATCGAAAAAGTATTTTGTAATGATTTAAACCTTCCAGATTTATGAATATAGAAAACCTTCGAAAAATTAACACATGCACATATATACATGCAAACCATAAATGAACAATCAAGATTATTTTGTTTCCAAGTACTTTTAAAGTTGATTAATCAAGTATAATTAGATTCGAAAGTATTTAACTCTACAAATTATTACTTAAAAGATAATAACTTCGACAAAAAAATATCTTGTACTGTGTTTGTGTGTGTATGTACAGTTACTTTATTTTAAATTTTTAACATTCAGAAACAAAAACTTAGTTAAAAGCATCTAACCAACTCTGAGGATAAATATGTATTTTATTTCAGTTTAAAAATCTACAAACGATTGTCATTAAAGTAGTATGAAAATAAACTAGATGGAGTGATAACAAAACTATTCGAAGTTCTAATCATAATTATGAAAGTATACTGATTAATAAACTGATTATTAAACTATGGCTCATTTGAAATTAGAACTTACGACGCGAGAATTCTAACTTTGCAAATATAATTGGGCTTAGATCAAATGAAGGGATACTAAAAAATATGAGATATTGGACAGTAGTCTCCTAGCAACTAGCTAGATTACTTTACACCAGTATGTATCTGTGATTCCACTTGAGGTAGAATAAAATTACATCAGGTTTCACGTTAAGCACCATTGAGTTGTTAACTAAGAGATAAAAGCTTTCTGGTGCATTTTGGTTCTTAGGGGACCTTTGTTAACTGTTGGTTCTTGATGAAACCGGTATTCAAATCTAAAAGTTTTCATAAATCATCTAATCAGATCTTGATTCTGTAGGTTCGGTAAACAAATAATCTGAGCTGTATCTAGCTAGAAATAATCCAGAGTTGTGGACTATTCATATCACGTAAATTTGGTTCATTGAATTATTTTGAAATCGTAAGTTGTATTATGAAACCGTAAACTGACCACCTAGAGGTTTCTTATTTCTATAGGATTTCAGTAGAAATTCTCCAACACTTCGAGATAACTTATTGGTCATTTCGATAGATTTTTGAACGTGAGCGTCTTAAATTTCGTATGACTCTGGAAAACACTAAGTTCATTATTTGGGAATGCTTTCAGATATATTCATTAAAAGTTGAAAGTATAGATTAGCTGATAGTTTTAATTTAAAAGTGGGGCAGTCTTGTGTCTGTTAGGTGTTCTTATAACTGCTACTAGTTTAAGAAGAGAGGCTTTCTATCGTTAAGTTGGTAAAATCTTTGTTACTATCCAATCCAATCGAAAAGTGATATCACTGAAATACTCTAGTATGAAATGAAAATAATTGGCCGTATAATATTAGAAGAAATCCATTTTTACCAAAGGTCAGTATTTAATTATGCTGATAACAAATACCAAGTCTACACATTTTTTTAAAATTAGAAAAAGCATCTATGGGCCGGGAGTTATTCTTTAAAACAGTATGCCGTAACTCAATAACCGCTCTGGAAAAGTAAAACTTACTTGTGCAACTGCAATTAGTCGATGTATGGTACGGTTTAATATTTACTACTATTTTACGACTTGGTAATAATCTTTCAATAGCACTTGATTATTTTTATGTCCGTTTCTGAAAAATCTTTAATTATTATAATATTTCCACTTCCCATATTATGCATAAAATATCGATATACTTGTATTTTTCGGTTGCATTATGGCTGATAAACAGAATCCCCTCTATGACTCCCCAGCTGAATGTACCTTCATCCTAATGTTGACCAAACTTGTGAGCTATCGCTATATCAAGGAAATCCGCTTAGGATGCACATGTGGCAACAAAGGTTGATCAATTTCAGTCCATATTAAATCAACGGAGGATTCAAACACATTCAAATCTTGTCAGTAATTTTGTTTACTAATCAGTATATAAAAATTAACCCTAAAATTTTATGATAATTAAGAAATCAAGATACTGAAAATATGACATTCTCAAATTTATACTACATAGAAAATTAACTACCAAAACATTATAAACATTCCATGTAATCTGTTCATACCAATGAAAGTATGTAACTGAAGCTGTAGTAATAACGTTGCTATATCTGAATACGGATAATTCCACCTTTGTAAATAGTACTCCTAGAAATCTAAACGAGTATCACAGACATAAGTCATCATATATTAATTATCAAAGAAAGTTTGCTTTATGGAATGCACAGAAAATAAAATTCGTAATGACTACCATGACGACAAATACACTGTACCGTTACTTTTTGCCAAAATAAAGAAATAACATTAAAATTAAATGAAAATTTCATGATAATTCATCCTAAAATGGTGCTGTTTTATCATAACTGTTGAGGAGAACATTAGTAAAAACAAGCGTGCACATGCAAGTTAATGTATATAAATGCCATACTGTATCTATGATCAGGAGAAAAAAATCATTTAAATCGATTATTTTTGTAATTACATTGGCGACAGAAGTTAGTTTCACCATGCCACGATTATAGTAATTAAGAAAATGTGAATATACTTGAAATATCATACAAACTTACCATAATTTTAGGAGGCGGTGACTTTTTGACTTCAACTCTAAAATTTACAAAAGAAGAAATGTGGTTATACGCTTTGCTTTTAATATTGTTTTCTACATATTTTCTCATCGCTCTTTTATTATCAGAAAATCTACAATAATGTACATGTTTAATAGTTTAAATAATAGGCAGCTAATGCGAAGAATGTTCATATGTAGATTATTATTTAAGGGGCTGATGATGAATGCCAGCTGTAATTAA
Source organism: Schistosoma japonicum (assembly GCA_025215515.1). Lineage (NCBI taxonomy): Eukaryota > Metazoa > Platyhelminthes > Trematoda > Strigeidida > Schistosomatidae > Schistosoma > Schistosoma japonicum. The sequence goes on along the minus strand of CM046069.1, from coordinate 42,647,247 downwards.
AATGGTTGCCGATTTTGTTTCATTTATTATTATTAATGGCCATAACTCGATGGTAACAGAATGTAATTTAGTAATGGCTCATCTACTAACCATGTGTTTTTTTTGGATAAAGCTGAAAATAAACTTTCCGAAGTAAATTTCAACTTTGCTGATACTAATCAATAAAGCATTTCTCTGCATAGATAACCTTAGTGCCACTTTTAATGTTTAAACATTAATGGTTCAATCCTTAGAATAATAAAGAAAATTGCATTAACAACATGAAAGACACACTTGTACCCTTTATTGTTTAAATGAATGAATTCCTTTCACTTTACGAAGAGCAAACTATTTAAAAAACATTCTGGCAAAAACTGGCAAGATTTTAAACTTCAGTTGATCATAATTATGTTCTTATAGATGGTCACAACTATAAAAAGAAATTCATGTCAATTAAAATAAATGTAACAAACTACCCTTACAATTAGTTACTTACTTACGCCTGTTACCCCTCTCGGAGGAGCATAGGCCGCTCACAATTAGTTATAGGGTTATTAATATTGATCTAAAAACTGCTTATGTCTTCGTTACGGATGTCAGACAAGTCAGTAATATCTTAGTGCGATGCCCAATTAGGAGTGACGACAAAATAATAATGAGATTAATTATAATGTTAACATCAAAAGATAGTGTAACACTGCACCTTTACATATTTTAATTTATGTAATATCAGCTGAACTGTATTAGAAAACATGATAATAATTATAAAAAAGAATCATACTATTTAGTTCAATACAATCTGAGTAGAAATGCTTAGGATAGCCTAAATGCAATTCACTGCTAGTTTCTCTCAACATAGTGCACGCTGTGTTGACTTAATTAGACCACTATCCTTACTGTAAACTGATCTGTAGAAATTTGATCATTACCAAGAACCAGACAAGCCAAACATTGGTTGGTAGTCAATCACCGATTCATAAACAGGAAACTAAAAGACAAACACTTGAGTTGTTTTATAGGGGTTTCGTTTATTTTGTAGATACATTTTTTGCATAAACTGGTTTCAGTCGGAGAACGTTGGAGTCGAAGGAACACTAAATGAGTGTTACGTCTCAGTTTGAGATTCCTTAATTATACGAATTACTAACTAAACTAAAAACATCTTATTCCTATAAAAATTACATCAAAGCTTTTTGTTTACCCATTTTTTTCCACCACTTTTCCAAACGTGTAGTTAGTGCTACAACTTTCCTGCTCCTATCTGTTTGCATTTACTAATTAATCCATTCATTCCCTGCCAATTAAGCGGTTTCAAAAAGTTTTACAATCGTCTGGGAACTGAAAAGTTCAAGAAGTCTCACTAGAGTAATTTGTATATTTTTCTCCCTTCCTCTGTCCTTTTGTATAATGAGACATTTAACAAATAAATTACGCTGTAAAAAGAGACGTCGCTCGAACAAGATATCTGCAGGTTACTGTAAACCAAGGCAAGCCGGTATTTAAAACCTTTGGTAGATGTATTTTTGAATATTCATTCGTTATGTGCTTACAGAACAGGAATTTCGTTACATATATTCGTAATAAGAATTCTCCAGTGTGGCATGTCGTATTCAATGAAATTATTATTTAAAAACACTTGGAACCGAACAGTTTTAATTTCATCGTCATTGCTACCAAGAACTTAAAAACAATAGAATAAATTAAAAATCTCCTTACTCGAATGCTTCTGTTTCAGCATCACAAACAGATTTAGGTTGCGAACTAACCGTAATCTGTACAGGTTTGGGTTCCTTTAATGTTGCATGCACATCTGACATTTTACGCCTTAAATCTTTTAATTCGTCTCCTACTGCATCCATTCTAGCATCCGCAGCTTTTCGTCTTTCTTCTAATTCCCTCCTAACACGGCTGTAATTCTCTTTCATTTCACCTAACTGAATTTGAAGTTGACGTATTTCGGTTTGTGCAGCAATTTCTCTAGCTGTAGGTTTACCATTCGTGTCATCCCTGCTCTTCTTCATTAGTTCTAAACCTTGTTTTAAAGTAGTAATTTCTTCTTCTTTTGATTTTAACGCAGTATCCCATGCTCCTTTTAATTCATCTAAACGTTCTCTTGTCCGTTTCGCCTCCTCAGTCCATCGTCTTAATTCTTTTTCTAATTCTTCCATACGTCTGACAGTATACGAAAAATAAAACAACGGGACATTACAGAAAATTAATTTCGTTCGGTATAATAAATTCAAGAAAAAGATCTATTTCCACGAATGATACGTATAATAAAGAAGATGGAGCTAATATTGTGTGCTTTGTAGAAATCACGTTGAAATGTTATACAGGTAAAGCTAAATTTAAACATGAATGTAAATTAACGTCCAGAGACCTTGATGAACAAGTGTAAATCGTCAATCACACAAAATAATTATACATTGTGTTAATAGACCGATGATCACCATAATAAATACTTTTAAATTATTTCTAGACAAAAGTCGAGTTTACTGATAAATAGTTTTACTGCTGATAAAATAGAATACAAAACGATTATTGTGCACTGAATTACTAGGGATTTCATTAAACATTAATTAAACAGTATTCAGTTGGTTTCATGGAACCTGCTTGATACATTTTTCAATGAACTACCTCTAACTATCTTTAACTAATTTTTTCTTTATTCAAACATTTCACAAGGCTTAAAATGACTGCAAAGTTGTTATCCACTAACTTGCCTTTTATCATCAAAAAATCATGTCACTATTGTACTCGAAACATGCACGTACAATATAAATAGCAAAAAGATTCTGAATACCCAGTTTCACTTTCTTTTAAAACTTATACTCGACATTCGAAACCAATAGCCTATTTCACTACTATGAAGACATATCTTAGCCAAACTGGGTACTCTAGTAAACGCCGTTATCAAAAAACTTAGAGTAGTGTAGGTCATAACAGTAGTTTATATAGTATTATTGCTAAAACTTACTTAGCATGATCAGCATTTTTCGCCAATTCTTTTGCGTATTGTTCAGCCTCACGGCGACGACGTTCTTCGGCCTCTGCCTGCATTTGTATGATTCGTTTTTGTTGTTCATATTCTAGACGTTGTAAAACATCTTTTTGATGTCCGATTGCTGCTGAAATAGTATCTAAACCGGCATCTCCAGTATGAATTACTGGTGTTGATATTGGCATGAATTCATTTTGTGCTGGAACTAATTCTTGTGAAGTATTTATAGTTTGGTTTGATATTGGTGAAATAACTGGTAGATTAACACCTGTAGTCATCGATGGTCTCTGTTCATAACGTGAACTAGAATTAAAAAGAAATTTTAAAATTTAAACTTAATACAACCCTACCAACTATATATTTGATGTTCCTAATGTAAATTGTAAAATAGTTACTTTTATCCTGTATAGTGTTTCTTTATTAATTAACTAGTATCAATTAATTTTTTATTAATAATAATTGATATGTTCAGTTCTATAAGCTTTGTTACAGCAAATAATTCTCAGCACCATCCGCACAATATTGCGGCGAATTTCTGTTCAGTATGAAATCAGATAGTAACTACTCAAAAATATATTTTGTAATTGCTTTTAATTGTCACATCCTAACACCAGTTTCTAATCAATAAGGTTTTCCAACGGTTTCTACAACTATTCTACCTCTCACATATATGACAAGTAAAAGAATTTCCTTCAGCACTGCATGTAGTTTTTCCTTGTAAAATTTTTGTGGCTTAGTATCCAAAAAACTTGTAAATCATTTATAATAACATATGAGTGCATACAGTTAACAAACATGACAATTTAGTACAGACAAAATTAAAACATGAAGCTTAATTCTAATACCCGCATCAACAGAAAGTAGACTGCTCAAAGGTTTGATAATAACGTTGCATCTAAATGCGGTTGTGTAAGATTTGAAAAACAATGTTTCAAATAAATTAAAGACCAGATGAAATAATGTTTTAATGAAAAGCTGAGACGAAAAGGATAAATAAAACGTCTTTGGTTATTTCATATACAATACTAATTAATGAAGTGTTGTGTTGTAATTTTGGACTAGTTAGGATACCGTTTACTTTAGTTGCCTATTAACCAATTCCTAGCTACTAGTTGGTAATAATATAATATTTACTCTACCCGTCAAGTTTCCTTAAATTTCGGTTGCATAGTGAAATTTGATCAGCGTGGTGTAATTGCACCAACACGGAATAATAGCTTGGGATTAGATGACAAAGTGTCCTATCGTATGTGAAGAACATCACATAGGCTACAAAGGTCTTGAGGTCCTTCGGAATGAATATCGCCAAAAGAACTACTCTATTTTTGTTAGGTCGGACCACAAAGAAGTGTAACAAACTTTCAGAACTGTGGTTTCGAACACTATTTCATTTATTCGAACTATCTGTAATGTAAACATTTTGTTTCTACTATTGTTACGCTCCGCTTGCCCTATCCTCCCGGTTAGCATAATTACTGTTATTATATTGTCTCTTATTATGGACTATAGTTAATTAGTTGTGTACAAGTTGCTCCTATTCACTACCACTATTTCCCTCGTTTTGTATTCATGTTAATTTTCTAATTGGTTTGTTGGGTGGTCTGACTTTATGTATATATAAAGGAATGCTTGAAATATAATATGATTCTGTCTGGCTGATCTATTGGCTTGCATTCTTCTTATTTCGGATTGGGACTAAGTAGGCACAGGGCAGACGCGCAATAACCAACTAGGCACAAGTCACTTGCACTCGGCCATCCAATCACCCAATATCTTGCGTCATAACAATTTTATTTTAGACAAACTAGAAGACAACAATAAAAGAACATAAAAACAGCATAATCTGCAAAATAAATTGCATTAGCTAGTACAAACGCAATGTAAAATAAAGTGAATACACCCCGAGTCTCTGTATACATGAACGTTAACAGCAAAATGATATGATATCTTATCAGTAATATAAATGTAATCATATAACCATAGATATGAACTTAACCAGGAAAATGTTAAGATTCTGGACAAAGGAAAGTTGAATAATTCCAAGCAACTTTCGGAAGAAAAGAAAAGAATTCAGTTTTATCTGCAATCTGTAAGCATTACCAAAAAAACCTATTTTCCAGTTTATATGGAAATGTTTAATAAATCATTTGGTGAAATATCAGTCGAACAAAACACTTAATAGGAATACAACCATAAATGAAGCCACGAGAAACTCTGAAAGCAGCCATTCCTAAACATGGTGATGAAAACAGGCTAACTTAGTGTATATAATGTTACTAAGACAGAACATTTCTACAGATAGTATATGCTAATGACTGTGTCCAGAATGACATTGATGTCTTCTTAATTTAACCATTTGACCTAGAAAACAAAATGCAAATGAAAGCATCCATCCATGCAGGAAATTTTTGTCAGTATTTCACTTTTTTCGAATTTCTAATCCTACAAATCAAATGGCTTTCTAAAATAAGTTGTTTATGTTTTATTTAATAGATATGTTCATCTTTTGGACATATATATACATATATATATATATATATATATATATATATTGACTATTTTGAAATTGTTGACCATTATCATTTTGATTGTTAATGATAAATGCCTTTGTAATAAAAATAAGAATATTAAAAGTTAACTTTGCAAGTCATTTCATATAAAGTGTTTATTAGTCAGTGTTATTAACATCCAGTAGGACATCCTAAAATATAAAAATATTTTAAATTGCACTAAGGAAATAAGAAGCATCCAGTGAAATGATACATGAATTACTAGTAAGGAAAGAAATTGCTTGCTTTATTTTTTATATGATCAATGTACTTTTTTTGATATCAGCATGAAACCGAATGAGCCTTTTAGAATGAATCCCTACCAAGTATACGATTTTATTCTGAAGAAAGAAATTCATTTGGTATCGAAAAAAGACTACAATTTTAGTACTAATGGACTATAATTAATTTTGTGTTTAGAAATAAGATAATCTAAGACTCCCTATCTTTTACTCAGTTTCTCTTATTCTTCTTAGAAAGCTAACTAAGAATCAATTTATTTCTCAAATTGCGGTGACTTGTTATCTAATTTGTTCTTATCAGAAATCTTCACTGTTTGTAAAACATAATAGAGGATAAAAATAAAAGTTATTCCTTTAAACGTAGTATGGGGTTTGTATTTCATTGTTGTTGGACTTCAGCACTCCCACTGATATGCTGTTGTTGCCGCGTACACATCTTGAGCAAATCTCCTCGATGTAGCCAAAAATGTTAGGATAGTTGGAATAATCGATCTCATTCCCCAAATCATAAACGTTTACTGTTACCTTTATATTGGAATAAAAGTACATCCACCTGATAGGTTCTAAATAGAACTAATCATCGATTTAATTTTTAGACAGAATTCCGACTCACTGACTGAATAAAAAGCTAAGAGTATTTTATGCACAGTAAAATAAGTATCTTGAAGTTTTTTAAAACGTTGTGTTTGGATTTTTATGGGACTTTTCCATCACTATAGTCATAATTGTAGCGTTTGTAAACTATCTAACAATTTAAAGTATAAGAACCACAACCAATTAATAGAAATCAACAGTCTTTTTTTAACAATAACTGGTAGCTATTTACTCGTTTGTCACCACTAAGAAGTAGGAGTTCATTTGTTACGATGAGCCTATACTCCCCATATTTATTTAGACGTTATTGAAGTATTATATATTCTGTGTCGAAATCCACTGTAAAATCAATGAGCCAAACACATGTAACTACATTTATATGCTCGGCAAAATCGCGACATGATTTCACATTATCAAGTTGTTATCAGTGTACCTAGATTATCCTTCATCAATTTAATCTAAATGCTAGAATTAAGATGTCCACAGACTACATAATAACCATACACCAGGGCTTAAACTTTAAATAATTAGACAGTTTATTATTCCAAAACTACGTATACTTCAAGACTCTTAAATCAAAATCGTGACATTGCAAGTACTTCTATAGCTTTAAAGTGGTTACTTGGACTACGATATTTAAATCCGATGGCACAGACAAACTAAGTTCAGACACTATTTTTTGATCCCATTTCGCCACCAGATAGCCTTTAAATTTGTAACAGCGATGACAGACTTTTTGAATTAATTTCAACTTAGTGTTCTTCCTAACCATACTACTACTATCGTTGTAACTAATGAAGTAAGTAACAGATAAAGATCTAGAAGTTCAGCTGTTTATAAGTTTACATAACTAGTTTCTTTTCGATATCAAGGTGTAGAATGAGAAAAACTTGCATTTATAGAACCTGGTCTCCTTACTACTAATTCAAGTATCCCTTTACTGTTAAATGATTTATTTTAAATGTTGTTATTAAACAGTAAAATGAAAGGAAATTTAATGAAATGAAACGACTTTTAGTGTTGAGCTCTTTTCTGTACGTTCTGATGTATCAGGTGTTATAGACGAACAAAATCGATTCATACTAAAACGCAAGCTGAATGAATGTTGGCAGTTCTTAGAGCTTAAAGGATAATAAATCTCCTAGTTATTGCAGATTTTCAACGCTAATTAACGCAAAACATAGAATTTGAATCCAGCAATTGGTTTTTATTTAAGTTAACAAATTCAATCAACTTCATAACCAAATTTTTAGTCTGTCGTAATCTAGTAAAACGACCAGTGTATTAATATAATGCAGTATGATTTGTCTAACCACATACAGCAAGTTAAAAAACTTCTGGGTTTAGTTGGTAAAACAACTTTAATAAAAAAACAGTCCAGTGAAATACAACTATTTAAAAGATAATTCATGATAAAGAAGTTGGATAATTTATTTACTTAACAAATTTCAGCCTCTTTTTAAGACCCTCTGAATTTCTTAGACCGACCACCATCGCTAATTCCACAGGTGACATCAACTACGTAGTGTAATCCAACTTCAAAAAGAAGTTTAAGAAAGATAATTTAAACTGATTTGTTCACCTGATATCATTTCAGGATTAGGTATTTTCGAATACATCTAAATGCTAGGTATCACTTAAATCCTTTAATAAATTAACATCTGTCTGTAGTTTATAGAAGACTATGAAAATTTCATATCTATTCTTAACTATTAAACTAAACTAATTAAAATTACGAATTCAAAGGAATGCGTCTTATTAATAACGCTCTGGTTTCTAACCTGACAAGATGAATTAGAATTTTAACTGTTGTTAAAAAATTGAGAATGAAATGGTTGTTCACCAACGAAGTTATATGACTACTGCTAAGGATAAAACATCTCGTGGTGCATGGTATTCAAAGTTGATGGCTTACTTAGTGAAAGTAATAATCATTTCACAATGTTTCATATTGTTTCCACGTTGTTTTACATAAATAAGTAGTCTAAAGCCTATATCTTACCTAGGTCTGCTGATATTTTGCAGTAGTTGTTGTTTTGGCTGTTGCTGCATAAGTGGTAATCCATTATTAACTGTTGTATTTTGGCCTTGTGGTGACGCATTCTGCAACGGTTGCGAATTTCCAGCATAACTAGATGTATCTGTAATTAGGAGTTTAAAAATAACAACATGGGAACATATATTAGTGCGTTAGTTACGTAAACACTTCATTGACTCATGCTATTCGTTGGCTGATATGCTAAAATTGGTTAGAAAATTAAGAGTGAATTGTATCAAGGTAAAATGTACTACTTATAGTAGGCTAATGATTTTATGAAGTTAAATGTGAACAAACTGTAAGATTCACAGTGTCAATGAATATTCAAATGCTGAAACTAAATGTTAGGTAAAATGATTTTACATTTAAGTTGTCAGTGAGTAAGTTAAAGCCTTCTCGGGACATTGCCCGATTCCAAATCAACACGATTCACAAATGCTAAACAGTAACTCATGTATCCCATGTTTGGCTAATAGATTAATTAGTTGAAAATAGTTATGTGTAACATTATGGTGAGTCGATGGCTTAAGCAATGATGTAAATAAAGTTAATCAGTCAGAAAAACAAGTTCTACTTCCCTGATGTTGTCACAGAGTGGACATCTTATAGTACAATGGACTGGTTCATACTTGAATTTTAGTAGCTTCTGCTTACTCATTTACAAAAAAGCGATCTTTAAAACTTTGTTTTATAGAGTGAGAATGAAATGTAACGCCGACACGTTGAAAATAGAATTTTTAAGCGTTGTAAATTACTCACGCGATCTGATCGATAAATATAAAACAACTGAAGACAGTATAGCCAAAGTTGCTATAGTCTGTAAGCAGCATGTAATCATCAATCTCAACTGTGAAACCAATGTTTCTGTAAGAACAAACAATAAAAGCCTTAACGCGCGGTATTCAAGACGTACTTTGTGAGTAAACTATTATTCGTGTATAAAATAACATTAATAATATCGCCGTTAAATACAGACAATTACCTTTCCTGATACTATCAGCTGTGTTTATAAATTTACATGAACATAGTGAAACGGAAAGATAGGTTAAACAGAAAGGAAAGGCTATTTTCGATTCAATGAGAATGTTTCAAAAGTCTTTGTCCAGGAGAAAGAATCATCTTGAGTAGTGGGGTCCTTAGACGTCTCTTGGATCCATGATATTTGGTTGAATTCTTGAAATCCTTCAAAGTGATTTTTAAGCAACCAGGTTACTGCTGTTAGACGTCCAAAACCCCGTTTGTGTATTAAGCAAGGAAACATTATCAACCACTCCCTGCTTTGATAAAACAATCTCTGTCTCAGTACGTCATAAAAATCTTCAAATTTGTTTAGCATTCTACCGTAGCGTCACTCTTCAACTTCTTTCTATTTCTGTAACATCATTCCTAACTACTTTAGCACTTCTCATTTATTGCATTGTATGTATCAAAAGTGATTACTAACTAATCAACCACTACTTGACCATTTTGTTTTAATAAATTTCAGATTGTCCCACCGGTATATATTTACATAACTTTTGTTTATCACATAACTTTATTTACATCTTTACTTGAACCTTTGGTCTACCATGACGCTTCATAAATCTACTTCTAACTAACTTCATTAAATATGTTAAATTTCTGTTTCATAATTTTTTATTTAAAATATTACAGGTTTTAAGCAGCTAATAAGAACCTAACAAAGTAAACTGAATTCTTATTATTCTACTAAGATGTTTATGTTATGTTCAATTCAGATAAATAAGGGATATTTGAGTGAAATCGAACATATCACTAGGATGCTTTAAAAAAATACGATATCCATTTTCTGATTAGATCAACTTATTCAAAGTATATTCAGTTGTTTTAATTCAAAGTTATTCTCTAAGCTTCAAATTTACCCAATTGTGATATAGATACCTACCAGGTTTAGGGACAGCATCTCAGAGAATAATTTTAATCTTATAAATTATTTCATTTAGTCTCACTTTAAACGAAATAGCATAGAATATTTGCATTGTTTGAGCTAGAAAACATTTAGTGAAATTATATTACTTCATATTTATTCAGTTGTGGTTTAGTATTGCTTATTCAGTGTTGTGGCCCTCTAAGTGAGATAACTTCAGTGATATTTTACGTGGACAAAAGCTAAAAATCGACTAATTGAACGAAAAACAAAATGAATTTAGACTCACACGAAACACTTTCCAGACTCAATATTTTGACTTATAATACGTGTCTGCTTGTTTTCTTTTTAGTGATATATAATATCACCTTCCCTCGAAAACTGTGACATAAATGTAAGTTTTAATCTGCAGCGTCGAAATTTCATACTAGCCAACTCATTTACCAGAAAACATCGGAGCCTACCTCATGTTAATGTCGTAAACAGTAAGAGGAGGTTCACAACTATATCGTATTGCTTAGAGAACACAATATCAAAAGCAATCACCTTTAGCAAACTTATGATTGCATTATTATTCAATATACTTCACCTCGAACAATTTATATTAAATCTGATTGTTCAATATTTACAAATAAAACCGACGTATGCGAAGAAACAGATTGTAATTTAAGTTGTAATTTCACTTCAAACTAATCTCTACTTTTACTAATATATCTTTGTTAAATCAAGTCACATGAGTTCAAGATCAAGTTCGGTTGGAAACTAAGTCTATAAAATTTATAAAAAATTCAGAACCATGATCTGGGCTATCATAATAACTTTGTTAGTATGAATATGTATTACCATTCATCTTTATAAATTTCTCGACTGTATGCAGGCGTACGATAACTAAAACATGCCTCATTGTGATTACAGTCGCTGCTGAGAAGAGTAGGTCCCTGTTTAATATTTAATACACTAACTAAGAAATTATTGCTTCAAGTAATGCCATCATGGGAGAACAACGTTTTTCTTCAACTTCAGACTATCTGTCCATTACGCACATCATTTAGGTTGCTCAAATTCCGATTTACAAAACCTGAAGTATAAAAATCTGATTCCTTTTAAAATACTACTCACTTATGGCAATATACCGATTACATTTTTGTTCCCATTATTTTATCTCAGTGACTAAGCAAAGCACAAAAACTTATCACCAATCACTGCAGAACAAACAAGAGTATCGTCGCTTATTTAATGGACAGACTACATACATAAAGAAATTATAGCCTCAATCGATTAATAGCTGAATAAATACAGGTCACCTTGGTTAATATGACCTTAGTTAACTAGCTCTTAAGTTTAATGATAATAATTGTTTCTTTAAATAAGTCTATAACTAACAACCTTAGTGGCTCCGATCACATATTTACTGAACATATGATGTATTATTTAAAGAATAGGTGAGTTATTGTGCTCACTGCTTGTCAAAATTGATGAAAACAGCTCACCTTTCTTTGGATCATCTGGCTTCGTAGATGGTGATGCTGATCTTGTTTGCCCTAACGGAGGAAGTGGTACTATATTAAGCTGATGATATCGCGCTTCAGGAAGTTCCGAAACTTCTTTTTGATTAATTTGACTCTCATCAATTGCCTGATGATCTATCACATAAATTTCAGGTAGTTCGGACTATTTAAAACAAAAAGAGAATTTCATAGAATCTTTCTAAGTAGAGTAAATTAACTATATGATTTAGTTACTACTCATTAAAACTATTGCCCACCCACTGTGAATTTGAAGTTGTTTTTCTAAGAAAGTTATTTTTCACTCTATAGGTATACTTGATATAAGTTTATGGAAAGAATTTTTAATTTATCATCAGACAGAGTGCAGAAAAGAAAATTTTTCATTGACCTGATCTTCAATTAGCTGTGAAAAATAAAATCCAACAGCATTTAATCATAATGAACATACAAGTAAATTTTTATACTAAAATTCAATGACAAATTAAACAGATTACTATATTAAATTAGCTTACTTCGTTGCGTTAACAACGTATTCATTTCATTGTTCTAATCAAGATAATACGAAACGATATCTGCAGTATAAATGGTTGACTTTTATAAATCCCTGGGGTAAAAGTCATAGCTGGAATTCCAGAAAGAGATGTGTGGTAATTACAGAAATTCGGCAATCACCTTCATACAGAAACAAATTGAAAAGTAGTTTAGATGAAGCGATTGTGTCGAGATCATTTTAATTTTCGGTGGTATTTGTCACGCATTGATCTCAAATAGACTACTATTGAGAATTAAACATACAGTAAATAAAACTCGTGACTAGTGGAATTAGACGATTGGTGCGCTGCACAGCTTGGCGAATGAAGTTAAAAATGTACCCCAATGTACAGGCCAACTTATTGGTCTAACGATTCATGACTCTTAATAATCTACGGTCTTTGATTTATGTCCTTGATGATGTTGTTGGTGATCACTTCTGATAACAGGCAGATTGTTATATAAATAATTAGAACATTGTTACTGGTATACATAGGAATGAATGAATGAATGAGTGGCTGTTTCACGATTTACATCTTCACACTTGGTTACTTACTTGTCAAGGAATAAATGACCCACACTTATGTTGCCTGGAAATTAAGTAAATAAACTATAGTCCTAATCTTCTTTTAAACAAACTTAACCATTCGATTATTGCTTTTTTCTGTAAAATATACTTGTTTAATCGAGCCTGTCATTAGTCTGGTACTCTTGACGATTAATGATAGAATAAAGATGCATGACAAAAGTAATACATGGTAAAAATCGAAATATGATCAGCATCAAAAATAGGTGAATACATTTGTGACTAAGATACTGTTTGTTTCTAAGCTTTAAAAGCATTTTATAAATAATTCCGTTTTGCATAAATGTTGATTTATGTAGCTTTAAATGTTAGCGAAAATCCGTTTCAAAGAGAAAATAAACTGGAGAAAAATTGCGAACAATGTATAAATGTGCAGCAAACCTTTTTGCTGACACTGTGAAATAAATATCACTTCAGATTTTCTTCTAAATTGAATAATTTGATTTTAGTAAGATAAAGATGAAGTTAGAGATCGGAGGTTGTAAAGTCTAAATTTTAGCGTAGACAAATACTAATGAGAATATTATACTGCTCGCAGTTTGGTGACTTGAAAAATTGTATGTTTAAAGTAAACGGCTAAATTTATTGCATGGAGTGACATGCAAACATGTTTAGATTGTGTGCTCATATAATACAAATGCTACTAGCAAAGTGAATAATTTAATACCATAAAAAAATGGCTATTAATCATAGATCCGCACTATAATCTCTATACTTATCTACTAAGACTACTCACCTGCATAATAATCAGACTTTTTCGGAGGTGTTTTAACGACTCTGTGAGAATTATGGTTCCCTTTAGAGACTTCTACTAGATACACATATAATTAATTTGAAAAAGTAAGTGAGCATGACAAATACTTCTCTGTTTGGAGGGGTATGCAAGAGGCAATATTAGCCAAACAACTGTACCAACGACATTCTTTTTGTACCAGAGTACTCGGTGATCATGAGATGAATATTTTCGCGGTTAACACTAAAATAATCTCTGTGTACAGAAGTAGTTTGTATCGCAACTCATTGACCAAACCATATAATTGAAGTCCAGTATAAGCGTGTCAACGGCGAGAAAATTCATATCTTATAACTAGTATTATATCAATAAACGATTTTAGACGATAAAAAATTGAAAACATAACCTGAAAGGTCTTGAAAGAATCGTATTCATTTCATTGTCCTAGAAAACTGAAAATATTTTTAGTCATCGATAGTCAATCTTAAGAAGAGGGGTAAGGACGATACCAAACTTGCTCCGTAAAACAATTTTAACAAAATTTACAGCCATACTATTATCACTGTTAACAAATCAAATTCCAGTTATACAGGCTTGTGTACATTGAAGTAAATAAAAGAGTTTTGAATGAGTTCATGAGATGTTAGAAATTCAGTATATGAAGCGATGAATCTTCACTATTATTCCTCAGTACTGGTAATAAATTCATTGAAATTACTTCTCTAATAAAATTTCTATGGAAAAATTTATCAACAACATTTAATTGAATCAATCGACGAATTTTAGTATTCTGAATAAGCAGAGTTAATCACTTCACTAAAGTGATAATCATAAATGTGAAACTTAGTAATTGAATTATTTTGCAAACACTAAGTTTTTCCTTACATATTTTATTTCATTATTATAAGATAGAAGTTTTTCAGAATTAAAAGTTGCTAAAATTAATCTTATCCTACCAAATCTGAATTTAGGGTTTTATTGAATAACCAGGTTGAAAGAACAAATATCTTCCATGAATAATGGATAACTTGTAATATTGACCACATTCTTGGATTTGTTGATTAGTTGTAAAAGCACTCGATTTTTTATAATCGAACAGATAATCTGTGCCGACCTACTTTTGTTTAGACAGAAGGATATGATTTTTAACCTCTAATCAAAAATTGTACATTAGAACGAAATGAATAAGCTTATAACTGGTAAGTGAACCACAAACAATATCATACATTTTACTCACCAATGGAGGGAGAAATTCATTAATTTTAAATAGTTTCTCTTGATTTGACTGAATCTAGAATAAAATGAATAAATCAAGACACCCTTCAAATTTTCGACATTACGCGACCAATTGAGTGTCCAACTTGTTTACAAAATACATAATCATTCGGTAAAATTTGTTTTCCCAATTCCTTCTCTAAAATCCCACGAAATTCAACTAAAGTAACATTGCGATTAGAACGAATGACTCCAGCTGAAACTGTATTTCTAATCACTTGAGAAAATGCCGTATTTAGATCATTAATCCATAAATTCGGGGGTATAACATAAATGTGTATATCAGCTAACTGCGTATCTGCAGAACGAGGTCTTGACTCAGGGGAATTTAATGAATTCATAAAATGGTATGCTTTATTTTTCTTGTCCTAAATTTATTATCAAGCTTCGCAAATTCCTTTCGACTGCGATCGTATAAATGGAACAAAATATGGAGAGGTTATTTTCCTTACTTATTTATATCTTCTATCTTATATTTGTCTCTTCTCTAAACAATTCAATGCAACTAAAAGAAGATTGCCTTAAAACAAAACAGTCAAACATACCAGTTGGTTTCTTTTGAATTGATATGCTTCAATTGAGATAAGATCGAGACTTTGTGTTTGCCCCAAAGAATTAAGTATCATTATATATTCACTTTATTAAATCACCTTTTTTTAATTGATCCGTATAACAGTGTCCTTAATTTCACAATTAGCATAAACCAATTGTAATTTTTTTAAAAATCTACAACAACACACCTGCATTGTACCTAATAGATGAATTAAAAAGAACTGATTTCAGATACTTAAATCATACTTTATTACTTTTGTACTAAAAACGTTTATCTTTAGTATTATTAACAACGATAATGTACACTTGTATCATTCTCAATTAAAATTTTCTCTCATAGAATAAACTACTACTACTTATACTTTTAAGTAGTTTGCGAAAGATTAATTACATTTGAACGTATACATCTATCGTTTATATGTATAAGTTAGGAGTTTCTTTTATTATAACTTCGTTATATTAACTATCTTGCCCACCACATCTTTTAGTGGTCCTCTGGTTAACATAAGTCTGTAATGGAAACGAACTTTGATTAATTTATTTATCATATTATAAATGACAATCCTTCGTCACATCCTTTTACGTAGCAGCTGGATTAACGTAAATGTAAAAAAGTTATAATTTCTAAATAAATAAACACCAATCTGTGATTATAGTGATATACCGGAATGGTGGTCCCTTTCAGGTCTGTTTCTGATCATCTTATTAAGATAAAAACATTTACGGTGTCCAAACATATTGACTGTACTAAAAGGCAACAGATATATGGCATCAAGTTAACATATGTGTTACATACGCTTTTTAAAGTACTTTTTATATTAGTGTCAAGTTTAGTATAAATCAATATTTTGAACTTCTGAGATCACCACAAAAGTAGTCAATGTTTTACTCGTTTGTACATCACTATTACTTTGAGGTGGCAATGTCATATAGCTGTAAACTACTAGTTTTAGTTATTCTGTATTTTAATCTGTCCAAAACATTATGATGTCTGCGTGTTTCTTTGTCTTTACTCTGATCATTAAGTGTCCCACCTCCTGTCTACTTATGTGTTGTTATCATTTTAAAAAGCGTCGTGTAATATTTGTCAAATTAAAAACGCGCTGTATTAGCTATAGTATGAACAGTATTATTGTCCTATCCTACTTTGATCTCAAATTCTAGAAAATTCAAAGTACTATTCCTTTTTTAGAGGTATTCTATTTGATGCTTCAACTTAACGACAACTTATTATCCCTTGTCAAGTGATAACTCAAAGCTTTACTAAGTTTGTGGTTATAAACGATGTACAATATTAAATTAACGTAATTAATGGAGAGTTATTAAGTGTGATAACTTTCACTATACTCATGCACATTGAAAAACCACTCTCAAGATTACTCTCATCCAAGCTTTTAGTTTAAAACTTAACTCCTGAAATCTTAAATTACTTAAATTGGTAGAGCAGCCGTTTTGAAATTTCATCTAAGAATACATTACTTACTACTCAGTAAGTGATCATTAAAACCTTATATATTCTAGGTTAATGATGCTATTCCATAAACTTAATCAAATGGTACATTAAAACAATAAGTAGTATATTATTCTTCTAGCCAATGACACACGAAACTCTTAAATTATCGATTGAAAAATCCTTACTAGACTATCAAGCAACATAAATAATTGCTCTTAAATATTTACAAACATAAAATTTAACTTGACACGAATAAGTGTAAATGTTTTCTCTACATGATTTCTCTAAATAATCATCTTTGATACATTTCATAGTATCAAAAATTGCATGACAAACTTCGATTTCAGACAGATATTTAATTGTATCTGTCTAACTTCACCTGTATAAACTAAATATCAAGAATTTGTGTATTTAGTTTTATACATGCCATTGAACGTAAATTACAACTCGTGTTTCATGTTGAAGTAGTCAAACATTCTTCTTATTATTATTTATTCAAAGTTTTTAGCCTTCGTTGTATACAATCTATAGTGTTATATATAAATGATAAAGTCCCTGCGAGTGACAATCATTAGTTTTTATAAAAGTTTGACCTGTTTAGGCACTAAACGTCGACTGTATTTAGAATAGTTCATATTACTGAGTTGACATATTTTACCGTTTTGTTTATTGTGGAATTAGAAAGCTAGAAAAACATTTTATATAACGATACTCATGGCGTTTTAAACAATGACTTTCATAACTACGTTTCCTAATTTGAAAATGTTTCGGTTTTATGACTTTTTCTTTTGTAAAACAGCAAACGGCTTTCACTAACTTTAATGTATTTAAATCAGACTAGTGTTAAACGTAGTCGTAGACAAATGAAGTAATGCTTCAATTTGTATTCCATGTAAATCAAAAACTCATGGTGATAAGTAGTAAACTACTGATTCTAGACTAGAACATACTGATACTTGTCATCAGAAATGTTGTGCTGCACATAACTTCTGAGGAGTATTTTAGCGCTACAATTGTGTGACTATTAGTAAGTCATAAAACCAAAGGACCAAGTTTAAACACCGTAACGTTACAGTTTTTTATGATACTAATTTTTAAAAAATTATTTCGTAAATCTACCTTTCCAAATTAGTGGAAGAAGCCTGTATGGCTGTGATGAAGTCCAGAATAATACTTATTCAGCCTATGTTGAAAGCCATAATTCAACAGTTTAATAATTACTAAGCACTTCCTAATAAGAAGTTTAACATGGTATTTTTTCGTGAAACTCCACCTGGAATCCCCCTAGGGCTGCTGCCTGTTCCAAGCTCGGGTAAAGGAGAGTTGAGTATGAGGTTATCAGCCCCATTCTGTAAAAAAAACCATCTTACTAAAAATACGCTAACATGAGAAATCTATGTAAACTATTTTAACTCAGTTCCGGGAGCTGGAAGGTCTTCGTTTCGAAGAGTTGTGACGCCTCATGGTGAAAGCCAAGTTTCGTCGAAAGTCGCCAAGCTGGTGTCCCTTCTGATTACCAGAGTAACTGTTAATACAGGTACATAGAATGTTCACACGATTTAGAACACCGGAAGAATCATCTAAATAACGGATGAAATGAAAAGACAACCTGAAGATACTTGGAATAAGTAAAACACTTTGGTTGTAAGCTGGACAGCAAAGATTATCCTTAGGAGAAGTGCTTTCATACTCCGGCCACGAAAAATAAAATGCCTCACACACAAGGAGTAGCATTAACACTATCCCAGAAAGCACGAAAAGTGCTCATAGGGTGGGAACCTCATGGACCTAGGATCACCAAAGCATCCCTGAAGACAAAGTTGGAGAGGATTACAATAAATGTTATCCAGTGCTATGCGCCCGCCAACGACAGCCAAGAATATAACAAAGACCAGTTCTATGCAAGGCACCAGTCAATTGTTGCGAAACACAGCCAAAGATTTGACCATTCTGATGAGAGACTTCAATGTCAAGGTTGGAATTGACAACACTCGATATGAGTACATCATGAGACGATATGAACTGGGAAAGTGGAATGAAGACGGTGATAGGTTTGGTAACTTTTGTGCCTTTAACAAAATAATCATAGGTGGCACCACATTCTTCCACAAACGCATGCGCAAAGCTACATGCGTTCCACCAACCAAGTACCAAATCGACCACATCTACATCAGAGAGAAGTTTAGAAGGACCATGGAAGACATGAGGACCAAAAGAGGGTCTGATATAACTTCAGGTTGTTACCTGGTAGTGGTTAAAGTGAAATAGAAGCTGAAGAAGCACTGGACAACTGGAACATCAGTACAACAAAAGTTTAATACAGCCCTTCTCCGGATACTAACAAACTCAGCGAATTCAAAATAACTCTCAACAATAAGTTCTATGCATTTCACTATCTAATAGAAGAAGATAGAACTACTATGGAGGACTACTGGAAAGGAATCAAGGAAGCAATAGCTTTAACATGTCAGTTGCAATATTAGGAAACATGAAACACCTATAGGATATAACGAAGAAGCCAGCTATGAAATTCAATAAGCCAAAACGGCCAATCACGAACAAGGATGAAAAACCAATCGCTGAAGTGCAATAATAACGGAACAGGGGGGTAGAACACTACGAAGAACTCTTGGATAGACCAGCCCCCACTGAACCCATCAGTCATCGAAGCGGCATCTACAGATCTCCCTATAAACATCGACCTACCAACAGCCGGAGAAATCATAATGGCCATTCGATTGTCAAGTCAAGAGTGGCAAGTCAGCAGGGCCAGATAACATACAGGCTGAGGAACTTAAGTCAGATATATAAGCAACTGTAAGGATACTCCACATTCTCTTCAGCAAGATTTGGTAGGAAGAACAAGTGTTAGCAGACTGGAAAGAAGGATAACTCATGAAGATACCAAAGAAAAGAGAACTTAGCAATTGCGAGAACTGAAGAGGCATCACTCTTTTTTCGATACCAGAAAAAGTTTTCCACAGAGTATTACTGAACCGAATGAAAAATTCAATCTACATCCAACTTCGAAAACAACAAGTCGGATTCCGTAAAGACCGATTGTGTACCGACCTAATCGCTACTCTACGGTTCATTTTTGAACAATCAATCGAATGGAATTCACCACTCTACATCAACTTCCTCCACTACGAAAAAGTATTCCACAGAGTGGATAGGAGAATATTATGGAGCCTCTTTCGACATTATGGCGTACTCGTAAAGATAGTCAACAATATACGGAATTCGTGCGACAAATTACACAGTAAAATCGTGCATGACGTTCAGATCACAGATTCATTCGAAGTGAAAACCGGTGTCAGACAAAGCTATATACTTTCGCCCTTCCTCTTCCTGCTGATGGTTGACTGGGTTATGAAAACTGCAACATCTCAAGGCAAGCGCGAAATACATTGAACAACATGGATACAAATAAACAACTTGGACTTTGCAGACGAACTAGCTCTTTTATCCCGCACATATCAACAAATTCAGGTGAAGACGTATACTGTAGCACTAGCTTTTACAGCAGTAAGTTTCAACGTACACAGTGGGCGAAACAAGATTCTCAGATACCAAACAACGGACAGTGACCCAATTTTACTTAGTGGAGAAGCTCTAGAAGATGTTGAGATTTATACATACTTAGGGAGAATCATCGATAAACAAGGAGGGTCTTATGCAGATGTGAAGGAGTGGATTGGAAAGGCGAAGTCTGTATTTCTATAACTGGAAAACATCTGGAACTCAAACCACCTGTTAACCAACGTTAAAGTCAAAATTTTCAATACATATATGAAGATAGTTCTGTTATATGGAGCTGAAACTTGGTGAACTAAAAAAAGCATCATCCTAAAAACACAGGTATTTATAACCAACTATCTGAGTAGGATACCTCGGATCCATTGGCCAAACACCGTCAACAACAACCGTCTTTGACAGAGAATAAATCAACTTTCCGCCGAGGAAGAAATTCGGAAAAGACGCTGGAGGTGGATTTGACATATATTGAGGAAATCATTAAACTGTGTCACGAAACAAGCGCTAACTTGGAATCCCGAAGGCCAAAGGAAAAGAGGGAGACCCAAGAACTCATTTCATCGAAAATCGGAGAGAGACATGAAGAGAATGAAGAGCACTTGGGAAGAGCTGGAAAGGAAATTCTAGGACAGAGTTGGTTAAAGAAGGCTGGTTAGTAACCTATGTTCCACATGGGGTAGCAAGCATTGTTTGTTTGATTTTTTCATGAAACGAGTTGCTGTTATTGATCAGTAAAACTGTTTGAACGGAAACATTTTAATATACATTAAAATTTTAAGGAGTATTCATATAAACAATACTGGTGATATCACTAATATATTGTTCCTCATTATAAGAAAATATTTATAAATAATTAAGGAAAGCATATCATAAACTTGAATTGAAATCTCTGAATTATAGTTTGTGGCCGGAAGGAAGATAACTACACAAATCGTTACCAAAATGGCTACAGCTCAACGAAATACACCTTTTAGAAAGGTCAGGTTTCGGGCTTGTAATTTCTACAGACTCAGGAAATTCTAAATGATTTGAGTTGCACTATCTACTGATTGTTTTAAATGTATACACTGCGTCCACGTTATAGTATGTGTTCATCAGGTTACGCGCAATCAAAGTTTGATGGATGCTTCCTTTATGATGTGAAGTTACTGAGAAATATCCTAGTTTGTAGACGTAGAGGCCCACCTTTCTGTCCTTTAAATGCACCTGAATTAAAAAATCTACTCTAATTCATTTTCAGCGCCTCGATAGCACTGTTGATTAGTGAAGACGGGATTTTAATATTTGTGGTAGTGGTGTTTTACTAAATTCACTAAAATGAACAAAATGTTAATGTTAGATTCTGTGCTTTCAAGTTCATATAATTTTATTTCATTAGATAGATATTTTTGAGTAAAGCAATCGTAAATTTACTAGTGATCATTTGTATCTTTCTTTAAATCATTCAATGTTCTATGTGAAATAAATCTGTATACCAAACAGTAGGCAATCTTTTGAAGTGGTTATCCACAAAAACTGTAATCACTGAAATACTTGTCAGATTATATATATTGTTGAATGTAATTATATGTGATGATTTTTAAATGCATTTATACACGTATACTCATATTATTAAATCAAGCAGTTCATTTGCGTGTCTAAATGTTTCAGTTTGTATATCACCTCCTATAAACTAGAGGTCCTCTGAGATTTACATTTTAAAGTTCTATTCATTCAATTTCTTTAAAAGTGAAATCCAGATGTTTGATATAACTGTTTCAAAATTACTTATAGGAAACATAGGAATATACGAAATTGGAAAATAAAGAGAATTGAGACGTTCAAAACTTCGTATTATTGTTTGATAATTCTGTATGTACCCTATTTGTTCATTGTTTTCGTCTATGCTATGTAAGCTGATAATATTGTTCAGATGTTATACTTTACAACTATTGAAGTTATTACAAAACACTTATTATCGTGCCTAAATTTTTGTTTATTGTTCATTTTTCGTGAAATTTTATGATAAACAAATGCTTAAACAATGCAACTGTTCAACGTATTTAACATTGGTTTGTAGTTTAGAGGAAAACTGAAGGCCGATAATTTCATTATGATTATAATTTGTACCATTATTTTACTATTATAAAGTGAGCTTTAAAATTCTCCTTTCATATTTTTTATGTGTGAAATAAGTTTTACTCGAGAGAATTCCATATTGTGTAACAATGAAAGACAAAAATAAACATCAATAACAGGTGAGAATATTTATCTCATATTAAATTGTCTTAATAATAACCATTATGAAATAAACATTATCGATGCAACAGGTAGATAACATTTAACAATTCTGTAAACTGTTCTTTCCTAATATCATTTGATGATAATTAAATGTAGTGAAACACTTCATGACTCTCTCATTCACTAAAGAAATTGTTAATCTACAGATGATTGTGAACGTTCTTGGGCATAATTTGCAAGCGCTAAAAATTTAAGATTAAAATAATTGAAACCAACTCAATAGTTAGGGAAAAATAATGTATAATACTGTCAAGTAGTGTGCATATAACTGGAGTATTTGATACGATTAACCTAAAAACATTCTAATCAACATCCACAATTCATCGACAAAGAGCATTCAGAACAAATCTCATTTTTTTGGAAATGATACTTAAATATATGATGACTTAACATTTTTCTCGTTTTAACCTGTCATTATTTTCCATTATATGATGATAAGGAAAGAGGTTAGACAAACTTTAAAGTCTAGTTTATTTATTAAGATTAAAATAAGTCATTTTAATAAATCACTCACACTTGTATTAAATGTGCAATAATATGGATATTCCGAGAGAGTAAAAAAAAACATTAATTTAGCAGACGATGTAAAGGTGTAAATCACGTTCGGTCAATATGTCAAAATCTGTGTATATGAGTGGTGTTTTATTTTAATTAACAAAACGACACATAAAACATTGCTAGTAACAGGTAAGTGGGATTACATGTTTTATATACATATATAACACTGTAATTACTAAGACACTGGGATTCGATGATAGTATATTTAAGAACATATTGAAATTTCCATCATAAATCTTACTCAACCTCTTTTCTATGGAAAAAAAAATTGATACCAAGTTCAAAAGTTACATAAATTTGTCAAAGTTAATTTAATTTAATCATTGCACTTATACACTGTTACTAGTACACAATAAAATCTACTATGATACAGATCACAAGCAAAGTATAAGTTATCCTGATTTCTACATTATTAAATCAAAAATAATAATAATAACAATAATTAATAAACACACTGTTACACAAATTAAAAATACAAATAAGTCATTATGCTTTATATTCATATGTTTATCAAATCCCCCTTTTATGAATGATATCTAAAGTCAACTTGATTATTTATGAATTTGCTTGCTTTGTTTTATACTCTGTAATAATGTCATATTAGTTTTTGTATAAGAGGTGGAAATTAATCATTGTAAATTACTATCAATATTATTTATGTATGAAAAATACAAGAAATTGGCATAATTAATACTTAACAATAACAGAATCGGAGATGATTGTCCTGTAAATCAGTCGTTGATTATTTAAAAATGCAGTATACACAGTATTTTTAGTGATTTGAATTGGGAATATTTTGTTTATGAATGATTGTACCGTACTCATATTTCATTCATTTACTCCTACTTTTTATGTTGAACGATATCAATTTTTCGTTTAGTCTGATTTTTCTACTACTGACAGCTGAAGTTATTTCAAGAATGTATTCTGAACTAACCATTGAAAAACAAAGAAGTTAGATAGGCAATATAGAAAGAATCTTAACAGAAATTATTAAAACTTGATGATAATTGATGCCGCTTTGAAAGATACAACATGTTTTATTGGAGTCGTTTGTATATTATCACAATTACAATCTGATAAACATCCGTTTTCACCTACTTTGATATTTAACAAAGTGCTCACGTAAAATCTGTATATCTCATGGTCACCAAGTTATAAATTAGGCACTTATTTGTAATCAGGAAATGTGTACTTTTACCTTTAATCAATCTTGACGTAACCTGGTAATTGATCAGCGCCAAAGGAAGGTAATTCCCTAATTGTTCATTTAGTTGACTGTATAGATAATAGCTAATCAGCACTCGTTGTTTTTAATGGTTCAGTAATTGTTTGAAATTTCTTAGAAGACAATCTCAAAATTAAATATACATGCACAAACTGTTCATCTAATTTACAGTTATGTTTAATAAAGATGATTCAACAATGAAATGATCATCAAACAAAAAAATTGTTCTCATATATCTAGATGTTTGGGTTATAAACTATGAAACATGAAGTCATCCGAAAGGCTACAAAAACTTATATCCACAGTAATAAGTAATCAACTTTTCACATCTAATCTGTACCGTAAATTCCAAACAGATACAAACAATTTTGATGACAATCAATTTCTGCAGTAGATTAAAAGAGATATCGATTTCTTATTTATATCATTATTTCATATTACATCACGTTGTCGGGGAGAAACTACAGTTAAAAGTGATATGCACAGTATATTTCTGCAAAAATTATTAGCTAGTTGGTAAAACCGTTTTTTTCGTACACTTACAACAAAGTCATTTGAGTATCTAATACGTAATAAAATCGATATTTCAACTAGATTTCAGCTAAGTGAACGACAGAATTTTACAAACTACTGGCTAGCTGGTATGCTGATGTATTCGTGATTTTTTATTTCATTAAGGGTTAGTTATATTCTTATAAATATCAAATTAATTTATTAAGGAATTGTAATTACAAGACGAGTTAAATGACTTTATTTATTATGGTGATACTATTTAAGGTAGATGGCTTGGTTACAAAGTCGTAATTACAGCTGTCAATATGATCGTTGGTTCCTACATCAGGTATGGGCAATCTTTAAAATTATTCTACAATCACTAAATAAATCATCTGGGATAATAATTAAATGTAGACTTGATTCGTTGATAAACTAGAAAACACGTATTTAAAGAATGCCATCTTATTAGAGAGAAAATTTTTTGGAATATTACCCACCTTACGGAGGGTTCTATATAACACACCGACCTTAACTACACAGCTATCTATAACAAGTGAATGTTAAACACTTGTTTTTTCCGAATATAGCACTCTTTGACAGTGTGAGTATACGCCCATTTAATGTTGCAAATAGACTGAAGTTTGAAATTTGGACTATCTGATATTAAAAGATTGGTCGAAATGTAACGTACTCGCTGTGAAGCACAAAGGTCTGAGATCGAGTTGTGTTGTGTTTTGAATGCCCACTGTTTAAATGCCCCAAAGTATAAATAAATAGTTGCTAACTACCCCATAGTCTTCAGTGGTTGCCCAGATATTGATAGTTTATAGTACTAAAAGAGTCTTTAAATGTTTCTTGAAACAGCCTAATATTTTTAGTTAAATCTCCTACCATTACTAAGACAAATTTATCTGATACAATTTTGCTTCCTGATTAAAATAAAATATACAAACAACACAGAAACTAGCGATAATCAACTCGGATGAGATCTAGAAAAAAGATAACAAGTAAATGAAACTTGAGTGAAAGTTTTTTACACCTACGAAAACCGGATATTCGGCTTATTTGTTGTACGGAACAGTCTGAAAACCACAAACATAAATTTATGCACATACGTAAAATGTTTGTCTACAAAATATTGGAGGTGTAAGAATTCAACTTTATGCTTAATAATGTTGTTTGTTATGTTATTTTCTGTGTCAGTCTTATCTATGTACTCAAACTTTCTCTGCCTTGTCATAATTATATTAAGCGTTAAATTTTTTTCCTCACATGTTACTCTTTTCAAATCAATCGGTTGATAATACTTCAACTGAGTATTATTATTATTATTATTATTATTATTATTATTAGTAGTAGTAGTAGTAGTAGTACTAGTAGTGGCAGTAGTAGTATTATAAGTCGTAGTAGCAAGGAACCAAAAGCTATTGTGTCAGTATTTTAAGTTCCTGATGCTTATCACTAACTCACTAAAAGTATTATTATTATTAAAGACCAAATTTTTTCAAGTTGGCAATAGTATTTCCTATGTACTAAGCCTAAATATCATTTCTTTTCATCATCGTCACTAGTAGCAGCATCATGTAACAACTAGTCTTAAATTAGTTTTCTATACATTACAGTTCTTATTGTGTTACTATTTCCCATTTTTGAAGAGAAAAGTATGCTTTAAATCATAGATACTGTGACAGAATGAAAAAAATACATTACTATTACGATTGTCATAAAAGATAGAGCAATTCTATCTTCGTTGTAGCAGATAATATCTCAACATGAAAGTGTATTAGATGTATGTGCATGAGTTGTATCAGGTGAATGTTTTACTACTGTTTTTTTAGCCAATCTGTAATGTGTGAACTTGAGAAAAAGGAAATAAGATATTCTATTATGTCTTAATCTATGATACCAAGATATGTGGAAAAGTAGAATTTTTTCTATTTCATAAATCTGAAAAGTATGAGATTTTCAATGTTTCAGCTACTTTTTACTCAAAATAAAGTAAATAGTAAGTCATTATTAGGGCAAAATATGTTTATTATGTTTCCGAGAGTAAAATATGAAGCAGCAGTTTTGAGGTAACCAGTAAAAGTATTTTTTTCAAAATTGAAACATAAGTTTTTTTTATGAATGTGCTTATACGGTTTGTTGGATAAGTAAAAGATGGTTTGCAATGACAAACCATCTGGATGTGCAAAACTGTGGACTAATAAGTTGATTACCACATACTATAACAACTCGTTTAACCAAAACAAAATATGGCATATTTAACATATAAATGTTAATTAATTCGATTACGGTGGTTGCAGTGAACGAGATTCTTGTACATTTAAAATAACATTAAATATAAGATTTATCCAAATTATATTCATTTCTATTATACGTCCTACTCTTAGAGATGGATTAAGACTGTATAGTGTAACATATAACTTACAGTACATGTATGAATGAATTCATGTTATACGACATTAGGAATAAGTTTACTGAAGAGCATTCACTTGATAACCACGAATGGGAGGGTAGGACAGATTTTGCTTAAAAAACTGTTTATCTCATGAACAAACTCTAACTAGATCATTACTGCAGATTGCATAACACTGAGCAACTGTTCAACTCTTAAGATGTATGGGGTCACTGTTTTGCCGCAACTTGACTCTAGATGGAATCGCTTTACTCTCATATCATAGAGTCCGTATCCAGTGGGAAATGTTTCTAGCTTTAATCGAGAACGTTAGTACCCACCAGTAAGAATTTGTAAGCCATTACTGAGCAGTTGCTTAGTTTTTCAAGCTCTTGATGTTCACAATGACAAAAATCACTAGATGATATATCTTTCTGTTAAATAACATTTACAAATCTCTAATCTTAACAACATTTATTTCATCTACATTTCACAACAAAGTTGTTTGCGCCCAATAAATCACTTGCAACACTAATACTGGTAACATATTGTAAAGCAGTTGGTTGATTTAATGTGTTCTGAGCACAGCTCACTCTCACAGATAATTGCAATTATACTAAACCGAGTTATATAGTTTTGTCATGAGTAAACGATACTGAATATACATTTAGACAAATTCAGGATTTCAGAAAAACAGCTAATTAAAACAACTAAATCTAACATTGATTTTCACTACGTGTAAACTTGTCCTGAATACATATACGATAAATATGTTTAACTCGATTTCATATTTTAATTAATGATTTAGAATTTATTTGGTTTTCATATTCAGTACAAGTTACTACTTGTTCTTGTTACTAGAAATATGGAGTAAACGTTGATTACTTTAATAAAACCGATTGTTATGACACTAAAAGGTCAACTTCAACAGCCTCTATGTATATGATAAATATATTTTTTCAAGTTTAATGTATAACTTTAAGAACGTCGTTTTTGAAATAAAATTACATTTGAAATGTATGTCAGAGTTTACTAACTACTTGTTACTACTATTGTTCTGTGACCTGAGTAATTAGATATAACCAAGTGAATAGAAATTGCAAATGACTCATTTGTTTTATTCTGTTATTGCTAGTGCATTAAATCCATAATTATGTGAAGTAGAATAATGTGAAATGTTTCACTTTGTGTGGCGATTCAACCTAAAACAACGAATGAAAGATTCGGAGTTTAGTTTAAACTTTTAGCATACATTATTTCCAAAGTATGCTCATTTTACGCATTTTACTCATTAACATTTATCCTATGAAAATAATGTACTCATCATAGATATATCTTAAAATAAATATCTTGTAGTAGCTTACAAAATCAGTTGTGTTAGATTGTGGTCAGAGGTTTCTTACAGACTGAATTAAAACAACAGCAATAAGTGATGCAGTCAACAACGATGCAAATCGTTGAATATATTTACATTTTATGCGCATATACAGTATATACAGTATATATATATATATATATATATATATATATATATATATTCACTTCTCGCTATTAGTTAAACTTAGTAAACCTCAGTATATTCGCTAAGGTCTATAAATTCCCGTTGTTGATATTCAGGACTGCATTTGATCAATCTACATTGCAGTGTGAACGATTTGATAAGATTGTCTCCGAAATGCATTTACGTGACAGGTGTAATTATAACTGTTTTAGCTAGCATTGGGACTTAAGAAGTTCGCTCAGTTTAATTTAGGGCTCATTGACGGTGGGAAATGTTAAACTCTTTACCCCCGTCGAATAAGTTGTTAGACATCTGGACACTGTTGCATAGTTGATAACTCGCTAAGTTTTGAAAGGAAAGGTACCGGCTTCAGATATTATTCCAGAAATCAAACCTGAGAGGCATGTATATCTAACTAATCAATCCCAAATACGATGGAACTTGTGTTCTGGATTCTATTGCCAGATACAGTCTAAATGTGCCAACCCCATTGTGTGCTTGAAATAGCCTACAAAATGAAGTGGCTGAACAGTAGTTTCAACAGTACTTCAGAAAAAAACGTTAACCAATCGAAATTCGAAATTTGACTGCACACCTAAGTTCATTTTATTGGTGTTTCAGTTGGAAACCAACATTTGTTTGTACGAAAAACCGCTGATTAAAATTTGCCTATATATATATATATATATATATATATATATATATATATATATATATCCACATATTTTGGTCTACTTTAAGCGTAAAACTACAGGAAATTTATCATATTAACAATAATATATTTACTTTATTCAAAATGAAAATTATACAACTAATCATGAACAGTAAATAATTATTAGACCTTGAGACCAATTTCACTCGTGAACGAATTAGCACGCCTCATTAAACATATGAAAGTGAACATCGTTTATATAATTTACACATAAGGAATGTACATTTATTCACCATAAATAATAATCAACTAGAAAAAAACAATAGAAGTAAAACATTTTATTCACTATCTACTAAATTGAAAACTACCATAATTACATGACGAAAAAAAGAGGGAAAAGAACAGTAGATTTGTATTTGTCTACAATGATATCTCATGATTAATGGTAAAATATCATTGTCAATGAACAACTGATCAACGGAACTTGAAGTTTGCTTTCTCCCTGCGTTTCGCAAAACATGCATCTACGTGTATATGTATATAGTCTCCTTATTATCAACTATCTACCATGGAATGTGAACATTTAATTGTAGTTAAGATAAACACTATGCATTAGTGATGTCAACCCCAAAATGGCGTCTATGCACAATTAACTCTCTCTCTCTCTCTGTATATATATATATATATATATATATATATATATATATATATATATTAAAACTTCTAATCAAGTAAATAATGCATGCATAAACACTTATTATTGCTGGAATTATGTACCCAGTTTTATCGGGCAATTTGATATGAATACTCAAATTTCTAGTAAATTATTGTCTTTTTATCTAAACTTGTACATTACTCTGTTGTTATTATTGTTGACTTGATTATTTGCGTTTTTCCTTGTAGTTTCCTGTTTTCATGATGTTTATTTAATCAACATTAATTTTGTTCAATCATTCGTACCTTTCATCCTGATTGTTGTTTCAATTTGTAACATTCATTTTTGCTCCTAGTTTTTTGCCTGCTGATGATGAATTCTGGATTTTGTAATTACTAGAGTAAACAACAAAAGTATTATTTAAGTAACTTGGTAGAGTTTCTAACTAGTCTGATCGTATTTGTTATTATGGACTGATATTAGCTGATGTAGCATTCAAAAATTAGGAATTACTGGAAAACTATGTTGCTCAGTACTTTCCTCGTTTTCTACGATTATTTAACTGATCACAGTTCATCTTTAAAAGCGTATTCATAATGTATGCATATCAATGATAAACTTGTTTCAAAATACCTTAGCTCGAATGGAATAATAACGTTGGTTAGAGTGTTTTCTAGACATCACTTGGACAAATCACATCAAGTGGGTAACACGATACCTACTAAGGTCGATAATAAACAGCCACCTTTTGTTCTCTTGAACTCCAGAAATCTGATTTGTGTTCAGAACGTAGACAATCATTAACTATTCTTAATCTTGGTAACATAGCCGCTGTTCATTCACAGTGATATCCTTTCTATTTGGCTTTTACTTTAACTTTGCTGCATTATGCTAATATGTATTTCCATTAACATTAAAATAAATTTATTTCTGAAAATTAATTATAGAAATACTGCAGGTTGTGTGTAGTTAATAAGAATCAAATGACGCAAAATGCATTTACATGACTGTAGTGTTTTAGTTGTCGTTCTTGTTCCCTTGAAGTTATTAAAAGACCTTTCAACTTCTCTGCGAGTTCTGATTCCTTAGAACGCCGAGATTCATAGTTCTTAAGGTTAGAAGATTTTTTAAATTTCTGAATGTTCTGAGTTCGATCCGCATTGCTATTCTACATTAGGATGAAAAAGCCATCCAGTACCCACTGGTTCTGGGTAGAACTCTAAGATCAATCTGTGATAAATAGTTTCAATAGGATTTATTTATAGCATGGTACAGGTGCAAGATGTGAAAAGAAAGAAAAGTTTATACTTGCAAATAATTTCTATAGAAGGGACACGTTTTGATGAAGAGGAATGTGAGCTTTATACATTACAAGCAAACAAACAGTGAGCATAGTTAAAGTACAGAAAAACAAAGCAAAGAATGATATTCAGTAAAATAAGTAAACTAATAATTGTAACATGAATTAAGTATTTTAAAGTGCGTGTAGTAGCAAAGAAAACACCATATTATTTTTCATATTTGAAGCTTATTAGAATGTTCACTAAAGTAAATGCAGATTATTGAAAGATAACTCGTAATTAGTTAAGTCGTATTTTGGCTGGTAGCAAAATCCAGGACTTGTGTTTTGTACTATTTGGAATTTATCAGTTGGATGTACTACCATCCCAGTGTTGATGTTCATAATTTTTAAAAATTAACGTATATAGTACGAGTTTTTAAACTTAATTGCTCAATGTATACTGCGATAGTTTTTGATGTAATAGGTGCCAGGCCACAGTCACAGTGTGAACAACAGTACTTGTATATAGACAAATCTACTTGAGCAGCCCCAAATAAGATGGAGTGCGCATCTTAATCCCACTCATACCAACATTCCAGCTTTATTAAATTTTCTGAATAAATGAATATATAAAAAGGATAATAGGAAACACATATGGCAATAGACTGATAATTTGCATCCCTTAACGTTAATATCAGATAAAATCAACCCTTTACACTAATTCTTAGTAATAATAAACCATTCATTCATTCGTGAAATATCAGATTACTTGAGTAGACTTTTGATATCACTGTATTTAGAAAACAACTATGAATAAATAATACTATATGTAATCATTTTAGACTAGATGATTGTGACGATTTGAGATTTATTGGCTAACTAGAAGAGTTTAACCAGTAGGAAATTGAACTGTGTGAAATGTGGCTTAAATGTAGCATTCTGATCGTAAAATCTATGGGAAACTAGAATTTGATAGTGCTTCCAGTACTGAAGAAAACCAGTGTGAAACTAGTGATTTTTAATAGTGATTTAACTCATTTAAGGTCATATTGTAAAATACTATTGAATATCCAATCACTATTTGAATCATGGCAATTATGTGCAAATAGATACAAACGAAGTAATATACGACCTACCTAAATTCAACCAGATCATCAACGTGTTTTAAACATCATGCCACACCAATGGGAAACTCAGAAACTAATGCAAAGAAGTAACTTTAAATTTTACTTAGAAATGCCTAAATATTTCTTTGAAATCAGTTGTTAAAAGCAAACCATGTATTATTCATAGATGATATTCGGCACAGAGTTACATCAGCTGAGTTACTAATAAAGATCGGAGTGTACTATGCAACTATTTTACCCAGAAAATCCGTAATAATGAATGTCAGCGCAGTGGTTTAGTTTATAGACGCCCATTGGGACGCATTAGCTCCCCATATTTAATCCCTGATACTGTAATGGATGACCTAGGATGAAGACAAAACAGATGTCTGGAACTCTTTCATTACCGATGAAACTTCGAATGAGCTCACTTCATGGTACATCTCATTTATAAGTAAAAATACTTTCAAGTAACCTCTCTGCCTTTATAAACCATATGACCTACTATTTGACATTCATTTTTACTAGTTAAAAATTGTTTGTTGATCATGAATTTCAAGAAGAAACCGTGAAAAATGTCAAGTTGAAGGGATAATTTGAAATCAGGTGTTGACAAACTACTATTATCTTTTAGTAATTTAAAGAACGTTATATTCATAAATCACAAACCAAGTAAGAGATTTCAAACTCTGAGAATATGTATCTCTAAATTTCATATAAACAACCTAAATCATTCCAATGTTATATTTAAGTTGGATTGTGACTGGTAAGTGGAATCTAGGACGTACGTTTTGTCCTATTTGGGACTCATCGGCTGGATTTACCTGCATCCCAATGTTGATGTCCACACTGGGATTCGAACTCAGTCCGCTTAGTGCCAAACGCCACCGCGTTCACCACTAAGCTAATGTGTCCAGACAGTCCCAGATTCCACTTGCCAGTCACAATCCAATTTAAATATAACTTGTATACTATCGCTATATAAAGGCGATTCACTCAGGATGCACATATGGAAACAGAAGCTGACCAGTTTCAGCCGATTACAAATCAACAGGAAGATACAAGCTTATTCTAACTAATTCGTTCCGGTTACAATTAAATTTCCGTTTCTGTTTACTATCGTAACTGTATTACTCTTTTAACTATTTAGGATTTAGATCACATTTAGTTATCAATAAATGAAATAAACACAGTTGCTTTCTAGAACTTAACTCATCTATCAATCTTAAATAAACTCATTTCACACATGTTCATTTATGAAAGGACATTCCATAGTATTTTTATTTCCTTTCTAACTGACCTGCGGTTTCATTTTTCTTGTCATTATCCTATAAAAGATTTCACCACTAAAACAATGTAAAAATGAACATTGACCTCAAAGTGGAAGAATACTGCACTTATTCTGTGTATCCTTATAAAATAGTTAACGAAAATCCTACGAATTTTTGAACAAATATATTCACCTGTACAGGAAATACTTGAAACAATGAAAATTGTTTTTTATGTTGGTCAAGTCCCTTTAGTTAAAATGAATATATCTTTAGCTTGTTTTAATATCTTGCAAATTATTCACGTTGATAAGATGAAAACATCTTCATTTCCTGAGGTCGTGAGCATCATTGGAATTTTTTTGTAAATATGAATAGCTTTTTAATGATCGTGGTGAAATTGTCGTTTTTGATATAAGGGTAGTTTTTTTTAAATACAGTTTACACTTAAGAAGTAATAACCAGATAATACTGGATTATTGTTTACAATGTTTAAACGAATTTTAACTTGAAATAACATTCTTATTATTCAAGATCAAGTTCATAAATCTTAGTTTTTGAAGCAAACACTTCGTATGATAATTGGTGGCATCCCCTGACGTACGACTTTTAAAACAGGTTTCTATAAATACGAACTGATATTTAAAGGTAAGACGCATAAAAATAATATGTAACAACTCTTCACAAATCATTTTAAGATACAAAGAGGCTTCTATGGATCTTACATTTTTTAGTAACGTTTTCAAATTTACTTCCTCTGTAGTTAAATCTAGAATAAACATTTAGAATACGAAGCTTTCTTAGGTTTTTAAGAATAAATGTACATTTTTAAGGAAATATTGAGCAGATAGAAGTCTTGTTAATCTCAATCAATCAAAATGATTTTATAGGTAACTCTCATAAGGCACTATTTACAGAGTACTTACTAGGATGAAATTTAAAATGAATATCCATTCTGAATATATATGATGCAATGAGCCTCGTGACTATTTTGTTTGCTTGTCAGTAGGTAACAGATAAATGAACGTACCCTAATAACTAAATATATAACATTCATATTAGTGATTGATTATGTCAACGAATAGAAATAAAATAACAATCGTCTTTGAGACAAGTATGAGATTTGAATGATACCTTGACTAGCATTTCTTCAGTTACATCTCCTCTACAACGCATGTAATAAAGAACTTGAGAAAATTACTCAGTTACATTTACCTTCTCTGGTATTCTCCATTACTTTTGTTGTCGTATGACATTTTACTACTCAAGTTGAAGCCTATACTGCAGAACACTAGCGGGCGAAAATTCACACAATAACTGAACGTGGTAATTCGTTAGTAAAGAAAATTAATATGCCCATAGAAATATGACATTTATATTATTTTCCGGAGAAAAACTAAACTAATAACTCGAAGATTTATAACATTAAAATATACTTTATTATCAAACCTAACAAGCTTTATAAGAACTATTCCTAGTCAAAGTCATTAAAATATACTTCAGACAGAATATGTTCATTAAGATATAAAAAGATTACTTTATTATAATTTGGATACAATCTATAAAAATTACTAGTGTGATTGCACAATGATACATGGATTGAATATTACTAGGGTGCTTAAAATGTAATCACTTCTTATTGTTATTAGAATAAGGAATGTTTACTATCAATGTGAAATCATGATAAGTAAATAAGTAAAATAATTTCTTATACTATTTTTGTCTGTGACAACACTCATTGGTTAAATTTACTCAAATAATCTTGATCAACCAATCAGAACTGAATGCTAAATGATGACAGGGGTAGAAAAATATAACGCGTTAAGGTTTGAAAGAAATATGGTAAACAAATAGAATACCATTTCAATTTCTTTTATAACACCCCTCCCTCTATTACTTCATTTGTGAATTAAAACAAAGCTTTTGCCATGCATTGATTAGAATATCACAACTACACAATTTTCGAAACCGAATACCGAACCAATAGAAATTAAAGATGGAAAAAAATTAATGACTAAATATATAAATACAAAACATACAATTATTGTAAGTCTTCTACGTCATAAGTATGAATTCTAGACAGTTTTGTCAACCAGCTCAAGCTGCAACTGATAACTCTAACAAGATTGATAGAAGCCAGCATTCAGTAAACAGCCAAAGAGAATTTGATAATCCAAATACAGATGTAGTATTATCGAACAACACTGAGGAACATGGTTTTAGCACCACACCTCAGCTATCTGCCACAGCTTCTACTACCATCCCATTTAAAAACTGTTATATTAACCGTAATAATCACACCCCTAAAATGACTATGGATAGAGACTTTCAACGTGGTAATACAACAAATCCAATTTTCAACTTTTGGCGCAATTCTACTCGTCGTTCTGGCAATTGGGGTAGTCGTACTGGTACAAAAAAATCATTTGTATGGAAATACTTTTTTCATCCAGAATTAAATATTGGTACTAAAGACTTGGCTCACACACAATGTATTCTTTGTGACAGTCTACTTGCTTTCAATAACTCTGGGACAACAACAACTATGTTAAATCATTTAAAAAGTCGGCACAGTGATATTGTTCAACATGAGTACCAACAATCGAAAAAATCACGCTGTGGCCTATTGACATTACGAGAAATAAGTAAAATGACTAAACTAAATTGTAATTCACCAGACGATCAAGTAAAACTAACTAACTGGTCAAATGGCTCGATAATGACTTCAACAACACCAGCATTATCAAAATCATCATCATCATCATCATCGTTACCATTCACAACCAACACAGCCTACATGAATGAATTTAATAATCCAACCTCATCTTTAAGACGTAATCATCGTGGACGACCACCTGGTTCATACAGATACTCCAATAACTCAGTGACAAATCATAAATTCAATTATATTAATAACATTAATAATGTTAACTGTATGGCGAAATCTCACGACCTCGGCGCAAATAATCATACAGAGGAAGAAGTAGGAGTAGAAATGGAAAAATTCGCAACACAAATGAATATAAATAATTCTAGCCCATCAATTGAGTCAGTTAATGAAAAGGTATTTAATTACTTTTTATCGAATATCTTTATGGTAATATTGTTTTATAAGTAATTAAGAAAAATATGCTTATACTGTTGTGCTTTATCCAGCTATTGAAACCAAGGAGTAAATTTGATGAATCTATATCGATTTGTATGTATTCTAAGTGGATTGCGCTGTTAGTAAGTAAAGTAAGTCTACAACAACTAGTAGAATACAGAATGCCAGTTCTATTATATTTAAGGCTCATTAATCAAACTTATTAGCAGTCAGATAATAATGTTCATATTGAATTGTGTATTTATAACCATTCTACTTATCTTTACCTATTGTGTGAATAGATTGATTAGTAGGTTTGAACTTTAAGTAATGAAGTTTCACAAATCCCTTTTAATTTATTTTCAATAGTCAGTCTTCAAAGTAAATTGATTAGCTTTTGTTCTAGATACTTTAACACTAAATAATGGGGAAAAAGCAAATAGAAGTACATACTAAAATAACAAAGGGTGTTAACTTTTAATCGGTGGTGTTTAGATTTAAAAGTACTTTTTTGATTACCGTAAACTTAGTACATAACAAACTTTAGAAGTGTGTGTTAATGATGAATATTGTAATCGTTTACAGTGGAGTACAGTTAAAAAACTGATTCAGTGTTAGCAGAACATCGTGAATACTTAAACTTTTTTCATCTCTTCCACAGTACATCAAATTACAGCTGTGTTTAAATAAAACTATGCTAATTATAAACATCTGATTTTGGAATCACCTTGAAGACAACTCTTATCTATACGTAGGTATGCACTGAAAGTATAATTAATTCATAATAGCAGAATACTGTTGTGCATTTGAGTTAAAAGCTAAAAGCAAGACTCAGGTAGCGAAATCATGACTAAATTTTTGCTGTCTGTTGTTTAATTTAGGTTAGATTGTATCGTAATCCGATGATAATCAGCTCAAACTTTAAAATCCACCGTAACAATTAGGTAAGGGTATTGTACAAACACTTAATTGGATAAAACGACTTCATATGAACATTAGGTATACCCCTGAAACTATTTTTAAATAAAGCCATTCATCCTCAATACCAGTTTATTACGAATAGATTAAGGTTATGACAGTTATACGAAAAATATTACTTATTGGTCGTTTAGTCAAACCCTTTTACTTTTATTTCTTGCATCATAAATTATAAGTCTTACTGCTGTGGAACATTGAATTATACTGTTATTACCCAGTTTAGGAAAAATCGGGGATCTAAAAATCATATTTCTGGAATAAATATGTGTATATTTGTCAAAGTCATTTGTGATCATTTTAAAATTTTTTGCAACCTTAGGACTAGTTTTATTAAGAAGAAAATGAATGTTACATTCCGGTATATAGGTAAAGGAAATTGACCTCTTATATGCATTCATGAAAGGTTTAGCTAGCGATGCATCACATTATAAAATATACAGAGTAAACTGTATTGAGTATTCCAATAAAATGAAATGGTTTGAGATTTCGATACGGGTTAGTAATTGTTGTTTTGTTTCTCGCATCTGAATTTGATTAGTCTTTACTAGACCACTTCATCAAGAGTCCAGTATTACTGAAAATTAGATGATATTATCAAAGAAATCCTATTAGGATGAACACAAATCATTAGAGAGTAAACAACTCTGATTCTCAGTATTAAGAACGACGTAACACAAACCTTACAAATAACTCCATACTTGCTGAACCAGTTATTAGCTGCCGAAATTTACTGGTACTTGGATAATGCACTGTCATTCAAAGTTATATGAACCTGGTTTGAATCTTTCCGTAAACATCAACACCAGGATCCATGTGGAGCCGGCTGGTATATCTTAAATAGGACAATATGAACATCGTAAATTTTCGGTTAGCCAGCATCACCATAATGTTATAAATTTGTTAATAAAATTGTCTCTTAAATTTCAGAAATATTTAATTCATGTTGAATTAAAATAAATAGAGACTTAGCTAACTTTGGTTTAACTGTGTAGAGGTGAATAAAATGTAATAAGCGCTCCATTGAGCTCTCGTCCCAAAGATGATCATTACCACTTATGAGGTCCTAAGGACTATTTTTAATGTAAATGCGTAATGAATACCGAATTCAATGCTATAAGTGGTGTAAATTTGATTGGAATAGTATTTCGATTATATTCATATCATTGTTATTCACACTACTATCAAAATAAGTTTTTTTCAATTTGTCATGTA
This sequence comes from Schistosoma japonicum, assembly GCA_025215515.1. Lineage (NCBI taxonomy): Eukaryota > Metazoa > Platyhelminthes > Trematoda > Strigeidida > Schistosomatidae > Schistosoma > Schistosoma japonicum. The sequence goes on along the minus strand of CM046069.1, from coordinate 42,608,086 downwards.
TTGTAGTGCATCAATTCATTGGATTTCTTATGGACACTTCCGAATATGTTTCCTACATTATATAATAGACAGTTATTTAATGCTACACTACCAGTTATAAATAATGAACTGATACCTTCCAACGAAGTACCTACAACTCTACCAATGGTATCCTCATGTTTCAACAATCATAATTTTCAAACTCCTATAACTACTTCGCCAAATTTTACTAAAGATTTATTTTCTGAATTGTTTACTAATTATCTTTCATCTTCAATTAATAATCTTCCAAATATGCACCTTAATCTATCAGAATTATCTACGTATTACATGAATGAGCTTTGCAAACAGTTCAATCACCAACAATTATATACTAAGAATGATTATGAAAGCTCCAAAAGATATTTTGAGCAAACAAAAGTATCTTCAAAAAACACATTTAAATTGCATTCTGCGACAAATGAAAATGAAATACTGAATAATAAATTCAAGACAAATACTGATTTTCAATATCAAACCCCATTTAGTTATGATTTATTACCGAATACAATTTTTCATACAAAATCCAGTCAGTCATTACCAGTAGATACAAATGAACCTCTTGATTTAAGTCTCTCTACATACAATCAAAAAATTGAACAGGAAAAGTTGGAAAATATTTTGCACACAAAATCTTACAATAGAGAATCCCCAGTAATTATGAGTAATATTGACAAAAGTATTGAAGACGGGAGTAACAATCCAGCGTTTACAAAAGTTTACCAACTCAAATCTTCTCCGAAATTCTCGAAGCAGTTTCCGGATAACTTGGCAATAAAGGAAGAAAATTTAATGGATCGAAAAAATTGCACAAGTTCAACCCCTAATGCAAGTGTTTTCTGCTATTAATTTGAACATAATTCTCCACTGTGAATTTTGTGAATATAAAAGTGATAAAAATTTCTAGAAAAATTATGAACGGCTTTTTTTAATTAAAACTTGTACACTGTTGTAGAAATTTGCAATAAAATAGCATGTTTATTTAGAGTTAGATAGATATAACCGTTAGATATTGTGCCCTGAATCTAGATTTTGTCTGTCAGAACTCATCAACAGAGTACTTCCTCGATTTCTAATCAATCGATGTTGTTCACGTGGTTCAAACCTGTGTTATTCAGTATCACAATCACGTACGTGATACTGCAAATTATAATATAAACTAATCGACAATCATTAGTGATTGAGTGTATAACCAGTGTAATGTGTTTTTAGAAAAACACTGTAATTATAGTTACATACCGGTAAAATTTTGTTCATCATTATAAACGTGTTCGGTAATATCTAGCTTCAGAGGTGTTATTTTCTATACATAGAAAACGAACTTTCAGAAGGTTTTATTCCACTGTTTGTGCCATTATGATAACATAATGGATACATTTGGCTGATTAGTTTCAAAGCCTCAAGGTACTTATTAAACACAAAAATCTAAAAAATAAATGCAATTATGGTTTTGGATTCCCATTTGTTGTGAGATAGGAATGAATATGTAATAAGTTTTTATTTGATAAATGATGCTAACTTGTTCAAATCGTTAACGTGAATAGCTAAATACTCCAGGTAACTCCAAAAATATTATTAAGGCAAACTATAGATACGGACCGGTTTAGTAGTATTAATAAGCTTACTGACGGAAACCAATCAAGATAATAAAGTATGAATACAGTAGTAAAGTTCAACATGACTCACCTCATGGATTTAATATTGCTTTCAGAAGAAATATGGAAAGTCTGCAAGAAAACTTTATGTGGAATCATATTTAACTAGAACGAATAAGAATTCTATCAAACTGTTCATTATTCACACAAAGTCAACTTTCCATAAATTATAAAAAAAAAACCATGGATAATAGGATTCGAAGGATAAAATAAATTTATTATATTTTGTGGCTTCTGATCAACTCCGACTGGTGCGTAGTTGCAATCAGAATATTATTGTCAGCAAAGTTCCGCGCATCATAGTTTATGCAGTCGAGTTAGAAAAGTTGCCGAAAAATATATGAAGATAAATAGGAATAACCTTTGAAAATTTAAAAGCGACAGACTTTGAAAAATAAACTACTCGGAAATTGACATTGTCATTAAGTAGTATTACAGGATCTGCTTTTTGAGAATAAACCTTTTATTTCATAAGAAATTAATAACAACTGTTGAAGAGAATGTTTCTTGTAAAATATTTTTCATTAGGTTCATAATACTTAGACACTTTAATTCTCGCCTTATTGAACTTAAGAAAGCATTTCTAAAGACAGATAAAACCTATACAGCACAACACCACGAACTCTGTTCTCATATTATTTCTCATAAAGAAATGACCAAATATTCGATAATTGGCATAAAAATAAACTTTATGAACATTTGTAGTTGTTGACATATTGCACAATAGTGAGGTAGTCAGATGGCATATCAGAGTTACATCATAATCAGTAGGACTAAGTTAGTCAAGCTACTAAACATCATCCTATCATACGATGATAGGCTTGTAGAACTTTTAACCTACTGAATCTGTTTTTTACTGGTAGCTTTTGAGTTCATTTAATTTATTTAAAGCAATTTATTATGAATCACCTATAAAACTGAAAAGTCAGGTTCGTTAATTATCCTAATTTTATCTTATTGAAACAAAGCTTCAATGATGAACAGTTTTATACTTATTAAGATTTTAAAAATTCATGAAATTGTCATGTTGCTATTAAAAACAGTAATTTATTATGTGCTTTTTGAATCATAGTCCCAAAATAGGTTTGTAGTTATATTCTATGTCTGTGCCCCATTTCCCAATACTCTAGAAAAATTTCGCTTCAATATCTGTTTGTCTAGTTTCTGAGCCTATTTACGAGCCATTTCATTTGTCTCTTGTGAACTTCCTGTTTAAACGTACAGTAAAATGCATAGTCTTGTTATATCTACAATACACAATTTGTTCATCCACCCCCGCTAAATTACAAATTTCACATCACGAACTGACTTTAGTGAGATAACCACTGACAATCAGAATCCAGTAGATACTCATAGAATAAGACTAACAGGCAGTGAGCATTCATGACCTTCATTTACGTTATAAAAGCTAGAACACTTAGACCAGTGACTTAAGATCCACTGGTTTATATTTCTGGTGACCATAGTAGATTACTATAGGTGATGTTCGCTCACGCCCAACATGGCTGATTAAATCTTCATATTCTCTCTATTTAAGATTCCTTTGTGTATTTTAGCATTATTTACCTATTATACTATTAAATAATTCTGACCAGATTTGTTTATTCAATTAGTTTATTAATTTAAATATTTCACCTTGCCTTTTAGAATATAGGTCAGAAATCACACCATACTTATTGAAATACATAAAAGAAGAGAAATGACTTAAACTTGTTTCGGTTGTCATATTAGTAGATAAGTTGTATACAACTAGTCAAAGTATTTGCATTTACATCTCTTCCATTACTTAAAAACATAAAACTTCTAGGACAATAAGCATTCTGAATATATTATTTTAGATTCCAGTACATACTGTGATGAAGTTTCTCGAATTAATACAATAAAACCACGGCAGTTTATTTAAGATTTTCCCCGACAAAAGGATCTCGATATTCACAAGTTCATATAATTGATTTGCTGTTGAATTTTTTACTAGAAAACTATGAACTCAGAGACATTATTACAAGTGTATACGGTTTAGATTGTCACAAAGGAGTTAGTTATTGAGTATATTGAATAACGACTGGTACATCAATCCACCTAGTTAATTATCTACCGTTAGCAATATAAACTTGTTTGGTACTAATTAAATAGATGTATGTTTGTTCATTTTGGTATTTATTCATTTGTATATAAAGATTGTTTTTAGGATAAAAAGCGAAATGCAAAGGTCTAACTAAATTACCAGAGCGCACCGATATATCTCAATAATGTGATAAGCAAGCGGGTTAGAAATGACTCAAGCAAAAGTTACTATAAATACAACCGAAGAGAGCATACCATACACATGAGTATGTTAAAGTATAATATAATGCGTAGTAAATACATTTATTGATAATTAACTATCTGACATAACTGATATCATGGATGCTATACTATGTGAAACCATGTGAATCATTCTCATCAACCAACACTGAATGGAATCCTCGAAAAAACTTATATATTACGTTGATTCCTAGAACTAGAACTGTGGTTCTTGGAATTATTCTATGACATTATTATCATGAATTAATACAAAAGGCTTACATTAAAAACACATCACAGATTTACCATACCCAACCATAATTACTGATTAGTATATTGACGTCTAGAATGTGATATCTAGGATTTATTTGATCATAAATAACATTACGAAAATACTATAAAATACAACTGATATACGTAAAAAGAATTTCATGCTAACTTACTGAACAAATCAATTGCTTCAGATTCATTATGTCATCACTTGTTATTGCTTTTCTATAGATGCTAAATAATCTTTTTCACTGAATGACTAAAGCGTATTAAACAGAATGTTTAGAATGTTTGTGACAGTATTTATTCATAGAAAATATATCAAACTGCCCACATTTGACATTTATTCATACTTGGTAAAAATTCAAATAAAGATAGTAGAAGATTCATGTATTCACTTTGATTAACATATTTTCCTTAAAAGCTTCATAGTTTCTACATTGACTTGCTGTCCGTGAAGAATTTCTGTAAAAAAGAATTATCTTTCCATATATTTCACTTCTTATATTCAACTTTATATGATAATCCGTTTGCTTTGGTTCAAATGTTAATTTCTTTAATTATATACAAAGACAAAAGTCTACAAGAATTAGTTATGGAACTAATCCGTAAACTTTGTATTCATTTGTTTATAACACTGAATTACGAATGAACGAACTAACTGGTCAGCAGATACCATTAATGGATTAATATGTAAAACTAAGTGCTATTACTAACTCAGTTGAAGTGTGGAGAATATATACTACTCTAAGTTTGTTAAATGTCTGCAATCTGTAAAATAAATAGTAATTATTATTATGAATATTCCTAATAATAAAGCTTCATATACAATAGACTATTTGAATAAAATCTTCATTAAGACTGGTCTACTTGTAAACTGCTAGGAAATGAGCCACATATGTTAAGAATTTCTTTTATTTCAGTTATATACCGACTCAAGATTGACTTTCATCGATAAAAATCTCCATTAAAACCATATGAATTGTCAAAAATCTGCTGATTATTTATTAACTTTGCAGTAGGTATTTGGAATCTCCAGTGGGAGTTTGTGATCTATGACAGTGATAAAGTCACAACCAAGATATTAACTCACCAATGATGTCGAACATACATTTAGGTATGTTGAAAAATACATAAGCGTCTGTGGTATAGGAAAATATGTTGATGAAGAGAAGAAAAATTAACGAAATAACTATCATTTACTAAAAATTTTAGAGTAAAACGACTTTCATCCTTTTGACATACTTCGATTCCTATTTCATAATCATATAAAATTTTGAGCCCTAAATAAGTTTCTAGAGTCATGTTTTGACTAAAACTAACTTGCAGTAAAGCACTATGTTGTCAGTTTTCATTGTAATAGCTACACTTTTGAGAAACCTAGACCATAAATCGAACAGCAGTATACAAAGTAAGATGACGAAATTCATGTCAAGTCAATTTAATTTCTACATTACGTAGCCTATAAACTTGGTGTTTATTAATGCAATAAATCAATAACCAACTCATCCTGACTTTTCCCAGTAAGGTATTCGTATCCGAAGCTTGTTATTTATGCTAAAACACTTCACCTTCTCTTTTCTTTTCATTGCAAATGAACACATCACGAATAATCCTTTTTTTTAAAACAAATCAGGGTACTGAAACAGGTCAGATTAATTCTACCACATGGATCAATAAATCATTATCAGTGAGTTCGATGAAAAATGAATCAATTGTTCAACACAATGATACCGAGGAATTGCAACTAGTGAAAAAGAAAGCTACTGGATCTGTGTCTTATTCGTCTCCCGATTTTATCAACATTTATCCACCTTCGTGCTTTGCTCCTACGAATGAGGAATTCTATCATCATTTAGCTTTCTTTTTAATACATGATTTTCATCCACCTAAGATACTAGAAGAAAAGGAATTCAAGGTAAACTTGAGAAACATTATTTTGCAATATTTTTGTTTGCAATATCATGTATGTATTAAGAACTTTTGAATCCAAAAGTTAGAATTTATGTTAGATTGACGATGATATACTGAAGGATACTTTGAGTTCATGTTTCGTTTATAGGCCAAATATGAGTGAATAGCAAAAGACTCCTATTATACACATTAGTTGCATCAAATCAATAGAAACTAATCTAGTAAGAATTCTATACCTTATAGAAAAAAATCAAATCTGTTAGTGAAGCAGCTATAAAGAAAGCTGAATTGGCGACCATAACTACCGTCTTGTCTAATAACAGTATAATTATTCGAAAATTCTGGCCACTTAATGCCAAGTAAATAATACATAGTTGTTAGTGAGATTTTAAACGATTATATTATGATGATTAAATAACAGATCTGTGTGTTACTCCCTATTCATAGCAAGACATAACAGATTATAACATTAAACACATGGAATTTAACAAGAAATGATAGCGTATAATTCTCACTAGTAAATTAATTAACTTGACTCAAAGTTCACTAGCTTACAACTAAACAATTCACTAGCAGATTCATGAATGCAGTTATGTATGCATGAACAAGAAATAAGTGAAAGTTCTCAACTGACATCGATGATTTAGTGAGTCTATTTCAAGAAGAATGATTAACAAAATGAAATGACTCTTGGAAATTATATGTTATCTAAGAGTAAATAATCATTTCATTTTATTTACATATTTTTATTTGAAAGTCAAGATATCATAACGATAGTTGAAATTAATGTTTCTTTTTACACCTACGCCTTTAATGTGCATTCTAATGTTGTTGCTTTCTTTCCAATTTGTATATTACTTTTATTTTTTATCATTTATTGATTCATTTATGTGGATTCTACAGGTAAAATTTCATTCTATTACAAATGTCTTGTTTAAATTTTCCTGAAGTGTTGGAAAGTTTATCTCAATCATTTTAGAATTTAGTCGCTGATGATACAAGAAGACTGGAATATGCAACAATAAAATAGTGTATGTATGATAGACAGTGGTATAATTTAGAAAAGAAGATATTGACATTTTTTCACTCGTTATTAACGAGAATAGACATTTCAGCTGTTTACTCCTGTGATAACTGTTTGTTTCGGTTTTTATGTTAGTCACCAAAATAATCTAAACTTAACAGATTGTTTCGGTTTGACTATCATTTACTATCAGGAAGTAATGACAGCTAGTTTATTTAGAGGAGTTCAGTTTTAAGGAGAAACATCGTTCCAACTCCTTTTTGCTGTCAGTAACTCTCTAATCACAGTTACTCCGTAACATGAAATTTTAAAAACAACAATCTTGGCAAGGTTGTATAATAATATTCTTTATTAATATTTCCACAGATAAAGTTTTCCAGGCCTTATTTTTATGGCCTTAATAGCTTCAGCAAAAAGTATGCTGAGTGAAACAATGAAATAATGTAACATATATATATATATATATATATATATATATATATATATATATAACTATGTAAATTCACATAACTTCAAAAGAACCCCTTCTTTGAATTAGTTGCTATAAATAAGATACATTATTGCAAAATTTAACGCGTTGTTACCAAACTAATATTAATGTAAATTGCAAGAAAGCTGCTAATTCTAGTATCATTGTATGAATAATGGTAATCATAAAGTTGATATTTAATTTTAATTGATGAGAATATCAGAGTCTGATATTTATGCGTCATTACGCTACCATGTAAACGAACGAATAGTAATTCTTCCTCTAGCCAACTAACCAAAAATTGATGGAATAAACAGAAAAATAAGGGAAATTTGTAAAACTGTTTAGAGATTGAACACCCTTTGATTAAGTCCATCGTATCGAAGGCTGTTAAATTTAATGCCTAACTGGCAGTGAGAATATAGTCATACTGTTATCAAATATAAGGCTGCTTATTTTAATCGCAAAGTATAATAAGTTAACTGTTGAGAACGTTTTTGGAACCTTTATATCTAATCATTCACTGATTTAAAATGCACCTAAAGGCTAAAACTAGACCAGAGATTTCATATTTAAAACATTCTCAAATACCCACATTAAATTCACATCAAATTCAGCATTATAAACCATGTTATGCTTTAAAGTTCGTGAACTAGTATTACTGCTAACCAACTGCTCACAAAGTAGAAAGATAGTACTGGCCTTGATGTTAATCTTTTCTGGTACTATTCATGAAGTATCATCCCTGACAGCATTGACTAGAGCGATTACGCAACCATTTATAGTCAAAATTATGGAATAACTTAAGAACTCTTGACATGAGTCTTTAATAATTTCCAAAAAGAAAAGAAGAGCCCATGAAGAGTTAGATCATAATTGGGTGTAACCACTTACTCTTATTCTTTTTACTGGTAAGAAACAGTCCAGAAAGTGTTATGTGTCTTGAAAGCCGTGGTTTAGTTTTAATGCCCAAGATTCAAAATTATACTAAAATTAAAGTGTCAGGAGGTGAAATTTTCAGAATGATATATATTTCATAAAGCCCGCTCTTGTTTCCAAATACCTGGATGTACCCGCATTAGTAGTATGTGATGTTCAAAGTTGGTAAACATATGACATTTTTAAATATTAGGAACATAATTAAAAAATTAATTTTTTGTGGCCTACTTCTTGGCGTTGCAAAATGTAAAACCATGGGAGATGCAAATATTTAGTTAAAATCTGTTGGTACCTAATTCAGGTCCAATATATGCTCAGTTTATCTAAGTGCAGGTTTGTTTGTCTTTTAACGAATGATCGCTAATTACTACAGTGAAATTTTTATTTGAGATTATTTTTTCGGCCTAAACTTTCAGTATATATGTAATTTTCATATAAGGTAGTGCTATCCTACCAATTCATAGCTGAGTTGAAGAAAACGATGGCTATTTGTGAAGTGCATAACTAAGTTAGACAGTTTCAAATGAAAGCGTTCATACTTATGCCAAAAACTACGATCTTCACCATATTTAGATATATAATTTTGGTTACTTCATATTTTGGTTCGGCTAGTAAACCTAATACTAATCTGGTCGATTATATCCTATAAGTATTTCTTGCCAAATTGTTTTATTAAGCGTTCAAAATAATCAATGACAAAAATGGAAAGGATTAGCATTTCGATTATTTCCTTCGTTCCATTACCTACATCAGATTTCAGTCGATTTCTGTGGTTATAGAGAGAGAAAGACAGGGCAAATTGTTCATTATCTCTCTCCTAATGACACTATCAAATGAAACGACATATTTAATTAATGTGAAATGAGTTACTCGATATATATATATATATATATATATATATATATATATATAGTAGATGTTGTCATTGTGATCAGCAGTTTTATCTCAAAAACATTCGATTAATAGACATATTTCTAAAATGACTTTAAATAAAGAGAATGAATCACTGGCAGCGATAAACGCATATATATATATATATATATATATATATATACATGGTTTAGTTGTCCACAATAAATATTTTGTTCGATAATCTGAGTAATGACTTGAAATCTTTATGTAACCATAAGTGATACCTATCGACGCATTAGATTTACTTCAAACCATATTGTTAAAATCTTAACCACCAAGTTGAAAGTCTGTAGTGGTTACATTCTTAATTAGAATACTGAATAAATTTTAAATCTAATTATTCTTTCTTCGAAAACTACTACTTTCGATTAAATCTTGAAAATACAGAGTTTACCACAAACATTAGATAATGTCGTATTAGCCGATTAAAGTAGGAATTCTTTTCTTAACATAAGGCCTTTAGTTGTTGACAAAAAACTTCGTTAAAAGTGTACTTTTCAGTAGAATGTAAGTTTTCTATTCTTAAAAGATCCTTAAAATATTTCTTTGATATTGTCTGTAGTTTGTTAGTTATATAACTAATGAAATCGAAATATTTATATCAAATATTTATTACTAAATGAAAGGAAGAAGATTAAGGTTGTCTATCATATATAATTAAAACACTAGTAATAATCCATAAGTAAATGTTTCGGGAATTAAAATTGTGACCTGATATGCTCCGAATTTTTTTAGCTGTCACTATGATTACTATTTTCGATAACGAAGACAAATACATGAAAACTAAGAAATTTATTTTCAATAATCATATCTTTTCAATGTTATGGATGAAAATAATGTATAAATGAATTATCAGTTTATAATTTGAAAAATTCAGCTAGATTGTGAATTATATTTCGTAGAAAAGTTAAGAATGGGGTTCTTACATTGAAAAACTGTAATATGATATTTTTATGAAACAGGCAACAAAAATGCTCATGTTATTCCAGTAATCAAGCCATACAGCATATGCAATCACTTTTACTTGTGACAGCATAAACAGACTGATTGATTTACAGTATGATCATAATCATTTTCTATACAGTTTTCTGCAATGTGGTTCAAAAGAGTGCCAACAAACCGAACGTAGATATTACTTGGAAATCAAAAAGAGAAATTAATTTTCGAAATGTCAACTGATGAATATTAAGTAACCGCGAATAGGCAAAACAAAAAAAAACAAGATATTACGCGCCAAAGCAATTTCCATGCACAAGATCATCAGTTTTAAAGTGAATATCACTAACAATTGTGGTAGAAATCACTCACAAGATATTACTTATTCAACCCTTTCAGTAATCAACTTTATTACTTACATTATATTCTATTTTTAATTTCCTAGATATTAATTGGAATATTATGGAGTAAATTTAGAAAAACCAATGAATGTATTAATTATGAGAGCCAATCTAATCTTTTGCCTTCATCAGATGTAATGGAAAATGAGATTTTAGTAAAGCTCTACAAGAAGACTAAGTTTCATGTTGACAATAAAATTAAGGGATTAATTAAGTTACAACATTCAGAGAATCATTCAATAATTTTACCACAATTCACAATTTCATTGAGATTTTGGTCATTGAATCCACAAAACAACTGTAAACTGGAAAAAATCAACTTGTCCTTTGATTTTGTTGACGTGGAATTATATTTTTGTGAAAACATTCAACATAATTTACCAGTGGATAAAATTTTCTATGGTACTTTTGAGGTAATTGTAATTTTTACAATAACATATTTTTGATGGCACTAATCTTGCTGAAATCATTATTCGATGTCCACTATGGTAAGAGTTGTAGTTTCATGAAGGATACCACTTAGTTCAAACCTAGAAAAATGTATGTTCAAAAATAATAAACCTATACGAAATATAAAACTAGGTCTTGTAGTTAGTTTCTTGTAGTCATTCAACATCAAATATAATGAGCTGAGACGTTGAGTAACTTGCACTGGTATCTGGACCGAAATTTAACAAAATAGATTCAAAGCCCATTATTACTTATACCCGACTGTAGAAAAAAATTTAACCTCAGAGATAAAAATCAGTCATCTCGACTAACTATGAGAACGTAATTTACATATCATATTAATTAAAGTTAAATTCAAAGAACTTTAATTAGAATACGTCTAAACATTGTTTACAGTAATTCATTGTTGCATTAATCACTAGTCATAACTGTGTCTATGATTTTAGATAAATAAAACTCAGACATTATGTAAAATTATAAAACCTTGTTGGGAGTTGATCTCTTCAGAATGCAATTCAAACTATAATCAAATTTTGTCAGAATGGCCTATCATTATATTAACTAATTGTTCTGAATATGCTTTGAATGCACTCAAAGAATCTTGTCCAAATCCAAATTACCTTGTATTGCCATGCGTTGATACACACATGAAAAAAGCTGTACAGGTAAGCAACTATCACAATGTATAGACCCTTTATGTGATATATTTACATATGTAATAAATATGGAAATAACTTGATTGATTGTTAATAGCTGTATAACAAAAATATAGTTTCTTTATGGTTATAGTTATATTAACCTTGAGAGTGTTATTTGTAAATTCCAGATATTAAATCATCCAATTCCTATTTAACTTAAATTAGTGCTTATCATGTGAAATCGGAACTCACCACATTACTATGTGAAGGTCATTAAAGTTATAACATGGCAAAACAGTTCTATACATGCATAACAGTAACAATGAAAAGATTGATTGATTAATAACAGGGAATTATGTCGGTATGTAAAAGGAGGTCTGCTTCTCGTAGCTTGATATTATTGACTTAGTGCAGCAAGAGGCACTAAGTTGCTACTGGAAATTATCAAATTCAAATATGATAAGCTCAAAGATGTACTTGGAAACATCGACTGTTTGTAGAAAGAATGCTAAAACTACATTATTAGTAGGGAGTGTATAGGTGATATTTACGTGAACACTTCCTAAACACTATCGGCATAGCCATTGTTCTTTAGAAAAGTTAGCACTACTAATTATCAAAATTTTTTTAATCTAAATATTTATTAATATACGCGGAAATTCTTATAGTGGCATATCTGTTTACATATAGTTAACCTTTTATACTTTGAAGTGCATACCTGATAGTATAATCAACTATTAATAACCATCAGATGTGACCAGAAATTCTTTGAGATTTTTGAAGTGAAAACAAAACAAAATTGATCCATTTTTATAATAATTGAATAGAATTTATTTGGTATGTTAACAATAATTAAGAATTGATGACCGCAATCTATGTGAAATCTAAATTCATAAAAGAGTAATTAAGTTTTATAAATTTGTACCTATACTTTAATATACTTTTTTTATAGTAAACATAACATGTGATCTAAAAAGATTCTGTGAAGAATATACATTGACGGAAATTTCTTTTGCTTTATTTATATTTAACTTCCAAGATGTACATTGGAATAATCAGTAATTGTTTTATTATCTAATTTCATATTGTTATCATTATTAGTGTGCCTTGTGTATCCCGGAAGTTAATCAAGTTTTAAGAAACTATCAGAAGTTACTACAAGCCCATGATGACAATATACAACGAACAAGAAAATCAACTTCAGATGTACTTGGTGAAAATTACTGGAATGATGAAGCTAACATAAATGAATGTTTACCACATGTTCAGAATTTAATCATACGGATAATTTCTAGCACTCACTTGTTACCTGATTCTACTGACAATGATATAAAATTAATCGGCATAATTCATAAACTGATTGATGTAAGTTTCAATGTGAACATAATTAGCTCGAAAAATGACTCAAATGTTATTAGCATGAACTAGAGAAACTCTTCTACCACCATCTACAGAACCACTGAAAATCAGTAAGCGCTTGATAGTTACTTCAATGCATAATGAAACTCCTCTACAGTAGAACGATTACAAAGTCCCATAATCGAAATCATAAGTCTATCATTAAACATCACATTTCAAGAGTAGCGAATATGGACTTAGTAGTAAGAATACTGCCAATTCGTTGTCTAGTTTGGTTGATTCGTTCTGTGCCATAGAAAGATAGCAACAAGCACTGTTTTAAAGGAATCTAAAAACATTAACCAAAATATATTTAATTGCTCTTGGTTTTAAATGGTTCTACAGATATTGGCAATATATAATGAAGCTTCAGTCGATTTAAAATGGTTTTACACAAACTACCTAACTAAACTTTATTCTATGTTATTAATGTAGACAAACCTTGTTTTTTCACTGTTTTTAAGAAAATATATTGATTTTATTAGGAAATGTGCGCTTAAACCGAGAGTTTTAATTTTATTGTGTCATGTGTTTACTCACTAGTGAGTTATATTATGATCACTAACTGTTAATAAACGTTTGGTTAAATAAGTCTTTTCATTCGGATTTCTGTAAATTTAGACAACTGACTATACCGAAAACTTGTCAGAACTTCTCCATAGATATATATGAAACATTATACAACATAAAACACAGAGGTTTCAGTAGATGGTAATGTAAATTAAACTAAGTAGTTGGAATGTTTGAAAAATTTCTATCATATATTGAAGACGGGATGGAAAAACAATTTAGAAACAGAAATTCTCTTCATTTTACTTGGATAAATAAAGCAAAATGGCATTTCTTTATTTTTTCTGAAGTCAGGTAGTTATCAGAGAATAACATGCGGAAGTCAAATTGAAATCATTTCGTGTGCCAAAGTATGAGAGATTCATATCTTATATTAAAGTCCCATTTGAATTTTCGTTGTTGGATGTTGTCAATACTGTTTATCAGGTATAAACTTTTGTGACTAGTCAAAATCATAGTTTTAAATCTGTTTACTGCTGTTCATCTCTTTGTGATCACTGGCTACTGTAGAATAACATTAATACTATAAAATATTTGTTTACTTTGTAAGTTATTATTCACCTATCTGCGATTCTTTACAATCACATGCCAATCAACAGTATTAACAAACACATCAACTAGATTTCTGAGTATATACTGAAGCTCAATTTTCTAACAAAATTTAGATTGTAGCAGAAATTGAAAAACTCTCTCACTCTAAATTCCCATACTTTACTGTATCAATAATGCTACCAATATTGAAAAATTTGTATTCAATAAACATGGCGACGATGAACGGGAATTTATCAAATGAATTTCTTACCACTGTAACAACACATCTGAAAATAGTTTTTAGCGAAAACAGTGCCCTGGGTGAATTCCTTTATATTTCAACATTTCTTGATCCACGTTTTAAATCTTTATTAAATCAAAGGGAATGTGAGCAAGTAGTACATATTCTAGAAACAAAAGTAAGTTCTATTACAATCTTCCTTTTGAGTTATGCAATCTTGTTTATTACCGATATTAAGTGATAGAAGTGGTCGTTAGAAATCACTGGAAGTAAACTGTCGCTCGTTAGCGAAACATATATGCAGTTTTGGGGTATTAACAGGTACTGTGGAGGATTCAGTCCTTCGCCAAGTGGTACCTCAGACTGAGACGTTAATATTGATCCTCGACTAGCCTCTTACAAAAATGAGATATTTACATTGATTGATCACCATGTGGTAACCAGTAAGATGTTCGTCTACTCCTTAATGTTGAGTTCTAGAAATCAAAATGTAATGTGTCCATTTCATTAAATGATCTATCATCACACCCATTTTGTTTTGGTGTCCAGTGGTTGGAGACAGATGGCAAAAAGGTTTTACAGATATTCAATTTTCGAACACGTGACTACAATGTAACCTCATCGATAGAGTTCAACCAGCACTAAACATAAGACAAACATGATATTATCCATTACTAATTAATCTCTCAATGCAACCATTGTCTATCCTTATTATCATGAAAAGTCTGTTTTGACATTTCATATCGAAAAAATTAAAAATCAATGACAAAACAATATAGTATTTGCAGCTACCGATTTTTCAAAACTAAAATTTTTCATTAACTGACTTTATGCCACTATTTGGAAAATAACAAATAGAAGAATGGGGTTTAAGTTTAGAGATGACGCTGTATGCATACAGTTCTGGAACTAAATTCAGTAATAACAACTAAATACCTTCGAAATTTTTGAAACTGAGCACACTGTTGAAAATATAAACACTATTAACCGATATTTATTTAAATTAAGCTTCAGTTAACAGACATGAACACTCCAGAAACTATATAGTGAATGCAAACACAAAATGAGTAGCAAATTGACTAAATCTGTCTCTTGGCCAAGTGTACTAATTAAACTATGCAGTTCGAAGCAGCATACAAGAGCCAATATATTAGCCTAATTAAATACTTGAGAATAGGATAGTAAGGCGAACAGGGAAAGGACTAGTTAGATTCGACTAATAATGATAATTTTACCGATAAGTCATTTGTGGCTAGTTAGGATAACCAGCTATACTGTACGTTAACAAGAGATACTAAGCTGTATTCCATTACTTTTGAATTATGAGGACTAAGGGATATACATTAATTACAGATAAGATGAACAATGACAATGAAGTAAGACGTATGACATACGTGGTTCAATATATTGTAGATAACAGTCATCAGTTAACATCCCTAAACTGTTTGTTTAACACTTGTGTGCTGAAGTGGTTAATTCGTACCTCACAGAGAGATTTCCTCATAACTCCATTTACTAGTAATATAAGTTCCCCTTCCCTGACATCATTACTTTGGTTAACCCTAAAAACAATGACAATAACATAATGAGATTTTAAAAGCTTTGTTCTTTATACAATTCCGTTTCTTAAATTATATTTAAGTATTTGTAGCTCGGTGGTCTGTTCTCATTCCAAATACAACCGGTATCTGGTCCCATTCAATTTCTAAAATGATTGATAATCTTACTTTGGAAAATCTTCCTAACATGAAAATATTATTTAAACGTCTTTATGTTTCAAAGTTTTGGGTCGGCTTTACTTTAAATTTGGTCTTTAGTCTTATATGTAGAATTATGCTTCACCAATATTCTGATATAATCCTAAGATTAAATATTATATTTAGTCGCTTTAAGTCGTCGATTTTCTTCTTGCTTTTTAACGAACAATTCTATCACTCACAGAAGAGAAATGTCTTCATCTCAAGTTACTAGCCAAGTGAATTAGTATCCATTCTATACATTGATAATGTGTGCGTACAATAACAACCTTTGTACTCTACCCATACAATATTATTGATTACCGTAGTGGTTATTTTTTAAGTAAATAATACAGGCGTTGTAAATTCACCAGCACAAACCAACTCTCATAGATCGCTGTTTCAGATTGGTTTTTGAAAATAATTTATAATACAACACAGTTATTCATTTGTGTGCACAGAATTATCGAAACTGAGTTTACTTTTATCCAAAAATCAAATGAAATTTTCTCCACACTGATATATTACAGATATCATCACTTGATGAGATGAGATATATAGAGGAATTTCAACAGGTTATCAATGACTACTTAAATGAAAAACCAGTTGATATCAATGAAAATCCCATTCAGTGGTGGAGCCATCAATGCGACAAATCAGAAAAATATTCTATTTTTAAAATTTTAGCCTGTTATTATTTGAGCACTCCAATCAATTCATTGAATAATAATAATTATAATTCAAATACGGATGGTATCACTAATAGTCATTTCTACCAACGAAATATAGAAAAACTTGTAGGACGATTTGGAAATTCTTTTGGAAATGAAAAGTCTCCAATACAGACCAAAATCAGTGGAAATACTGGTGTTATAAATTCTATGCATCAGGAAAGTCAAACATACAATGCAACATCAATTCAATATTATAAACGAAATCACTCGCTACATTTCTGGTCTCGAATCGGTAGTAAATTAATTCCGATTTATCGATTTTTAAGAAAAAATTGGGAATTTTCCGGAAAATTGTAAGTGATTCTATTTCTCAAAACCTACTTTATTTTGTAAATTCTAGAATAGTGTTTGAATATTTCTGAGAAAAGGTTTCTATAAATTACTCACAATTTTGCACGTTTACCATTAGTGCCACGAATGTTCATCAAATTTAACAAAATGTTATAATATATATCTGTGAAAGACATTCAGGAAAAGTAAGATGCATGCCAAATTGATAGCAGACTACTGTAAATAGAAAATGCTGCTTAGAGTTCTTAGATTTCGCATTAGCAATCCTTAAAAAAGATCTTGCTTTTCTTATTTTGGTTTGTTTTATAAACAGAAGATGAATGTCAAGATTTACCTAGAAAATGTACTAGCCTAATGCCCAAAACAATCCAGTTATTAGTTTTATCATCAATATGATTTTAAGAAATATCACCTAATTGACATATGTGTAGAAAACACCATCTCATATCCTAATCACTTTATTCCATAGACTGTAAAATAGGTAAAATATTTGTTGAAATCTAGATGGATAACAAAATAATTCTTTGACATAACAGTAGTACATTTGACTCCAAAACGAAAACATTTAGTTACATTTCAGTTTTCAAAGTGACCCACTCAGATGATTTATGTAAGTTATTCACAGTCATTACTTGATTAGAACGCAAGATAATTTTTCTAATGACTATCATCAGCTTCTTGGCACATATAATTACTGAGAATTATTATCTACTTAACCTGTCAATTACATGTGATACTGAACATTAATCTTCTAGGTTTATACTCTTAATTTTATATAAATACTCTACTCTATGTTTTCCTTCAAGGTGCACACCTCTTTTTTTTGAGAAAATATGAGCTACTGAGTATACACAGAGTGAACAGTAGAATTTCTAGTATCATGTTGAAATCAAAATAACATTTATCCTTCTTGTCGATATTAACAACTAAGGTTACAACTAATCTATACTGCAACCACTCACTGATGTTTGTAAGTATAAGAATGTCGTCCCAACATTAGTTTATTCATTATCTAGACTATGTGTAAATCCTGATGGAACGGAATCGACCACGTAGTCTATTCACTGTAAATTAGATGTTATCATCCTAAATACCAACTAAATTACGTAAGTAATTTTCGCATCGAAGCTACTAGACAACTGGGTATGAAATCGATGTACCTTTTGGTGTTGATGACGATTTTGTTTTCGTTATTTTCAACTGCACTTCAATCTTGTTAGGGTGTAAATTGCAATACAAATAAAAACCATGACAGAATGAAAATATAACGTATAAAAGTGACCACTTAGTTAATTCAAAAATCTGAAAACGTCTGACTAGCGAAAAGTTTAATTTAGGAATGATTTTATTAAGGAATAACTATGAATGTTAGCTTAAAGTCACGGCTAATCTACCTAGTAGACTAATATAAAGAGCAAATTTATTTGACATTATAATACGGTAAACCAAGATACTATAAAAACTAAAAGGACTCAAATTTTTCAGTCTACTGGATTAAGGTTTAACGATTTGATGTAAACATAATCTAATACAAAAGCAGCTGAGTTCATAGTTACTAATGTGCTATTTCCATATGGAATTGATTATTAGTGTCGTCTTATTTTCAATACCTCTACAAGTGGTGTTTTTCAAGAAAATAAAAATATTCAATGAATTACTAAAGATTATCATTAAATTTATTATTATTTTAATACAGATAGAGATGAAGATATGAAAGTTTGAATTATTCAGTTAACAAATCAGTCTACCAGCAAAATAAGAAGACTGTACAACCACAACCTACATAACATTTGTAAAAAATTTACTTTCTCTGTCGATAGATCATAATCCATTTCTCATATCTGTTTTGTATTATATTTACTGTTGATCGTAACAAAAATTAATGATTACATATGTACGTGAAATGTCCTATCAACTAATTATGATATCTGAAATCAACCTTGAAATGACGAAAGTCGAATCATGAAAAAACATTTATCACTCGCCGTAGACCACATATTCCTCACGATATGTACTTTTTTCTGTTTTGGTTTTCCTAATGTTTTCATATTCAGATGTAATTCACAAAGAAAAATGTTTTACTTGGTTTTTCTGTTATTTACATTCTCTCAATAATGAATTTGACCAATTATAATAAATGTTACTTCTACAATAAAAGCGAATAGCAATTTCTTAGAACATTGTGTACCTATATTAATAAGTCAGTTTGAGCATATGTATATATATAGGAAGTGGAGTGTAGTAACACGACTTTGAATTAAAAATAATCTTGTCTTTTAAATTTTCATTTCAAAGATAGACATTTACATATAGTTACTATGTTAAGTTCTATACTTGGCGAAAATGGAATTTAAAAAAGTGTATTCGCTTGATTGTTTGTTTCTAAGGCTGACGACTACCCATGGTGACATCTATACTTATATAATAGCTCCACATAATTTACTAGATTTTAAGAATTACTTTTAGAATTGCAATAACACCGTTCTTACTTTGAAACATGGTCAAACCAAAATCATACTGTAATATGAAACTAGATCAAGGTAGCCGTTATCTCGACGTTGTCAACTGTCTAGTCTATCATGAAAAATAAACTGATTTTGCCTGGTTGAATATATGCTCTTGATTTCTGCTGGTACTAGGTAAATATAGTGAAGAACATTACGCAAAAATCATCAATTTTTGTGTGCAGAAAGAATTTGGATTACAAAATGTACATAGGACTTCTCCTAAATAACCAAAAATTTTAGTTGTTTAATGTACCCGTGTATACGAGAAGAAATCAGAATATTTTCGAAACCTCCCTTCAAAAACTTTCTACCTATGAAAAGATTTTAAATCGTACTTATATATATATATATATATATATATATATATATATATATATATATATATATATATATATATATATATATATATATATATAAACAACTACTTATAATATGGTGCGCTGTTGATATAAAGCAATCTTCCTCGGGTTTCATCTGGAGAATTGATAAAACCACCAGAGCTAATGCGAAATTAATTAGGAAGTTATTTAGTTGTAATCCTCAGCAGTATGAATCGTGCCCCTATCTCCCAATTTTATTATAGATGTTGTACAATAATCGGGGAGAAGCTCTGAAATCGGGATTTTTCGTTGTCTTGCACTTGTTAAGAATACTTACCAGCGCTCATGAAAAGCTAACAATCACCATAGGTTCTAAACCTGCATCGTCAAGCACGAACGGATGATTACTACCACCATCAAGACAGTAAGTGAAATGTCAAGTTATTTAGACTAATAAACACATTTCAACTTTATTAACAAAAATATGCATTTTAAAATGCCATCCTCTGTAAAATGGTAAAAGTATCATTCAAATTTTAACTGTAAAGCGTACTTAGAAGTTATTTATAATAGCTGTTTTAAGAGAGACTATTTATTATCTAAGTTCTGCTTTCAAAGACTATTTGCTTTAATGAATCTTAAACATTCTAGAAAATATTTATGTAGGTATTTTAATAAACGTAATTTGATGTTATTACTTATTCTAATAGATAAGTATAATACACTAAGTTATCTCATCTCAAAGCTACTTTTATCAAAACTTTTCTATTTAAAGACAACTGCCAGTTTCTCATAGATCTATATAGTACGAAACTCACTTAAAATGCTTTGTTCTGATTTGCTGAGACGTAGTCTGCAGGATCGCTGTTATCTGTCATCATAAATTAATTTATGCACCCTTAGCCATAGTAATAAAACTTAAAAAAGTTCGAGGTGAGAAGACGTTCTACAGTATCTCTCAACTTTACTAATTTATACCAAACAGTTGTCGAAAGATTTATAACTAAAATAAGAAATTTCTGAAGCCTGCCTATCTACAATATCATTCAAGTCACTGAATCCCTTGGTAATAATAAGTTGTGAAATTTCCATAGGTGATACAGGATTTAAATTTTATGAAGAATGATTCATTTCAAGTAGCTACCCTTGTTAGTTTATCAGATTATTGCATTCACATAAGCTTAGGTCTTTCCTCATAAACCTTTGAGCTACGTACTGAACAAACGAAAAAAAGCTAATTGTTGTGAAAGTGGTACAAAATTTTAATGCTATATTTTAGTTAAAATCCCTCAGGTTTATTTACGACTTTGAAGTAAGACATGTAACAATTTCCACTACTTTTCGAAAACTCTGATAATTAGTTGAAAGTTTTTCAAAGAACTTACAGTTATTCATTTATGAATTGAAGACTGAAAGTAAATCAAGCAGAAGTGAAAGATCTGTGATTTGGTTTGAATTTTTTTTTACTCCAACGGGAGATATCACTGAAATTAAAAAATGAGGTCTAAGTAAAAACTTTATTTTACCACTGAAAAGAATTATATTTAGTGACTGAGTAACCGGCTCATATATAAACACCATTAACTAACATATTATACTGTGAAAAGGTAAATTAGGACAACTAATCGTATATTTAGTTACAATTGGAGGGTTGTGGAGATAGTTAATTGTCCCTCCTGATATCACGAATTGATCTGAATCAGACAACCAGTGATCGCCTGGAAGCACTGGACACCTGTTACGTCATAGTATGGGACTTTTCAGCAGTGCGCATCCACAACTCCATCAGGATTGACAGTTAACTATCTCCACAACCCCCCCTCCCCCAATAGTAATTAATATCAGCTCACTAGTGACCAGCTCCTTGAGGTAATTTCTGAAGTTCTAATGTGATGTGACCAGTGGAGTCCAACCGTATCGGTTGTGAGGCAATTACCCACCGACGACAATGGATGAGGTCGCGCAAACGTATCACAACTGGCTAAATTAGAAATATCAACCGTTAGGACCTGACTCAGTGGTCCAATGGCAAAGCGTTCGCCCCAGAGCCAAAGGGTCCTGGCTTCGATCCCCGATGGAGTCGTGGATGCACGGTGTTAATAGTCCCACGAAACAGGTATCCAATGCTTTAAGGCGACCAGTAGTTGTCTGGTTTAGATCGATTTACGGTGTCAGAAATGACAACGGCATGTCCCGTGGAAACAAAGAATGTCATAAGATATCACTTTTAATCATCAACTCGCACATCATTCGCGTTCTCTGATCCGTGTCGATTGTAGGTTCTCTTCCCTTGGTTGTCCTCGATTCTCCTATGTATTCTAATTATGCTTTATTTCTTGTCACCCAGCGATTCACCTCATACGCTGTTTCCTGATTCTTTTCGATTTCACGCGACGTTTCGCTACCTACTGCTTATGGATGACTTTATGAGTAGTATCTACCACACTCGCCCCCTCCATTAAAATTTTGTGCTTGTATGCGCACTCACCTCTTTGGTTCTATGGTCGCTAGTTGTTTCTGCATATTAGCCCCATCGTTTCAACACGTCAATCTTTGCAATAGACTTATAGTTACACGCTTCTCTTTGTTGTTTTTCTTGATGGTGTATACCGGTCCATGCCTTGCGACGTCTACGTATTGGCCCTCCCATTTTGGGAGTACTTTCTTCGAGCCTAGTCCGCCACCCGACATGGTCTTCCGTCCTCTACACTTCACCAGATCTCCCACTTAAAAGCATTTCATCTGATTCCCTCGATGCTGTTCAGATCGCTTAACGTACATTTTCTGTTTCCGTTGTAAGTTTCTCACCGCTTGCCACCGCTCTTCCTTCCACTTCCTATTGTTCCATATTTTTGGTTGTGGCCAGGTCAAGTTGTCTACTGGTAATCGTTGTCTTGTTTCTTACATCAACTGAAATGACGGCTTCTTTGTTGTTCCTTGACTCGAGGATCGATGTTCTAACAATATCATCGGTAATTCCGTCTCCCAGTTACCCCCCTTTGCTGCCAGCCATTCTTTTAGCGTGTGATTATTGACCTCTGTAAGTCCGTTGGTCTATGGATGATAAGGTGTTGTCCTGACCCTTTTGATACCTAACTGCTCAAGAAAAGCTGTGAACTCCTTGCTCTTGAAACATGGAACCTAATCGGCCAATTTTATTTTAGGGACGCGGTAGTCGGCCACGATGTGCCGCATCACTGCCTCAGTCACTGTCTTTCCTAGTTGATCAGGAATCGCCACGGCCTCTACATAACGCGTAGCATGTTTGGTCATCATTAACACGTAGTGATTACCGCTCGACGTCTAAGAAAATGGGCCCATTACATCCACTGACCACAGATCGCTTTTTGTTATTTAGAGGATGGGCTGTAACGAAGTGCTTATGCACTTGTCACCTTTCATTATTTGGCATTGTGGGCAGGTGAGAACATACCTTATTATGTCTTCTTGCATCCCTGACCAGTACGCACTCTGTCTTAAGGAGTCAGTGGTTTTCGCGACGCCCGTGTGTGCTAGTTGATGGCATTCCTTGATTAATTCATATTGTAATTACTTTAAAAATACAGCTATCCAACCCCCATTATTGTTCTCCTATGTTAACACTCCGGCCGCATTTAATCTTGGTCTGTCTTTTTGGCTTATAAACGTGTTTACCTCTCTGTTAAAGTGCATTGGTTGATCATCCACTCTTTCAGTTAGCTCACGTCTCACTATCTTAAGTGTCGGATCGGACTTCTGGCAACGAACCAGTCTATCAAGGTCTGATTCCACTTTGTCGACTTCAAAAGCAATCCCCGGTAAACCAGCGTCCTCGTGTGGTCGTGAAAGTTAGTCAGTTATTACATTTTGACTTCTTGGTATGTTACCAACCGTGAAATCATATTCTTGAAGGCGTAATGTCCACCGTAACAATTTCCGTCGAGGATCGCTTGCCGTTTTCAACCACTGCAGCGGCTTGTGGTCGGCCTCAATGGGAAATGGCTGGTCCAGCAGATATGGCCTCCACTTATCTACCGCCCAAACGATTACTAGACACTCTTTTTAAATGGTCGTATACTTCTGTTCTGTCGACGTTAAAACCCGACAAGCATACTTCACTGCCCGATATCCTGCTGAAGTACTGCGCTAATGCCGAAATCACTGTCGTCTGTGGCCACTATGAACCGTTTCCCAAGAACAGGTAGTTTCGATGTCATCAGCTTTGCACCTAAAGCCACTTATTCTGGTCAAATTTTTTCTGCGCCTCCTCTGACCATATAAATTTTTTGATTGCTTTTTATTTTGTAAAGTGGTGCAGCGATCTCGTTAAAGTTCCCAATAAAGCGGTTGTAGAATGCTGCTCTTCACATAAACTGCCCGAGCTTCCTTTTCGAAGTCTGTGCCATTATATTTTTGAGAGTCAATTTTTTTTCAGGTAGCGGCTTTATTTCACCTTCTCTTAATTTATGCCCCAACAATGTGACGTTACCTTTGGCTATTTGAGATTTCTTCTTAATAATACGCAACCCAAACTCCTCGATTCGCTTGAGAACTGCTTCTAGATGCTTTATGTGGTTTGTCTCTGTTTTACTATAAACCACCAAATCGTCTCCGTAAACCACCACGTTCTCAAAATTTTGTAGCAATAAGTTCATCAATCTTCCAAATATGAACGGTGCCCCTGCCAGCTAAAATGGTATTCTCCTAAACTGGTACTATTTTAGCTCCGCAGTGAAGGCTGTCCTGTACCTGTCACTCACCTTTATCAGTAGTTGCCGATACCCTGACAGGAGGTCTAGTACAGTAAACAACCTTGCTTGTTGTTAGCTATTTGGGGTTTTTGCTACAGTTGGCATTGTGCATGATCTCAACTCTATTACACTGTTTAGTTCTCTAAAGTCAACACAGAATCCATAATTCCCATTGGATTTCTTTATTAGCAGCACAGGTGAATTGTACCGGCTATCAGCCTCCTCAACTATTCCGTCACGCGAAATTTTTTCAACTTGATGATTTACCTCTGTTTCTAGATGAACCGATATCCGGTGCGTGTGAAACGTCGTCTACCTATGACTCTTTATAGAAATTTCATGCGTCAGTCTATTACAATATCCATAGGCCTCTCCATCTTCGGTAACTAGGCTTATGTACTTTACTACCACTTTATCAACCTGTTCTCTATTCTCCTACGGTACGATCGCCGCTTTTGTCCTAGTCATCTTACTGTTATGTCGTATACTTAAATGTCCGTATTTAGTACCCCCCCATCTCTCTAAGGAAGTCCACTCCCAGTATTGTTTGCTGTATACCTCTAGTTACGACGAACGGATACTGTATGACCTGATCCCCGACTTTAAAACAGCAGTCCGACACTCCTAAAATTTCCAGAGCATGTCCGCTCACGGTTTGTACTCCTAGTGAACACGCTCTTATTTGTCGACACAATCCTACGTCTATTAAAGATATAGCCGCACCCGTGTCAACTAAACAAGCCAACGCTCTCCCGTTTACGTGCGCTTTTGTGTACAACGCACCCTTATTAAACAAGCCAACGACGTGAAACAATGTTTTAAAGACAGAAAGCGATATATAACGTTTTAAAGGTCTTTGTCGTCGTTTTCCCTGGCAATTTATTCTTTAATGACCGAATTCTTCATACTCAAAGCACCTACTCCCCCCTTCATCGTGCGACTTGCTCCTCAAGATCAGCGACTCGCCTCTACATAGATATCGTCTTGCTATCTTCCGTAACCGCAGAAACCATGGCACTCGTGAACTATCGGCATAACCGCGTCATCCCCACCACATCCAACAGCTGAACGGCATGCGCAAACCGAATTCGTCCGGCTATGTTCCCTGGAACACACTCCAAGAACTGAGACGTCAACATCTGCTCCGTCGAGTTGTCGTCTAACGAAGGCATAGAATGACGGAGCAGACTCGTCAAGGTAGCGGCCAACATTAATGGGTCACCATCAGGCACCAGACGCGCGGTCCTGAACTGCTGCAACGCCATGGTAATGTTTGCTATACAACTATATGCATGAAAATAACTCCACCTTATAGAAATGCTAACTTTCTATCTTTCAATTTCAATTTGAAATATTGCATGTTGTAAGTGTTCATGTTACTCTGCTGAAATATTTTTACTACTTCTCACCTCAAATAAATTTATTTCTTCCATTATAGCACTGACATTTATTTTAACAACTTTTCACTTATTTTCATAACACTAGCTTCTTATTCTTTCGATTTCTTGATTCTAATGTTAAACTGATTGATCTTAACTATCATTGTGAAGGACAACAATTGGGTAAGCAATGTTTATTGAGCGAAAACAGAGTAGGTCATAAAATATTACATAGATTACTTCCAAGCATCAATTCGCACATCCTCCGCGTTGTCTGGACTGTATCGTTTATCAGCCTGCTTCTCTTGGTTGTTCTCAATTGTCCTCTGTATTTCGATCATGCTTCACCTCTTGCCCTCTCGCAACTCGTCTCGTCTGCTGTTTACTGATTCTTCCCGATTTCCTTTGACGCTCTGCTACCTACTACTTATTGATGACTTATAAGTAGTATCCACCACATCATAATCTTTAATGATTATTAAGTAACCGACTAATGTCTTTAATATTTGATATCTATAATGTTCTGGAATATTTGAATGTCAATTATATTTAGTCATAACAGTTATTATTTAATTCTGTTAACTTTGCCTGAATGCTAGATTTATCAAGATGGTATGATATGTTTGTTTCCCAGTAATTTCATTATACATGTATATTAAAATATATTGAACAATTATGATTTAATAATATCGCAGGTTCTAAACAGCTGTGAAATAGAATTTTCTTAGCTTATTCTGTTCTAGTCTTTGTTCATTCTCCCAATAATTGACTTTTATTGAAATCACGTTTCATGAACTGGGTATACTTATGAAGTTTGATTGGGCTTCATCATTGACTTACATTTCAGATTGATTAATTATTACTGGAATTCATGTTCATAAAGTTGTCTCTAAAAAGGATTAAAGCTTCTAGAATATATTTCAGGCTCAGAGAAAGAAATTTTGAATAAGATTATCCCAAAAATCTTCTCCAGAGTCACATTATTAACTTTTGTTTATTTCTATACTTAGTTAGGTTTATCTGATGAAACATTTCGATAGTTTTATTATATTAATCATACCATGATAAAAAAATTGTTAGCACTTTTGTTTCATTAGTTATTCACCATAATATTTTCAGAGAAATTCTTTGCATCAGATGAGTAAACATTTTGGAAAGACATCAAACTATCTGCATTATGATCAATCTGTTATCAGTAACTTTAGTATACTTCATTATAAATCACCACTAAGTTAATACTTACTGATTAACAAATAGACCATTTACCATCGTAAATTATTGTTTGAGATTATTTGCAAATAGAATTAAGATGTTTTGTTATCAGTCAATCGATCTTCTGATTTTTCCGTTGAATCGAAAAGGCAGTTAACATATCACCATTTTAAACTTTTATTTTCAAATTCAAAACAATATCAACATTATTTGCATCATTACTACATACATCATATATATACATATATATATATATATACATATATATATATATATATATATATATATATATATATAATAAAAAGGTGTAAATATCCGGCTTCATTATAACTGTGCTTACTACTCGGGAGATTAGGTCCCTTTTTCAATTCATGCTTTTCTTATATTCTCAAATGTAGGCCGTGAGTAGTTGTTATAATACATCCAGTATATTCATTTATAATCCCAATTATAGCAATGCATATTACACGCTCTGTTAATCATAAATAAAGTGTCAATTAAATCTAGGTGTACTCTATATATTTATGCATCTTTTGGCCTAATCAAATATTTAATATCACGTTATTCACTTTCACCTAATAAATAATAATGCAAAAAATATGTAGAAATAGAAGTACTAGAGTTAATTCACATAACTGCTTATATTCTGTATATACAACCGGATAACATCATTACTTGAAATTAATCACTTCAATGGATTTTTTCGTATATTCAGTAAATGTTAACAAGTTGATTCTTATTATTATTACTATTTGTTTTAAGTAGTATAAGTATACAATACATATATAGTTAGCTTTAATGGACTGACACATGTCAACTTGATCGAATGTGAGAACTTACTTCACACTTAGGTCGTTTATTTTTCAATAGCCATAGAAAATGTGAGTATGTGAACAAGAAACAGCTAGAACGAAGTTTGATAGACAGTATGAAGAGGTTCAAATAGATATGAAGTATTTTACAATTAATTCACTTTCATTTTAAATGTAAACTAGAAATCTAATAGTTAGAGCGATAAGCAGATAATTATACAGGTAATAATAATATAAAAGAAAAACATAATAAATTTATGATAAAAAGTATTAAGTGTAATTTAGAAAGGTCAAAAAGTTCTCGAAAATTATAAGTGCGATTAGAGAATAATAATGAGATTTATTTAAAAACGTTTTCCGTTTATTTAGCCGAGATTAGTTCAAGTGCTATTTTGTGTTAAGTAATCTATTTTTAAAAATCATACATCCGTTCAAAAACGGTTTATAGATTATTACTGTGTAGAAGCTGCTCTTTATCCACATCTTTATATGTGAACCTGGTTAATGAATATCAACGTGACAGAACGTATACCCTACATCCAATGAATAACTAGCATTAATATCTGCATATTAAAATTAGAAATGTCTCCCCCCCCAACCACTTATAATCATTTCGATTTAATTAATTAAGAAATAAGTTATGGAAAAACTGGCTAAGATGTATATACACAAACAGGCACAAACCGCCAATCGATACAGTAACATGTAACTGATACGTCACAGAAACAATAAAATATCTCTAGTTTCTACTCTAGTTGTAACTAAACATGATCTAATTGTTGATGGGATTATGTAAGGAATAAGTTCATTCATTAAACATCGTTTTATAAATGTTATTAAGTATTCATGAGAATTTTGAATACACTCAATTAAGGAAGCAGTAAATCACTTGAAACTGTGAATGGTCAAAATCTATAATAATGTCATATGTCTTTAATCAAAAATAAACGATGACCTCACCATATATATCATTTCCTTTTACTGTTATCAGTATATTCAGAAATCTCTGTCTATTACAAACCAGTCATTTAATTTCATAGAGTTCAGAGGATTGTACCAACACTTTAATTTAACCAGTCTCACATTTCGTTGTTGATTTCCATTTAAGACTGTTGGTGAATTCCAATCCCCGAAACTAGACTACTCAAAAATCAATCATATGACTTGTATTATCATCTTGAAAAGTTGATTTTGCTAAACTTTAATCACATTAACTTAATTCCAGTGGAAGTTTTAAGGCAACTACTAATATTAATTAATAAATGTGATTTTGTATTCAGTTTGTAAAAAAGTCACTTATGTTAATTTTTTTGTTTAGTTTATTCATTTGTCATAATCCACGTAATTTAATTATTACATAAACAAATGAGCTTAAATAAACATTGATTTGTATTACTTCATTGTTGTACTAATCGTTCGGATGTTATTTCCATTGGCTGATGGCTAAGGATAAAGATAGTAAGACACCAGGTTGAGCTAATGTGGTCAAGCTAAAGGTCGTAGATTATTCAGCTTAAGTACTAGCGTCACGTGTTCACTGAATAGCTTAGATTCATCAATCATTAATTAGCCAAACAACATGAACACGTAACCTCATAACTCATATCAATAACACTGTTTGTTCTGATAAGCAGAGTTTATTCTAGTTAATTAAATAATAAGAGACGATAAATCACAGTATTCTGTAATAAGGTAGTTTTCTTCTGTATTTCAGCAATTCAAAACCATCACTGTTATACTTTTTTTACTATGTGATCAATGAAAACTGTGAACATAATCTATAACCTGAATAGGGTGAATAAAACAATTTAATATCATCCTCTCCTTTTTTCTAGTGTATTGTGAGACTATCTAATCGAAATTACTTCAAAATGATATAAGTATTCTACAAGTGATTTTATATTCGTGTGAATGGCAGTATTTTGTTTATTCTGGCCAATCGATTGGACTGATGTCCATGTAATGGTAATTTGCGAATCTATTTTATTAACATCTAAAAGACTTAATGAATGAATATCAAAAAACACAACGAGTTGTCAATAAAATATAAATTGCTCTAAACAGCATAAATAAAACACTAATATATACAACAATTTAAAGAAAATAAAATTATTTCAAATTCACCCATTGTTGAATTCATATTTCGTAGGGCACTTATCAGTTTGTGAAATTAAGGCCGATTTCCAGGTTTACTTACTACCTGCATTTCAGAGAACATTATTTACACCAGTTTCACTTAGATAATCCAGTAAACAAAAATTTTCAAAACACAGACCTTTGTTCCAGAAATCTGTTTTTATTAGAAATTCTTGATTCATATAGCTCAACAAAATCGACTTACCTTTATTTAGTGACTTTAAGAAGTATGAGTTATGCATTTCTGTCACGCATTTATCCCCGATAATTCAAGTTGTATCATATTGTCATGAATAGCATTCAATGAATGTAAAAGCACTTCATCGTTTATGACAGGCTAACTAGTTGATTTATTAAGTCATTATGATTGAATCGTCATGAAAGTTGTTTTATCTGGAGTATTTTGAAACCAACTCACTGTTACTGAAATATTACCTAAATTAAATTTAATTATACCTACTCCATTAACCAGAGGATAAACTTCATTATGAATGTAAGAACCAAATCATGTGTTGTCCAACATACGTACTTAAGGATAACGGGTTACTCTCTGTAGACAGTATAGTTTCACTTTTTGATTTATGCGCATTTCACTAATAAATAGACTTAAAAATTCATTGTACCTTAATACTTGGCTACAAATTACAGTACCACTCATTTTAACTATAGGAGACGATGATAAAAATTAATCTACTTTACAAGTTTTCTATGTTCAAAAATGGGTAAATGGTAAACAACACTTTCGATTAATCACAGCTAAATTCTTAATACGTCCGCTGAGATTTGCGGTTGTAGAAATTTCGTGTATCGACATTTTGATTTGTCACCCTTAGAATTTTGCAAGTACAAAGTATCAGAAATATCTCATAGTTTACTAGAATAAACATTTTGAGATATATTTTCTGAGCTGAATCGATTAATGTCAAAACATTTATTATCAGTTTTGTTGACTTAAACATATCTTACTTTACCTGAAAGTGATCTGTTTAGTAATTTCGTAAGCGTTGAATTTGTTACTTTAATGATCTTACCTGCTATTAATTGTCATTACAGTTTCTGTCATTTGCATTTCTTTTCATGATGCTAATTAAATCTTTGCAAGTAAGTTATTCAGCTCAGGGTGCACTCCATAATCACTTATGTTATATGCCTAAAATAAACAAGTAGTTATTCATGAAACTGTTCCACAAAATGAACTTCTGTAATAATCAAATTCTCAATTGTGCAGAACAGTATAGTAGGGTTAACTTTTAGTCAATTCGATCTGCTTACTTATATACAACGTGAGTAGTGTAATGTCTTTAAAAAAAGTCACATCGAATTGGTTATTAATAAAATAAACCATTTATAAATTAAAATATGATCAGACTGATTATTAATATACAAACCATAAAAGATTTTAAGGTTATACATGTACCTCCTGTTGTGAAAACCTTGTAGATGTATAAGTAAGCTATAATTGTGAAATTTTATCATACAGAATCTAGTTAATAAATTATTACTGATGTTAAAAGTGGAAAGAACAAATACAGATTCACAGTTTCCTAAATTTATTATTTCAGTCCTTATGAATGTTGACGAAGTATCTTTTAGATCATTAGTAAACTGTGACTTCTTCAAAATAGCACTATTATTGTGGTCATCTAAAGCCTAGCTGTTCAATCCATGTACACTATATTAATTGGAGCTTTATGAGTTCTCTAAAATAGCTTCCCTTTGCTACTCCCGTGCTTGAATCCAACAAACTATTCTGTACTAGACGGTACATTACATTGCCTAATTAGCTATTACATCCTTTTGAAGTTACTAAGTAGATTTTCTTCAAATTCTGTTACTGAATAACAAAGTGATTGGTCTCAAGTGAATATACACAAAAATTATATGTATATTTATTACATTACAATACATTTATTATGAGTATGTACGGTTCATAGACAAAGCTACATATGCATTCTACTTGACCAATTAGTTTTTTGCTGGAAAGTTACTGAGAACCATAAAGCTGTGCAAAGCACGCGACTCCTCAGAAGCTAGCATTTATGACTCGGGCATGAGAAGTTCATGAGATACCCAAGATACGCGACTGTTTAGTATCCTCTTAAATAATGTGTTTGTATATGATACTTCACATTTTCAACTTCACTATGTCCTTAATATTGAGTGAAAACTATCAGTTGTTATCGGAAATACTCATTTCATGCCTAATGTAAATGGACTCTATTGATCAGCAATTATCTAGAAAATTCAGAAAGATATTCTGAAATTGGTCTCATGACCCAGTGTCCTATCTCCAACGAGGTAATTTGCATACCACTGAGAAACCCCTTACAGGGTTTCCAGGGTTTTAATGGTTGTCAAGCATAAAGTAAAATATTGAAATATAATACAGATTACAATAAATTCATCAAATTCTATGCAACTGAATTATAGTAATACCAGTATATTTGACTCAAAATATAATCTCAGGAAATTAAAAAATATTCGCAGAGGAAATAGTGCACTTCTAGAAAACAATCATCCCCCTCCCTCCCATACTTGCAAGTACCTGTTTGGTCACTGATTAAAATCTGTTACGTTAGTGTATTCCTGTATGAGGAATTTTTATCCGAGGCTTTATATTACTTATCGATGGTGAGTAGTAAGAGTATGTGTTCAAAATTATGATCATGTCGTTTTGGAATTTATCATTGACGATGTACCTGAGATTGCAAGCCTTACCGAATCATACTCTATCCTATTTCGAAAAATTCGGTGTTCAATAATATTGTCTGCTTGAAAAAATACTCACTGACTTCAAATTATTTATCTTTACGTTTATAATCCATAACATCATAACATACACTTGTAGTGTCATCCAATAATTTCAGCCTTGTTACGTATATGCATACTAAATTGCTATCCTGTCTGTTCTGCTCCTCACTCTTCTCCTTCTTAGTGTGCATACTAAAATTAAAGTTTCTTATTAATGTAAACAACATTAAGGAAGGCATCAATTAAACTCATATCATCCAGTGACATAATTACCACAGAATATCTTATTTTCAGATTTTTCTACTAATGCTCTCAGAACATAGTACGTTCAACAAATTTCACTATACCGTCAACTTGTATGACTTAACAGGCTGTCTCCAAGTCGAGTAATGATCTTTAATTACCAAAAATAATTGACACCAATTATTATGCTATTTAGAAGAATATCAATTAAAAGAATTTTGAAAAATAACTTATCCCATGGCGATTATGAAATAACAGGCCAAATGAATTGTGTGCATTTAACCACTACGTGAATAAGGTAACTGAATAGATGTCTGTTAATGAAACTACCCGTCAAAACCCACTGTAGTAAATATTATAAAACTGATTATGCCGTGTAGATGTTTATACAAGGTAGTATAACAGTTACAGTAGTAGAAGAGCGGAAATAAATGTAAAAAGTAAAGGTATCCTTCTGTTCACCTTATCAGTTTCCTTATCTTTAAAATACATGTAAGTATAAGGGTGAAGATGTTGAGTTCGACAATGATAATCTCCTATATTTTCTATTAATCATTTGGAAATAATGAAAGGATATGTATAGAATTTAGTCAGTTTATGTGTGACATTCAGCCTATTCTTATCGTTTATGTAAACACGTGTGTGCTGAATAATTATCCAGCCAAAAAATTAGCAGAGACCTATTTACTTTAGTGGTGCTCATTAAATTGGAATTAGTAAGTGGATGTTGTGGCTACTGTACTCAATGGTACAAATCTGCTATATCACCTTTGGATCGAACCCGATACTTTCAAGCTTCACGGCGAAAGCTTAATCAATAAGCCGCTTGGCTGATATCCAATAGCTTATATTTCCAATCGCATTCAATTTGTAGTCTATGTTTTACAACCTTATCCAACTGCGTTGAGTGTAAAACAGTTATTGATAGATGGAAAGGTGTGGCGTCGGGCAATATATAGCGAATTGACCGAATCAACCGCTACATGTCGACTCAGTAGCATAATGGTCAAGCGTTCGCAGCTAAAACACGAAGGCCTCTGGCTCAACCTCCCGACAGTGTTCAGGATGTCCACTGAAAGGAAACAGGTGCTTAGCACTTCCTGGTTTTCAATTATTGTCTAACCGAGGTCAATTCAGGACAGTAAATACAAAATTCATTTTAATTTGGCCGCATTTAGATTTAGAATATTATCACTCTTATTATTGCTCTGTCGTTTACAAATTAAAAGGAATAGTGATTGCAAATGCAAACAAATTAAATTATAAATGTAAATATTCACTATTTGTTTGCCTTTTATTCTAATTTTTTTCTTAAATGTCGTACTCAAATTCTTTGTTTTAGTTATATAGGTTCACATCGTTCTGTTCAACCAACGAGGTATTCATGTGTTAAATAAACATAAACATGATTAGAAAGTAATGTATCTTTTTACGAATGCGAGGTGAAAAACAAACTCAGAATCTACCTGTGTATACATGTCGAAATCTAATTCAAATGATGGACAGTTTCATGTGAAAAGCAAATAATTGCAGAAGTAGATATCTCTGAAAATCAAATGTATATACCCTACTCATATAACTAACTTTTGATTTGTTTAACTTATTGCCAAATATTGACAAACAATGCATAAAACAACAAATGCATAGCATTTGATCACTTTTAAGACTATCTGTCGATTGAGTATTCTGTTTATAAACATGTGAAACTTAGTGCTCAGTCTATTCGAAAGTTAAAATTTGATAATGATACTTTTAGTGAGAATTTATGTTCAGTTTGTTATCATTTAGATGTGAGATCATGATAATTTGAAATTTTTGTTGAACACATGTTTGTAAGTATAATGAACATGTTTTCAGCTAATATTTCAAGCTAAAAAGAGATTCAATTAAGTATTGTGAAAATGAAAATGTATGCCTTTTCTATAAAGAAATTAATTCATGAGTTGCTAATCACAGAAATTTAGATAGTCCTTTTGAAGTATTCTTGGTACATGTAGAATCGTAAATAATCACGACTGATAACAAAATTCTGTTTAGTGTTCCTAAGTTTTCAATAAATGTTTTATTTAGTTTGGGATGTCAATTTAAAATTCACATTTAATAAACTTCAGCACACTGCATAATATTATTTTCTTATATCTAATAATCCAAATGCAATTAGAAAAAACTACTTGACTTAGGTTTTGTTTCAGCTGGCATTCGTTGGAAAAGCGTCTTTTCAATGTTGATGGAAATGATGCTCCTGTGAGATCTAACGTCATTCAACTTTGGCAAATGATACACTACTACAGAATTATTTGGGCAGAAAGTCATCTCCTGTAGGACTGTGTTACTTACATTAAGCGTTTATTGAATGGTCAACAATTTCACATTAACTTGCATCTTATTAGTGATAGAATCAGGTTGCGTAAGACCACGCTTCAGTGTATCCTGCCAGCTATCTATAACTATCTAACACTAAAATGTAGAGTACGCCTTCTAAATCCTCCAGACTAGTTACTATATTTAGACTTCATAAATCAGGCATCAGTAGTCAGACTGGACAAACACGTGACTCCTACTACTCAACGATCAATTAATGTGAATAAGTAAAAAGAATTTTCTGTGCACTTGTATCAACCAATAGCAGTGATGCAAGCACTTACACACAGCTATTCTGATTTATAAGTGTATTGACCCACTTTGATAGTTCACCGAACTCAGAATATTGAATAATATTAAATGTAGAACTAATTACAATTATATCAGTAAATTACTTGAGAGTTCAGCTATCCTAATTTAAGTAACTTAGTAGCACTAATCATTATGTACAAGGTGATATGACCAATAATTTATTGAAATAGATGAATGTAGCAATCTTAGCATTCATATATGAATTTATTTGATTAAATAATTATAAAATGTAGATTTACTTATATACACAATCCTTTATCCTTTAGTTTTATCAATAGAAAACATGAAGATTGACAGTACAATTATTGCTATTGTTATTACTGCCACTGTTGTTATTGAGAGCATCATTCTGGTTACAAAACAAATGTCCTGCACTTTCAAACTTGTAGATTGTAGGCTTTAAAAAATTCCATTGTTATCTTTAATAACTATACATTGTACACAAAATACTGTCTAATTTTGTAATACCTACATTTTGGTCACCTTTATATTACTTGTTGTCATTATTATTACTAATGTTAACTTTTGTTATATTTTTCTCTCTTCTTTTTGCTTATGAATGATTTCCTTTATCTGGTAATGTCAGTTTCTGTGTTCTTTCATTCAGTCTGTATGTTTATTGTGCATAATGGTCATATTTTCCGTTTTATGTGTACGTATTACACATGCATACACAGAACAGTTTTGCCAACATTAAATTATTGCTTTGTTTCATAGTAATTTCTATTTCTGTATGGGTAATATATGTTGTTTGTTTTCCTATTGTATTGTCTATTGTAACATTTTTTCATAGTAAGTAGTAGTGATAATCGAGGTTAATCATAACAAAACATACAACAATGCAAAATTACATACATCTGCTCTCAAACAAACATAAATACACATTCACAAACACACCTGCTTACCTGTAAACCAATAAATAATTCGTTCATATGAATACTTATGGATGTAAATCTCATGTAACGGTCATTTTATTACAAATATTGTATAAAGTTGTCTTATTGTTGAAATTGAAAATTTGAGAAATTATCGTACAATAAACAATTGGTCGCATTATACAATGCATGTTTACAAAAGAAGTGAAGAAATATGAGTTAAGAACATCAAGCGAATGAATAGAAAACAATAAAGTTTATATATTGGGAGTTGAATAAATGCAAAAGTGTTGAGGGGAAACTGGAAGAAAGGAACAATTCATATCCCTTTCCTACTATCTATCTTATCTTTTCTACACTACTGACTCTCTCATCAATTTTGTTTTTCCAACCCACATCTGATTAAACTTCCCATAGGCGAATTCAAAGCTGATATTAGTAACTACTATAATTTAGACCAATATCACAATAAATTTTATTGTATGAATTGACGAAATTAAGGGCGTTTATTCATTGCAATAAATTAAACAAGCAAACAATCTAATTTAAAATGAAAAGAAAACAACGTATTGTTTATTAAAATTAATAAGAATAAGAAATAGTGAGAAAATTAGCATAGAGAAATGTTAAAAAATAATTCAACAGGTGATAAAATAAAACACAAGCGACCAAAAGTATTTTTACCATTTACTTCATTCAAAATTATAATGTATTTTATGTTCCCATGGTAAACGCAAGTCAGTGTAAGAAAGCGAAGTAACTTTTCTTTTCTTTTTGTTACAGCCTATTTGATGTGAATAGTTTGAATGGTCATAATGAACAATGAATTGATAATGGTATTATTAATATTAATTACTAAATATAATGGATGTTAATTTGTTTACTTAACCGAATAATTTATGAAATTTTTACTTAACCTAATTAAATAATGCGATTCGTAAATGATTGACAACAAGTATTATCATGGAGCTGGAGTATATGATGATTGTTAGATCAAATGCTACTGAGAAATTAAATAGAATGGCATCTTAAAGATTCAAATTCGCATCTTTTAACATTCAGCTGTTAAATAATTTTCCAAAAGTACCCACTAATACACTACAATATACCAATAATTGTAATTCAGGAACATTTTTTAACTATACAATTCACGGCTACAAATGAAAAGTGTCTGTCTAAAAATAATTACAAGTTAACAAACCGGCGTGGACATTGACTGAGTACTCAGTGACTTCTACGTTTTGCACTCAATCCAACCGTGTCTACCAAAAACATAAATCTTGCATCTACGCCAAACCCGTTTTGTGATAAGTGCACGCCTATCAACATATATAAAATGTCCGTTGGTTATCTATAAGTGGATAGTTTGAATAAGTTCATTCACATTTTTTTTTGAGAAATCACGTCCTATGTTGATGTCAACTGAAAAATTACCTAAGACTACAGCCTTCTGTAATAGTTTTTGAATCTCCCTGAGTACCTATTAACATATATACATGAGGTTAAACTAATGATCATTAAGTTTCTATTATGACTTCACTTAAATTGTTACTGTTATTATAAATCTTTACATGTGGATTGTTGCTTTATCTATTTCAGAAAGAGTTCTTGAAAATCCGAAAGTGAGTCAATTACTCAGTTGTGGAATCGGATCAAATTATTCATCTGCTGTCTTAGAATACTTTTTGGAAGACTATTCTTGACATGCTGGAAATAAGTTGTAAAATATATTATCTTAATTAGCATTACTATAGTTTTAGTAGTAAGTTTAATTAAATATATCCTATGGAGATAAAAGCAAGTAGGCTACAAAGTTCGTTCACTGAGTACAACTCAAATAAATGGTATGGAAAATAATAATTAACACTTGCCTGGAAGTATTAGCACTAACATTAGTGCCAGTGTTAATAGTAATCGTAGGAGTAGTAGTAATGAGCTTTATAGGATTTACTGTAAGGTCACATTGATATTCTGTTTTATTCTTGGTGATACGTTATTTCTGCATATAGTTCGGTAAATGAAAGTTTGTTTAAGATCACTTAATTATGAAACAAGTTCACTTAATAAAATATAATAAGTGATTCATATTACAAGCATGGAATTTTACTGAGATATTTGTTTTGACTTTGTAAAACAATGACAATCTTAAGGTTAGTTACAATATATCAACTGCCACTTAATAGTGATTAAGGAGTAATAAGACAATAAAGACATCATATGGATATCTGTATACTTATATGCATACTAAGATAACATCTAAAGAGATAAGACCGACGACAATGTAGAATACATTTATGTATATACATAAATATTACTAAAATTAAATGCATCTTGAATGTATCTTTAATAAAAGTAACAATTATAGTTAAATATAGAGAAATGTTAGTCACAGACAAAATCATAATTAACTTTGTTACTCAAATATGTTGTCCATAACAGTAGAATTATAATCCAAATATGACAAAAAAATAAGTTCCCATATATATATATATATATATATATATATATATATATATATATATAACAGTGTTATTGAAATTGATGTTTCCATTCGGCCAAAGAAATGAAAATTTGCTAATATTTAGACCGTGAAATTAGTAATAGCAACTTATTCAAGTCTAGTGCAGCAGATATGCATAGAGATAAGTGAATAATGAGCAATTGTTTTCCATAAAATGCAGTTCCATTAGCATTTAAAATAGCTTCCAGGATAGAACTTAAAACATTTACTTTCTTGAATTGTAATCATACAAAAATCTCCACCTCGAGCAATTCAGTAATACCCTATGATAGCCATACATTCTCATCAGTATATGACCATCACTTGTAAACTGTGGGTTTTCACAGTAATAAAAGAAACCTTCTCAAGAAATATCATTACTCCGCAGATAACCACTGTTGACGCTGCATTCAGAATAAAGTCTTATGACCTATTAAATAAAGCACATCGTAAGTTGTTTTATTAATGAACCACTATAAGTTAATAACAGGACAAATTATGCTGCATATATTAACAGATAACCATTTTAGCTTAGAATGAATTTATTCTACCATAATTTAATTTCAAATGAAGTACAATTGAAGGCTTTATATTTTAACGTTGTTGACCTTAAGGACTGCAACTGATTAGCCGAATAGGTTGGTATTAACTGTCTTGATTCCACCTATAGGCTTTGTCAAAATAGCTAGGCTAATCCGTTGTTACTACGCTGTTACTATACTTACTTACTGATGCCTGTTACTCCTCACAGAGGAGTAGTATAGACCGCTCATTAGTAGTCTCCACTGAACTCTGTCCTTAGCAATCCACTCCAGCTGTTTCCAGTTGCTGTTCATCTTTCTGATATTTTCTTCCAATTCTAGACGCACTATGTTCTTTGGCCT
Source organism: Schistosoma japonicum (assembly GCA_025215515.1). NCBI lineage: Eukaryota > Metazoa > Platyhelminthes > Trematoda > Strigeidida > Schistosomatidae > Schistosoma > Schistosoma japonicum. Next base: position 42,567,654 of record CM046069.1, on the reverse strand, counting down.
TCCTCTCTTCTGCTTCCTAACAGGATTCCAAGTTAATGCTTACTTCATGATGCAGTCTGATGATTTCCATAATGTATGTCCTATCCATATTCATCGTCATTTCGTAATTTCCTCTTCGGCTAGAAGTTGGTTTTTACTCTCCCATAGTAGGTTGTTGATGATGGTTTCCGGCCAACGGACATTCAGTATCTTGCGTAGACAGTTTTTTATAAATACTTATACCCTCCTGAGGATGTTTGCAGTAGTTTTTCACGTTTTGAAGAGTCTGACTTTGAGGTTGGTTGACAGTTGTTTTGAGTCCCATTAAATTTTTCAACTGTAGGAATGCTTCCCTTGCCTTTCCGATTCTCGCCTTTACATCTGCATCAGATCGTCCTTGTTCATTGATGACACTTCCCAGGTACGTGAAAGTATCCACTTCTCCAAAGTTTCTCCATCAAGTTCAATTGAGTTGGTGCTCCCTGTGTTGTATTTGAGGATCTTGCTCTTTCCCTTATGCATGTTCAGGTCTATTGATGCTGAGGTTGCTGCTACGTTGGTTGTTTTCGTTTGCATTTGTTAGTGTGTATGGGATGGAAAAGCTAGATCATCTGCGAAGTCCAAACCATTTGGTCGCATCCTACTTTTCCATTGAATTCCGTGCTTCCCCTTAGATGTGGAGGTTTTCATGATCCAATCAACCACTAGAAGGAAGAGAAAACGTGAAAGTTGACAGCCTTGTCCGGAAATGCATCTTTCAGCTGTCCTCCATGCACGATTTTGGACTGTAGTCCGTTGTAAGAATTCTGGATGATGCTGACAAGTTTCACTTGTACACCGTGGTGTCGAAGAAGCTTCCATAGCAATCTTCTGTCTACGCTGTCAAATGTCATCCCATAGTCAATGAAGTTGATGTACAGTGACTAGTTCCATTCAGCTGATTGTTAAACGATGATCCGTAGTGTTGCGACTTAGTCTGTGCACGACAGATCCTTACGGAAACCAGCCTGTTGTTCTCGATGTTGATCATCCACTGAATCTTTCATTCTGTTCAACAACACTCTGTCGAAGACTTTTCCTTGTACTGACAACAGGGTGATCTCTCTATAGTTCTCACATTTGCTCAAATCTCCTTTCTTTGGAATCCTGATAAGGTGTCCTTCTTTCCAGTCTGCCGGCACTTATTCTTTCTCCCAGATCCTCCTAAATAAAAAGTGGGGCATCATTGCCGGTACATGTATATCTGACTTATCACTTCTGGTCTGTGTGATGGTCATCTTTATTTCTTCCATCTTCAGTGAAGTGACACCTATCGTAAGATCTGTAGATGCTACTTCGATGTCAGGTGGGTTCAGTGGAGCTGGCCTATTCAAGAGTTCCTCTAAGCGTTCTACCCATCTGTTCCTTTGTTTTTGAATCTTGGTGATTAGCTTGCTTTCCTTGTTCCTGACCGGTCGCTGTGGTTTACTATATTTCCTTGCCAGTTTCTTCGTTGTGTCGTATAGCTGTTTCATATTTCCTTCTCTTACAGCTTTCTCCGCTGTCGTTGCAAGGCCTTCGATGTGTTTCCGTTTGTCACTTCTAATGCTCTTCCTTACTTGCTTATTTGCTTTTGTGTATTCCATTTGTGTCTTGATTTTCCCTGATCTAGTTTGGCTATTGTTGATGTCTGCCTTCTTGTTCCTCCTTTGTTGAATTTTACTAATGGTCTCAGTGGAAATCCATTCCTTATAATAGTGATTTTTACAGCCCAGAGTCTCTAGACACGTTGAAGTTAGTGCCTCTTTGATTCCTTTCCAGTTGTCTTCCATAGAAGTTTCTTCTTCTTTCAGTATATCCTGTAAGGCTTGAAACCTGTTATTGTGAGCTGTTTTGAATTCCTTGAGTTTGTTAGTATCTCGATGAAAGGCTGTATTGAACCATTGTAATGCCATTATTCCACATATCCGTTGCTTCTTTAGCTTCAGTTTCATTTTGGTAACCACCAAGTAGTTATCTGAAGCTGTATCAGCTCCTCTCCTGGTTCTCACATCTTCGATTGATCTTCTGAATTTTTCATTGATGCATATTTGATCGATTTGATTCTCTGTAGTATGATCCGGTGATATACATGTAGCCTTGTGTATGTGTTTGTGGGGGAGTATTGCACCACTTGTAATCATTCTATTGAAAGCACGTAGACTTATAAATCTTTCACCATCCTCATTTCTTTCTCCCAGTCCCTGTAGTTTCATGACTTCTTCATATTCAGTGATGTCCATTCCAACTTTGGCGTTTAGGTCCCCCCATCAGGGTTGTCAGATTTTTTTCTGGACACTTCGTTATAATTGATTGCAGCCTATCATAAAACTGACCTTTGTCCTCGTCGCTGCCGTCATTGGTGGGTGCGTAACATTGGATAATATTCATTGCAATCCCCTTCTTCATTGATTTTAAAGAGGCTTTGATGATCCTGGGTCCATGTGGTTCCCATCCTACAAGTGCATCACGCACTGTTCTTAACAGCATATGAGCAACTCCTTGGGTGTACGGAGCATTTTCTTCTTCATAGCCGGAGTATAGTAGCATCTCTTCCGTAGCCAATGTTTTCTTTCCAGCCTGAATCCAACGGGTTTCGCTGATTCCGATCACTGTCAAGTTGTATCTCTTCATTTCTGCCTCTATTTGATTGGTGTTCCCGGTCTCTCACATTATCCGAACATTCCATGTACCTATAAAAGTTTTACTCCAGTTGTTAGAAGGGGCAACCGCCTCATGACTTCCAAAGAATCTCGGCTTTCACTAAGAGGCGTCATAATAATTCCTTCTACTCCCAGGGCAGAGTTTAAATGGCCTAATTTGTTTAATCTGGTTAGCGTTTTTTTAGCAAGCTTATGTTTTCCGGGGTAAGAGTGCTAGCTCCATGCTCAACCCTCCTCCTTTACCCAGGCTTGGGACTGGCAGTAACCCTAAAAGAGCTACAGGCAGAGTTACGCTATTACTGTAGTTACAGAATACTATATAAATCCTGTTCTAAACAGTATGTGAAAACAGAACCATTAGTGACTGTAACCATACTATTCCTAATCAACCAATTTGTACTGTAAACACACTATTACGATAAAATTTCTAACTACATCACTGTCGGTTGAATTATATAAAGTTAAGTATGGTCTAATGGATACGATACAACAAACAGAATTATGCTTTTGAACGAAAATATCTCACAGTAGTAGCAAGAACGCTTCTGTCAGTCATTTCTATGAACAGTGTTGCGCCAATAATGTAACTTGACCAGACTAAATATGATTTGGTCGAATCATTACACCAGCTCTCTTAACGGTTTCATTCGATATTTACTAAAAATGACAAACAAGTGTAATAAATTAAGTTGTAGTAGTTTCGTGGAAATTGGTTTTTATTTCTTATTTTTATTCATCATAGATTGATGAGGAGTACAAGTAAGCACTGAACGGTTGTTTCATTCACATGTGGGACTCCTCAGTAACACTTGCACTTACCCCCCTCACCACTGGTCAGAGTCAAAATTTTCAGTTGATGGTGCAAACGCTCAACAGTCGGCTGTAATATGTAGACACTCAATGAAAGAACTCCCAATTAGTGATATAGCTGAACGATTAACAAATGTCATTTGTGATGAATGTCTCACTTCCAGCTTGTTTCAACCCCACTAGTCATGACTTCGCACCTAGTTGTGCTTATGGCCAAATATTTATCACAAACATGAAAGCTTTGTGTTTGGTTCATGATGCGATTTTGGGTGTGTACGACTGAGGAGTTCAACACCATGATGAAAAAATTTTTCACTGCTTCTTGGATGTCGCTGGTAACCAACACAGATCAACCTGTGATAAATGCAAACAACAAGTGAAGTAAATGCATTAATCTAATACTTAGTGTTTAAGACGGCGATACTAATCAAACAAATTTCCCGTTTTCAGTAATCAGAATGATGATATATAATTTAATGTTATTTCGAAATGTTATATACAATGGACTGATTATTAATATTATTAACAAATAGTGTTGTAGCCTATCTTTTTCCTCTAACTCCTTGTATTTTTCGGAATAAAACTGTAAAATTATTTAATTGCTTAATACTGTATTACTCAATTTCATCATATTCTAATGTTACAATATAAAATTAATCAGTGTGCATATCGTCAGTACCAATTCGGTGAAGCAAATGAATATCTCACTATACAAATGAATGCATTTTCAAAATAGAATAATTTTTTTTCTAATGATTTGACAACCGAAAATGGCATATTTTTATTCTGTATAGTTGTACATTTTTTTTACGCACATTTACATCTGCCAGAAATAGTTGTTGTATTTCATTACTGTTTACCTATATTCAAATATACAAGGTTGTGAATAACAGTAATTTTCTGTGAACAGGATACAGTATAGGAGAGATTTTATGAAGTAAAAATTATCTAGTCAACCATGAAGACATCGAATTGTGTTGCTTGCGCATATACACACTACGAACAACAAACAAACAAGCATAGAATACCATGTGTGGTTTCAATTTCTAAACTCAGTAATTGTTTAAACCATAATCAGTATTGATATACCTAGTGTGCAACATTTGCAACATGAAAGTGTATATATGTATTACTAATAATCATGGCTGTTTTAACATTTTTCAACCGTAAAGGAAACTCGAATGAATTGAAGCTTTCCACTGATAATGAATAGTAACTGACAAGTAAGTGGGAGGGGGAGATATAACTTGACAAAAGTATATTAGAGTTCAAAATAGGACACTAACATTTTACTTTATTATAAAATGAATTAAAAAGGGATAGTGGTGAAAAAAAACAAATTTTTTATCCACATAAATGTTAGATATGCTTGAAAACACCTTAGTTTCTTCTATGGTATTTTGTGCAGAGTTAGAAAACAAAGATGAAATGAAACAAAAATCTGAAAAAAAAAACTATAATAGTCCACAAGTTTTACAGAAGCTTATATACTTTATAGATAAATGTAGTTTATTGTCATCCGACTGGTATTTATGTAGTGCTTGCAATGATTGACAATGTAATTTAGGATGTTAAGTAGTTGGAGAAAGTCGAAAGGTAGGCTTAATCCTAGACATAATTCTAGTCAACACTAGTCAGAAGACTGCACCTTCAATTTTAAAGGTACTGTTTCTTTCTGTACTAGTTAGAGATGTTATTATGAAACAAAACTAACCGCATGTTTAAATCTCACAATAAAAACGCAGTAACATTTCAGTTTCAGATATATTGATAAAAATGGTTTTATCTAATCGTTCAGACTTATCCAATTCATAGCTATCAAGCAAACAAATTAAAATTATTGATAAGAAAAGCATTTTCTAGAAACAAAGGATAATAAACATCTAATAGGAGCTGAAAGCATATATCCCCGCAGAGTTAGAATCGTCTAGTTTTTAACTAACAGGATTTTTCGACTACAGTTTAATATAGGAAAGAAGAATCGCAATACTTAAATGACCTCGCAAAATATCGTAAATGATCACTTAGAAACGCACTACAGGTGTGAATTTAGAAGCAAATTTGCGCTTACAATATACACCATAGACAACTTTTCTATTGTTCGGAGGAAAATTTCATCAAACTTTACCTAAAGGGTATAAAACTGCTTAAACATATGAATGGTTGACTAGAAAACGCGGTGGACGTAATCTATGCGGCAGAGTTGGAAGCTAGATAGCAACCGCCAACTTTTTGTAGGATTCTAATGGCAGCACCTGACAGTAGCATAGCTACCGTTATTATTTAAACTGAAGGCAAGGAATTTTAGTTAAAATTAGAATTTAGTGTTAGGAATATGGTCGTAGGTCAGGATTTAGATTCAGAATTATAATTTATAGTAAGAATTAGAACTAAGTTCAGCAATACGATTGGATTTATGGCTAGAATCAGCATTTGTACCATTTCTACTAAAAAGTAAGATTTAGCGTAAGTAATATAGTTAGTATTTAGGGTTAGTAATTTCATAAAAGGTTAGGATCTAAACTCAGAAATAGGTTTATAACTTGATTCATACAGGAATAGTATTTACTAATGGTTGTATCGTTTCTTGCAAATGGATTTTCCTGTCGTTAGTGCAAGAAGACACGTTACATTATGCCTCCTCCATGAAAACATTCAGTAATACAAGAATTATAATGAAAACCGTTTATGTATGTGGTTATGGTTGAAATCGTGGTGCTCATTCACCTATGGGAAAATCGTTACCTATTACTAAATATTTTCATGAAGGAGGTATTTTGTATCAAGTTTTTACTTGAAATCCTTTAAAAAATTACCCACTACTAAGCTCAGAATTATTTATTGACCATGAAAAACCCTGACATCAATTTCAATAATATTGCTTTCTCCCTGATAAACTATTCATTCAAATACTGTTATCTCATTAGCTAAAAGTGGTTAGTAAATCCAGACACAGATAGGCCCATTCGTAAACTCTAAGCAAACTACATTAGTATCAAGATTCTTCTTTCCTATAATAAACCGTAGTAATTTTTTTCAGATACGATTCATTTAAAGAATTCTTACTTATCATATTTATTTCAACAGTAAACATGAGTAAGGTATCATCAATGATTGTACCATATTACCACTAGAATAAAGCTAAGAGTTATTATCTGGTAAATTTCACTTCACATTCAATAAATGAAGTAAAGTACTTTAAAATGTCACAGTTATTTATTACAAATGAACTTTCATCAGACTATAATGTCGAATAATTGTTTGAATAAATTAAATAATCAAGGTGACTTCTATTTCTTACTTAAAACAAATTTATAAGTAGGCTATATACTAAAGATTGTTTAGATTGAGAAGAACTGTGAATAAGAAGAATAGAAAAAAGGTGTCAACAAAATAGTCATTTGTTGACATAAATTGAATAGTAGAAAATTTCACAAAATATAGTGTACAACTAAATAAATAAAACTTAACTAGGAAATTAATACATAGAATCGTAAACAACCGAAATAAACAATCATACATGAAACAGTCCACATAATGGAATAAAATTAATCAGGTGTTGAAAGGTGACAATATTCATTGATATGTAGAGGTTAAATTGATTACTACTTAGGTAAAAAGAATACGAATAGGTACTTGAAAACAGTTTATTCAATAAGTGCTAAAGACATTCTTAGTAAAACATACTGAAAACAACCTGTAAATAATTATAGAACGCTTCATTTCTAGAAGAACATGTGTAATTAAATAAGCAAAAACCGTTTAAATAATTCTTTAATTTCAGCATTGTTGGGTTTGACTCGTATTGAACTCTCACTTTGTTGTTCATAAGACTCATGCTGTGGATCCACCTACAATCAAATGTTGCTTATACTGAGACTCAAAATCAGTACCTTTCAGTTCTGATGCAAGGCCTTATTCATTAAAAGTGATATTACCAACTGACTGCGGTTAAATATACATAGAAGCACTAGACAGCTGCCTCATCTAAGCATAGAATTTCTCGGAAATGAGCACCCATGACCCCACTAAAATATTGAGGACGTAATCTTCTGGTTTCTCGGCAAACGTATAACATTTGGATTACCGAGTCAACATACAGCATTTGATTATTCGAATCTCAGTCAGTTTGTCACATATATTGCATGGCTCCATCCACCGTTATTAATTAGCAACTACCTAACATCCGATGCGGTTAAACTACTGTCGACTGAAGTAAGTGAGATCAGGTAATATATGAAGTATAGATGTAGGTTATAAATATCTAGCTTAGAATACCGGCTTAATAGTTGAAAGGTTAAGCGCTTACCGTGGAACCTGAGGGACTTCAGTTTGAAACTCTGATAGGATCTCGGGTACTCACTGAAAAAGAGTCCAATACTAGAAGCAAACAGCGAACAGCCTCTTGGTTTTTAACAGATGTTTAACCCAGATCGATTCCTGTCATGAATTTCAAGTTCAAAAGTTCCCACAACACCCAGTTATCTACTAAGTTAATCAGTAACTTGTCGAATCGGTTTTATGTTTGTGTTTAAGTATAGAAATGATTCCGTTAGTGATATAATGAACGACATTTGATCATTTTCAGCTGCATATATACATTCTGAGAGGATGAGATTAATCTAGCCTTTAGTCACAAAATAGTAACCCATCACAAACTAGAAATGTATCAAACTACTAGATAAATTTTGACCTTCCAGGCAATCTCATCAGAATGAATATAAGCTCGGGAACATCAAAATATTAAACCAAACAGTAATCTTTTTCGTCCACTTTTATTAATAACATTTTCACATTAATCGCAAAGGACTTGAAAAATAATCAGTAACTGATTAATTTAGTTACCGTGAAGTTGTATAGTGTGATAATTATGAACTTAAACCGATGCTTATTAAAACGATATTCATATTATAAGCCTTTAGACAATTGAACCAACCCAAAACTTTTGCATACATCATGTAAATTATCATCTGATGAATTTCTGGAGACCGTCAGCCTAGATTCTGTTATTGCTAGAAAATACAGACATAAGAACTTACGCTTATGCATTTAGAAGTGAAACAAATATACTTATTTTATGGTGCTGAATAGCATCAAAAATTAAAACCAATGTATTAAAATTGTGGTAATATTTTAAAAGATGTCGTTTTACTAACTATTAGCTACCTGTGGCACAGAAACTAAATTTACTTAAATAAGTGAACTGAGCATAAGGATCTGGGACCTTATATAAACATTAGATAGTTGGAAACAATTGCTAAAATGCACTGAACCTAGGTTTCTTGTCAGTTGCCAATAGTCGACAAGGTATATCTGTATTAGTAATATTACCTGAAGGATTTTACTTCATATCAATTAGTGTCATATCTGAGGAACTTACAATAAATCATTTAAGCCAGGATCATTCATAGAACTAAGCTGTTTAGACAGACCGTATACTTAGTAGCGACCAGAATTTTATTTGTATTCTTTAGTAGCAATTTAATTTTCTTGATCTTATTATAATCTGCCCACTGTGACAAGTATCTCAACATCCGTATGATCTTTTATGACATTGAAATGAGGTATTCAACAGAGGATCCAGGATATATATTTAAATCCGAATCGGAAGCATCTATGATAAAATAAAGCCTGAAAAATGGTTGATTATTTTATACTATGGTCACAACTAAGAAAGCTTGATAATGACACTGATTACACTAGACGCTGTGACGACATGATATTCTTAACATGAATTTACGACACAACTTGACAAGTTTAACAGCGTAAGCAATCGAATACAATGTGGACTGACAATAAAGTGCTGGGCGTTATCTACAAGGGACAGCTTAGTTTTCATTACAATCTCATCAATTATACAGAAATATTTAAGTTGGATTTTGATTGGCAAGTGGAATCCAGGACGCGCGTTTCGTCCTATTTGGGACTCATCGGCTGGATGCACCTGCATCCCAATGTTGATGTTCACACTGGGATTCGAACTCAGTTCGCTTCGTGTCAAACGCCACCGCGTTCACCACTAGGCTACTGTGTCCAGACAGTCACACATGTGCAACGGGTACAACTTAAATATAACTTGTGTACTACCGCTATATAGAGGCAATCCGCTCAGGATGCACATATGGCAACAGAGGCTGACCAGTTTCAGTCCATTACAAATCAACGGGAAGATACAAGCCTATTCTAAATTATACAGAAGTAGTTTACTGTTTCAGTTTAAAATGTTAATAAATAGAATCAAAAGTAGGCGACTAAAATCTTTCCTAAGAGATAAGTGAAAAAAAGATGGAGAAGGATCAACATTACAATATTCTATTGCTATGAAATGGCAGCACTCAAAAAATAGTTGTTGATAATTAGATGTTATTTCAAGCAAGTACTTCATTCACTCATTTTTGTATGTATATGCTACTTATATATCATTAAGTAGATTTTGCAAATATAAATTTAATTTTTTTCATTAATTATTTAAATCTTACTATTCAAGCATGATAGATTTGTGTTATAATGAATGATGCATAAATAAATGTTATTCATAATTAGTTAATAATTAGTTATGACTGGGAAATAGGGAAATCGTAATTATTTAAATAAATATATCATTTAATTGTATTCGATTTGAATTATGACAAGTGAATGACAATATGAACTTGTCATTAATGGAATAAATAACATTAAGGATTTTCTATCAGATATTCTTGTATTCTGTTAGTTTTCTTTAAAACAAATCAAATAATTCATGTCGTACGAATTGAAATTTAGGGCGGCTTCATTTAAAATATTAGAAAATTTTAAAGAACTAAGTGAATCGATTATCGAAGTAGAATGAAATGACATTCAAATGATTAAACTGATAAATACACATTATAAAACATTGAAAAGGAATTTCAGTATTATGAAGTGTCAATGTGTAAGAGGATTGAGTAAATGAAACAGAAAAATTGCTAGCCTTCATTTATTGTATGACCAAATTATGTCTTTAGAGCACCTAGCTGGTCGGATAATCTGAGGGCGTTCTCGAGACTTTCGAGTTATCTGGTCTCCCAAAAGAAATCAGATAGTTAATAATGCTACTGTTACATTCTAAGAACCAAAGACGCTTATGTGTATACAATCTGCTTTTTTATACTTCCTATTCTAAATATATAGAGTGGTGTCTTGTTGGTTGAGAAATTTGACTCTCATTCACTAAGTCATAGAATAAAACATCGCTCCACTTACGTTTTGGCAAATGGATAGTACTAGTAGCTAAATACATGAATCTGCACAAAGTAAATTAGTTGTAAATATGTTTCGCTATAAGAGTATAAAAACTAACGGCGTATAAAAGTGAATATTAGATTAGATTCTAATATTCTCGTTAAGCAGGTATCCTATATTGTTTGTTGCTGATTATAGATATAGATATTGTTGTTGATTAAAGATAACGTTCGACTGCTACATAACTCTTCGACTACATTTTAGGGGTTGATGCATTCATAATACAGATTTTTTGAATATCAAGAAAGGAAACTGAAACGGATATTAGGACTTCTTCATCATCTATGCATAACCAAGGACATAATTATTTTCCTTACTAAAATAAAGGGACTCTTCCAAAAATGATTGCCAACCGTTTAGGTTAAGTAAACACTACAAATTATCCACAAAATCGCATTCGCCATCACAGGACACAACTTCTAGAGTCACTTTTATATACAAGAAGTGTTTACCTTGTTTTATTCTAGGATGACGATTTTTGTCACTGTCTGTTACAACCAACAACCGAGAAATACTAACTGTATGACCCATTTGTGCTTATAAGATAACATACAATCTGTGACAAACTTTAGAAAGGATGTTACTTTTGTGTACCAGTAGTCACATTTAGATCTGTTTCAAGAGATACTTATAGGGAGTATGTCTATTGCATGAACGTTATCAATAAAGAAAAACTAGTATTATGAGAAGGTTCATGTAAATGAAAAAAACCTAACATCGATGAAGTTAGAAGTGAACGGCTACCACATTAAGGATTCGTTCAACGATTAATTTATTGGCACATACTTTTGTTATATCAAATAATAATCAATAATAAGTTATTAACATGGGGTTATCAAATAATTCCAGATAATATTACTAGAATTACAGTCATGACAGTTTAACGTTATTTGCTATCCACGATGTATTTCTACTAACTGAAATCGAATGAATGCTGTAATCATAATAATCCATAGACTAAATCAACTCCTAATTTCTTTGAAACATCAGTTCCTCTAAATTATTTCTTTGAATGATGAGACTTCTTTAGTAGATCAAAGGTTGTTAGCATACAATAATTTAGAGTAAGTTTCAATCATTTTACCAATGATGATAATGTGGATAAAATAAAGCATAAAGTAGGAAAAAATTAAGGTGTACTTCAGTTTAGTCGAATGTATAAATGGAATCATGAATTTACTGTGGTTGTAACATTCAGTTTTTCAACGTCAGTTCTATTATCCTGTTATCTATTCGCTTATTCACGGTTTAAAAGCTGTCCGACTTCTATGAATTAAATACAACAGGAAATGAGAAAACATTGTCCGCCTTCTGGTCGTAGCTAACATAATCCGTAAAAGTACCTATTCATGATACATAAAAAATGATTCAAAGAAAGTGAATCCATTTATCATGAATCATGCATCATCCTCATTGTTTAGTGATACTTAGAAAATGCTTTTCTTTCAAATCAGTACTTATTTCTCCATTCATGAGTTACCCAATTTAAATTAGTGGATCGTAGTTGTTTGTTTTGATAGCTGAATTTTCTTTTATGTTCTTTTTGTCCTCCATACACCGATTATTTTTAAATAATTTACTTTTTCAGCTACTCATTCTAACCCGCACATTGTCTTGCTACATTTTATATACTACTTTTAGTAGATATAAAATTTGCTTCTATAAAGCCAAGTAATAATATATAACGTATTCAAGTAAACACTGATATATAAGCATATATACATATAATCATGGAAATAATAATAATATTGGTGGCAGTTGACAGTTTCCGGTGTTTTATTCAACAGTAACTAAAACATCGATTAATGTACCTGTAGGTTATCCAGTTAAAAATCTTTTGTTCCTGCCAGCTTTACCCCCCCTCTCACCAACTGTCTCTGTTTTGCAGTTTTTATCTTTGGTTTCATTTGTGTTATTTTAAGCGTGCTGTTTTATGCCCAATTTTCTCTCTTATTTTTAGTAGTGAATTACAGATAATGGAACATTTCCAGCATAAAAAACTGACAATACAAATATAATATACACGTACTTACTTCAAATGAAATACATAAATGCACAGTTGTATGCAAAATTTTAAGTAAACGGGAAAATAAAACAACGAACTACTTCATATGCCTTTTCTACGTTTACCCTTTGTAATGTAACTAATACTATTCATTACTAAACATGAAATCAGTTGTAAGGTTATGATTTTTTATAGGAATTTCACTTTTTCATATGCTTATGTCAGTAATACTTTGGTGAAGTGACTAACTGAAATTTTTACTTCAAGCTTAATTAAAAGTTATTTGGAAGCGATAAAACATATTCTGTATGATAAACGATTAATAAAAATGTCGTTAAATCTGATAAATACAAGTGTTTAAATTAGGATACAATAGATACTAAGAGTTGATGATATTTTTTAAATATTTTCTGTTGACAGAAGACTCTTGAGAATTTTTGCATCAATATGAATGGTACGTACACTTTTTAAAGATAGACTTTCATTTAAGAACAGTGTGGAAAAAAACAATGACTTCAATTATTCTAAATAGTATTTATTCTATATTGTGCATATCTGATGAGTTTTCATTGAACCATTCAACACTATTACTAAGCTCTTGGAGTACGGACTAGTTCATGTTACAACTAGAGTTGCGCAACGAGTCATGTGTCATCATTGACACAACATTTCGTAAGATTTTGAAAGCTAACAGGTTATTATCATCAATATCCAGTTACTCACTGGATAATTATGATTTAAAGTAACTTGTAAATACTTGTTTTGTTATATCGAATACGCATACAACTGTGTAACAGGAAAAATACGATTAGCTATACTAGTATCAATGAAGCTTTCTAAAGATATTTTTAGACCTGCTATATTGTTTGGTGGTTTCAGCTATATAAACTAGCAATTTTTCGGTGTATATATAACATATTACTTGCCCTAAGTACCTGACTGATAATGAACTGAGAGCTATCTCCAAAACATTGAACGATCTAGTCATTTCTATACTGCTCCGTGCAAAACACCATAGCAGTATTAGCAGAAGGCTTTAGAGATCGCGTTAATCATTGTTAATTTGATTTAACGCATAGTTTGACTGAATTTCAATATAAAACTGGTGAAATATTTATATCAGATCGTAATGTATATGATCAAAGCTCAAATAAATGTTTTTTTCTAATGCTAGATGGGTAAATGAGATCAAAAGAATCCCATGGACCGAAAGTTACATTTCGAATGATATTCATCGATTTGGGGTATACACTGTTTCATATAAGTGGAGCTACCTTTATAGGTGGACCATAGTCGATGAAATCCCATCAGCGTTAAAGGTTGAACACGTTGATTTTAGTATATAGGAAAACATTTGGATAAATTTGATATCTAACAGCAGATATATATGTATATATATATTCACTCATGATTGGCAACCAGTAATATAGTGGTCCTTGTCTACACATCTGTTTATGTGCATCAACATTGATCTGTCAGACAAATCGTAAAATACATTGCACAGCAAAGTAAACAATTTATATTCAATAGAAATATCATAAGTCTTAATATTATGTTTATTTGTTGGAAAAATTAGATGAAATCAAGCTATTTATCTTTTATATTTCGACAATAATCTAGTCATTATTTAACCGTTACCTCATAATTGAAATATCATGCTGAATGAATGTATAATGCTTACTTTTTTAAATAGATTTTGTTGTAGTTTGCAATATTTATGAACTTTGCAGTTAAAATTCTTCGAAAGTTTATCTTTATGACATTGGAATAAACTCATTAGATCGTCTGAAAATGATTAATGTTGTTCTGTATGTCACTATTTGGCAAAGTCATATAAACCAACACCTCTTATTTAACTACAACTCATCTAGATCAAACAATTATGTCTAATTAATTTCGTGTATACTTAGTTATTTCACAACGTAGCCATTCAACTTCAGTCTCATTATCATTGACAAAATCAGAATCTATGTGTTTTTTTTTACCTAATTTTGCTTACACATTATTCTGTTTAATCTTTTGTGATTTATTTGGATCTTTACTTCACTAAGATGATAAAGAGTCATGATAACTTCTAACCAAGTTTAAGTATTTAAGTATTTTAAATTGTGATTTACGTTGTAAACAGGTGATGAGTACAAATGAATTTTTTATTCGGGTCAAAATGCTGCTTTTGGTGATCGATGAGACACACTCTTGGTAAGTGGAAATCAATATACTGCATAATAACAGCTTAATTTCCAGATAACTTTCCCTAACCACCAAATACTGTGAATTAAGAATATCATGATAGGCGATAAGTACTGTTTAAAATACACATAGTTGTAAATTCAATATTGAATACATTAATGAGACATAAAACTCAGGATGCTGCACAAAAATACAACCTGGCATTATCAGTTATATTATTGAAAATATAATGTCCTCTATTACATATAGAAATTACAACGATGGTTTCGTGAAACGATGGCTTACTCCTAAATGAAGCACTCGTCCATATAATTAAGCTAGAGATTTTAACACAATATGATGAGATTAGTATATTCTAATAAATGTGAACTATCGTTGTTATTATGCTGAACAAGTAATTTTTCCTAACACATTAATCACTCTATTATCAAATAGAGTGATGTAAGTTGTTAGTATACGCTACTTGACATAAGAGTGAGAAATGTCAACTGATTGGGCTTTTCTGAGTTGATATATTTCATGATCTAATCAAAATATAGCGTCTCTTGCCTTTCCAACCGTGTAGACATTGAAATTAGCTATTTTGTTTTGGAACTGCTTAATATAAATAATTATGAATGTTGACTATATGTTCTCATGAGTTATTTTACGATCCATACAACTTATGGAGATGCATATGACGAAAAACTCAGAACAAAACCATGCAGTTGTTGGCATATTTTCTACCTTCTCTGTTTTTGAAAATAAACGACAGATGTATTGGCTGAAATGTATACACCTTAAATATTGCGGGCACAAAGTGTGTTTACATCATTTAAAATTATCTCGAACGTCCACAGCTGGAAATGCTTGGCCAATACTGAGTGCTAAATACATTTATTTTTGAATAACTGTGATTTAAATTCCTTTTAAACAGTCATTTGATGCAATATTCTGCACTTAATGCTTTTAAAATGGATACTTTTCTTTACTGTAATAAAAACAATTGTATTAAATAAAGCTATTATCACTAATATTATTAATAATAATTCATGTAGATGACTAACCTAATTATATTGTTTAGCTGACTGTGTTCGTCACAGATCGATATTAGTTGTGTACCACTAACAGCCAGAAAGTACTGAATTACTGTTTCTTCCTGTGCTCGATTTCATGTAGGGATCGATGGTGTGTACTTCAGAGGAGTCCTATACTAGAATGAAATAGCTGTCCAGTACTCCTTGGTTTTCAGTGATACCCAACTGAGGTTAACTTGTGACAAATACAATCAATTAAACTTAGTACCAATCTCAACGAAACAACCTCAATTTAGTTATATTACGGCAGTCTACAAAGAAGTGAGCTATGTACACTTTTTCTAATACGATCACATTACTGAATATGACTGTTATATATAGTTTGTAAGACGAAACGACAGTTAAATGATTCATGGATGGTAATCTAATATTAATTTTTTTTTAGTATTTCTTAAATTAAGACTTTCTGGTGAACTATTGATAAATTTATAGTTAGCAAAAGTGAAAAAAATGCAAATACGAAATGACAGTGTTGCATGTTTTAAATTTTCTACTAATTTTTAGTATCAGAAAAAGGAATGCCATATTTTCTCGGTAATGTGTTATTCAGAATAAACATATTAGATTTGTATCCAATTCTTATAAGAATATCCAGGTTGGATCCAATAAATAATTCATATTAACCTAATTAACATCTAAACATAGTTTTAATAAAAAAGTTTACAATTAACTTTTATTTCTCAGGTAAACGTTATTATTTATTGTTTAGAGTAGTTTTTTTTTAATTAAAATAATTAGATTTCAGTGTTATTGAGAAAGCATGAATCAAAATCAATGATTTATGCATCTAATCTTCAAGTTTCTTGGCAACATTTACGCCTTTTTATAACTTGAATTATATCTGAAAATATCTGTTCGGCAGCTTAACAATTCATTCGATGATTAGTTCGTTATACAGTTTAGTTCTTATTGAATTCAGTAGTTATTAGTTATAGATATGCTTAGCTAGAGTTCTCATGAGATAATTTGATTATTAGAAAGAACACTAATTCACGTCTGTTAGCGGTTCTCTGAACGATGAAAGCTATTTTTCTGTTGACTTCTAGAAAGTTGAAACTCTGTGTTTAGGAAAACAATTATCATTGATCTAGTTTAAACTATACATATTTGTCTAATAACCTTAGGAGAGATTTGTACCACAATATATCTCAACATTTGTTTTGTCTACAAAGTTTAAGAGCACCGGTAGACTTAATGACAACTGAAGTTTACAATATATCGGTAGATCAGTTTGTAACCAAAATGTAAACAAATCAGTTCATTCCAGTTATAACCTACTAATTAAACGCTTCATTGTTGTTCACTATTAAGATTTACAGTGTCATCATGTAATTAGCAAATACTGACTAAAATAAGTAACATAAGCTGAAATGTTGTTGATGGGTAAATAGATTAAGTCCAAACAGCAGCAAAATTTATAATAAGACAATAATGTAACTATTGTAATCAAATTTGATGATAGCAAACAAGGCATAAAATCATATACCGTCTAAAAGTCGATTTGCATTGGAATCCATAAAATTGTGAATCTCGCAAAAATAAAAAAAATAATCCTAAGATTTCATTAGTTAGCTTTGCATCAAAGATCTGATTCAGAGACCTAAACATTACAGTGGTTTCAACAAATATTAATTTGCATCGTTTAATCTAGATTTCGATTATTCATACAGAATTGACAGAATTAGAAAAATTACTAACATCCATATTTTATACAACATTAGGATCTCATGTTGAATTATTCGAATAAAACCAACAATTATCTTCTAGCCTTTGTTAAGTTAGTCTATTGCAACTGTGAGAATAATGTCACCAAAAGTAAGAAGTGTAGCATGTAACTCGTTTGGATTAAAATTATTGGTAGAGAACCTTTCAAGTTACTAAATAAAAAAAATGCATAGGTTCTTTGGACTCAAATATTTTACGGCAAAAAGCAATAAACATTAGTCGCTTTCTGAAGCCCGGTTTTGTGTACTAAATGAATCGCTCTCTGTTACTCTGCATTCGAACATTTAACCTATCGATTAGATACATTTATTAAGTGATCTGAATATAGACTAAATTGTTTTACTCAAGGGGAAATGAAGTCAATAACTAACATTATAAGGTTTGTTGGTGTAGTGAATTAAATGGAAAACTACAGGAAATTCGAAAATTAAATAGGAATTAAATGTTCACTTCGTAGATATTTATTTCCTTAAATTGCAGTTTTCAACCCCATATAAACCAACACCATAGAATTTTCATTTTATAGTTTTATAAATATATATATTCGATAACTCATTGTCCAGCATTACGTTACACTTATATAAAACATTTCAGTTCTGCAGATTATTTGTCACTATACGATAAGTATATAAGATATATGCATCGGTATGTTGTAAATATACATAATCAATCCATTATTTAATGTCTTTGCATGTTTTTATCAGGATTCTCAACATAATTTCAGTCATCTACAGTGTTTACTGGATAACCTTTTTGGCGTTAATCATATCAATAAACCTTTTCAGTTTTGACTATTCGCCTATGTAATATCAAGTTTTATTTACTTTAAAGGTAGCAATCACCAATAAAATGAGTTTCGTGTAATTTTTATTTGTTTATTATAATAAGCTCGTACAGCAGAAATTGTTAAAAAAGAAAATAAATAAGATTGTGGATTTTTAAAAAAAAGACACTTGATAATTAAAAATGTTACACTTAGTAAATAATTCCATTCTCTCCGTTGTTACTGATAGTTTATCATGAGTTAACAAAATTGAGATATACTGTACATGAATGAAGATATGAAATACAACTTATCATTAGTTGTAAGGAACAAGTACGTTCAGTAGACATACAACAATACATATGAATTTATACTTCCATATGTAATGATCTAAAAAGGATCCAAAATTGTAATAAAGCAATGATATAGAGTGAAGTGGAAACCAGTAGAAAACTTTACAGTCATTCATTGAGGAGAACGAGGTGGATCAGTAGAGAAACGAACTTTATCTACTGATATATATGTCTACTCATATACTATGAAACGAAAGGTTACATTCATCCAATAGTAGAAATATGTAAGGAATTTACATGATCTCGACATTTTTGCGTTCTTAACTAATCTTAAAACAAAATAATGATCCACATTTCATCTTAAGAAACGACTACCAATAAATTTGCTTTAATTTTCCGTAATGTTTTTGAATCACTTTTAACTAACTTCGGCCGTCAGTGCTGATATCAGTCTTACTTATGTTAAGTACAATAATCTTAATATCAAAAGAATGTTATATCATCTCTTCATTTTAAAAGGTATAAAACAGCCAATGAAAGTTCAACAAAAGGAATGTAGAAAAAGCTGAGACTAGTGAAGCATACTAATTATCAATTATAACGTGAAGTAAACATACATTTATCCTTATTGATTACACAAGGTAGTTATTAATAAGTTCAACATTCATGGGGTCTAATTTACATATCACAGGGATAAAAGAAACACAGAAAATAATAAAGAATGGGAATGAATTAACGAAAGAAGCCAGCTCAACAGGTGTAATTTTCAAAGATAGAGTGTTCGGCAAAAGAAATGATTAGTCTGCTCAAAATTTAAAGAAAACTAAGAAAATGTTCGGTCAAGTATGTTTTGTCAAATTCCAATTATGCCATAAATAGTTGTACATGATTTGGTTTTCATTGTTAATACTTAAACGAGATTGTCCAAATATATCATCCATATTCGGTAGATCTAATAATAATAACAATGTTGAAGGAAATTGTTCTTTGTTTTTGTTTTCGTATATTGATGTCAATACATTTAATTTAACATCCGAATTCGACTGAATATTGGTTTCATTGTAAATAAATGGTTTCAGTCGTTCTGGGGTAATACATGTTAGTGATATGGCCAAATAATACATAGCTAGTAATGATAAATTTGGATAACCTGGTGATTTTTTTTGCCACCAGTGGTAAGGATCTTCTTCTAACCCGATTGGATCTTCACGAAGATAACGATCAACTTCAGATAGAGATGTACGTGGAAAATAATTCAAGCCAAACACAGTTTCCAATCCACTATGTTTGTTTGATACTGGAGTTGAATCGATAGATAAGGCCGTAGTCTCAGATGATGACTGGTTTAACTGATTATCAGAATTCCATTTATCTGTATTATCATCAATATTAGAAGTGGGAGACTGGTTAAACATAACATCAACCTGAAAATGATACGATAATGAAAAAAATGCCGTATACATAAATAGATAATTTAATGTACATAACATGGTGTACGTTTAGTTAACTCTATACTATGCAGCAATCTAATTGTGCATTGGTTTATGTGAAAATAATGCAATAAGTTTAGACTAAGTAAACTCAAATTTGAAACTGTGAGTAAGCTATGAATTTAAAATGTTAGTATAAACGAAATAAGTCAAAATTACCTTATTTTTCAGCAATTTCACCACGGTTGGTTGTTTATCTTGAACTTGACTTTTAAAACGTGGATCCAATAGACTAGCAGTCCATAATGTTTCATAAACTATGCCATTATTTGGAAAAGAATTCATCAAGTAAGATACAATTGTTGATTTGAATTCTTCTACAACAGGTGAATTCGATGACTCATGGGCAAGACGTATATCGCACAAATTTGTTAAGATTGGTTCAATCATTGAACCAGTTAAAATAAGGTCTTTCTTGTGGATAAACTCTAAGGTTTGACCAACTGTCTGTCAGATGACAATACAATAATTAAATAATATTTAGAATGAATAAGAAGTACATAAACATGAAATGAACGCACAATTTTTGATGACCATTCTGTCTTATGACCAGTTAAAAAATATTACTGAAATATGCCATGTATAGAAAAGAATTTATTAGTTCTTAACAAATTAGAGATTGTATGATAGGGATATTATTACTCTACCTTAGTTAACTAGTATAGTTATTATTATAATCCTGACGGCATCTGCTATCTTGACGTGGTAATTAAGCCCCCCCCTGCCTGTTTTGAGAAGCCTGTCGAGCAATATTGTCTGAAACATTTGATTCTGAAGATTGTACCATGCCAGAAACTAATATCGAAGGCAATAACTCATAGGCCAAGGACAGAGTTGTATCGCCAACACTAAGGAAGGGCATGAGGGAGGTAAGGTGTTTCCTCCAAGCAACTAACATCTTCAGGGATGTTCCCTTTTCGTAAAGAAAGAAGGCGCTTAGAAAGCAATGTCATTAAAAATAATACACATCACATTATTTTCCAGGACATTAACGTTAGTAATAGGGCTTGCAAAGTGCGGAAGTATTTTATCAACATCCGCTTACAAAATAACCATGTGTGACCGGTGTTAAGCAGCTGGTATTTGGGCATTGTAACGACATTCGGAGTTTAACACTACTACTAATTCGGTTTTCTCTTCAGGTAAGTAATGAAGTATCTACCAGCGGCGTGGGCGACTCGGAAGTGACAACTACCTTCGAGCCTACAAAGCCCCCCCCTGTTGAGATCAAATACTAATAATAATAAGGCGATGTTTACCATCCTAATACCGTTTCTGAGATGTGTCGGTCACTCCCTTGTATACATGTGGAATTAGGAATAAATATACTATTATATCATTTGCATATGAATTAAGGATACAAAAGGTTATTTGTATATCATAATTACATAGAACTGTAGACAAATGTACAGTGGTGAAAGATGTGATTCTTTTTCTTTCAGTGCACTGATGAAAAATTACTAAGATGGAAAGGAAAGAAGTAGGAAAAAATGATTAAAAATAAACCGACTTACTTCCAAAACTGAAATAATGCCCTTTATCGTTTCCATATCAATTTCACCCTTCTTCTTTTTCTTGTCATCATTGTCAGTGATGACATCATGACTATTTTTATCACCATTACTAAATGACTGCTCATTTAAATACCATTTTAATAAGTCATATACAGCTTTACAACACTGTGATTTATTAATTTCATCTATACTACACTTGTCAATTGAATGTTCGGTCTTTTCTTTCTCTATTCTACAATGATATTCTTTTAATAAATTCATTATGAAATTTCGAAATCTCTCTGTATTAAGTCCAACCTTGTAAAAGAAAAGTAAGGAGAGAAAAAGAGGGAAGTGATTCAAAGTCATTTGACTATAAATGTCCATTTATTTGTTCACATTTAAAAATATTCTCACAAGCTGACTATTAATAAAAACAGTTTAACAGGCAGCCTTTCGTCAGTTTACGTTCATGGTTTGAAATATCATCTGTAATCTAAATTTAGCATACTATTAATAATAATAATAATAAATTAAGAAAAGTCATCATCAATCGTTGATTTTAATCTGTATAGCCCTCATTCATATTCTATTCTTGTAATAAAGTATATTAGTAAAAATTAGTTTAAGTGTTGTTTGATCATAGAAATATAAATAGGTCTAATGTATGTAAGTATGTGTTTGTAAAACGAGGTGAAAAGTCATGTTAATGTAGAGTCATTTAAATGATAAATAATCTTGATAATTTGTTATCAATTGACAAATTGGAGAAATTGTTACTAACTCATTAACTGATTTATCTAAGATGTGGGTGTGGTTGACACACTGACTGTATGATATTTTAGTAGTTATCATTAGAAAAGTAGTAGTAATAAGATATGTCTACTGATTAAAATTGGATATGATGTTAGAATTAATTGAAGCTACTGAACAAGTTTAGCTTCATAAAGCTTTTTATGCCTATCAATTTAATGCCTCCTACTTATTTTAGTATAAACAAAAACTTGTAGCATGACAACCATGATAACTTTTGAGTTTTAAGTATGAATAAAACATTACTTTCACTCATATATACATATAAGCAGTGTCACTTTGACGTTACATCTTATGGTGATGAATGGCGACATAGACAAAAATTATTGACTGTTTTGCTCAGCATTTATATTTTTCAGTCCATGTTTTCAAAAGCAGTCAGTTGATTAGTTGTAGTTAATTTACTTCCGAATGTTGATTTTTCGTTCATTTTAGAGTACTATGCTTATACGGTTGTGTATAAATCGAATTGCAATTATTATTTCATTGACGATTGACGGTAATCTATTAGAATCTTCTTACTTTCTAACAATTCAAAAATTGATGTTATAACGAGATTTTTTTTTCTGTCCAACAAAATGACAAAATTTAAACCATCTCACTTTTATTTGTAAAGCATCGATTTCTGAAGACAATTTAGTGTATATATCGTTTTAGCCAAAAAAACGTGAACTATTCATATTACCTGAACCTGTCAAGTGGCTTGAGGTAGTTGATAAAAAGTCTGAACTCAAATTTTACTCTAGTTGACTTTTTGCCGTTAAGCTGTATCTGAAATCGTTTGGGAACTGATGCTGTTGATGGGATTTAAACAAGTCTCAACATCTGTGATGTTATTATAGAGATATTTGGGATGTAACTGGTAGCTAGTAATATAGAGGTATTTGCATTAATTAATCGTCGAGTAGTGGCTAATGCCATTTTTGACTATCTCTTAGTACTGATGGAATTCTAGCATATACAAATTTAGTCTTTGCTCACGACTCAGAAAATTTGACGGAAAAGAGAACTCTTCACTGAATGAAGCAATCACTTTGCAATGCAATTATAAGTCTGGCTGACTCGAAATCGTCTAAACTTTATTTGGGCGTTCGATCGTCGAAAGCATTATTTCATGTCAGAGCAATTGCTTTTATTTTACAACTTTATCATCAATTTAAACTTACAAATTAAAATTAAAACAACTGAATGTGAATAATGTTTTAATTGGCCTTAAAGTATAACCATTCAAATAAATAAATAATACTGTAGTTTTAGACGGATAGAACAGACTTTTAAAATGATCCTAGTAATTTGTTTCATTTTGAATGTACTTTATACTCAGCAATTTATTTTTATGATAGTTATGGTACTAGAATCATATGAATAATATAATCGTCATGCATTCACTTCATGTGCTTCATTCATTCTATTGTATGTAATGTTTCACAAGTACACAGTTATATTGTGAACTATTTTACTTAATATGTATATACTGATCGTGAGAGAAAAATATACAATAAGATAAAGTCTAGTTTAAGTAAGAATATAAGCGATTCTCATCATTTTTCTCAGAATTTCCATTCATTATTGTTGATCACTTTAGTATAATCATGTGTAATGGAACTTTTCCGAAAATATCCACCTAATTACTTCTTATCTGTTATTTTTTTTGAAAACATGAACTTTCACTTAAGAATGTTTATCACGAATAACACATTATGAAGGAAATAGGAAATGAATGTTTAGAAGACGAAAAAAAGCATAGGAGATATGTGAATATCATAGTACTTCTACTGAAGTGCATAGTATCTACTATATATGACATGCACAACTACTAATTATACTTGCTTAGTTAATCCACTAAATTTCTGCGTAAAGATATTAGAATTAATAGTTTCACTAATGTATTGTACTTTTAATAAAAATGCGTGTTTAGAGTATCTATCATTCCGGACTTCATTAATTTACAAGTACTAAACTAGAAATAATACTTGCAGATTCTTATGAAATACAATACTAATTAGCTTAAATATAGAATTTTTAGTTTGATGTTAGGGTTAGGGTTAGGAATAAACAGTTGAATAGCGGTCTTTTCGCTCAGGGTATAAGATATTGTATAGTACAAGAAAATGTTTACTTTTTAGTTGTTTCACCATAGCTCCTTCCATTTGTAAGTAACTTTCAAGATATGTAAACACATAACTTGAATTGAAAAAAAAATCAGGATACTATTTATAAGTATGCTATAGTACTAAGTATAAATGTTTGTTTTAGAATAATGAGTGAAATTTTATCATGATACATGCCCGTCAATTACTAAAAATAATATCATACTAATATTTAAGTTTTATTTGTGAATTAAGTAACTGATACTTCTAACATATTTTGTTTTAAACTTTGAAATGAATTCATGTACTCACTAATAAAGCTTTTGATAACTCTGATACAAGACATGGTAATATGATGATATTTGATTCGGTTTCATCAATTAATTTTCTAAGAGATTCAGCATGATTAGTTATTACTGATACTGGCCATTTCATAACTTTAATTAGAGCCTGAGATCGTTCCAAAATTCTATTGTTTGCATCAGAGATCGGTGATGATTTGGTTTCAAAAGATGATGTTGTTTTATTCACTTGTGAAGGTACTGATGAAATTTCAGACACGTCTTCGCTTGTCGTAAGAGTAATTCTAGAAAATACACATTCTCGACAATTATCCAATGCCTCGCTTAAATTAGTACAATCTGGATTCTGAAATAATAGTAAATCATTGAAAAAATGTACACTCATTTCACCAAGGGAATAAATTATTTTGTCACTTTATTTTACTAAACTGTACATAATCTTACAACTTTGATTTGTTTTTGCTAAGTATCTACATTATTTCTGAATGAATTCTATCTGTTATGTATTTGTGAAAGAGTTTGTTATAAGACTTGAAGTTTAAGAATTTAACTCTGTAAATAATTATGTTCAGAGAAAAGTCAAATTTTTAGAGCTAAGAACAAATTTCTGTTTGCTTATTTCTTCTTTCCAAATAGTTTGTTATAAATACTGATTCATGAATTTTAGTAATAACCAATCAGATCACTACCTCAAAGCAGGAGACACTAGATATGTATTATAGTTACCACAGGTAATATGAAATGGATTTCTTAAAACACTTGGAACAAAGTTACGGTGTAAAAATAACCTATTTAAAGTAAGATAACGACTATTTAAAAACATAAAAGAAAGATTCTAGAATACTACAAACTAACAAAGACATGGGATTCAAACCGTCAGGGTGTGGTTAAAAAAAACTTGGATTTAATGTGTTTAATAAAATTGTTAGCGTAAATACTGTTCAAGAATAAAATCAACTTTGTCGAACTCTTGTAAATCTTTAAGTAAACTAGATTATTTATTTAGATGTCATATGTATAACGTTGATCACACTTACTTTTAGCATGAGTTGCAACGAAGATAGTTGAATTTCGTAGCTTAAATTTGAAACTGACTATAGCTTGACAGTAGTTATAATCTAAAAAAGCACTGACTAGCTGTTTCGTTCATATTTCCATCAAGAATCGAACCTGGTAAGTTCAAATCTGTCGGAGGACGCCTAAACTTCAATCCAATTAGTTTGTATCTAATGTAACTCAATACTAATGTTTATCGCCCAACCTAGATGGTGCGCAGTTACTATGTACAGTGAAATATTATTACATACCAGTTTACTATTTTTCATATTAATAATCAATATCATTTTCGAAATTAAGTAAATACTAATCACGATAAATTTATCACCAGATCAAACTTGTTATTTACTGCTACTTGTAAGTTGTCATACTTCAGTATGAAAGTATATCACGCTATTTGTCTACTCATAAACTAAATTTAAGTGAACTATAAAATAAAATATAGTGATTAGAATACTTACTTGTAAAGATTTATACAAATAATTGTACATAACTGTAGGTTGACCGGTGACGTAGTGTACGCCAATATTAGCAAACTGCTGTTTACTTTCACCAACAAAACATTCTTTGCATATTTCATTGCTGCTATCATTTATTGTATTCCATAATTCAATCGTAAAGCTAACCATCGGATTACATGAATTAAACTGTACAGTTCTGTTGCTCAATAACTCGTTCAGATTATCTTCTATTTTAGTGTATAAATCAGGAAATGTGATTTCGGAAATTTCTTTCACTGTTGGCAGGTTATGGTTTGTGAATAATGATAAAAGATTCTATAAAATATGCAGTTAAAAAAATGAAAGAAACTAAACATTCACAGGAATACTAAACTAGAATGAATTCTGTGATAAATTAAGCAAACATTATCAGATGTTTAGTGGTAAAGTCACCAATAATTAAGAAACTCGATAAGTCAGATTAAAAAGGGATCTAAAATCACTTGCTGATAAATTTTATTGGGAATTTTTAAATACTATGTGGATGAATCTGAGCTTATTTTAAAGTCATAGAATTTGACGAATATTTTCTAACATCCCCTGGCAGGAGGTAATCGACAAGCAAACATGGACATAGATCTTTTGCTACCTGTACCTGAGAAGTGAACACATCCTGTAGGATTTAAACCTACATCATCCAGTTACGCAGGCTATGGATTTACCAATATGCTGTTCTAGTCTATATGGGCCTCTGTAATTTTAAGATATTTATATTAACTTATCAGTAAATAGCAAAGTTTGACAAACATTTAATTCTCCGTTATCATTTAAAATGAACTCGAATGCCCTAATATCATAAAAATATCTACATGTAAATGAAATTTCATTAATGTTGGTGGCCGTAATAAATGAACCAACAAATCGGGTCCTAACGATTTTTTAGTGATATACTTTTTTTAGGAGGGGATCTACAGCTTTATTATGTGCCAATTCGGCATGACATTCATCCAGTGTAATATTCGCTTTTATTAATACAGTATAATATTAGTTAACATTATTTCACATGACACATTCGTTCGTTATGATATCCGTTTATATTCTCATTATTTCAATGAAGTATCAATTCAATATCACATTCACTAAGTCATAGTTATTATAATTTAAGTGACAACCAATACAAAATGTATCTATTTGAATGTGAAGAAAATCATCATCTCAGTTTTGTAACCAATAAAAAAATTTTCATCTATTTACTGAACACTGATGTACAGCAGTTACTCGATAGTTAACAAGGTAACCTTTCAACTAATAAGCCTCAGATTTGAATCCAGTTCCACTCGTTTTCGTTTGTACGTACGGGTTATATCGTTGGTTCTAGCATGAAGTGGCTTGATGTTTAATATACGAATGTGTTTGTAATAAATGAGTATTCGTTATCATTACTAGCAAATACTTGTTGAAACAGCTATAAAGTAATTAAGCAGAACACGTTATCATGCACCGCCTAATCTATAAATACAAGTTAAAGCAAAATATTACAAATGTCATTAACAATCAGTGATAATTTCAAAAGTATCATCCACAGACATCTGCCAAAGAGTAACTGAATATCATGGAACACTTAAAACCCATTTTGCTTCAATTATAATATTAAAAGGAGTTGGATTTATATTATGCAATCTTTTTACAAACTGCTTAACTGGAAGTTATTTTGCTTTATATATGTATATATATATAATACTTAAAACAGTACAGTCTAACATTCAATTTCTTCAAGAATCTAGTAGGAAGATAAGTCGAATTTTTTAACATATTCTGACAAGTAGGTTATTTTGTTACCTGTTTAAATAATAAAATCCTCTGTATACATACATCATGTTGAAAGCATACTGCTCGATAAATAAATTCACTTTTAGTGATAGGTCACGTGTAGAAAACAATTGTATATTTATTGGAGCTGATGGGAAACATAAGTATACTATATTTCATTATAGATAAATGGAGCATTTATATCTGAATTTTTTGAAAATATAAATAAAATATTTTAAAAAAAGAAAAATGTAAAAAAAAAGCAAATGGAAGAATGTTTATCCATATACAAAGGTCAAATGATTTCCAGGAGTTAAAATATTAAGACAGATGGGTTGTTTCTATGCTTCGACAGATGTATTTATCTTTCAGTAACAGGATCATCAATATATGCCTATACAGTATACATTCATAATCACACACACGTAGCATACATGCTTACTCCCTATTCTTTCAGTCGAAATAAATTTTATTTGTATCATTAGTGATGATAACAGTATCAACGTTAGTGTACACAACATTTGTAAAAAAAAACAAACAAAAGAAGAGGATTAAGGAAAAGTAACGAGTATTGAGAACCCGTATTACGCCTTATACTATAAATTAGTGTAAGATATAGTGATGAACTGTTAATTGTGAAAAATACCGAAATAAGAAGTGAAAGTTTGTATTAACTTAAAAAGTGAATTTGTGTTATCATGATCGAAAAACACTATATTGTGATAACCATGACCAATCCGATATTCAAATAGTCATCTTAACTATGTAAATGTTATAAGTTGAATAAAATTTTCTAAAAAAAAATCGCTGCTATGACTTCTCCGGGTAGAGACTAATCTAAGCAATGTTTTATTAAAATGATGACTAGACAATACTAGTAATCATCGCTGATTCTACCACTAAAGAGTGCTTTAACTACTCCTGTCATAATTATTTAAATGCGGGTCGAATTCAATACAAAATGCAACTTTATTTTACTTTATTCAAAAAGAAATGTGAATCAGAAGGGATAAATAAAACTAGAGAGAGCATGTATTAATTGTAGTTATCATCATCATCACTGTTTGTGAATAAGTAATTAGTCACATGTATTAATTTTTTTACTTAATTTAATGTAGGCAACTAGTAACTAATAGATTGTTGAAATTAGTTATAATGCTTACTAAACAATGTGTATAAAATGAATACAATACATTTGCATTTCTGTTGACAACAGCAGACTGAGAGGATATATCAATTCAGGTCATCAAGGTAAGCAAAATAAAATTGTAGGATAACCTGCTTGAATATATTATTTGATAAATACACTAAGATATAAAATCAAGTAGTGGACAGTCATATTATAGATGAGTAGAGTGTTCGACTTCGGCTATTCATTCTGTTCATAATACAGGTCTATGCAAAGTATCAACACAATAAATAGCCTGTGGTTATTTGTAATCAATGTTTATATGGAGGTGAGTAGATATTAACTTCATAGTTTAAAATTAATGCTTTAAAAAACACCACTAAATTGAAAATCCCTAAATATTTTTTTAATAATCATCTATGCATACTCCAGTATATTCACATATGGGTTTAAAATTATTTTCCCCTAAGACGACTACCAGCGAGACTCTGGAGCGAAACTTGGGGAGAGTTTAACCCCAATCGATGTACTATTGGTAATTTTAATGCTCCTTTAAATGCCTTTTATTTACTAAGCGCCAAATTTCCAAAATATTTTTCTTTATGTCACTGGATGAAAATTAAAAAAAGCTCAGATTCATTTACAAAACATCGAATACTACTTCCTAAATTATTCACGGCCGACTATTCACTTAAGCCTTCATAATTTGATCATCCTGATGATAATTGAAATGCTCTTCAGATATGCTAAAATTTCAGAAATGATGTTTTTAGATATTATGATGACTGTTAAACTCATTCTCCCACTCTTTTGTATCTTAAACGTATCTGCGTATCTTTTTCGTCAATAAAACATCGTCATCATACAGTTTTCTACCTGAACAGTAAATATTATAAACTAATCCCACTGTGAACATCAACATTGGGATGCAGGTACATTCAGCCGATGAGTCCCAAATAGGACGAAACGCGCCTCCTGGATTCCACTTGCCAGTCACAATACAAATTAAATGATACTAAAAAGTTTTGTTATAATTCCTGTTCATATTCTAAATTTTACAACGCTGCTTAAATAAAACGTTTTACCATTCTCGGAATGTTTCGTTTCATATAACATGCTAAAACAATAATTCATTTCAAAGAGTTATGACAAGCATATTTGAACAAAAATGTAACCTCCAACTCATTAGAACAAATCTAGAATGTTTTTAACCAAAAAACAGTATAAATGAAAATTTTAAAAACATAACATACTCGAAAACCCTCCCCTTCTATTGTCTCAGGAGGTTTCAGATCTTTAATCAAATACTGCGCCACATGATAGGACAGTTGATTACGTGTTACATCGATACTAGATTTTGATTGCTTTACTGTATTTATTGTTAAGGACGTTGACGAAGATGATGACGATGATTGATTAATAGTCATTCTTTGATCTTCATCACTGTCGTGCTCTTCAATGTCATGCTCATGCATATTTAGTAAATTGCATTTTATTCCCCAGCAAGACCTTTTGTCTTTAATACATATATCATTATGTTTATTGGTATTGTTTACAGCGGAATCAGTTACCGCCTCTGTATGATACCGTTCTATTCTCATATCCTCACCCTCCAATAAGTGAACGTAATCAGTGGAACTACATTTCTGTTTTCAAAGGAGAAAATTGTAAAAAAATAATCAAAATTAAAATTGTGTCATATAAGTAACCACTAGATCTAAGAATTTATGAATGTTGAATGTTTCGTTTCAAGTAGTTTAAACAACATTAGTTAATGATTTCGTAAAGTAAGTAAATTTGGATAACTCTAGTCTTGCTAGACTTATTAATCGTTAAGTGGTGACTAATGCGACGCTTGTCTACAATTACGATGGGACCGATTCTATCTGGCTGAGTTGATCTCGCCATGCTAACAAGCTCCAAATACAGCGAAACTCAACTCCATTACCTCCTACCAACTATTCTAAAACTGCCTTCAGTTAAGGTTTCTACAAACATACAGTAGAAAGAATCAAGATTTACGTCATCTTTTGAGCATATATCATGCTGCTACAGAATTGCTAGATTTTACATCATCTACACCAGTCAACAGTACATCATGAACATTGTTAGAACAAGTTATACTGCGGCTCTGGTCAAAGTGGATTTAACATCAATTTATACCACCTAAAATTATGTTTTTTTTTTATCAAAGTGTTCGCATAAGAAATGATGTTTAATAATATCTATCTATCCAGTTAGACTGAAACAGCCCAGCATGGTAGATAGACTTTGAATAAATGAATTGTACTCTCGAGGTGGTATCTAGTTTAAGAAAATGGAACAGTTCACATCCTTACAGTTAAGTATATGAGGAATTTCTTGATGGAAATTTATATAAATTAAAAAAAGACTAGTTTTATTCACAGTGAATCCCGAGAAAACTGAAGTGATTTTTACTATATATACATTTATATATGCACACTGTTATGGTGCCGCCACATTATGTGTTATAGGTTGCTTCTTTGTTAATAACGGTCAGGCTCATCTAACCAGTACTATGAGAATTTATTTTATCTGATATGAACACATTAGCATATGTTAATGTATATTCACATTAGCTTGTATCTTTAACGATTCCAAATATATCAATAATATTTACAGATCGTTTAAGTGAAGTGCAGATTTCATAAATAAATAAGCACAACTGGGTGTGGGAATATTATCATTAATCATAAACGGTACAAATGTTTACAATGTCCTATTTATAGACTTTGATAACAATATATCATGCATATTAGTTAGTGTTTTTACGTTCTTATAGACTGAAAGAAATTATAAAGACGTCTTTTATTATATTCCAATTAATAGTAGCTACAAAATTCAGTGGTTTCGAAGGTACATTATGCTTATATGGTCATTGTTGTTACTCTCTTTATGGGAGCTCTGATAATTAAATTTAGAGAATATTTGCTAGGTAAATGGATACTTTTATTTGTCTGAGCTAGAAGTGAGCTCATTATTTATTCCATTATCGTTGAAGCAGTTCTCTGCGACTGTCTCGTTTACAAGTGGTTGTCTTTGTAGGTTTTGTAGTCTTTATTTGTCTACGTATTACTGTCGACTTTCTTTTTCCATTTATCTCTGACCACGTGACTGGATAATAACTCCTATAAAGAATGATTATGAATGCATTAAAACTAAATTATCTAGCTAAGGAAACATGATACTAGCAATAGGGTGGTACCAACTTGAAGAACTGGCTGACTAAATTTTCATGTGCATATTTTGTATTTATCAACAAGGTATGTATATAAACATTACAAAAGTAGTATGGATATAGTCTAAATCATGAGAATGATTGGTGCCAACTGTTTTCATATACTGAATGCATTACACTATCCCAAAATAATATAATTAAGACAATGGTCTGAAACAGAATGCGTATTTTCGTCTGATTATAACCATCAATTTCATATTTTAGTTTTAACTTCTTAATAAACTTTCGTAGTAGTGGTTCGGTAAAAAAACACTGAACTTTTAGTTAATATAATGCATTTTTATGCACTTCGGTATACGCAACAACTTAATATCACTAGCTTTCATACTTTAGGTTTGCCTTAACACCACACACACAGACTTGTATATTGTTAAGGTGTTACATAACATTCTCAGTGTGTAAAAAGAGAAGAGAACTAGAACGAAACCAAACTTACTATTTCTTTTTCTGGTGAAATGTAAACAGGACGAGAGCGTTTACGTTTCGTTGACACTGTGTGATTTGATGAAGAATACAATAGTGGTGAATTTATATTCTGATGTTCAGCAGAAGAAAATTTATTATGATTATTTATTTGTCGCATATCTAAAACACAATTTGTATCATTAATTTTCATATTTCTATTCGTTAAGCCTAAAGTGAAATCATCAGAGCTATTATTATTACTATAGTTGG
Source organism: Schistosoma japonicum (assembly GCA_025215515.1). Taxonomy (NCBI): domain Eukaryota; kingdom Metazoa; phylum Platyhelminthes; class Trematoda; order Strigeidida; family Schistosomatidae; genus Schistosoma; species Schistosoma japonicum. The sequence continues at coordinate 42,534,316 of CM046069.1, read as the reverse complement.
TACTATTATTATTATCATTACTAGGGCTAGTAATTATTTTGATTCCATTGTTATCCACGTTATTATTCAAAGACGTAGATGTTTTCGATAAATCTAATGAAGCATCAGTTATTTCTTGATTTGTTATTTGCAATTCTTTATTAATGCCATTCATCATGATAGGTAATGTACCCATGTAGGGAAATTTATTTTGTTCCATTGACGGATAATTTAAATTAGGTAGTAAATAAGATACGTTAGAGTCATTACTATTAATCGAACAACTATTACTATTACGATTATCACTAATGTTGCCATTGTGTGAAAGTCTCGACATTGCTGCATAGCTTCCAACCACATTACTGTCCACTGATGATAATGCTGACGATGAAAAGAATGCATTATTTCTTTCATCTTGCGTAGTTCTATTACATAAAATCTGTTGATTACTTATTAAATTCATTCCTGTAGATGATTCATTAGTATTATTTAACTGAAAAGGCGAGGAAAAGTTGTCAAAACTACTTGTTATTGGCATAGCCATTCCATTATTATTACCATCATTGACTTTCAAATTATGTGGATTAATCAAAGACATTGAGTTGTTAATGTTTGGCCAGTTCATAGTAACCGCTTCATCTATTCCTTTATTTTGACTATTCATCAATAGACAATTCATTGGGTAAGCTAAATTGTTCTCATTATTAACAGAATTTGTTGGTAGATTGAGACTAGTACTCGTTTTAGTCTTCAAGCTTTCTGGACAATGTGATGAAACTTTTGGTGCTATATTTGATGAAATACCCGCCAACTTGTTCAATCCACTGTCCATTGTATTGGAATTTAAATTCAACAAATTGAACATAACACATGGATCGATAAAATTGTTTGAATAATTTGGAAATTTTCCATTTGCTAAACTTGCTAACCAAGCATTTGCCATTAATAACTGTTGGTTGTGTTGGTGTTGCTGTTGAGGTGGCATTGACTGGATCAGTGTTTCTGGCAATTGACTAGAAGGATGAGTTGAATGATTTATTCCATCAGGTCGATTAATTGCTATTCTGTCGTTTATACTACTATTTGTGAAGTTATTAGCGGTAGTTTCGTTCAAGAGATTATTAACAGAAGGCATGAAATTGACAAAATTTCCCAAAGCAGACATCATCATATCCGATGGACAGTTTAACATTGATAATGAGTTTATACTATTGGGACTAATTCCTTTTGTTGATAAAGTGCATGAAGAATTTGTTGTTTTGTTCAGTTGTGTTGAATTAAATATATTTTCGTTGTTTTCATTGCTCAAATTCAAGAATTTTTCTTTATCTTGAGCCAAGTTCTGCATGTTTAGTGGCAAATCCATCATATCATGACTGACAGTATTACACTGATCTGTCAGATTTGAAGACTGTCCGCTCATTATAATATTATTCTTATGCAGTTGAGTAAATTCTTGAGTTTTGTGTATGGTTCTCATATTTGATAAAATATTGTTTCGTATATTAGCATTCGATTGCCCACCACATCCATTAGGTGATGTAATACTACGATATCCCAAGGAATTGGTAGGTGATGAAGAAGATGACGATGATGACAACATAGCACTAGCCAGTGAGCATACTGCATTTGTCGATACTTCAAATGGGCTGTTTACACTACTTAAACCCAAACCAGAACTAGATGAAGGTGATATTTCATGGATGGCTAATGTTGTTGCTACAGGTGCTATTACTCCTGCTGAAGAATTAATGTGTGGTGCATTAATTGGTAGTTGGAATGGTATATTAGACAGTCCTGTAACATTGTTCATTAAAGAAAATGGTAATTTTGTTGAGTTTGAGTCATTTGGCAGTTGTGTCATCAGTGTAGGTGATGCAAAAAATGGTGAGGTTGAAGTGGCTGATGGTGATGAGGTTTGACTAGTAAAACTTCCATTCAACCGAATGTCACCTTTAGATGCGCTGATTGTTGATGCAGATGCTGCAGCAGCTGCCGATAGTAGCATCTCATTCAAAAATGCTTTCTGTTGATCAGATAGTGTTGTCGGATATGTCGACTGTAACAGTTGGTATGAAAAGAGGAGAGAAATTAGTGAAACAGCTATTCTGTACAAAAGGAATTTTAGTTTGGAAAAAAACTATAGTAAAATCATTGTATCCTATGTAACTTCTATTAAATAAGTCAACTACCTAATTTATTTACGTTATTACTTGAGGAATGCTATCTGAATAATCTTCAAAATAAACAGCCAATCAACAGATACTTAGTTTTGATTTGAAATATCAGTAAATACTAGCCTCACTTCTCATGAACTATGCAACGAGTTTTGTACTATGAAGTTGATTTAGTTGCAACATTTTGCTCAAGTTAACCTCATGAATATCATTACATTCAATGCAATGAATAGTCACAGGGTAGTGTTTGTTTTCATCAAACAACTTGAACTTGAGATAGATTATGATATCCAAGTAGGGTCTATTACCCACATATCTCATTCATACAATACTTTACATTGCGTACATCGTACGATTTTAAAGTCTGGTTTAAATGTTACAGATGGTATCTTTGAGCCTCATTTAGTCAGCATGTTACCAAGTACTTTCTGTGTAAATAAGATTAATTTGAATAAAAATGCAGCCATCCTCGACTAACTATATTTAAATGAATGAATACAGTTATTCTTTATAGTGTGAAGATAGCTTTTTCACGAACCGATGAATGACACCTACGGTTATTTTTCAAACTAGAAATTTCATCACCTATCTGTTAGTTTTAACCTAAGATTTATAAACATCCTATGGAGTAATTTATGGCCAATCGACAAAATAGCTATGACAAAAACATGTGGTTAGCCAGTTTTCAGTGATTATGATGAAAGGATTTTATTAGTTTAGATGGCTTCATCGGATAAACAACTGTCTACAACAGAGAGGATGAAGCAAAGTAACATTTACATTTCTTGTCGAATCAGGGTGTTTGGTAGGTTTACAACCATACTTTAACATCTTTTCCTAAAATGAGATTAAATAAGTAGCCCAAGTGTCGAAACTACATCTGTGCCTAAACTAATTTTATCTGAAAGGGGCATAGAAATAAAATGAGCTTCCTGTTTGACCCCGTTCCATATATTGCATTCTGTATACTTTATCATTTATGCCACTATAATCTTTTTAATCCTTTAAGTGTCATTCATTATCTATGAGAAATTTAATTTCAGAAGTCAGCTGAAATTCCTTACTGAATGTTTGTATATATATATATATATATATATATATATATATATATATATATATATATATATATATATATATATCCCTGCAGATTATATCATGTATGAATAAAAATATCATTACTCCTTCTTATTTTTGGTAATAATAGAAACATTTAGCGACTAATCATATGGAATATATTTCCGTTCACGGTGACACTGCTGCGGTAAACAACACAAATGACAATAATTCGTAAGTTTTCTCTCTAATAACAAAATAAAGCAACAACGCAGTCTACTATCTTCTTCTCCTACATAGCAGACTGTGAGAAAAAATCCATTTATCTAAATACACATGTGGCTCTTTTGGTTAAGACCCTAACGTAATCCTAGTATTAAAATGAGTCTAACACATTCATATTCGCGTATATTAAATGAGCAGTTTTCTTTTGTGCGAAGAATGATTGACAAGGTCTTGTCTCAGCAAATGTCATGTGAATTGACATTTGTTCAAAGATTTATTTCTGACAAGAGACAGTAATTTATGCATCCTTAATAATATACATAGAAGATTTTCAGACTAAATTGAAGTACTGTTTCAAGTTAGAAAAACAAAAGTTATATATATATATATATATATATATATATATATATATATATATATATATGTCTCAGATTCAACAGTGATATCCAATTTCATTTCCCATGATTGAAACTTAAAATCTGTAAAACTCACAGCGTTTTCGTCCAGTCATTATCAACTTAATAAATTTAGATCGAATCCTAATGGTACTGAAGGCAGTGATATATTATCCGACAACTCCTTTCATACCTGTAATTTCTGTTTCATCACAAGGAAACACAGTTATATTTAAATGAACTTTACCGAAAGAGAACTTTCATGAAGTGATTTTGTTAATAATATTGAAGTGAGATTGCTTTCATCAATTTCCTGTTCATTAGGTGTTCCTTGCCTAGCACTTTTAGTCATTTTGCATATAGTGAGTGCATATTACATACTAATGTGTAATATTTATTGAAAATTTCTTAGAGAACACTAAGGTATGCTGTTTTTAAATTTTCTTTCCAAAATATTGAACTGTGCTACAGTAGAAATGTCGGTAGATTACATGAACTGATTAGACCAACCGCCTGATAACTACTCACTATTATATGAAGAAATTACCCAAGAAATGAATGGAAAAATAACTGAGGATCCTGAATGCACTGTCTTCATTGAATGCTTTAAACATTGGGGATAATTTCAGCCTAATAATGACATAATATATTTCAAAAAACAATTACAGAATACAGGTTGCTTAATTATGTTTGTTTGCAATTAATTAAATGACATTAGTTGACTGAATATATCACAGATCGATGTTGACAGGGTACCAATAAAAACCAGGGACCACTGGACAGCTGTTTCATCTTAGAGTGGAACTCCTCAGCAGTGCCTACCTCAGATTCCGCACTAGGCGCTTCAGGTTGCCAGCGAAACAGCTGTCCAGTGCTTCCTGCCTTTCAGTGGTACCTTGCCAACATCAATAAGTGATATATTCAATCAACTAAATTAACAATATCCACAAAAATAGCCATCTCAATTAAATAACATTAGTTCAGAATAAACACTATTTACTCTGGCTTCAAACTCGAACGAATATCAGTTCACTCATACATTCTGTTAGATATTACATAAAAGTGTGATTTTTTATATCCGTCACTGAGTTCATAAATAAACAAGCTCATTAGTACTTATACATTACACAAGATATGTAGACATTTTTCTACCTGTCTTACTCTTAGCATTTGTCAAACTTATCACAAAGATAAATGATAGGAAACTAAATATGATAAGGGACATGCGTTTCCTGCTAAGTAATAGAAGATATAAAATTTATATGTAGTATCTCATTTTCTGTCTAGTATATCAAGCTAGGATACTGACTACTTTCAGTGACCGCCTTCATGACATATAGTAGTTACAACCGATGGAAAATGTGTGAGGAAACTCCAAAACTCGTAACTGTATAGCATTCACATATCCGATTATCCAATCATGAAAAGCTTATAGAGAATGTTCACTTTAGAATATAGTTGGGGAACGCAGACTAACTTTAGGTGATAGGATAACAAGGAATATCGAATAGGCGTTGATATATGTATATATTACTAGTTCAAGTTATTTATATAAACTATTACAATCTACTCATTAACAAGTGGCTCGGAAAAAATTGAATACGATTACCCATATAAACCTTAGGAAAGTTCATGCTTATCGTAGCTATGGAATGATTTCGAATCAACCGAAGTTAGAACTTAAAACAGTCAACACTTTATAAGTACAATTATAATGTTATCTGTTCATCCAGATACTAGCATAATAAAGTAAACCTAATGTTGAGCCCAAATAGGTAAATCGTTCCACAATGGATGCATCGAACCATGTTTGAGTTATTTATCTGACATGTTCTGGCATGTTAAGAAGTTTCATAATTGACTCAGCTACTGAATCACAATAATGCAAAATAAATCATTAGTAAAAACGAATTAGATTTGTAGTCCACTTGGAATTGAAACAATCTACTTATTGTTACCCACAACTATAGATAGAAGTACTTTTGAGAAAACTGACATTTAATGTATGAAAATCAACTTCCCCTAATGAAGATGATATACGGTTATTGACGAAACTTCCTTTTTTCAAATCAAATCTTTTAAATATGTTTCAACTTTTATGTAACCAAAAGTAAATTATCGATCAACTGAATGAGTTTTGTAGTAACTAGTATCTTAAAAACTTAAGAATTATCGTCCAGTAAGTTCATCAACTATAAATTTCAAGATTTTAGACATTATTTACTAAGAATTACTTGGGTATTTAGAAGAAAAGCTGATATGTTCTGAAAAGTAGTATGCTTTTAGAACAGGTTATTCTAGCCATATTAGTTAGTATGTAAACTTTGGTTTGTTTTGAATGATAAGAAAGAATAGTATAGCTTAAGCTTTAGTTTCGCATTAATAAACAGTGCGGTCTCGTTTTACGCCGACAAAACCCAATTTGTGAAAAATGATGCAAAATAAAGGAAGAAGTTCAGAAATCTTAAACGATCTTCTCAAATTAGTAGGAAGAACGGGCACACGATACTTGAATATTCCCACCAAGGCATAATTAGTGCTGAGCTGGTTGTCATCCTGATTCATAGTGATCTAGTAGTCACTATCTTTTAAGACATAAACTATTGAACTCAATTGTATAGTTGCCGCTACAAGTTTCACAACTATTTGATCCATGAAGAAATTATTCAGATAAATATTATGACACTCATGACTTCCTACATAATATTCGTCCGACCAAAACACAAATGTTGTATGCAAGTAACAAGTGGCTGTCTAAAAACCAGTGAGCCGTTGGTAATGTTTCTGAAAACTGTAACTAGTTCAATCTGCTAGGACGATGAAAGATTAGCAAAACCAATATATATTACTCTTAACACATAGAAGTACAAGAGACAATAAAATTACCTAATAATGGACTCGAGACTAATAGGCTCCTGCTTTACTTGTTTTTCAAAATAACAAACTTACAAGGACATTACAAAGCATTTGACAAACCCGGAGTGGATGACCTCCCTCAGATCACTGACTTTCACATTTTATAACTAATAAATGGAACTCAATATTTTACTGTGATTAACATAAGGTCTCTGTGTGTTACAAACTAAAACCAAAGATTTTCATGTTTTCATATCCTGATTTATAAACTCTCATCTGCATATAAGGTGATTTTGGTCACATTTAAAAGGTCATAAAAGATATATATACAAACATTTACCTGAAGGTAAGAGCTGGTTTACTTTGTACACTATGTTAAATACCGCCTTATACAGTTCGACATTATATATATATATATATATATATATATATATATATATATATCACTTAAACTGTCATTTTCATTATTCTCTATCCGATCGAATATATGAATTTTGTGGTGAATCTCCCTTATTGAAATAGACATAAACCTACTCCACCCAAAAACTGACAAGAGTAATACCAAAAAGGATCTAGAGATTAAGAGAAAAAATATTAGTGGTGAGAAATCGAAATTAGCAACTGTATTAATGCACTTACCTTATCTTAAATATTCATGCAGTGAAAAATAATGACATGGGATATAGAACCAATGAAGAGGAATGAGAATTGATGAAGTACGGAGAGTGAATGAAGACGACTTCATCTATTTTGTTTATATGATCCTGAATTTTAAAAACATGTCGAATTCCCAAAAAATTTTTTAAGTTTTGAACACTACATACAAACATGATTTATTCTAAAATATATTTTCTTAAAATGAATTGGAGTATGCAGAAAACCGATAAACCTTTATGATATATGGCTTTTCACTATTCTTTTTGCTATTGTTATACATTATTTGAAACCATTTAAAAACCAATTTATTTATTTATTAAAAAACTGGTCAATGAATAATACAAAAAGGTTTTGAATATTGACTGCTGTCATCTTCATTCTAATGGATTTGATATATGATCGTAGTACTAAAAAGTGCTTATAAACTCTATTCATATCCCTGTGTTCGTGTACGTATGCATGTGGAAAGATTCAAAAGTATGCAGATATATATATATATATATATATATATATATATATATATATATATATATATATATAAATGTATATTATATAGTCCATATATTTTAAGTTTAATTTATAAATGACTTATGAAGAAAAGTATATCTAAACAAACTAAATGAGTTTGTAATTAGCTTTTATATTTCAAGTAAAAGCAATTGAAACCTGAATAACTGTAAAATCATGTGTGACACTATCAAAGATGTATGTTCTAGGTTTAATATAATCCTGTTTTTTCATGAATAATCGACGGATTTCGCAAAATGTCATATGAATATTGTTAATATTCACTATTTAGAAAATGATTGTCAGAGAACACTCCAAGTATGAATATGTAATAATGGTTGTGAACTATGATAAGCAGTGTGATAAATTGTAGATTGTGAATGGCAAAAGCAATGGAATAACCGGGATAAATATTGCCCGAAATCGCCAATAGCAAGATTTGACTATCGAAGCTAGTAGAGGCGAAAAGTTTTAGTTGTAATAGTAGTAGTAGTAGTAGTAGTAGTAGTAGTAGTAGTAGTAGTAGTAGTAGTAGTAGTAGTAGTAGTAGTAGTAGTAGTAGTAGTATGTTTTCATTTCATACATAACCCAACTAACTTACTAGTACTTTTGAATGTAAGTAATAAATTTCTTTCAACTACGAAGATTCGAAATAATAAAAAAAAACTTTTAGAATAGCAAATCATGTCAGGCACAAAGATGATTTAAGGACAGCGAACTCACAGAAAAAAATGTCCAAAATAAATTCAAAGCTTCTAATCTACAGAAAACTCAATGGTGAATACATCTGCTCTACTTCAGTAGATTCTAAGCCACATTATCCAACATCTCCAATCACTGGTCATGACAACCTACAAGGACCATACTTATGTAGTCTACGTTTATCAACATAAAACAGACTAATCGTTACTGACTTTGCATTGAAAACTATATGCAAAATTATTCATCTTTCAAAACAACGAAGTTCAGTCCTCACTAATAAATATGTCCATTAGATTCGGTCTAGGAACAGATAAACAATATGCACCAGTAAATAAACACACTCCACTTAATGGGCACTCTTGTTGTACTAAATGTTGTAGATGATATCCTAATAAGTTACGCTACCATCTTAAAGTGTCCATTTGGATAAATAAGCTAGGACTGATCGCTAAACATGCATAAAATAGTCCATTGTAAAAAGCAACCAGTAAGTTCGATTAAATATCTGCTTTTTTACAAAACACTGTAAATAACCCTCATTATGTAAGTAAAATCATAATGTTTAGAAAAATTCTAGAAATGATATTATAATTTCCTAATACACATTGATAAGTGTTATTTGGAAATTATATCAGATAAAGCATAATATTATGTTTTATGATGATCGTAAGATAAGCCTAATGTCAATAAAAAGTTATGTTTATATTAGCAGCATCAACTCAATAAAGGGTCATTTAGTGAAATAACATAGTAAGTATAAATCATCTTAACAATAAAGTAAGTAATCATGTTAGATTTATTATATGCAGTTATTTCAATAAGTTTATAGCTTTCAATCTTATATATACAACTGAAATTAATAAAAAGTTCATTTATGTCGTTATTTAAATTAAGACAGTTAGTGCATTAGATATCCCGAAGATCTGATCTTGTCATTAGCTTCCGTCAATGGGAATGATTTCTACATTTGATTTCATTACTTTACGCAAAATTTAGTGACAAAATTGAATAAACAAAAACTACTTAGTGACCAGTTGTACACTAAATATTTTCCTTATTCATTTTGTCAGACATACCTTACAAATAATAATCCCTGAAGAGTTCATACATGCTCACTACTAAGAAGTACCATTAATCTCTCTAGGACAAAATATCTGACTAGTACTTTCAGGTTTTTAATGGGACCCTAACTGAGACTAATCCATAATGAAGATAATTTAGAAACTATTGTATTCTTCAAAAAATTCTTACATATGAAATATATGTATATTTAAGAGGATGGCTTCTGAATTCCATGGTAGTCGAAAATAATTTTTAGATTTTTTTTTATTGCATGTCAATAACTTTTGCTTGAGCTAACTGTTTATATTTATACCGGTTGGTGATAGCATGTAAAAGGAGAAAATGGGCTAAACCTGTATCCTAGAGTCTGAGAATATATACGAAATCCACAAATATATTAATATTTGAACAAAAACACACTGAAACAATACTGAATTAGATCAATAACGTTTAATTGAAACATAAACCTAACATGTAAATATTAAAAAATCACTCAGATATTTCAGCACTATTAAAGATCCGAAGAAATGAATAATGTTTACTAGGCCTGAGATACTAGAAGCGAGTACCTGTGACACAAGGTATATCATTTTCTTCAAGGCTGAGAAAACATCTTAATGATGAGTGCAATCTAATAAGAAATTTACAATTAATGTTATCCAGTGTCTATTTACTGGATCTTTGTTATATTTAATTATGTTTAACTACTATACCGTAAAATCCGAACCATTTGTAAAATCTCCCAAAAAGCAAGGCATTAAAAACGATTACGTTGTGCCACATAAAGTAAAATGCTAAAAAAATGAGTAAGCAGTAAATTTGCATCAATATGTTTGAACTACGACCACCATATGAACAATATGTAGTGGATGGTATTTCAAGTATATCACTTGACTAGTTAAAATAAAGTTAAAGGAAACTAGACCGAAACATGATATCGGTTGTGGAACTCATTTTCAATTGATATGAGTCATATTAGTAGGTTCAGAATACCTAGTTTGTAACCAATGCTTGAAGACGATTGTAACATGTCTCAATAGCTAAAATATATTCATACTTTATATAACCTAATATTCGTAGCTTAAAAATTATTTTTCTTAATCACAGTTATGCTTATATATTTTTTCTTCTCGAATTTTGTTCTCTATGCTTAATTTTTCGATTATCATGGAAACCACGACCACTATTATCACAGTAATATTTGTCTCACTATACTGGTGTGTTGTAGCAACTTGAACCCTCCGTATGTGCCTGTTTTTCTATTTTGTATCGACTGACCGTCTTAAAAATTGAATCATTCTTCTGAACAACCTACATTGTTGTACAAAATCAAAACTTATTCCAATATGTTCAGTTATATGTTGCATGCCATTGATAGTGCTAATTACCGATTACAATTAGTTCTCCTGTAAGCTCAGTTTGTTTGATAATACCAATAATAATAATAGTAATAACTCAATCAGTTGAAAATAATACGGTATGAGCAAAACTGTACCTAGCTTGTTGCACAGTATGCCGCTTACTTTGAATAAACTAACAATGATTCCTTTTTATATTTTGTGTAGATGGAAACGTTCCATTGAACAATCCGCATAAACCTATTACTCTAAATGACCTTAATAGTAAGTTAATCGATTACTGATAAAAGTACAACAGAATGGGTAACATTTGATTAAGTGAAGACTTAAATCAATCAAACAACTCTAAGTAATTGTCAAAAATCAAGATAATATAGTGTTAGAAAAATTACACTTCAGTATATGAATGCAAAAACTTGCTTTCATTTATCTATAGAATCCACCATGTCACCAGTGCATAAAATTCCTGATTACAATAACATCCAAATCTAATCAGAAATAATCAGTAAAGGAACACTGTTCAAACCACCATGTAGTTTAGGAATGAATTATTGGGTCGAAGACAACCTCTATGAAAGAAATCAAGCCTGATATTCCATTACATCACTCTTGACAAGGCCTTCGCGCCTAGCCTTTAACATTAAAATTCTTGAACACTGATATTTATAGTATCTGTATGCCACCATTTCATGAAATGCATTTTATATTGAGGAATGACACAAAAGTTTCAGACAGTGAAATCACAAAATGACAGTTTTAGTAAAGCCGAAAATATTATTCGAAGCAGGAGCCTATCTTCGAAATGGAAATGACTATACAATATAGTAAAGGCATATCTATGTTGTGGCTAATCATGTACTAATTTAAATACACAAAATAAGCGTATTCAACACTAGTAAGACTATACTCACTTCAGTGGCAGCCTGCATATGCATAATGAAGTACACGCCTAGTTTTATCAAATTCTTTTAAAAAAACAGCATTATATTAAGATAGGTTTTATGAATCAAAATACTTTCGGTTCTAGTCTACAAGGAACTGGTCTGATATGAGAGTAATATCAATTACCTTTAGCATTATTGTTATAGAGTAAATTATCTTGCTTAGAACACATAACATATGAAGTTTATATTTATTGTAGAACTACCTCATTTCACTTCGACATTCAAAAAGTAACATTACTTACAATTGGATAAACTGTATTCCCATCCGACTTCATACAGCCATTGGATATAGTATCTTGAGCTAAAAAATCCAGATTATCATTTACTTTAGGACAAAGCACAGACTTCTGCCTTCTACCAGATCCTGGAGGTCGGCCACGTTGACCAATGGATAATGTACCACGATTATATTTATTATTATTATTACTACTGCTACCATTCATGAGACTTGTTGATAGATTTCGTGTAACCTGCATATTTTCACTGATTGCATTCATCATTTCACCATTCTTTAACATTGTGTTATTACCGATGAGATTCGTAGGGGATGATTTACAGTCACTCGATGTTAAGATCATATTACGCAAGTGATTTTTTCTAGAATCTCGATTAAATCGACGCATTGTTTCTTCCTTTTCAGCTATTTCTCCATGACGACTTTTTAAATGGTTCAACATTGTAGTTGTTGTACCGGATGCATTAAATGCTAGCTGACTGTCACATAGAATACACTGCGTACGACTGCGATCTGGTATACCATGTTTTATTTCAGGATGATGAAAATATTTCCAAACAAATGATTTCTTAGCACATGCTTTAGTAGTGGTATTAGCAAATGCGTTCGCACTGACTGAACCACTGGATAATTTGTTACTAGTTGTTAATGGCTGATGACATTTCACAGAATGAATTTCTTTACTAAATTGTTGCTTGCTATTCACTCCATAAGTATTCACAGATATGTCTTCTTTCTTAATTTCTTCCATTGTATCCGCTTTCATTTCATTCACGTTAGACAATATTTCATCTGAATAGTGAGTTTCACTACCATTTTCGTCTCTTTTGTTATTATTATTGTTATCAATAAAATGTCCAAGAATATGCGGAGAATTTCGCTGTTTTACACTGTTACATGAGTGTTGATCAAGACTGATTTCATGTTCATGGCCTTGTTGTTGGTGCACATTTTGTGGTAGATCATTTGATGCGAAAGATATGTTATCCTCATCTAAATTTTCGCATGAATCACCGCCGTTGTAATTTTCATTATCAATTGATACATCTATTTGCAATGCATCGTCTATTTCATGTCCTTTAACTGTCATTATTGGAAGTAGAATTTGTGAATCTGTCATTAATAGATACTAATACTACCAATTTGAAGTTCAAACTGAATATATTGATATTACACAATTTGTGAAATAATATTCATCGAAGTAGGATAAACTGCTTGGTCACTGTGAAGAGATAGTTAATTTGATAAGCTGATAGCTGTAAATAATGTTTTCGACTTCAAATTTTCGAAGGGAAATTAAAATTTATATCGTTTTTGGATTCCAATATTGTTAACTCACTCTTCTTTTCTAGTTGCTTTCGCTTTAATGATGAGGAAATAAAGTTAATGAATGCAAGTCTGTGCAATATCTACACCCCCCATGCCCAATTTCTGCCCCCACATTCGCTCCAGCCTCGAGCATTGGCAAACTAGAAAGTTGTGAGGTAGACATCCGACTAAAACATTTGAGTCGGACAGGGCAGGTAAATCTGTGTGTGGTTTGGCCAAACTAAAAACTTTTTTCTTGAATTAAAACCAATGAAATGATCGAAAAATCTAAGTTCGCTATTATTACGAACGTGTACCATCGTCCCCTTTCTCTATCTGAATAACCTAAAGAATAAAGCTTGTATTAAATCGATGTGTTTATCGAACCCTTTAGTCCCCTATCATGGGCCATACGATTATTGGCTAAGTAAAACATTTCGCTCCATCTCATTGGCTACTTTTTTACAGTAGCTCGAAATCATTGGCTTCTTCCTACTGGTTGAATTTTCTAGCCTAATAAGTTTCGTTAACTGACAACCAAGTAACAAATTGTGATTGTGATTAATTTCTGTCTTGCTCTCCATAAGTGGAACGGGGGGGTGGGAGACATAAGAGTTATATCTGTTCAATTTTATTTTTAAAATAACAAGGAATGACACATGACTTAATATGAACTAGTAAATTAAAGAGAAGTAGGTAGCATGTGCAAGTAACATTAACAGCTAGTGGCTAAATATGTTCAGTGTGAAACTGAAAAGTGGAGTTTTTCTTTCATAACACAATCATTCATTATGATGTTTTCAAATATACGCATAATCAACGAAATTTATTATGCATTTACAGTTGATATGCTGACTATGATGTGAAATCATTGTTATGCCAAATCGAGCTCAGAAACAATGACATCTTTCAAACTAATCTAGAGTTTAATAACTTTTACTAATTGTGTAAAAGTTTTGCCATTAAATTCATTGATCATCTGAATAAATTAACATTAATTGGAATAGTAATTAATTGGTAATCAGTACTTATATGAATAAATCCAACTGTATTTATAGAATATATTTACATCGCCTAATCAGAATAATTTAATTAAAGGGTTATGTTGGCTGTGAGTTAAGTTAATTCTTATGACAGTATTCAGTAATATTAACCCTAATAACACACCATATACTATAAAACAGCTTGATAATGTATTCGTTCGAAGTGATTCCTATTCTAAATAAACTTGTCGAGTTTTTCCATGTTACTCGAATGTTAGTTGTACACTAGTGGTTAAGTCTGTCAATATTCAGTTAATTGTTCACTTATTTGAATCCCACCCCAATTACATCGGTCTAGGTAGTTGTGAAGCATCATTCACCCTCATACCAAAAGTATGATTCAGAAAAGAGAACTGATTTATATTTAATAAATGATTCAGGTTAATTTTTTCGGCAGTCTTAAAGGTGAAAATGTATTGGAACCTTAGTTTTCTGATAACTAAGCAATAAAAATGCTATCATTTAGTATTCAGAGAATGCTACTGACATGAACCAATTTAGCCATTTAATAGAATACAGTGAGGAAAAGGATAAACACAGATACAGACATCTGGGAGATACTTAGTTTAACGTGTAAATGACGCAATATTCTAGGGTAGTTTTGTGTTGCATATTATGAGTAGTTGGAGCAATATCCTTAATGACATAACGGCTTTCATGGATAAAGGCATGAACTCTGCTACTCATCAATATAGAACTTGTTGATGATCATTCTTACAAGCTTCCATTACTCCAAAAACTAAGCCGCGAAACGTCAGAAATTTTGATTTCTACTCATTGGGATTTTACATATATAGATCACTCATTCTATAAATCCGAAGTGGTTTCAAGAATACTGGCATTTGACTTTAATATGTAAGTACACTACTAATTAGCTTGAACTCAAGTAATTATAATAATTAACCTATGTTTAAACGATATGTTTTGCAATAAAGAAAGCTGTACAATTGATTTAAACTATAAACGTAATTCAACCCTACAAGTTTTAATATGCATTTGAAAATTGTAACTTTCAAATTAAAGTCAGTTTGAGTTATTCTCATATACAACACATGACAATGAACAAAATAGAGCAAATAACTTAAAGAGAAGAAGGAGAATGAAAAACAATTTGTGATTTTTAAATCAATAATTTTATTTCTGATGATCACTGTAAATAATAATTAATTATTCATTAACTCATATTTCTGTTTTTACATTGATTAAAACCTGTTAGAAAATGGATAGAATAGGTTATTTCTTGAAATATTCTAGTTTTTCTACAAGTAGGAATTGAATTAATGAATGAATATAATGGGATTTCACTGGTGATATGTAAACTTTATGATATGTTACCAATTATAAGTATGTATGAGTTAGATGATTTTGTGAAGGATTCTTGACGATTTAGATATTTAACCTATTAGTTCATTATAATGAAGTGAGCAAACAGTTTTATTGTAACATATAATCTCCTATCTATGTTATGAGGCTTCTCAACAAAATGCATCTCAGATTTTATGATATAAAGCATGATCTATAAAAATTCGTCATGCCATAACATACAATACTGATTCAATAAACATTGGTGCCAGTTACTACAACTTAAATGTTAAGTACTCTAAATTTAAAATCATATTGCACGCGTAAGATATTAGTGAACATTCAGACATATTTTAGTATCACTCCCATTCTACTTGAACATTAATATTTCACATAATCAAATATAGATCACTATTAAAGTACAGCAACATCTAAGAAAAAAACCAATTTCTACCAACGTATGATACACATTTATTGGCATACAACCGATTTAGACTAAATTAACCATCATATAAATTTAGAATGTACATCTGACCATTTTACGACTAACTTGTTCTGTGTATTCGTCAAAATGTACTCTTAGATGCATCCTTTTTAACCACAACTATAAATGTTAGCATTTGGTACGTTATTTGTTCAGTCATGTTTAAGTAGCACATACAGTTTTTTAAATTATTATTCATGCATTTACTATTAATTTCTATAGAAGCCTATTGCTCAGGTGTAGGAAATAAAAAATGTTAATAATAGGTGTTAATTATTCTCAGATTAATGTCATTATTCGGGTTAAAATATTAACTGTTGTATTTGGATTAAATAATCTTCAGATATTATCAACACTACAAGGTATGATAAACTTAATTTCTGCCGTTTTTCGTGTTCATCAGTATCAACTGTTAAGAACTCTTGCATTTAAGTAGTTCTCCGGTTTATATCAACACGTTAAGCTGATTATTGTTACAATGAACAACCTATATAAAATCTTCACTTCCAATTAAAAGAAACTCTACACGTATAAATCACATGCAAATGAGGAAATATATTCTCTTCGTACTATATTTAAAAAAAATTCTACTCAGTACAAATAATCTATAAGTTCATCTGTATCATATGAAAAGTCATCCCACTATCGGAAAACTTTCCAGAATATCACTGTAATCCATCGCAACTGAACATTAAAATTACTTTAAATTATTATTTGTTTTAGTAGTCTAGTGGTATTTTTCTAACACTAGTAATACATGAATATTATAGTTTAAATCATAAACTGAGGCTAATTACTGAATAATTTAAAACCAAAGGTAACTGATAGCTGCTTTGTCGTAATTTTCAACTCCTTATTAGTTTACTCCACAATGACCCAAGATATACTGTTAACAAAAAAAATAACAACTAAACTTCTAAATCATTTTTATTTATTTATTTATTCACTGGACTCATCAACAGTCCTGTAACTATGACCTTTTATTTTGCAATACCTACAAATCAACTTTACATAACGTATACTAATCATATTGCTTCTTGGGATCATAAATTTAATTTGTTCTATTTTAGGTGACATGTAAGCGGAAAAAACAATATTGAATATTATGAAGCAGCAAACCATCACATCTGTCGTCATATTCTCTTCTTTCATTTACTCTTTTCAATCAAAATTGTTAATATTCGAGTCATTATTTGTAAAGAAATGATAACTCTACCTATGTTTTCACAATTTATTAGAATTCATTCAATAGAATCCAGTAGTCAAGGTTACTTTTATTTATTTCATGTTTATTGTTGACTGCTATGTCAACACTGTTGCTGTCATTATAATCATCGGACATTCTAGTTATTACTGTCGTTATCGGTCACTGTAGCATTGGTGGTGGTGGTGGTGGTGGCCTAGTTATCGTCGTTAGTGAAAGTCAGAAATCTACAAGTTTAATAATAATAAATAGATATTTTTCTTTTACTTTTCAATGAATAAAATAACAGGTGTACGCTATTTGTGCATAAACAGATATCAATGTATCTTTAAAACTGTCAGTTAATTCATTTATTTTTACTAAACACGCAAACAAATCCTACTCAACAAAGTTTATAAATATTATATATTATGTTCTATGTTACTATGGTAGTCATACTGTTCCTTGTTTTCTTTTTACTATGCATCTATCTAATATACTCTTTTTTCGATGTGAGAATAGGCATGACAATGTTTTTTTTTCTAAACAGGCCTAATATTCATATGTTTTTCAGAAATGAAGTAAAAATCAGTTCTTTCAGTAAGTTAAAATGAAAAATAAGAGACAAAATGAATGAAATTTTTAGTGTTACTTCTTAGTTTTCTCGTTACAGTAAGGTGGCATATATTGAAAAGGATCGAAATCAGTAATTAAAAGAGAATTCAATCAAGTTAGATGAAAGTTGAACGATGTAGCTCAACTGAGGATAAAATTATCATGAGAGTTTAGACTAACACGTTTTATGATACGTCGAGATAAAACAGATAAATTTTGAAGGTAACATTTTGCACAAAATGATAATCATCTATCAGTTGGCATTTTCAACTGTTATTGTTCAATGTTATATAGTTAAAAGTGGGCGTTGGGAAACCATATTTGACCAAGGTTTTGTGCCACTTAGTATGCCTATAAGTTTGGAAAAAATAATACTCTCAATTGAATATGAATCCACCTATCCCAACTTCACAATATGAGACGTTACCAGTGAGCTTTCACAGACAACTGAATTTGAATAATTTTGACTGGTGGCAGTACTGTTGCTTGATCATTAAAATTTGTTCAGTAATAAGGACTAGATAAAAATAATAGTGAGTACTTCTTATTAATTAATCAATCTGCATACTGTTCACTCAATAAATAATATCTGAAGTAATATATTTACATACCCCTTTACTTGTGACGCAAATCTTTTCTAAATATTACTAATTAAGGTAATTATGAAGAAAGACACATGTTATTTAAACTTAATCGACCATTTTACTAATTTGCAACTAAATCACTATTTTTCGCATTGTTACTATTGTTAGCTTCAGGCAGCTAATTACTAAATACGGTCAATTAACTTTTAACGTACACGCTTGTAAAAGTCCATATATACCTAAATGTGTAGGTTTAGTCATGGGTATATCATTTCTTTAGGGCGATTGATGAATTAAAACAAACTACAAATTAACGGTAATCTGAATTTATTTCACGAATTTACGGTTTTATGCTTAAAAAAACAGAAAATACTCCTTCATATCATTCTTTTATCTTCATAGAAATCAAAATGATTACAGCCAGTTAATAAAAGCATGATTTGTAACGGGTTCCTAACAAGAATCCTAGGTATCTCTATCTCACTATTTTGCGTACTGAGCAATTTAAGTGAATGAGTAACAAGTTTGCAAATTTTATGTGATTTTGTTCATGTACATAGTCTGATAGCTATTTCTATATGACGAAATAGACCATATTTTGTTTATGCAAATTAGAGCAATGACAATCATAAGTTGTCTACCATAGGACAAAACCTGTATTATAAAGCTGAGCGAGCCGACAATTTAATGATGCTAATTTTACAATAGAACTACTTTGTAATTAATTCTTTTGAGCAAAATATTAATTGTATGAGCTGAAAAAACTAAATGTGTTGGAAATTCAAAATCCCCAAAAATACGATTGTTCATTAAAACAAGCGCAAGGCGTTGTATTGAAATTTTTGTAAGATTGATTTGTAAACTTTCATCAATTAATTTAATTTCAGGTGTGATATATATAAACGTTGTTCGCTAGTCTCGTCTCGTATTTCGCTCCACAATATGATCTTCCTGCGAGTATAGTCTTTTGGGGTAGCTGTGAGTCGGGAAGGAACAAATAGTAGTATCCAGTTGAAACTATCGTGGAAATCAGACATTGAATCCGGCTACCGTAAATAATTTCTCAGTATCGTATCACGAACCGTACTAAGCCAATAAGAACCCACTCGTCTCATCTAAGAGAAAGCACAACAAATTGTTAGTGTAAGACCATAACATGAAAAGATTTGAATGACATGTTGATGTGAATGTGGTTTTATATGAAGATTTATAAACAATTTATTAATGCTTAACCAGATAACATATCTGTTACGTGTACGTAACTTCCCACGAATCGAATATCATATACTGTCGACCATGGGTTTCGATCGACGGTTTCAAGCCGTCTGAATACTAAAATGTAATTTATAGACCATTTTGATGTTGTTTGTAAGTTTAGGGAAATTTTGTTACCCACATCGTTAGTAATCGGTTAGTATAAGTGAATTATTACGGTAGTTGTGTCAATCTTTATATACATTCAACTTACATTCTGTATGGTACTAAGCTAGAGTTATTGTAAACTAATCTATGATTCTTCTAATCTTGATTGTAAATCAGTGAGACACTTCTACTAATAAACATATAGTTGGTACTTAGATAAAAGCATATAATAACTGGTAATTAATAAAGATGATTATATTTGTGTAACAGAAGAGAAAAATTCCTTGAACTGAGAACTTTCGTCACTAATAATTATCGTACGTAGGCTATGAAGCTGATTATAGTTTCTGTAAATCTTACAGATTTTCTCTAAAAGATCTCCTTATCCACTTAAAATAAATCTCAGTAGCCAATTTTCTAAGTGGGGAATATCAATAAACTCAGTCACCAATTTTATCACTATGAGTTACTTTGTATCCTTTAAAATATAAAAAAAACTGAAGAGTTCATCATGTAATATGTATAACGTTCAGGTGTATAACTGTTGTAAAACAGACAACCTTTGATTACTGTAGACTTTTCGAATTTGCATTGCCACCAGAACTAATGATATGTATCAAGGTTTAATATCGCTTTTGTGCAATTACACTGACAATGAAAAATAGAATATTGAATTGTTGTATCAGTGTTGCTCTCTCATATTCGTAGTAAACCGAAGTTAGTTTTATTGGCACATAAAATTGCAAAGAATAATTCCAAAAATACCTTCATTTTATTCAAATTTATTTTAGTTCTTGTTAGTTCTTTTTTAAATCTTAAATATGTATACAAATACTGACAATCGGTAATGCTGTTGGTAATAGTACTTCGGTAAATAGATTTCTCATTTAGGTCAAATTCCAAAGTTAGAGAAAATAGAATTATCGTAAACAATATTTGAATTTAGGGTCATGAAAGAAAATTCCAAGTTTTACTATACGCTTATACAATTAAATAAGTATATGTGTGATCACTCATAAAGTTACAACAAATTCATAAATATTTTACATTTGTATTATTTTTCCAGGTTTTAACTATCTATATGCATTATAGTGCAATGATTATATATATATATATATATATATTATACGTAAGTAATTGACAACCAACAACCTATTACTATTTGGTTAACGTATCTTTATGGAAGTATGTAGTAACTATGACTCGCAGAACCGGAAGTATGATGCGTTGGCTATAATTGACAGTGAACACATTGTTCTATGCAGATCCTTCTCAGTGTAATAACTAAGCTAATTGTGTAAAGGTTAACATTGTTGATCACAGCCTATATTACATTACTACGAAAAAATATCTAGTTAAAAGTGGTTAACTGTATCACTTAGTGCGTGGTGGTTCCTATCCTGTTATTATACATTAAGTAATATTGATCTATTTTAAACAAAACTTGGCTCGTTCTACATATGGAGAAGTATATTTAAATCATCTTTTTATCGAGTGGTTGTTAATGTCATATTTGTTTAATCCTTAATGAAAATCGAATTTTTAATTGACCTAGTTTTTTTCATAAGTTTGAACAATCAAAGAAAAACAGCATTTGCAGAAGATGACAAATTTATAGTATTCCGACTTATCTATGGCGAACAGCCTAAAAATACAAACAATAACATATCCGGAGTTAAATGTTGATATTATTTGTTGAGAATGAGATCATTATTTGGAAGTGAATAAAAATAATAAGTAAGATAGAATACACCATATGCCGATAAATGTAATTAATACTGACTTGAGGAATAGAGGAATGAAGTTGTGCATTAATAAGTTAAGAGAATTTTTTTGCATCTTCAGTAATTAATGCAATGAATTTCACAATCGTCTTAAAATCAAGGAAAGTAAATTAAGGAAATTAGATTCTTTTAGGTTTTCTTAGGATGTCTTTAGGAACCAATATCCGAAAGGCAGTAACACTTTGACAAACGCAATCTCCAACTACAGTTCGGACACTGTGCCTAACGGCAATAGTTGGAAAGCATTTAGAATTATCAATGGACAAATAATACCTTCAATACAACTTATTGTAGAGATAATCGCTATCGAACGTTCTCGACTAAACCTGTGTGTACAGAAGGATAGTAAATACAAAAAATATTTCTACTCTCTTGTCAATAATTCATTAATAACGAAACTTCGATGAACAATTTATCCGGTTACTGCCTACAAGAACACAGTTATGCCACTGAATGCCTTTCCATTAGAAAAACATGAACATTGAAGTGTTGGTTCCTGTTCTAACCTGGAGTAGATTAATAGTGTATAAAAAAGTATAATAATAAGTATAAATGACAATCTGATAAATAAATATAGATGACGATAACAACACTTAGTTTAACTGTTTGTTTTCATTTACTTTCATTCGTTTGTTTATTTTGCTATCATAAAAATAACACTGTGAATCGTTACTTTTTTTCTAAACGATTTTATGTTTAACTGATTAATTAAATGACCGACTAGTTTTCTAATAGAATTGCTTACAACTTGAAAGAAGCAAACAAAAATCAGAACAGAAGAAAAGTAGTTACAACCCTAACTAATAAAAGCCTCAATGACTTTTTGTCTCTATATTACATAGAATAATGAAGTATATTTGGTGGAGAGCTTATATAACGAAGAACGAATGCTTGCATATACAGACAAACCTGAAATGTCAATGGTAATGATTAAAATAGTACTCTCTTTCGTGCGACTTATCAGCTACATTCAACCGGTTGTAGACACCCAAACTTCATATCAATCACTAAAAACAAAACAGAATTGAAGTAATAAAAAAAATTACCAATTAAGTTTTAATTATAAGAAAAATACATTATACACTGATATGTGAATAAGTTATATAATTTCATCTTCAATAAGTGTAATTAATAAGGTAAGAATAACGCTAATGAAGTCTGTATATCTTGTAACTATGCAAAGAATAAAAGTCATATTTGTTACATTTCTTCTTTGAAAAGTTTGATTACATCCATTCACTCCAGATGTGGAGTGCTTTATGGTTATTCGTAATGCATTCTGGTGAAGAAATTTACCTCTATGTTATGTGATTAGTCCTTATGAAATGAATTTCTTTAGTAAAGATTGATCTCATTCACTGTAAACCAGACACAGTTAAACATTGTTCATTTTTATTTGTGTTGGATCAAAGATTCTCAGATTTCGTAGCAAGTATGGCACAATTTGGTAATCCAGTAGACTTTTGGCAAAGTGTGATCATTAATTAGAATTTTATATGGCTTATTGCTCTAAATCAGGCTTAGTTCCGGCTTTATACACAAGCTTGTTAAAAGATAGCATCTACATAATAACTATGGCTATCTGCTATGGGGTTGCAGATCTAGAGAATGTCTATTTGTTTAGTTTTGTCTTAATTTATGTTTCCAGAAACAATAATGAACAAATGGTAATTCTCCATTCAGCAGTGAGCTGTGTTTAATTCTATCGAGCTTATGCAATTAAAATAAATAGCTATAATCAGCAGATTGTAACATATTTAGTATATTACTCACTGTATATTACTTATTTTACAGAAGAAATGATTAATAATACTTCCGAAAATATGTTGGACTAATTAAGTGGAGTTGATCGAAAATGAAACTTAAGGAATGAAAAAAGTGATCAGCGCACAACAAAATATTTTAGAGAAGTCAAGTGAACTTAACTGTCTCAAAATAGTATGTGTTCATTATAAAATCGACTTTATTTCTGTCTGGCGAAAATAAACATCATCATTAAAACTAGAAACAACAACAGCAGCTACTGGAGAAACGGAATCAACAGGGTGACTTGATGTTCTGCATAGCTGGTTTTTTAAAAGAAGTCTTTCAGTGTTCTTTGAAGAAAGTGATGTTTTGTAATGATATATTATACCAGCTAGATTTATGGATATGATATTGTTTGATCAAAAGGATAGTAAAAATTAATTATTGACTTGACAATCAGCAATTTCGCTCTTAAATGCATGAATTCAGTAGTTTCATTAAATTGAACTTCCAATATTCCGCTCTTTCAACTTGATATATGATAGTAGAAAACTCGTTCTATCCAAATTAGGCTATTTTTTCATTTTACAATATTCTGAACAATTTAGCACATTAAGGTTGGTAAATTTCAAGGAAATAAACTCGAAAAGGTCTTTCGAAAATCAACCAAATAACAACCGAAAAGTTTTACGGCAAGAAGTATCTATTCCTTCACACCACATCTAACTGATAATGCCCTGAACTATGGAATGTGTGTTGCATTTTTTGAGTATAATTCAAACATCTCACAGGTTGTGTGTATATTTTGGAAAACTGATGAAATGCTTAGGTTAATGTTTTATAATTATCAATTACCATTCAAATAATTTCAACAAGAAATCGTAATTTCCTGTGTTAATTTAGGACTCCATATGACCAATTTTTGTTGATATGTGTATATTCTGAGAGCGTTGTCTCCATATAGCTTTATGGCTATAAGTTTTCCTGCAAATGTGAACTGGCTAACAATACATAAGGTGTATTTTGTCCTTTCATTGACTCGTCAGGTGTGTCTATCTCAAGTCTAGTGTCAGCATCCTGAAATTCCCACACGTTATCCACCAAATCACTGAGTCCGGAGATCAAGTGACTCATTTAACGGGTGTGAATAGATATAATTTGTGTGATGTAGGCTAGAATCAGTTAGAAATGATAAAAAATAATGAGATATTGAATTAGCAACAACGTTTCTTCGAAATATGTCAAAAGTGATATTTTTCTGGTTCTACGATGATGGAGTAACTTAATCCTGCACTTAGCTTAAATTTACGTTTTAATGTCAAATGCTAGTGATACTGTTTAAGCCTTATCAAGCGAAGCAGTATTGAAATTTGCAATATATTGATTCAAAGATAAGTCACTTACTCATTAAGTCACCGTTCTATGAAGCATGAGTGACATTTGGAACAGAAATACAACTTACTATTTGAGTTATTTATACTAATAATTACTGCCAAATGGTATTGGCTAATTATAATCAATGAAATCATGCTTTAATCAGCGAATTCAGCTTATTTTTAAAGAAACTATCTTAACTCAAGGGGTGGGAAAGATATTCCCAAAACACTTTTACGCTGTTAAGTTAAATGCGACATTTTACAACCGACCTTTGGCTTCTGGGACGACGAAAGACAATCTGTCCGAATTCTCCCCCTATATATATATATAACTACTCCTATGGAGCCAGTCATATAGGGCACACAATCTAAAAGCTTTAACATCAAGTTGGACACTGTAGATGATCTGACAATTTTACCCACATACTGCAGCAATTGCAAGTAAAGACGGACAAGGTAGCACCAGCCTCTGAAACCAGTAGTAGGCCTCAACATACACAAGAGGAAAATCAAGATCCTTAGATATAAAACAACAAGCACCAACCCAATTACAATTAACGGAGAAATTCTAGATGCTGAAGTGATTACACACATGAGCAGTGTCACCGATAAACAAAGAGGGTATGATGCAAATGTGGATGCACAGATTGGAAAGGCAAGGCCGACATTTCTACAACTGATAAACACATGAAACACAAACAAACTGTCAGTCAACATCGAAGTCAAAATTTTCAATACAAACATGAAGACAGTACTATTGTATAGATCTCAAACTTGATGGACTACGAAGTGCATCATTCAGAAGATACAAATATTTATAAACAACTGTCTACATGAGATACTTCTGATCCGTTGACCAGATACTAGCAACAACAACCTTCTATGGTAGAGAACACACTAACTTTCAACCGACGAGGAAATTCGGAAAAGAGGCTGGAGGTGGATATGACACACATTGAGGAAATTATCAAACTTCGTCACGATATAAACACTAATTTGGAACCCTGATGGCCAAAAGAAAGGAGGGAGACTACGGAACAAATTGCGCTTGGAGTTGGAGGAAGATATGAAAAAATTGAACAGTACTTTGGGAGAATCGGAAACGAAATCCCGATACAGAGTTGGATGGAGAATGCTGGTCAGCTACTTATACTCCAAGTGGGGCATTTCCTAGATGAAAAACTAAATGAAAAGAAATTTCTTTTCTCGACTGTCGTTTTCATTAAATTTCCTAATGAGAGTTTTCTTATTTTCGGTTTCTATCTTTCGAAGTTAATAAGTGTGAATATCATACTCGTGAACTACATTTTATATGATGGGTAGTATTTAATGTATCCACTTAATTGTATTTGGAACTCACCAGTTAGATTGGTAAACATCTATGAGATGATATGCCTACTTAATTTCTGGTGGTTTGAAACTCCAAAGTTTTATTCCCTAAGCTACCGAGCTGATATAGTCACCAGCTTATTCACCGATTACTAAAAGTTTTATATTTCTATTCATGATTGGGTTTAAACAGTTCCATTTGGAATAAAAATTGATAAAGAGAATATCACGATCTACGAGTCTAGTAATATCTGCTGACCAGAAGTTTAATCAACTTGTCTATATGAGCAACATACAGACATTCTCTAGAGAAGATCCTATATTAATTAAGTTCGTGAAGTTCATTTTTAGATATTACTGTCTAAATGCATAAACGATTTATGAATGCATAACTCAAAATAATCGCAGCCTATACAAATATATCTATATTTTGGCAATTGTTCCCAATATAGGCAGGACGAAACGATAAATTTCTATAAATGAAACATCCTTGTGAGAGCCTTCCCATCTGAAATAATCCCTTTTATCAGTAAATGTATTCATGAAAATATAACGTAATGTCTCCCTACTGTAAATGCCACTTTGATGTGGTGGTCAGACTTTCTTATCTTGATGAGCTAGTTGAGCTACACTATTTGGACTGATTCTTCTTATAGATCATACTATTCACGTCTATTGCCGGTCAGGTACGGCGCAGTTGTATTATTTAACGAACTGAGATGTGAGATGGTTCCGTCAGACAACTGGCAACTACAGCGATATCGTTATCTCACAGTGGAATGAAGAAGTCATAAATGGTCAGGTATAAAATATATTACCTGATAATATCATTAGCGTTTCCGTCACAGGCGATAAGGCTTCAGTAGAACGAGGCCAACATATCATTTACCCATTAAAAATAAAGCCGTTTGTAACATGTCCCAAACAGTTGTTTGTAGTTAAACATTCAAGACAATAAGATCACTACTCCTAAACAAACGTTTTTTCAAGTACTTTAAGGAGAAGTGTCCTTTCATGACATGAACAACCGAATAGTGACAGTTTCCTACACATCACTGGTAGTATTCAGGTTCCCTTTGAAAGATAGTTGGCACTTAAAAAGAGAAGTTTCAAAACGTGAGAAAAATGTGATATCTTTATATATATTTTTGAATAAATTAGTGAAACCGACAATAATATTTGTTTGAAATCGAAAGATAATTTGATTTTTTTAACTCTGGTACTTGTCGTCAAAAACGTCATATACTAGAAGGTAAGTAGTCAAACATCTTCCATCAAAATAATTACCTTTTATCAAAAACTTTCTTCTTATAAAGTTTTATCTAATTACTTTATAGTTAAGATAAGTACCACTTACAACAATAAAAACAGACAACATGCGCAGAACACTTCTAACTTATGACAGTTATCAGTATACTCAAGTGATGATTGGTACACAGATGAGGATATACTGATTCCTCTTCATAAACGGTACTTATTAAAATAAAACATAATTCTACTTCTTTTCTTAGAAACTGTTATCACTACAATTGTATTAATAATGTATTCGTACCAGCGTCATTTGTTTTATAAACACTTCTATTAGATATATTTAATTAATGATGAATAGCATATGTTTTAAGATCCGACTATATTCTAATTTCCTTAAGTTTGCCTCAATTAAACATAAAAGTAAGATACGAACATAACAGTTCCACCTGTTAAAGTATCCTTTTCAATCTTCTTGAATATACTTCACTAGTGAATAATACGTCAAGTTGTTTATAATATAAATTAAGAAAATCAACCCATTTTCTATGACTTATGATACAAGCTATAATTATTTGTTGTTAAGTGAGTTTTTTGTGAAATTTTTACAGACCTCAAAAGAAATGAACAGATGCACATGTTAAATTCCTATAAATAAGTCGACCGGCCAGTGACAAAGAAACGACTCACTTTATCCATAATGATTTAAACACCTACTATGTGCATTGTATCGAACAATTTCTTTCGTTTTACAGTTCAATTAATTAATGAGTTCTCTATATTAAGTTGTTTACAGGCATTCTCCAGATCCAGAATTCTTATCTAGTATATATGGATGCTCTACACTAAATATGTTCATAGCGGACAGTTTCAGAAAGATTCAACCGCTTGAAACGATATCTTCAGTAAAAATTCCACATTAATATGCATACCTCACCAGTTAAATGAGTGGAAACATAATCACAAGTGAACATTAAGGACGTTGTGGATAATCTCAACTTTAAAATACTGTATATATCAATATTGTATTGGAACGTCGAAGTGTTAATTTCAGTTTTACTTTGATAATTGGTTAGATCTTAATTCGCGTTGATTTTCATAGTGCGATTGAAGAATAAGTTATATCTGCACTAGTTTATCGTGGATTAATATTACATCATTAACGATTGCATACAATAAAGCACTAGATAAATTTATAATATTTGCAAATGTCTTGCTGAATAAATGCTCGACAACTTAGGGGTCATTATGAATTCGATTAATAATATTCAAGTTGGTAGCTGGTCATAGAGTTTTCAGTAGATAATATTGAACAAATATAACTTACAGTCATTCCTTAGGTTACTTAGTGATATGCCCCTTCTAAATTAATGTTATATTTACCTAGTTCTCATTGTAGATTGAATTCTATAGAGCAAGTTGCGTTATTGTCACTACCCTGTGACTATTCAGTGAATCTACGTCGTGTAGGTGGTCAGTCGAAAAACTGACTAGGTCACTAATGGGTTCTCAGATTGCTAGAATTAGTAGCAGTGGTACAAAACACAAAGGGAGCATTAATTTCCTCAAGGTTTGAGAGACATCTTACAACTAGAATGAAATTTACATCCAGAGTTTCCTGACGACTGCCACCAACCCCCTAGTATACTTTCTCAGCATTTATTAATGAATACAAAACTGGTGAATGTACTTGATTAACATTATGAATCAATATTATCCATGGATTAAGGGCAAGTTCCAGTGATTGGAGCTAAAACAATCATATTGTTTTTAAAAATCTAAAATTCGTTTAAGAAACATTTAAGGCTATTCAATTATTGAAGGAGATACTTTAAAAGATAATAAATTCCAACATGTATGTCAACCTAACACGTAACTATATGTTATCTAAGACCAGTTTTATCATTACTAATGATATAATTATCATTTTCATAAAATAGATAACACAAAATTGTGAAAAGTGCTACTAACGCCTTTCATGGTACTGGTGAAATTTCAACTGTGTTTATTATCCTTCAATACTTTCTCAAGACCATTATCATGCTTGGTAATGATTTTTCATACATGACAAAATGGCGTCACTTTCATAATAAATATGAAAACTACTTATATGAGGAGGTAGCAAGCAATTAATGGTGGAGGTGGATGGCTAACGATTTTAAATAATACAATTAGAGAGAGATGATAAACGAATGCAGATCACATTGCACCACTGAAGACTGAAGATATACTCACGGTCTTCAGTGTTTATTGTATTACATACAATGGTTTCCATCATTTTTCAATTTATTTTCTCAGTGCTGCATATTAAATGGAGCACTCGTTCAGTGAATGAACAGAATACTAACCGAATATGCTAATTATGGTACATTTAGTGAACGCAGCCTCAGCCCTATTAATTTATGTGTATGTATTGAGCGTGATTTTTTTCATACAGATTAAATGATCTACGTTCATACTCAAAAGTACATTTTATTGTTAATGTCTTCAAGCTTCGTTATTTACTTGAATACTCGTATTCATATTTTCGCTGTTGAAAACCAATTTTATCACATATGATCACTTTTACAATTATCATTAACTTGTGTACAGTTGATAAAACTCTGTGAATGCATGCATGTTTTATTACATTTACTTGTTTAGTTATAAACATTCATACACAATAATAAATGAGTACTTTAATTTCTCAAGGTTAAGAAAAACAAAACAAAAAAATATGCTTGTTCCATACTATTTGATTTTTCTTCTACTTTTGAAGTGAACTAGTGAAAACATGAATTATTCTTGTGTTAACCAGTATAAATGAGATTAATTTCTTTTTACACTTTACAGAATAAAGTAAAATTTGACAGTAGTATAGATAATAAGTGTC
Organism: Schistosoma japonicum; assembly: GCA_025215515.1. NCBI lineage: Eukaryota > Metazoa > Platyhelminthes > Trematoda > Strigeidida > Schistosomatidae > Schistosoma > Schistosoma japonicum. The sequence continues at coordinate 42,503,930 of CM046069.1, read as the reverse complement.
ATAGTAACATCAGTTTTCAGTTCCATTTTCTTGCTAATTATTGATTTATATTGATTAATTTTTGCATACTGCTACATTAGATTAGTACATTATTATTAGATTTTTATTCAGGAAAGAGTAGATTTAATGAATAAATTGTTAATTACTGTCCAGAAGAATTTAAGTGTAATAAATATTTCTTTCTAGTATTCATATCATCGAAGCATAATGTTATTACTAATTATCGACAGGAAGTGATGCTACTGATAGTCTAAAAGTCTAAAGCTGATTGGTCCCTGATATAGAGTGATGGTTGTCCAACATCATCAATGATAGATGTCTCGTTCTCGATATGTTTGAACCTCGCCTATTTTAACTACGTAGAAAATTGAGATTTTATATTGAAGTTAGTTATTTAAGATAGAAGTATCTATGTAAGTTTCATTTATGAACAATAAAGTTATGTCATAATGCTTTGATGCTACATGGTACGCTTTTTACTGTAATTAAATATAGATGACAACAGAAAAATCAATAAAACATATTTACAAATAACTGACTGTTCCGATGTTGATCCATAAATGGAGCGTATTCTAATAATGCATTGGGTTTGGGTCGCATATCAGAAACGTTGAGACATCTATTTTCCAGACTATTATATTATTTCTCCCAGGTGTTTTCTCATATCTTCTGCTCCATTATAATAAATTAACATCTAGAATTCTTGAAGGAATATGAAAATTCATTATTCTGGGACTAGACGACGGCACAGGCGATACTGAGGAAAATAATCACCGTCATCTCTACAGAACTCGAGTTGTCATAAGCGTTATGTAGAGATTTAAATGAATAGACTAAAACAATAAGAATAAAGACGATGAATATTCCAAGAAGTTTTTGGAAAAATAAATTACTAGGAAGAAACAAGTTTTTATTTATAAATCATGCACTTCTTTATAACCTGAAATGTACATGGTTAATTCATATTATCAAAGTTTGGTTTAATTTTTAAACAAAATATTGGAAAGAATTTGTAGAATACCGACGATTCATGGTTTGAAAGATACATTTTGATTCTTCACGTGGAAAGTTAAAATTCATGTTATCAATTCCCATTATGTTACTATTTACAATCTTTTCGATACAATGAAGTTGTAAATATAATTTGCCAACAGTTTAACTCAATTTCGTTTTTCATCCCTAAAAACTAATTTTACTGACACGAGGACTCAGCTGAATAAATGAATTCAAAATCCATCAATAAAAAGAATCATATGTTCCATATTACATATTCCTTACTACTTTTCAGTTCATAAATGATCATCCAGGTATCAAGTTTGTATTCGAATATGATAATAAGAGTTAATTGAACTACTTAAACCTTAGCGTAAAATAAAGGAAAAACATTAATAATCACACACAGACTAGTCTATAGGTAAATTACATCTGTATTTATCTTACCGTTTATATACACTATCTGGTCGGAAAGAAATTTAACAGATAAATAATGGTATAAGTACACAATAAAATGTAAACGGAGTTGTCACTTATTCAGAGTTACCCGAAGAACTGTTTCATGCGAAAGTTATTTTGCACTACAGAGTATCTTAAGAGCAGCAGAGCTTCGACTGTGGACAAGAAAACTTTGCTTAACCCTTCATCCGTATAATAATTATATCTTATGAATAATTGATAAAAAAATTAGATTGACACTGAAAAGCAACTTCCAAAACAATTAGAATGATTTCTGCACCCTAAACTAAATGATTGCTGAATCAATCAACAGTAGATCAATAGACTTTCGTAAACATTATTGTAGTTATAAAATATATTCACAAAAAACACAAGGAAAGGAGTTCACAAATTTGTATCGATATATTCTTTGAAAAAGATACCTGAAAAAAAGAAGAGCATTCACAATTTTCAATTCCCAGACACTCGGTGAATATTTAACATATAGTCAAAACCTTCAGAGCTTCATCAACATCAGTGAAAAACCATATTCAAATAACTTTTTCTGCAGAGGACACTGACACCAACAGCCCACTGCCTGCCGTATCTATACAGAAGGAGGAGTTGACTATAATAATTTTTTCAGAATTAATATACCAAAACACGTATCTTCCTAATTAGCTGATTAATAAACTCCCCCACCACCACCACCAACCGAATTAAATAACTCGGATACGTAATAATAATGAAACAGTTGGATACATTTGAGTGAATTAATAAAGGTCGAGCCATTTAATGCTATTTACTGCGATGAAGTTAGTTCTTATTGTAGACACTTAGGCAAACGGTTACGGAAAACGATATTTTTATTTTTTCGGTTTCAATTATGATAAAGTAAATGACAATTGTGAAATTTGATTGCATCAATAACATAATGATCTTCGAATTACTTTAATAAAAAATCAAAATGTCAATCAAATCAATAAATGTCTGTTACCGAAAGTGGATCATAAGTCACCGACCAACATTCTCCAACCAACTCTGTATTGGGATTCACATTCCACCCCTTAACAACTGCTCTTCAATCTCTCCACGTCTGTCTCCAATTTACAACGTAATGTGTTCTTGGGTCTTCATCTTTTACTTTGGCCTTCAGGATTCCATGTTAATGTTAGTCTTGTGACACAGTTTTCTGGTTTCCACATTGTGTATCATATCCTCCTCCAGCATATTTTCCGAAAGAAGAGTAATGCATTAGTAGTTTCCAAAATTGCTAAAATCTCCTTTATTTGATGTTTGATGAGGCACTCTTCCTCCCAGGCTAATGACAATTGTTCTTCCGCCCAAATCTTGCTGAAGAGAATGTCGAATATCTAAGCAGTTACTTCCATATCTGTTTTCAGTGACCTGCTCAGCCGGTGTGCTGTCTGACTCTGCTGACTTGCAACTCTTGATTCGTCACTCGGATCGTCATTTTGATTTCCTCGACTGTTGATGGGTTGGTGTTTATAAGGGGATCCGTGGCTGCTGCTCCGACGACTGGTGCATTCAATGGGGCTGGTCTGTTCAACAGTACTTCGAAGTGTTCTACCCACATGTTTCGTTGTTCATGCACTTCAGTGATTGGTTTGCCAATCTTGCTCTTAAATGGCCGTTCTAACTTATTGATGTTCCCTGCTACCCAAAACCTCCCAACACGTTAAAATTGTTGTTGTTTGCTTAATCTCTCTCCAGTTGTCCTCCATATTAGTTCCATCTTCTTCCAGTAGATCGTGAAATGCCTGCAACTTATTGTCCAGAGTTATTTTGAATTAACTACGTTTGTTAGTATCCCGTAGAATGGTTGCGTTAAACATCCGTAATATTACTGCAACAGTTGTCCAGTGCTTCTTCACATTCGGTTTCAATTTAGCCACCACCAGATGATGATCTGATTCAATGTAAGCTCCTCCCCTTGCTCTTACGTCTTCCATGGTCCCTCTAAACTTCGCATTGATGCAGATGTGGCCGATTTGGTTCTCCGTGATGTGGTCGGGTAAAACCTATGTAGTTTTGTGTATACGTTTGTGCGAGAATATGGTGCCACCCATTATCATCTTGTTGAAGGCACATGGGTTCGCAAACCTCTCACCGTTTCGGTTTCCTTCGTCAACTCAATGTCGTCCCATATATGTCATCATATTCGGTGTTGTCCATTCCAACCTTGACATTGAAGTCTCCCATCAGAATTGTCAGGTCCTTGCTTGAGCATTTATCGATGGTCAACTGCAGCCACACACTCAATTGGTGTTTGTGGTCTTTGTGGCTGTCGTTGGTGGGTGCATAGCACTGGATGACTATCATTGTAATCCCATCCTTCTTCGTATTGGAGGATGCTTTGATGATCCTGAGTTTATGAGGTTGTCATCTTGTGAGATCCTCCTATGCTTCTTGTGACAATATCGGTACTACTCCTTGTGTGTGAGAGAGAGAGGTGTTTTGTTCTTCATGACCGAAGTCTAAATCACATCCCCTGAGAATCATCGTTGCTGTCCAGCTTGTAATCAGTGGTTTCACTTATTCCAAATATCTTCAGGTTATATCTTTTCATTTCGTTAGTTGTTTAGATGATTCTCTCGGTGTCCCACATTGTGCAGATATTCTATGTAATTATGTTTATTGTTGCTCTGGTTGTGAGAAGAGGCATCGGCCTTGTGGCTTCCGATGGAAGTCGGCTTTCACCATGAGGCGTCGTAACAGACCTTCCAACTCCCAGGGCAGATTTAAATTGGTTATAAAGGTTTAAACTTGTTAGCGCTTTCTTAGCAAAGTTGTTGTTTTACAGGATGTGGTTGATGACCCTATAGCCGTCCCTTTTCGTTTACCCGGACTTGGGACCGGCAGCAACACTAGAGGAGTTCAGGCGGAGTGTTGCTAGCATTACATGAAGTGATAATATCCAAAGTTGAATAGACATGCGTTACAGCTTGTATGCTTCATGATTATACTCTGTTTTTATTCAACAGAATTTGAAATATTTCAACCTTTTTTCTCGTAATTTTATATCATATAGAGCAAAAGATTTCCAATTGATATTCATGCCAATCAATAATTATGTAGAACTTAGTATATACGTGCATCAGTCCAAGTTGCCATTCATCAATTGGCGTAGATAGATGGAGCTGCCAGGCCAAATTTCAGAGTATTGGAGGTAGCCACAGCATTAGTAGTAATGAAGAGAACTAGGAATCCAAGAAAAAATCCAGAAAATATTAATGCGTGAAAAAAGAGAAAAGAGAAGAAAAGTATGACGAATTCAGAAACTTAGAATTTGAGGTAAGGACAAAAATTGATGCACCTGAGCCATTACCAACGATTTTGGTCTATTTTATTGAAAATTTCTAACCACTGGTTGAGATTATCATGTGTATAACAACCAGGTAGTTCGCACCTATCAACATAGCTCGGATAAATTATCAATGACTACATGGACTGTTGCCATGTTTCGGTTTGTCCGCCCCTAGCTTCTTTCGAGTATACTCCTACATCAAACATAATTACTCGTGAAGATAGGCTGTGGTTGGAAATACGTAACACAGGTCCTAACTGTATACGCTGATAAAAATACAATACTTCACTAATCAGTTTGCTATCTTTACTTAGTACCTTGTTCCTAACCCATACATTACATACTCGGTGGTCACAGAACACACGAGCAATGCCTCGAAAAGATCCATGATAGAATACTATGAATATACAAATTTCCTTTGTTCCAAATGGTTATGTTTCACACTCATAAAGTAGGATGAATTAAACTGCTGCATAGTAAACTCGTCCTTTGATTGGAAGACGGACGTTGATGCAAATTGTCAAAGCCAAACGAGCCTTCTTTACCCATGCCGAAATCTCGATGAACACCAGACCGTCAGGATTGATGGGACTCCCAAGACAAGTAAGGCAATCGACACGCACAACTACTGCCCTTTATACTATTAATTTCGGCGAATCAACAAACCAATCTTGAAGCAATATTTTACATTTGGAGGGAGGGAAAGTCATATCCCAAACATTACTTGTATTGACGCTGAAAATGGTCAAAATACTCTGCATTTTATCATCATCTTCACCAAATAGAACCATGTTATCTTTATATTCTAAGTCAACAAGTCTATCCCCTGAAAGAAAGTCAACCCCTGAAAATTTGGACGACTAAACGCTATTTCTGAAAGCAAGTCAATGGTAAAGTTAAATAAAAATGCGGAAAGCGAGCAACTTTGAACTAAACGATTCCAAGGACAGTTTACCATAGGCTCTAGAACGACTAATAATGTTCAAGTAGAGAGCATGCATACAGTTAATGTACTCTAATGGTTCACCTTTTAATGGCAGACACTCTCACATAACATCCCGATGAACTTAGTCAAACGCTGCCTTAATATCAAAAAATATAACTATTATCGTACGCTGAAACGTGTGCGTATGTACTAGAAATTTCCGAGGTGCGAATTATTAGTTTATACAAACACATCCAGGTCTGAAGCCATCCAGATATTCTCGAATTGTCTTTTCATGAGCTTTGAAATATTATTGAAGTTAATATTTTTGGTACTATTTCGTTAAACGGATTTCTCTGTATTTGTCACACTAGGATTTTTGTCCTTTCTTATAGACTAGGACGATTAGTGGTCGAGTTCATTCATATGGGATTATATTCACTTCCTAGATTCAAGCCAAGATCTAAGTTAATCTCACTGCTAAACTTAACCACCCTTCATAAATATCTCAGAAGTTAATCGATCAAGTCCAACTGCTCTTCCTTGCTTTAGATTGCTTATAGCCTTTTCAACTTCAACAAGACTTGGGGGTGGGAGACTGATATCGATATGTCATTCAGATTGTTTGAGGATGATATGCAACTTAAATGTGGCTGAAGCGTAGTTGTACTGTTCCTTAAATTATTTTGCTCATCGATTCCATTTCCTGAAATAAGAGCTAATAACAGTCCCATTTTTGCCCAGGATAGTTTCACTAACAGCCAGCTTTCTGATACTCCTTTCCTTGATAAGTCTGAACAACTGTCTACTATTACCTGATACCGTCGCCTTTCCCATCTCTTTAGCTTTCTTTACCCACCACTGCTGATGGCCATTACATAGGCTTTTCATCAACTCGCGTTAAGGCTGCCTCCGCTTTGCATTATATTCAGAGATAAACAAAATGAGTTTTCAATTATCTATCACCTCAGTAAATGTAACTGAAATCCACTGATTTTTCTCAACTTTTTGGCTTAATTTACTGGTAGACATCACTGCTGTTTCTACACCTCTTTGGATATTATTCGATGCTACATCGCCGTGGGTATCGTTTATATTGTTAAGTAATTAGTTGCCTAGTTGTTCCTAAAATGCATTCTTGACTTTCTCTTCCTTAAGTTGAACTCCGAGAGGCATGTTTGTCGTAGCTCTTTTATGTCAAGTGAGGCGCAGACTAATATGTGCTCGTACTAGAACATGATTTGAGTTTAAACATGTGCTCCAGAATGAATGGCAGTCTTTCATTTAACCTCTCCAATGATGACTGATAGAAATGCGGTCTATTTAAGTCTAGCGTTGAGTTCATTTTACAAACTGTAATGTCAATTCATATCTTGCCTTATGCTTAACGTTAGTGCTTTCTAGAAATAAACAGTTATCTGAGCATAGTTGCAGAAGACGGTTCCTATTGTCCGTTTGCCGAGTCATGTCATCATAGTATCCACCAAGATGCCTTTCGGTTCCGTTTAGTCTGCCTACTTGGGGATTAAAATTACCAGCCACCATTACTACATCAGTGAACTTAGCTTTTCGAAGAAGATCTGAAAGCTTCCTGCGAACTTCATCTGAGCCATAATCAGTGGGAGGGTAGACAGAGACAACAAAGAGTCTCTATCTGTTCTGTTTAGATGAACGATATGCAATTTAACGCAAAGTGATAAAGTTATGCAAAAAGGGTTAGCCATAGGGATAAAAGAGTTATTAAGAGTTGAGAGTGAGATTTGGTCTCGAACAAAATGATTTTGTATGCTCTTAAAGGGAAGAGGACAGTCTTCACTTTCTGGCTGCCTATACCCCTGAGGGATATTGCTTCTTTAAGTATTTAAAAAGGGAGCTGGGTTGGTATTATTATTCTTGACCTGGGAGTGTGATTGTGCAGCCAAAGGGACAAATGCTTGGGGTCGATCACGTATGAACTCTTTACGGGAATAGGGGGTTAAGCTTTAGCATAGGTCTTTAAAAGACCTTACCACTAGAGGCGGAAATTCGTGGAGTAAGGTGAGGTATGATATTTCTAGGATCGGTCTTTTCTAATCTTTTCCTTTCGTTCTGAAAAGCAGCATCGCTGTAGACACTAGTTATCCGAGGTAAACACCTCACTCCTATTACACTCCACCAAAGTCAGCAGTACGACTCCGCCCTCAGACCTTAAGTTGCTGCCTTTAGACTTACCGCTCTCCAACAGACCTGCTTGGCACTGTAGGACCCGGCGTAACATGTGTTCCAGCAAAAATAGCTTTGTTGGGTCATCACGATGTGCAAGTTTGACCACTACATCAAGGTAGCATCTAAGGTCAGGGTCAAGACAATGTACATTATAGTCATATGTATTTCAAATTTATGAAATCCATTGTTGCATGATCGATACAAAAAGTAACTTTTCGTTTTAAAATAAGACATTATGGTATTTGTAAGCTAGCTTCTTTACTATCGAAGGTAGCCAGTTTGTATTAATTTAGTTAATAACTTAGGGTGAAAATACTGTGAGAAATTTCGGTAGTATAAAGAATTCATTGATTAGTCTCTTATATATTAAACAGGTTCAAGTACTATCTTATAATTCGATTACAATCGCACGAACATCTATAAGAACATACTCGAATTGCTATCGACATTATTGTTTTTTGAATCTTAAGTTTGCTATTATTATTCACTGATTAATATCTAAGGTTTTAGAGTTTCTAAATATCGCATCATTTTTGCTTATTTTTAAACTGATAAACAAGTGGGGAGGAGAAATAATATGGGAAGCGAATTTAAAACCTCAGCTTATATTGTTTTTAATTGTCCGTATTGCAACAATTGGTAATTATTACCAAAGTTTGGTCGGTCTCTGTTGACATGTTTCTAAAATTCAAGACACGAGTAGTACCCTATCTTAAACTCGTCAACTGAATGTACCTAAATCATATAGCTGATGTTCGTATTGAAACTGAAATAAAGTACCTATCTCTAAAAATCTCAATAAAGGTTCATCTATAGCTGACAACCCCAAAATAAGACTTAGTGCACCTTTTGTGTACAAATATGATAAAACTTAGTTACTTCGTCTTCAGTTTTAACATGTAGTTTTTTTATCGGTAGCTTCAAATGAAACATAAAAATGCATTCTGTGTGGCAGCTGGGATTTTAGGAAATGTTTTCTTTTGTTTTCCACTTTTTAATCCATTCGTACGCTCTATAGATTACTGCCAGCACACGTATATATCTAATTGTATGTGATGTCTATGAAAACATGTTTCAAGTACAAGATGTACAAGCTGAGGACATACACTTGCAAAATGCCAAGATACGTGACTCCTAGTATCCTTAACAAATGTTAGCAAGTAGTAAATATTTAAGCTAACAATATAGTCTGAGACAATAAGTTTAAATTGGTTTATCAAATTATAAAATTCTGTCAACAGAAATCTTTATAGAACGTATGTCAGGATAGAACGAGAGTCGGAATTACGTGTCAGTGTGAACTCACATGACTAGCTTTTTCTTTTCAGTGCTGCATGTATTTATAATTTTGCCTTCGCATTTTATAATGATCTTGAAATTTACTAGCTCAATGGCTCAGTTCTCATTTGATTAACTAACATATTGATCATTTTAGTAAACTGTGTCCTGTTAATAAATATTAATTTACTTTGAAGATTACCCTGTTAATTTCATTATCTTGTTTATTTCATCATTGCAAATTCATGTTTATGGTTTAGTTAAATCTTAACTCACAATTCGTTTGTTACCCACGACAATTTTAATGAAGACAGGAGTTTAGCTGTTGGTCGGCTGCCAGAAAGTATTAATCCATTTTTCCGATTTATAAGAAGGTCTCTAAGAAGTTTGCACAGCGTTTGAGATTAAGCATGGGATACTTACCGGTTTTCTTAATAAGTAAAATATCACCCAGCCACAAAGTTGAAATTAAATGCTCTTCATATATTTTTTTTAAAATCAGTGGTATGATATTGCCCTTTTCAAATGTCACTAGTAAGCATCCGTTTTTGTTTCTCTTTTGGTTACTTTACGGGCGATCGCTACTAACTAGAAATTAAAGAATTCTGTCGTAGTCTAGCACTAGTATCTGTTTTCAGGGAATTATTTAATATGGAGATAGCTTTATGTAAAACAAGGTCTAAATTGTAGTAAACACTTTCAAGTTTACTAAACCTTCACCAGCCGCTGAATGGAGTGCTCAAAATGTGTAGTCCGAGTACATCACATTTTTTTCAGACCATGTTTATCTTTTTACTTTGCCATCAAAACATTAAATAATATTTAGGAATATTCGCAATGCAGTTGGTTAACTGTAACATTAAATGCGAATCTTTGGCTTCTAACTCTCTGGTCTGAATTGATAAACACCTAACACGTGGCCTAAGTGTCTTGCGTTAAATCACCAGCGAGGTCTTTGATGAAACTGCTTATGAGTTACATACTAAAATGAAATAGGTATAAATGTTTCCTAGTTTTCAACAGGTAACCAGCTGAAGTCAGTCAGTGATCAAAAGTATAAAATCTGTCTAAAATATCCACGAAACGTAAGGAAGTTATTCACTTGGTAGAAGTAGGTCACGAATGCACAAAATAATTACACTTTCAGCAAACCATTACTATCATAACAATTATTATATTTCCAAATAGCCTTAGGAAAATTAAGTTTTGATGTTGTAATATGATCACATTAAAAATGTTGTGATTCAGCTCTAGCCATACAAATAGTAATAACAACCCACTTGTGACTGCATAAATTAACACAAAATAATAAATGCAAATCAAATTCTTTTCAACCAGATTTGTATTGTCATGTACTTAATAACTTCACCCTGCTCCCAATCATTTAGATAATGGAGGAAAGTAAAATGTTTATTCTTGTCTCAGTAGACAGTTTTGAGGGATCCTTTAGTATCGGTGCTTCAACAGAATGCACATTGTTTTAATGTTCGACTTGATGATTATTAAAAAGCTACTTTAAGTTGGGAAATAATTCATTTCCCAGTAAAGTTGAGTATACGATTTACATTCCTTTTTTCTAACCGATGTAGATCTTTTCATTTTTTTTAAAATGATCATTCACTAATAACATCCCGTTGTAGAAATAATTCTTTCTCTAAAATAAGTTAACATTATTTATTTCATTTTGGCTCCTCCTTTAAATTATTTACGGAGATTTACTTGATATTTTTTTATTATGAATTTATAAATGACATTTTCAACAGTATAACATGCTTTGTGTTAAAAAGACATGATTTAAGAGAAATTTAAGAAGGAATAGTATATCTTTGCTTGATTGACGTATCAGATGGGAACTGTGATTATGAAGTGAGTTAAGTTACATTATTATTTTAATTTTGACAGAAATTACACAGAAAATATTGTTTCATCCTCAGAAAAATGTTTAGATCTAGTTTTGATTGACATTTGATAGGTTATAAACAATGTCACGGCTAGTAAATTAAGCAGCTAATTGGTAATTATTATAAAAGTCATATATCTAGTTGAAGAATCTCATACATTAAAAAGTGTACGGTGACCTCTGATAGTAACTGTCACCAGTGATATGTAACTTCATGAAGCGTAACCTCACAACAACAGAAAACTAATTTTCTATTGTAAGAATAGTTAAAAAGTAATTCATACTGATGTTTATCTTCATTGAGATTTCAAAAGTGCCGCAGTGATTGGCTACAACTTTCTAGCTTAAATTCAAAATTGATGATTAATTTTTTTATTCATCAACATTTAAAATTCTTATTACAGTAATTCGGTTGGTATGTGCGCATCACTACCGAACACAGTTCACATAAATAATGAATACTGGTAAAAAAAAGTAGGTTTTCATGAAATTTCAACAGACTCCGGGAAAGTTTTCTCCCTCACAAACGCGTTCTGTCAACAATTATCACATAAAAGTCAACGATCAAATGCCCATCGAAATGGACAGAAACTGAACATTCTAAAAGGCAGGTGGTAAAGTAAGTGGCCATAGCTATTACCCAGAGTAGAGCAGCAGCGATTAAACTATACCATCATAGATGAACGGAAACGCATTTTTTTTCGGCCTTTGAAACAATGCCAAAGATATCTGGACTGAATGAATAAATCCAACAGTAAATACGTAAATGTATTGTATACTGAAACGCAGAAGGAAAAATTCCGTTAGCACTGATCGTTCAAGAGTAAAAGGTTCTAAGAATATCGTAGATCGAAAGAAACATCACTGTACCAGTTTATAAAAGTAACATAACAGTTCAAGTGATCTTAGAAGAAATAATACGATCTATATACAACAACAAAAGTTGGACTGTTATAGTTCGTTTTTCGTTGACCATCTTTTTAAAAGCACTCATAAAATCTGCAAACTCACTAAGAAAATAAGCAGTAAAATAATTATAATAAGGTAATACATTGATTTGTTGAGAATGATAAATTGGAAAGTATGTACGTCACATACTTTGTTTAAATTCAGTGGTTTAATTTCTAGCAAAATCAAACTATGTCAAGTAACATTAAAATATTCATAGAATGAAAGTCAAATGTTTCCAATTAAATAGTTTCAATTCAGCGTCATTTTTTGTAATAAAATTCGTTTTTTTCTGTCAGCTTTTAGAATAAAAGATAACTGGAAAGTATTTCAGTGTGGTTTCATCTACTGTGGTTATTTTAAAGTAAACGATATTCTAGACCAGATAGCTATTCCTTTTATCATTATTTATCAGAATAAAGTGGCTTGTGAATATTTTTACTATGAGGACAGCATACATCTTGAACTTGAGGCAAACAACTAATGAAAGCCAAAGACAATTGAACCTTTTTAAACTGACCAATTAGACATCCCAAGTAGTCATTTCACGATATAACACGATCATCATTCAACAAAAATGATTATGTTCATCTCGCTCTTGATACGATTCAACTATTTCATAATCGACACTCCTTAAGTTATTCTTTAGTTTTATTGACCCAAAGAGAAACATAGTTGAATAAAGCATAGCATACAAAATTAGTCATTTTTATACATTTTTAACATATTAGTATTTGTCGGTTAGTTAGTCCAAGGTAATTCAGATTCTAGTTCCTTAACAACGTCTCCTTTCCATCCAGTCATAATCAGTCTGAACTCTAAAAAAAAACTACAATCCACAAAGGATTTGGCATTCAGCTTATTTTAGTCTGGGTCTCTTCATTGTTGTATATACGTGACTACATATAACATGAAATACATTATCCTAAGCTATTGAGTTGAACAATATACTATCCAGTCACTGGGCCATAATTGAGCGGTTTGAAGTTTTAAGTCGAAATACAGTGGAATCCATATCATAATTAATCTACTATTATTGCGTTTAGTTATAATTTTTAAAGCGATAGTCAGACTATTATTCAAAGTATTATGTATATTAATACGCCGGGAACCCACCTAGGATTGCTGCCGGTCCCAAGCCCGGGTAAACGAAAAGGGACGGCTATAGGGTCATCAACCACATCCTGTAAAACAACAACTTTGCTAAGAAAGCGCTAACAAGTTTAAACCTTTATAACCAATTTAAATCTGCCCTGGGAGTTGGAAGGTCTGTTACGACGCCTCATGGTGAAAGCCGACTTCCATCGGAAGCCACAAGGCCGATGCCTCTTCTCACAACCAGAGCAACAATAAACATAATTACATAGAATATCTGCACAATGTGGGACACCGAGAGAATCATCTAAACAACTAACGAAATGAAAAGATATAACCTGAAGATATTTGGAATAAGTGAAACCACTGATTACAAGCTGGACAGCAACGATGATTCTCAGGGGATGTGATTTAGACTTCGGTCATGAAGAACAAAACACCTCTCTCTCTCACACACAAGGAGTAGTACCGATATTGTCACAAGAAGCATAGGAGGATCTCACAAGATGACAACCTCATAAACTCAGGATCATCAAAGCATCCTCCAATACGAAGAAGGATGGGATTACAATGATAGTCATCCAGTGCTATGCACCCACCAACGACAGCCACAAAGACCACAAACACCAATTGAGTGTGTGGCTGCAGTTGACCATCGATAAATGCTCAAGCAAGGACCTGACAATTCTGATGGGAGACTTCAATGTCAAGGTTGGAATGGACAACACCGAATATGATGACATATATGGGACGACATTGAGTTGACGAAGGAAACCGAAACGGTGAGAGGTTTGCGAACCCATGTGCCTTCAACAAGATGATAATGGGTGGCACCATATTCTCGCACAAACGTATACACAAAACTACATAGGTTTTACCCGACCACATCACGGAGAACCAAATCGGCCACATCTGCATCAATGCGAAGTTTAGAGGGACCATGGAAGACGTAAGAGCAAGGGGAGGAGCTTACATTGAATCAGATCATCATCTGGTGGTGGCTAAATTGAAACCGAATGTGAAGAAGCACTGGACAACTGTTGCAGTAATATTACGGATGTTTAACGCAACCATTCTACGGGATACTAACAAACGTAGTTAATTCAAAATAACTCTGGACAATAAGTTGCAGGCATTTCACGATCTACTGGAAGAAGATGGAACTAATATGGAGGACAACTGGAGAGAGATTAAGCAAACAACAACAATTTTAACGTGTTGGGAGGTTTTGGGTAGCAGGGAACATCAATAAGTTAGAACGGCCATTTAAGAGCAAGATTGGCAAACCAATCACTGAAGTGCATGAACAACGAAACATGTGGGTAGAACACTTCGAAGTACTGTTGAACAGACCAGCCCCATTGAATGCACCAGTCGTCGGAGCAGCAGCCACGGATCCCCTTATAAACACCAACCCATCAACAATCGAGGAAATCAAAATGACGATCCGAGTGACGAATCAAGAGTTGCAAGTCAGCAGAGTCAGACAGCACACCGGCTGAGCAGGTCACTGAAAACAGATATGGAAGTAACTGCTTAGATATTCGACATTCTCTTCAGCAAGATTTGGGCGGAAGAACAATTGTCATTAGCCTGGGAGGAAGAGTGCCTCATCAAACATCAAATAAAGGAGATTTTAGCAATTGTCAGAACTACTGAGGCACCATTCTTCTTTCAATATCAGTAAAAGTCTTCAACAGAGTGTTACTGAGCTAAATGAAAGACCCAGTCGACATCTAGCTTTGGGATGAACAATCTTGATTCCATGAAGACCGATCGCGTATCGACCAGATCGTGACTCTACTGTTCATTGTTGAACAATCAATAGAATGTATATTACCACTCTACATCAACTTCCTTGACTACGAGACAGCATTCGACAGTGTGAATATGAAAATATTGCAAAGCCTTCTACGACATTATGGCGTATTTGAAAAGATAATCAACATCATATGGAATTAATACGATGGACTGCATTGTAAAGTGGTGTATGAAGGTTAGCTCACTGATTCATTTGAAGTAAAGACCGGTGTTAGACAAGGCTGCTTACTCTCGACCTTCCTCTTCCTGTTAATGGTTGACTGAATCATGAAGAGTGCAATATCACAAGGCACTCTCGGAATACAGTGGACAACATTGATGAGACTAGATTAAATGGACTTTGTAGACGACCTAAATCTCCTATCCCACACACTACAACAAATGCAGATAAAGACGGACAAGTTAGCACCAGCCTCTGAAACCAGCAGTAGGCCTAAACATACACAAGGAAAATAGCATGGTCCTTACATACAAAACAACCACCACCAACCCAATTACTGTTGAAGGAGAAATTCTAGATGCTGAAGTGATTACACACATGAGCAGTGTCACCGATAATCAAGGAGGGTCTGATGCAAATATGGATGCACAGATTTGAAAAGCAAGCTCAACATTTCTACAACTGATAAACACATGAAACACAAACAAACTGTCAGTCAACATCGAAGTCAAAATTTTCAATACAAACATGAAGACAGTACTATTGTATAGAGCTGAAACTTGATGGACTACGAAGTGCATCATTCAGAAGATACAAATATTTATAAACAACTGTCTACATGAGATACTTCTGATCCGTTGACCAGATACTAGCAACAACAACCTTCTATGGTAGAGAACACACTAACTCCCAACCGACGAGGAAATTCGGAAAAGAGGCTGGAGTTTGATATGATACACAATGAAGAAACCAGCAAACTGTGTCACAAGACAAACATTAACATGGAATCCTGAGAACCAAAGTAAAAGAGGAAGACCCGAGAACACATTGTGTTGTGAACTGGAGACAGACATGAAGAGATTGAAGAGCAGTTGTGAAGAGGTGGAATGTAAATCCCAATACAGAGTTGGTTGGAGAATGTTGGTCGGTGGCCTATTCTCCACATAGGGTAACAGGCATTGATTCATTGAGTGCTAGCGAAATTCAAGTATTTGATAATGGAAATAGAATTTTACTATTGCTGTCACTGTCAAGTCACCCAACTAATCTAACCATTTTTTATTTTTTTTATACTATAGGAAACAGTATTTGTTGCAATCGATTAAGATTTTTTAATTGCAGTAAATTACTCCCGTTTCTTCAACAAAAATTTATTGAAGTGTCCTGACTTTTTGTTTGAATTCTGTTGTGTAAGAAATGACTCTTCTGTAGTCAGATCCTTATTTTTCCTTTGATAAACTTTTCACCTTTCACTTCGGGTTATAACCGTGTTCTACAACAACTAACAGATATTTTACAAAGATTACAATAACTTTTTTCTTAAGGAATACTACGATAATAACTTTAACAACAGGCCCTCAAGTTTTCATAGTTTTTATCTATAAACACTTTCATGTTTTCATTCCACGGAATACCATCTTTATCTTGTGTTTATTACTGTCTAAAACAGAGAAAACCAACTTATTAACTTTGATAGTTGAGGTGAGTATAGTAAGATATGTAGATGAGTATATAAGTAATGTAAATAACTATGCTAGGAAGAAAGCTAGGAGAAAGCTATAAAAAAAAATAAAATATCAAGAATGTAGGTCACATATTATTAAAATGTATAAAATTTACTGTTTGTTAATGAGTAGATTTAGCTGTTCTACAATGACCATATCTGCATCTTGCAGTATAAATTAATCAATGATCTGTCTAACCTGCTTACTATGTATCCATCAGAAGTCTAAAGTTGTTTTAGTAATTTATACCGATTATCAAAAATTTCTTAGTTGGTGATATGATTTAATGTATGCAAACTGATACTTTTCTGATTGGATTCGTCACAGATTGATGTTGGCATGGTACCGCTGAAAATCAGGGGGTAATGGACACTATTTCGTCCTGGTATGGGACTTCTCAGCAGTGCTCTCCCCAGATTTCACACCAGGGGCCTTGGGTTGGCGAAAGCCCAACCCTCTGCTCCGCTGGGCTGACATCCAGTGGTAGAATTCTCATTTCCATCAATTCGTGATATATTGCGCTGAGATCATCCATTATCACTGGTGGTAACTGTCACTCTTCCGACAAGTCTGAACTCCATCAGTCTCAACTTGTCGCTAGAGCTTTAAGAGTATGCTAAAGTTAATCACTTGTGAGCCGATTATTGTTTTCAGTGGTGCTGGTATGTGTATCCTGATCGGATTGACTTAGTAAGGCCATTTTGTCTGTTTTTTGTAATAAATGCTTTCTGTCAAGTAGGCTCAGAATTCGATCCTTAATATCAACGGCTGTAAAATTCAAACCTTCACAACTAAATATACAGGAAATATTTTTCCTGTTAGATGGACATTTCATAATCTGTTGCCCTAGCCAAGGAGTTTGAGAAAAAACTCACACTTCTTTTCCAAATAAGGATAATTTTTGTTAGCCGTTCGTAAGTATCACAAGTGAAATTTGCTTTATATAATTAACTTATGAATAAAGAAACAATTCAAGGCAAATTGTCATCAGTATCAGGCTTTCTGCAAAATCTACGAAACTTCGGGTCATTTTTTCGATCCACATTTAATTGATGATCACTACGAACTAGATCTTCATTTTTATAAAGATTGGATTTCTAACTCTCACTTTGATTATATTTGTGCTTTCTATCTAGTACATAAGGTTACTCTATATCAGCCGTGTTTATATCAGACATCTAGTTGTATTTGTAGTACTATCACTATATATTCTCTGTGAGAACACAATTATTCAGAACACTTCACAAAGGTGTTCAGCGTTATGATCCAACTACAGTAATATCCAATATAAACAACTATTGAAAAAAAAACAAATTCCTCTCGCTCTTTCATTCTGAATTCAATCTCAAATGTAGAATTAAAATTTTTGTCAATCAAATAACTAACATTCTGCATATTTTCATACTAACATGTGAATATTTTTCACCAAATTAACAAAATCCAAATCAAAGTAGTATTCATTGATATGTTTCATGCTTTAAAACGATTTATATACGCTATCGAAGTGAACTTATGGAGAGCATACTTGTCAACCAACGTCTATGATAAAATAATGCAGTGACGCTTTTATCAAGCAATCTAAATTTGTCATCTGATCACGTGTTAAGTAAACATTTTTCTCAAAATAGATGCTTAAATTTCGCTTAAATTTTCTTTTTCAAAACAATAATTATTTCTGATTGTTTTTGTTATTATTTTCCTTTGAGTCAATTTGTGAATTAAGTTAAGAAAATTCATCAAAATCAATCAAACATACATCTGCTTACTTTTCTTTATTCTAATTTGGTATACGTAATTCGTTTTAAGTAAATATTTACCTATAAGTGTTCGGATCAATCCATGCGTTGATCATTTATTCGAGTACTGTCAGCACTGTAAGTTGGATTATTGATTTTAAATAGTAAGAAACATCTTGTGATGAATAAATTGAAAAACAATCAAGTATAATACAATTTTGCCAAACAAAACTAACCATATGATCAATTTTAGTTGCGAAATTTGTTATTGACACGTGAATTTTCTATTGCTCACCTTTATCTGCTTACGTGTGCGATAGTGTCTAAATGGATTCATTGAAAGAAATCCATATTGTAAATACGAAAGGAATATTTTATATGGTGTGTAGTAACTCGACATCGATTACTGTGAATTTGTCGATCACCGTAGAAATTAATCATAATATTACGATAAACGAGGAATTAATCAAGATTCCTCCATCACTACAAGTAACGCTAAATGAAATGTTTGACGTTAGTTGCTTTTAATTAGTTTTAAGAGTTTGTTGGTGTTTTGATAGACCCAAATTTGTTAATGTATACAACGTTCATCATGTACACATTTTCTTTCAGAGTGGGACTCTACTCACTATGCTTTTTCATCGAGGTTTAAAGTATATCATTTGTTAGAGACAGGTTTCAATGTCTTAATTCCTCTAAAAATGTTTAATTCTCTCTTTTCAGGCATACGGGTTAGTTTCTGTCATTCTTCATGAAGTTACAGTGAAACTAAACGCCATGTATAGCTACAAGATCTGATGTCGGTGATGATACTGTTTAGATTCATGATTTTCTATTTACGGTATGGTAGCAAACATAAACAGAAAACCCACCATGTCGAAACATAATTCAAGGGACATATCGACTTCCACACTATCCAAAATAAGATGAGTTAATTCCGTTTTCTTAATTTCAGCGTACAGTGTGAAACTTGAAACTAGTCTTTTGTTTACTCAGTAATGTTAGTGAGTGAATGCCAATTTTTGATTTATTTGATCTACAGGTCACAATTATGTATATTTGAAATCTAATTTATCCGTTTCAGGCATAAGATGACCTCAAAACGTAGAAAGATATTCACTGACTGCCTTCTCCTGTAAATGATTATTACTCATTTGGAACTGAATAAATGAGCCAAATAATAAATATAAATTCAAATAAGAATAATAATTCTGGTTAATGCGGAGTCTAATTGTTGGAAACGTGTTGAGTAAGTGCATAACATAGCTCTGGTGAACTTGTATTATCACTTCTTGTGATTAAAACAAGCTGACTGATTAACGACTGAAGGTATTTTATGCATGGATTTGGTTAAAACTATGGAGCAAAATGTTTCTTTTTATCAAAAAGTAATTAGTAAAGTTACCTAAGAAACAAATTTTCGAATATCCGATGCATCGCTAGGTGTTCCAATGTATTGAGTCCAGAGTGTCTAAATCATAATCTAGTGAATTATAGTTGACTCGCCTCACAACATGCCGGATATCCGAAGTCATAAAATACCGTCTAGACTTTAAGGTAGAATGTTTTGCGGAAAAATGTCGCTAAGGCAGATGATTGAATTTCTGCAGCATTTCAAAATTAGCTCCAACTATATATATATATATGTAGTTTGGTATCCTATTATGGCTTAATATTTCTGCTGTATTTTTCAATGAAGAAAAGTGGTTGTTGAAGTGTGGTACTACTACTACAACTACTACTTTTATTACTGCCAAGAATAATAATATAATTATAGCTACTACGAATGAAGATATGGTTTCCAAAACAAGTGAGAACAAGAACTTTATCATGTCATGATAATGAATATGATAATAACCTTTTAAGGTCAAGTATCTTATTTTTAAAATAGATAAGGGAATTCAGCAATTTACTAATTTTTCACCAGTATGTCAAATTAGGCTGATTTGCAAAAAAATATTGAATGTTTTAACTTTTATATGAACGTGTATGTATGTCAGATAGAAAGAACTATACAATATCGACTGATTGAAATATGAAATTTAATATGTGGCATTAATATGTACATGCTTTTTCGTATCAGACCTATCATTTTGCACGACTCGCTAACAAAAACACATGTATATTACAAAATGTATATACGCAGGTAAAAACACAAAACCTACTTACCGATAACATGAATAAACTTCATTTTCCTAAAGATTATATACACGTCGAAACATATCTATGAAACTTTATACAGTGTCGAACATTTCAGTCAGTATTGTACAATCTTATATATTCCACATAGATATACATGTATTAAACAGATTACGCATCTACTATTATTTATATTTCTGAACTATAATGAAGTTGAATGAATAAGAAAAAATACAAGGTAAGAATTTTTATTTCTATTAAAATCGATTGTCCTAAGTTAACTAATGAATTACTTATTAATTTTTCAATTAAAAACATGTTTTCATGTTTAATTTGTTTAGGTTTAATTCGATTCATTACGACGATTGTAATGAACTTTCGCATCAAATTGATTGCATTCAAGATTTATGGATAGAATCGTATTCATAATACAATAGATTCTTGTTTATTCTCCTTAATATGAACATGTTTTCTGGTCAAGGTTTTCCACACTATCAACTATGCTATACTCAGCACAAATTAACCATTTTTTAATTGATTTATTGAACGAATGTTGCATATTAGTGTACATTTCTAGAAAGATTTTATTTCAAGTATTGAGTGTTATTTGAAGCCGTCTACCATAGACACATTCAATACTGAACAGTCCAGTAAGAAAATCTAGAAATAAGGTAAATTTAGTAATCCAAATAAATTTTCTAGTAAAATGAACTTAGATATGAAGACAGCCTAATTAATGAAGAGAAAAACTGTCACGATCGCATTGAAGAATCGATAGAGCACGGTAACAGAGTCTCGTACTAGGACAAAACAGCTATCCAGTGACCACTTTCTTCAATGGTCATCTGTTTCACCCTGTTATGGGACTCTTTAGTATGCACCCACAACTCTCCTGCATATCGAACTTAGGACCTCAGATCGCTCGGAGAGAGCTTCGAGTATATATATATATATATATATATATATATATATATATATATATCATTCAAAAGTTACAAGTATTTATAAACAACTGTCTACATGAGATACTTCTGATCCGTTGACCAGATACTAGCAACAACAACCTTCTATGGTAGAGAACACACTAACTCCCAACCGACGAGGAAATTCGGAAAAGAGGCTGGAGTTTGATATGATACACAATGAAGAAACCAGCAAACTGTGTCACAAGACAAACATTAACATGGAATCCTGAGAACCAAAGTAAAAGAGGAAGACCCGAGAACACATTGTGTTGTGAACTGGAGACAGACATGAAGAGATTGAAGAGCAGTTGTGAAGAGGTGGAATGTAAAGCCCGATACAGAGTTGGTTGGAGTATGGTGGTCGGTGGCCTATTCTCCACATGGAGTAATAAGCAACAATATATATATATATATATATATATATATATATATATATTAATATACTACCATATCCATCAAGAATCTTTCAGTCACAGAAGTGATTATATTCTTTGTAATGAAATACCACCGTCACTCGAGGCAATTATTTAACGTCCAAAGGACTATTATAAATAAATAAAACATGAAATAGATCAGTACGAGTGGTGAATTTTTCGACATATTGTTTCCAACTAAATACAGTATGTTGTGTTTTTTTAGTTTAGACGTTTAGTTTATATCCATCAGAAAGCTATCCACAGAATTACAAAGTTTGTTTCGATCAGAATATGTACTTAACATTTGCTTAGAAATATCAAGTAAATAACTTAAATCAAAAGATTCAGATACAATACTTAATTTTTATGAGATACATCCAAATTGTTAACTATTGTTTGAATTACGATGTTTACCTTTCACTTATATTTCTATTGAGAAATTGACATCTATTGAATCAAAAATTATATTATTACATCATGGAATTACGCCTTAGAGACATTATTTTTGTCAACAACTTCATAATGGTAAGTAGCAAGTTAATATTTACTGGATTGTGCTCACGTATGTTTTATATTTTCTAAATAAAGGTAACTGAAACTTTGTAAAATATACGAAATTGAACTAGATTGATTTAACTACTAAAATGTCATCGATTTTGAGTAGTATTTGTAGTATGCGGTCTGAAAGTCGTCTGAAACTATTAAATGATTTAAAAGCAAAGTTTTAAATTTTGCTATATTTGGAAATAAAGTTACTAAGTATCACTTATAAATTGTTCAGTTATTTAGTTGCTCTATTTTCTTTTACTAAGACCTCATTAGCTTGAAATACCATAGGATGATTTGATTAGACTTCTGTTGAAAACATCTAATTGTTAAAAAGCAATATTACGTGATTATTATTATTTAGTGAGAAATTTTTACATTTCACAGTATCCCCTAAGTAAAATATATGTCTGGAAAAAGTATCATTCGAATGAAAATCCGAATAAATAACTTAGTTCATTGATTCACATGATAATAAACAGGTCGGTTTGATATAGTTTCTGAATGCATTTTATGTAATGTAATAACATAAAGCTAATTAAATAGTACATAGATCTCGTTTGGGCTCCAATGAAATCTATGCTTCACTAAACAGCTGTTCCATTTTTAGTATGAGAGTCTACATTAGTTCATATCCGCGACCTCATCAGGGATCTGAAGTCAGACCTTTAGGTTTCACTGGTAATACCTAAACAACAAAAGTGGCAAATACAATCAATTAATCACAATTAACTTCCACGAGATTACCTCCCCTTAACTATAATGATCAGCTATCTAGTTAACTACTTCAAGATCCACTCGAATTTCTAGTGAGAATTCAAGACTGATGGAATCCAGACGAACAGGGAGTGCGACAGTTATAGTCAGTGCCGTTGGATAATTGTAGTCCTACATGACATATTGATTGAAGTAAACATCCTACTAACTGACAGTGAACGAGTAATGATTATGACTCTCCTGCGTTCGATCTATTGTGAGATAATGATTGCGCACTCCTGAGGAGTCCGGTACTAGGATGAAACAGCCGTCTAGTATTCCTTGGCTTCTAATGATAAGCCTTTGTTAAACACAGTAAATTTAAACCAATCTTTACAAAGCCAGTTTAAATGATTGTATAAATAAATTAGTTTTGAATTCATTTACCACATATATTACATAATTAACATACCGTCCGTAGTATTCTCAAATTAATTCGATATTAACATTATGAGTCAGTCAACTTAATTCCATCATAAATGCTGATATGCTTTTCTAACAAGTGTCAACCATCACGAAGTACAAATATTAACATACATAATTCAAATAGTATTAAGAATATTGTAATAAGACATCCAAGTTACTTTACAAACATACATTATAATTAATGAAGTCGATTTAGTAATGATGCTATTGATATGTACATTTTACATGTTTTGTAAAGATAATCAAATTACTGCGAAACTCTTCTTGATTCCACCCACTTTTCGAGCTAGTGATGGTTTAAAATGAAAGTGAAGAGTTCCCCGGATATAGGACCAAGTTGCGCTTGTCGTATAACCAAAGACACTTCTATCGAATGGACCCCACTCTTACAAATGAGAAATCAGAAGGTAATAAAGGATGGAAGCGAAATTATATTTGAGCGTAAAGAGAGCTTTAATGGGATAGCAACGTCTAGGCTGGCAAACTAGAGAGAGATGCTACCCACGGTGGTTCGAGTCGTGATCTGGTGAAGATGCGTGACCGCGCGCCTTCAACTAGTAGTGTCCGCTAAAACAAACATGGTCAGCATCAATGTCGAGAGCTTATGCAACTATTTATTTTGGGGATTATTTACCGCTACAAAAGCATATCAAAGCAGAATATAGCCAGTAGATTACTTTAGGAACAGTGAGAATTATCTTAAATGGTAAATTATTCGACTATATTTCGACTGTATGTTATCCATAACGTTTAGGCGTTGAATAAGTGTGTTTTAGTTATCGCTTCTGTATGTACGTCTAACGAATGAGTGATACATATTAGAGTGTACTTATGTGTTATCTTCAATTTATCTTGCAGTAAAGCGTCTCAACATACAAGAAGAAAATACGATCATATTCAGAGTTACCGGGTTGAATTAAATTTTTTTACAAAGATTGCACTCTGATAAGTTTCAGTTATTTATTAAATACTAAGAGGCTGGGAATAATCCTGACCCTGAATTTCTCAACTTTGTTTAAATGCATTGAATTAAATGAAAATCTCGTGTTCTCTAATTTAACCAATAAAGAAGAATACTTGAACAATAGCAGGAGAAAATTTCAGTTATAAGTAAATTTAAAGCAACAGCCACCGACTTACTAATCCTGTGGTTTAGCCATAAAGCCCATAAAATTCAACTGCGAATCGTATTCTGTATTTATTCTGGTCATCGAATATACCTCTTGGGTAATCAGTGCAATGATGTACTGGTAATAAGAGCTAAAACAAGTTATCATCATTTTACTCAAAATTAAACTGACTTATTATTTGATCAGCCAATAGTTCAACTGCGCTGAAATAATGTACTGAATGTATGTTTTGATTATATACTAGTGTAGATCCACTGGCTAATAAAAAATATCTTGCAATTAACTAAAGAAAATCTAGCTCATACTTCGAATGAAATTTTAATTGTACTAAAAGAAAATACGAACAATTTTTTGTTTTTATGTTCAGCAGTCAATTACGTGTGAAAATTTGGAGTTCTATTGAAACTCAGCTATTCAAAAACATATAAGATTGTGTGTTAGTAAAAACGATTGTAAACGTACGCATCTACACAACAATTTGGACATTAAGACATTACAATATAATTATTGAATACAAATAGAACTACTAAATGCAGTATGAATGTTAACTTACTATTTTCGGCGAGTATGTT
The DNA here is from genome assembly GCA_025215515.1 of Schistosoma japonicum. Lineage (NCBI taxonomy): Eukaryota > Metazoa > Platyhelminthes > Trematoda > Strigeidida > Schistosomatidae > Schistosoma > Schistosoma japonicum. Next base: position 42,478,648 of record CM046069.1, on the reverse strand, counting down.
GGGTATACATATACATACTTAACTATTATAATACATGATGTTTTACATTCGATTTGAAGTGAAATAATTACGCATTCATTGGAGTGAAAAATGTTGAACATCACTATGCGACAAGTTTTCTGTTGCACTCATTTTTAGACATTTAACTGATTATAATTCTAAAGATGATAATGGTGAAATTAAGATAAGAGAAGAAAATGAAACACTAAGAAATAATAAGATGCATTCAATGCAAAACAAGCGCATTGTTTTTTTACATCTGTGAACAGGATGATGACAATGTCTTAAATATGGAGTACGATTATATATATATATAAATATATATATATATATATATATATATATATATATATATATATATTGTGAGTCCAACACTGAATTACGAGAAAGTAAAACGATTTTATCTACGTGTTATTCCTTTATCATGTCTAAAATGTTAGCTTCCATAATATTCAATGCGGCTCTGGAGCTTGGAAATACTAGGCTCCAAGAAATAATGTTGGCTTGAAACTTGAACATGGATGTAGTGGATAGATATTCATGGTTCGATAGGCTCTAGAAAATATGAATACTCCTCTATACCCATTAATAATTGTATTTCTTTACATCTGATTAACATTACACACTGTGAAGTTCCAAGGTTCTATTTCAGTGTCTGACATTGGAAGATGTACTGATGATATATGTGCATTTTGCTACTATTACTTGGACATTACCGATTGTAAGCTTAAAGTAAACTACCACAAAAACTGTTGACATCAGATGTTGTTCAACAAGATTACCAGTTATTCCCACATTATTTCATTTTGTCATGGATGCCTTTTTAGAAACAAAATTCACATCACCTAACTTTTTCAAACGTCATTGTTCTATCCAGTAACTCACTAGTCAATATGGAGTACCTAGATTGATACAAGACATCATGTGGTCTTGAAGAATCCTTTCAAATTTATCAGTAGTGTCCCACCTGAGTTAATATGTAAATTAACACATAATTTTCGCTCACTGGCTTAGTAACTAATGTCCCCATTAACAAACAACACTATAGTGCCCAAAATAAATTCATGCGGTTAATTTCTATACCTTTCCCGTACTTTCGTTTTCCTTAATTTTGTGGAAAATTAGAAACAATTTACATTTATTTTACATTTTGTATTTATACATAATCCAATAATCTGTTTTTATCTCATTAATCTTACTTAAGTTTTGTTGTCAGTCGACTTACTATCAATATGTTTTACAAATTTCCGTTACTGGAAATTATCTTATCTGCTAACTGTCGAACCATATATTTTTCCTTTATTCACGTTAATGGCATTATCTATATTTCAGTGATTATTTAGTTATCCATTTGACAATATCTTCAAGAACACGTGAGCAACAATGGAAGAATGAAATTATCATGTAACAACATCAGTCTTGAATCTCACTTTTTCAGTAGAGACGTAACGATGAAGGTTTATTGAGGTTACTTTATTCGAAGTTCATTTTCATCAATAACTGCTATAACTCGGGAAAATAATATTGTAAACCTAGGAGCAATCGATACTAATTCATTCCTATTGTTCAAGATACCTTATCATGGGTAATTTACATCTAACCAAATTATCCGGCTCAAATAAAATAATTTCTTTCTATTTGAATGATAATAATGTACTTGACATTAGCTGAAATCCAGGTAGCATCGTGATCAACGAGATTTTACTATTTACCGAAGGAAGTATGTCTCACAGACGGAATTCCATTATTGTTGATCCTTATTGTTAAGCCAAAAATAAATGTCACTAAGTTTTTGATCCAACGGTTTAAAATACATCGCGCTTACAGTGCGACCTGTAGGCTTTGGATTCGATTTTCTATGTGATCGATAATGCTGCTGATAAGAATTTCCAAAGTAATATGAAAGGGCTTTTCTAGATTCACAATGGTTTTTTTAGTTGATGCCAGTTCATGATGCAAAATGAAATTATATATATATATATATATATATATATATATACTTTTGCTTAAGCGCCTTAAAAGAAATGTATAAAGACTAATTACTAAATGGTAACATTGTCACATTATACTGAATACCATTATTATTTCATATGCCTAACAACTTCTTGAGATTAACCTATTAAAAGTCAAAACAATTAGATTACATGGCAAAATACTAAAAGTGAAGAGAATTTCACAAATCATAATTGTTATAAACTGAAAATAAATTCGCTTCCTAGTAATCAGTTGATAAAAACTATAACAACCCTCTGTAAAGTAGACAATCTAGTTGTAAATTAGTACTCCGCAATACTGGAGAGCAGATATGCCAACATGGCTAAATTCATTCTACAGTGGTAAACACCTGATGTTGAAATCCTGTAATAATTCTCAATAAAGTTTAAATAGTTTGACTGCAATTAGATATTTACTCGAATGTACCGTCAGTAAAACGTGTTGAGATGTTACGAAATCGGTGAGATTTAATAATAAGTTCTAGTTCATTGCAAATTATATTCTGGTATTCATTGCTCACATACTGACATATAATTAGAATATTTAGCCAACTAGCAGAAAAACGTGAATACACTTTAAGTATTATCAATTATCATTAAGGAAATCATCATTATGAAAATAATTTTTATATTATAGATGTGAAAATGAATTCACTGAAAAGAAAACTCCTCTCTTAACAAATTTTCCTGACTTTAATTCACAATGACTCGACTCAAACTGTTAGAAGTACTAAATATTTGTCTATGAAATTTTAATTTCATACTTTAACATCACATTCAGGTTCATACTTTAAATCAAGTCATAATAAGGAAAAATGATTGCGTGGAACCTTATCGATATAAGTCAATTATTTTTCTTTTTGATTACAGTTCATAACATATTTAGACAAATTTCAAGACTGAATGTTTAGACTCTGCAATTATATTCTGGAACATAAAGTAGACTGACATAATAATTGAGAATCAGCAATTAGTTATTATTAATAGTAACAATTATGACAATAACTCTCTACACCAAAAGGTTCAGCATTTGATGATATGCTAAGAGAATATAAGTTATTCCAGCTTAACTGTAGGTATTCCGAAAGTTTATAATGCCCGACAAATCTTTTTAGTTATTCCAAGAATAGGAAAATTATCCAATAGTGATATTAGATGACAATCGTGCAGTATAGTGAAGCGACTGAACTTGTAAAAATAAATTATTGGATGCCAACTCTGAAGATTATAGGCGTTCTAAGACGCCAGAATGCTCCGTGTTTGATCTCTGGATGAGTAATGAAGACTCTTTATTGAGAGGTTTAATATTGTTCAATTCTTGCTGATTTACAATAGACGTCTAGCTATAGTCAACCAGTGATGTAAACTGTAAAAATCAATATTATCTTCAAAACCCTTCCATATTAAAATTCATAGTAGTTTTTTACTTTAATTTAAGTAGCTATTTTTTTATCGTCCTTATAAAAAAGGTATATCTAATTATCATAATAGTTTTCTAATTCCTTACCAGATAATTCTAAAATACACTATTGTTACGTTACTTGGAATAACTGTAATGGATTTTTCTAAGATATTTGAAGACGCAGTTCAGAAAATTTCAAAAAAGGTATATTTTCCTTAAAGTTTCGCGATACTGCTTATCGTGATAGCTACCTATCACAAAACCCAAGTTTGTAATTTTTTCCTAGAGATTTATTTCACCTTTCCATAGTCACTAGAAAAAACTACTTTTATTTAAAACAGTATGGTAAGGATTGAAGAAGAGATTTTGATTTTTAGTTACTAATAATAACCAAAACGTCAAGAAAATAGGATTAGTAAATCATAGTGAGGAATATATTTTTAGGCTGTGGCCAGAAGCGTTGTACCGCACGAGTGCGCATAACTTATGAGCTACCAACGAAATGAGTTGAACATCATGGATTCCATTACAAATAAAAATATTGTAAACTTGTGACTACTGGCAACTCGTCGAAGCATCCCCAAAGAATCTGCACATAATAACACGGACTTGTTGGAATTCATTAATGGACTTCGATCATAATTTAACATAAAATGTTTTTAAATAGTTTAGAAGGGTGTCAACGTACATGACTCACGTTTTTACTTCAAACACAATGACAGGAGTTTGGGTTTAAAGAACACGACCGTACGTATATATCTACGAAATCAGTTTCAGAATAGCATATATATTATAACAAATTATATCTAAGAAAACTACGAAGTCAGTAGATATGGTATTATAGGACAATACTTTCAATCAAAGTTAAAAGAACTAATTTAGCGAATTATGTAGTAAGTTAACTGTTTACTGTAAGCTAGTTAATTAACTCAGGTTTAGAATCCTTTATTCAGAAGACTGAGTGGTCTTACTAAAGATATTTGGAAAGCAGCATATTTTAGAAGTTTAACAGGTAGGTAATATAGTATTCGATTATCGCTGCACGTTGTTAAAAGTCTTCTGGGAGTGGGAATATGGGCACTGAATCACATGTCCGTAACATGAAGGTGAAGCGGTTTCAGAGAAGACTCATAGTTCTGAGCTTATGCCTTTGCTGGTTGCCCGATTACGCAATTTTAATTAGTCACAGGCCAAAGCGAAGTAGATACCTAGTGCTGTAAAAATGCCTATGCTTATCTTGCGGATGTCAATAAGTTTGGTAAACCAGCTTCATACAATTCTTTCTACTTGATGTATAAAAAAATGGACTTTGCTATTTTGTTACTAAATTGTTTTTTTATTTCATTGTTTATGATTAATAAGCAACCAGTTTATGATATATATAAACTAGATTAAATATATTTCATTAAAATGAATCTGTTATTATCATGCTTTTAAAATTATTTACTCTATACCCAAATAAGCAATGTATTGAGTTCAGATGACAACAAGAATGAAATCATTGCAATTAAGGTCATGGTCATTTTGAGCCAACAACAGTAGAGCAGAAATATGAGTATATGTGGCAGTAACAAAACAAAAATAACATCAGTAAAAAGATATAAGTGACCCTTGAATCCCAGTTATTAATTTAAACCAAAAAAAATTATGCATTTGTTATGAATAGAATGCTGTTTACTTATGCACACTAATATCAATTCAAGTTTGAACAAAGAAAAAATAAAGTGCATCCATATGCTGTTGTTGTTTTCTTGCATAGATAAGGGTTAGTAACTAGCTAATTAACTATCCAGTTTCAGTTACACTAAAATCAAAACAAGGATAGATTACAACGATAAAAAAAATGAAAAAAAAGGACATTCTTTAAGTAAAAAAAGAATTTCTTCATTAATATATACTTGTTTTAGTATACTTTTCAGTGGTATTTAGACCTACCTTAATTTGCTGAATGTTATGGAAATCAACTTTTATGACTATAAATAATTATTCATATATCTTTAGGTCGCCTAAACTACTAAGTTATTAATATTCATGAGTTATCTTATGCATGATCCGTGATTCATTTTAGTTATAAATCGTCATTGTAATGCACTTCATCACAACATAACACTGAATGAAATGCAAGGAAATTCATTTTGGCTACTAATGTTGCCCAACAGTAAATAGTTTCGAAACAGTGATAAACTTTCTAAAGCATTTACAAGTGATCATACATATTAGGGAATCGAGGAAGTCAATAAGGATAAATTATGAGCTAAAAGTATATTTTACATAAATGTTGAAAAAAGCAAACTTTGATATCTGTGAGCTATTGAGTATTTTCTATCGAAAGTCAACAGCAGTATTAGTTTTAACTATTACATGTATTCTCATTTAGAGGAGATAATATATTGTTTGTTACATTTGTCTAAATTATATAGTGGAAATTAATGTGGAAAGTAAGTGGTGTATTACTCACCTGTACCAAAGAATCTGGCATCATGAAACCCTAATTCTCAAGAATACCCTAAAGTTACATAAATACTAATGTATGATCATGGTTTTACAGGGGATATACCTTTGGCTTTCTTTAGCTTTTCAGTAGCTGTAGAAAAAATAACAGTTATTGAAAGAGTGTTTGAAGTGGGACTGCATTGGAAAGGTATTTACATTATGTTCACTCATTTCGTCAAATATTTCGTTCATTATTACATTGGTATTTCGATTTTAGTAGACACAGGCAAGTCCTAACAGCAAATAATATACCAATGTATTCAGCACCCCCCTAACTAGTAAGCTCCTTCATGAGCACATAAAAATACCACTAAATAAAGTTGTTATTTGTGAAAGTCATGATTGATTTACCTTGAAAATAACTTTCCTTTTTTAACAACATTAAGAATAAAAAATACTGGAAATAAGTGAGCACTTATCCTAAATTCAGATTCTTCAACATTATAATTACCACCTCATGAACACACAAGAGAAACACACAAGACATTCAGCTCTTCCCGAAATATATGGTAACACACAACCAATAAGTGTGAATTTAAAAGGTTCGTACTCCACCATTTCAAGGAAATATTAATATATGGCTGGTAGCACTAAGTGTGACCGATGGGTATTCATCCTACGCTCCAAATTATTAATAAATCAGATTACAATTAAAATATAGAAGATAAAAGTAACAAGTAAGATTCATTTTAATAAGGTGGATAGTGAACATTGAATTATTTAATTTCCAATTATAGTAACATGTTTACATTGCACACTTTATACGTATTCAGGCGAAATAGTCACTATTAGCGAGTAATGTATATTTCATTAATATGAATTTTAATTTTATTTATCAATTTATAGAATCATAATTTCAATACTATTGTCCAAAGAAAAAACAATTTAAGATGATAAGGTGTCATGTTTTAGAAATCGCACAATTTTGATCATATGCATTCGTTTGTTTATTCTTCTTTTTTTTCAATTTAACTATGGTCTACAATTTCAATGTAGAATAACAACAAAAATCTACTCTGAAGTTGTATTGTATGACATACATGTAAGTTTGATGTTACCTACTTGAAAATAATGTTTTCTTTTTCAAATTGTGTAGCTTAAACTTTTCATTTATTAGGAATTATTGTAAACATCATAAAAGTACTTTAGGGTATTACATGTCGATTCGGAATTCACATGCAAAACTATAAACTCGTTATTACTTTTTGAATAGAGAGGAAGGTATAAATGACATCAACTAGGTTAACTTAATTCATAGAGTGGGAGACAATATTGTACAATTTGAGGAATTAGACATTTATTGATAACTCATAAGCGTTGTTCACAACGAGGTCAGATATCGAAAAAGAATCCGTAACATAAAGTAAGGGATTCTTATTATTTTACAGGTAAATGATAAATATCTCTTGAGAATAAAGTATATGAAAGTTGATTTTTAATAGACAGACAGCAGTTCAACAATATTCAAATGATAGAACTTCTGAGTACTGATTCATTCCTATTTTGAAAATATCGATGAATGTCTCTAAAAAGCTGAAGTGATGTTGCAGTCAATCCGGAAGTTTATGTGAAACATCTCAAGATTTAATAAACAATCATAATTATTGAAATTGTTTTAGCTCTAATGGATAACAATAAAACTGTCCTTACTTATGATTAACAGTAATCGAAATTTAACGCTCAATAGGACTAAACTTAGATTACTACTGACAGCTACCTTACATAATACTCGCAGATAGAGATAATCTTGACAGGATATACGAAGATTTTTTGGTTGCCAATAACTCTTCAAGTAATGTTAATCAAATCAGCAGACTTGGTTCTATTTGATTAGACAAATTTGACACTAGCCATTACTCACTAATTAATTTAAACAAATATCTCAGTCTTAATAGATATCACTTATGACCGAAAAACATCAACACTATTACTACAAACTATGAAGCTAGACGAGATGTGCTTGTATCAGGCGGGGAGCGTCAGTTTCTCTATGATGTTAAACAGGATTTTCCGATAGGTGCAAAGTAGAACAAATTGTAGATGATGCTAGGTTTCCTGCAAACTACCTCCAACTACCTAACATTAATTATCAAAACTAATTTCGGATTCCCTTGAATATATACTATTTTTAATTATAAAATGATTTGCCTTGTTGAATTTAGTGATTAGTTTCACTTGTTCAAATATAAAGAGGCGAGTACGAAACACAGAATATAATCCTGTTGTTCTCATGAAACAGGAAGACTGACACTAAATTTTATGATTTTTCAAAATGTGAATATTCTTGTATATGATCATGGTATTCATCAAGTACCCTTATCTCGAACTAGGAAGTTCATAATGCCTATTTCTATTACACACCCATACTGGCCCGTATTTTCCAAATAAGTGTCATAAAATTTAACATTCAATAAAGATGAGAAATTTATATCCACTTAACTATATAAAACAAAGATAATTCTGTTATATGAAGTTTATTTGTAGCTTTCTTTTCACACATTATTATAATCTGATATTTGGTTTTCTAAAAGTTTTACTTTGAAAGGTAAAAGAAAGCGGAAATTATCAGTGGATGTAAATGTCAGTCAGGTAAGTAATCATACTACTCTTGTCTTTCCTACTTGCTAGTAGTAAGAGAACAGGAAATAGTGATTTGTGGTTTTCATTTAACTTATATAAAATGTACACTCATTGCTTACAGCTGAATTACGAGTAAAATTGTTAGCTGTTATAAAAAGACAATAACCTACATACTATCCATAAGTGCACTACATTTCCCACATTCCAAACGTGTATGAAAGTAGTTGGAATTTATTGATTGAAACTATTTCTCTTTTCATAAGTTGAGATCCAGTCCAACTTTATTATAAAAATAAGAATGAATAAGAAAAGTGAAACTTAAAATAGAAGAAAAATACATACTATTAAACGATTGCTCTATCAATGTCTATTTTAAATTTAGCAGTTTCATTATGTTACAGTTACTTATTAGATGAAGTACTATACAGTAGCAGGAAGTAATGGGGAACCTTTTGTTCCTTTTCGTGGGTAAACCATTAAGTCACCGGCAACATTTCTATTTCACTAATGTTTTAAATAATCGAATAAAATTATAATGTATAAATCCAGTGAACTTGGTATGGCTATCTGCATGATATTTTCTTTGAAAAGTTAAATTATTACACTTTAGGAAAAGAATTAATGTTATTATCATTTAGACATACTTTTGTATTATAATAGAGTATTACATGTGGCTGAAAAGGAGAACTAGATAAAGGTGGTAATCTTGTGTAAAAGCTTGTCGTCCCATGTCCTAACAATGAAAAAAATCTATTTTCTTTAAAGGTAACATTCTCATGTTTTTATTTAACGTTGGATTTCTGAACTAAACCGCTGTTAAGAAATCAATTTAGTTTTCATACTTATTATCTTTCAGAACTTTAAAAGGTAACGGTGAACTGAAGGTAAGCAGTGCTATCTTATTCACCCCGAAAAAGCACCTCATGCATTTCTGACATCGTAAATAACGTGAGATAATACAGCATCATATATAGTGTAATGCGTTGTTGGTCAAATGACATCAAGGAATTCATTAACTTGCTTACATACACAACAGTCAACACTGAGTTTAGAAGCATACCGTGATATAACTACTTGAGCAAAATTAATTAACGACAATGTGAAAGTAGTAATAGTACTAACGACAAAATTAGCTCTGGTAAAGTTAACAACAACACTAGTAATTTTTAATAACGATATCAGAAAGCATACAAATGAATCCAATTTTTCTCTTTTTATCATTCACGTAACTTAATTTGTTCACAATTTTTAATTCATTTCTGTCTTTTACTAATATTTTGCTTTCTGCATGGTTGAATTTATGATTGTTGAACAACAACTTACTTTTCTTATTCTTCTTCCTCCTCTTCTTCCAGTTATATTTCGGGCTCCGCCCAAACTAAATTCCCTTTTCTTCACCCTCCTTTATTATTATATTTTACTGTTTTCTGTACAATTTTTTTGTTTCTAACTAATTCTCTTTTTTATTCCTTTTCCCTCGTTGTTTTTCACTGTTTATCTCATTCTTTAATAACTAAGATATACAAAACAAAACTCATTTTATATTCTACATCCCGAAGTATCAAGTTAGTTTGGGAATTAATCTAGCGAACCGATTAAAGAAGGGAGTATATGTATGCATATATGTATATCGTTGTATATTAATGCATATATATATGCGTACATACAAGCACAAACAATGATTTTATTCAATTTTCTTATCCTCTCATTCCCTAACTCACTCACTCACTCTCTTACTGTAGATTACTTTATTCTATGTAAGAAGAATTGAGAAGCATTCGTGTATGAAACGCAAATTTTCATTGAATTATTTAGCATTTCTTTATCAGAAAAATCTACAAGTTACTTGATTCCTATTAAAAAATAGATAAATATACAAATGCACTTCTGTGAGAAAGAAATACAATAATAAGTTAATACGTCTTCGGAATATTATGATTGTCTCAGAGTTATTATTCCTAGATTATTTGATTATTAATTTAAAAAGCATAAATAAAGCTAAGTAGTTGTATAACAGTCACATTAAAAACATTAGAATAACGGAAACTGAAGAGAGCAATAAGTACATTTTACTTTGAGTCCCGGTCAGTGAAATTCAAGCAAATTTAATTAAATGATGTAATATTTCGAAGTGAATATTAGCTTTATTAACAAAGTATATTCCGCAGTAATGATTATACAAACTAATTATGATAGCTCTATAGCTCACTTAAAACCCACATATACACACAAAGACAGACGAAAATTCAATGAATGTCCTCAATAGGTTAAAACAAACCTTTATGAATAAATATCATATTTGTTAATTAGGTTACTGACCATTTAGACTCAGTAGTTCAGTAGATAACACCTTAGAGTTTAAAGCGAGTGGCGCATGATTCAAATTTCACTGTGAATTGTAACAGTGGAATGTTAGTACATCCAGTAAACGAGTCTTAGATATAGATAAAACAATGAACATTTTGAACAATTATTTTCAGGTGCTTGATTAATCACAAGTACTTACTAACTGTTTACTAAGTAGTAAGCAAAATCACACTGCTTTAAACTTAGTTCACATTCTGTCGATTTCCATTAAACACAAAAGATTGTCATCAACTAAGAAGGATCCAAAATACTGAACCGTGAAATCTAATCAGTAGGCTAAATTTCATTTTAATTGAAATATTAGACACATGATATCGATCATAAATGTAAGCGGCTAGTGTATATTTCACAGTCACATTTGAAGTCAGTTATGGTCCAGCTGAAGTCTCGGAAACTGACTTTAGAAAATAAGTATACGCAACTTATGAGATGTACCCATCCTATTGAAATTATGCATGCAGTTTGCTGTCAAGTACCAACTGGCATAAAGTATCAATAAATTGCTTCTTGACAATTGCTTATAAACGCTTGAAAACAACACGACCATTTTTATAGCGAATCGTAAATATGTTTTTGACATGTTCTGCAAATTTCCTATTCTCAAAATGCCCCTACCTAAGTTGAAATTTTACTAATTTTCAAAAGAGTATTGCAGATATCCAAAGAGATATATAAAGTTGTTAATGCACCTATTAAAAATGCTAAAATATTATCATAATCAACATTCTACTTTACGGTTTATGCTACTTAAGTCTTTCAGTAATTCTTGTTACAAACTTATTCGATTATTCATGTCATAATCATTTACTTTTAGGAGAGAAAAAACTCTGTAAACTGAATATTTTGAGATTTCACAATGAAATTCGATCAAAACACTTGCTATTATGTTAGATTCTAAAGCAGGCATATATTCTTCTTGAATGTAAGCTTCTAGTAAAAATTTTGCCGAAATACATGTTTAGGCTGCACTCTACTATGAGATAGTTCCCTGTGAAGAAACGAAACTCAATTTTTACTTATATTCACCTCATCAACTCTAATACGTTTTATTGAAAAATGTGGGTGATTCAGAAAATTTTCATAGAATATGCATAGTATTTCAGTCCTATAATACTAGTTCTCATCTCCTTTCTTTTCTTCCGTTTATCCCATACGTTTTTCCCCAAACAGATTGTGATATTCATTTATTCACTATCATATTAGTCAAGTACTTTATGTTATCTGTAGAGAAGAAACTCACAGTTTTTTTCTTCTTTTTGCACTTTGAAAAGGAAACTGTTTTAAGTGTTGTTTTGAAGGGTAGAAAATAAGTAATAATTAACTAGATGAAAGGTAAATGAAACTTAAAATCCTACTTTCATACTAATAAATATAAATGACATGTCATTGTCAATGTTTTATTTTACTTTCTTTATTCATCTTATTATGATTAAATTTTGTTTTTTGCCTTTTCTTCTCCTTAGAAAATTGATAATCAACAATATAATATTCCTACGAGACTATGTCTAGACAATATCAGTAGTGAGGAGAATACAATGAGAATAAGATAGTTCAAAACTAAGTGAATAATATTTATTCTCAATTTTTCGCTAACATCTCACCACTACTATTACTATTATTACTACTATTATCAATCTTCTGACTAATTTATAACAGTACGATATAAAGATTGGAATAAAACTGCAAAGGTACATTTAAATCCACTACTTTCATCTTATTATTCTGGAAGAAAACAGGCATTTTGAATGCTATAACTAAATGCATATGACGAGAGATAAGTATGTAATTGCTGTTTTGTATATTCCGTCTTATTTGTCAACAACAAAATTATTTCATACTAATGGATTAAATACTTCCAATAAACATGAAACTACACTTTAATTGAATATTGTTGGTAGTCGTTTAAGAAGCGAACATTAAAAATAAGATGGAACACAAGAAGAGGTGACTGAAACTAGACGTATCTTAAAACTTCATAAATAAATTACTTTAGTTTTTGAATAAAACATACTTATGAAAGCAGAGAACATTTAGTAATTTAGCTCAATATACCTAATTTAATATGCTGGTATATTTGTAATACTGTTAACAGTGGAGTTCTGGACATACGCTTTATCCTGTTTGTAACTCATCAGCTACATGAACTTGTTTCTCGTTTCGATGTTCAAACTGAAACTCAAATTCCTTACTTATCACCTCGAAACCATGCGCCTTATCTACTAAGCTGTTAAGTTCGAATAGTCAATCACTTGATCAACGGGTAAGAAAGTAGTGGCGATTGTATGTGACTTTACATTTTGGCATTAAAGATTAAACTTAAACGAGAAATCGTAAACAATAATAAGTTTTTATCCACTAGGTTGTTGCTCACGTTAATAATTTCGACACATTATTGTGTGATTTCTGCAATTCTTAAGATGTAAATTTTATTTAAAATTAATCGGTTTGTCCAGTTCGAGCGAAGAATACTTACGATGGTGATAAGCAAATCTTCTTTTCAACTATTGTCCTACCGAAAAATACAAAAATCACAACTTTAATTTTGACTTTGACTGTAATTTAAAGTTGTTACAAATATAATTAATGTAGTTTACTTATATGATCGAAATCGACATTGATGCTTTTAGGAACTAACAGAAAAGACAACAAAATTAGTAATGAACTGTATATTTAATTAATTAAGGAGCATTAAAATGTTGACTTTCGGTTATCTGTCGGACAACAAAAAATGTCCTAATGTATATTTTAAATTTTCAACATTTATACAATGACCTATATATTCTGATATGTGGAAATCTATAGAAGTTTACTGAAAGGCAGGAAGCGATCTTCAGGTGTTTTATCTCGGTTTATAAATTATCATCAACGTTTATCCTCGAATGAGGTGGCTTTTTCAAGGTAAGTTCAGTCTACCCATCTTTAATGTGGTCAGTTTAACAGATATTAGAACATAAGTCTACTGGTGATTGCTTTTAAAGTATCACCTTCAGTCTTACAACGAAGATAGTGAAAACCCGTGGAACATTCTGGTTTGTGACCTGGTCGTGAATGCATTCATTACATTTTCATTCCCTGCCAAGTGTTAGAATAAGACCACACATATTGCAAGCCAGCAATCATTGTGATTCTTGATATCGAAACCCCCTTCAGTTTGTTCGAGAAAATTGTTCTCTGGAATTATCTGCCTGAAAAAAAGTACGTACGAAGTCTGTTACCATCAAAAAGATTTTGTAAACGAACACATCAGGCAGACTGAAAAATACAACTATCTCTGTTGTTTTATTCCAACAGTAGGATTCGATAAAGTTTCCCAACCTGTACACTCTCCTTTAACCTTACCATCAATAACATTCCGGAAACTAGATTCCAAGGGAGTGGTTGGTGTAGGTTCCTGTCTGGAAACAGAGTTCCCAACCTTCATTATGTCAATAATATCCCCCTTAATGCACGATAATACACAAGTCATCTAAATATAACTCAATCAGTGAGTGACTGCAAATATTGGCATGCACTTTCCAAGTGCAGATTATTTCTGGAAGGCTAACAGTAGTGTATACCTGCTCACAGCCTCTGCGGTGAACCATTGTAAGTAGTTGAAAAGTTTGTGTATCTGGTTGCTTATGATGGTTCTGGTAGTGGTGTGTCAGATGTGATCAATCTTCGCATAGCAAAAGTTATATGGACTTATACCAATTTAGGTCACAGCCGTCGTCATGTGAGTCTGTTTGCAATATGTCGGGGTTAGAACGTTGCTAGCATTGCTTATGGAACTTTGTCTCTACGAACAAAATATTTTCGATGACCTTTGTTTGATCTTTTTTTTCTAAAAAATCACTAACATTCGATGGCAGCATCATCTAATGGTTTTAAGGAGAGGCTGTATGTATTGAGAAGCAGTAATGATAATTCAAATAATGTTGTAACCGTGAAACATACACTTTAATCGTTTGGCTATTTGTTAAGAATATTATCTCAGTGGCTTCCATATCGTGCATTGTTTTTAGACTCTGGATTTGGATTTTTAAAGCAAACAGGTGGTGGTTTATGACTTGGCGTCGTTGAATAGAAGACTGTAATGAATTGATCCTCCTCTCCATTTATTTATTTATCTATCTATCTATCTATCTATCTATCTATCTATCTATCTATCTATCTATCTATCACGACTTCATTGTTCAGGTCCTAGTGTTGGTGCACCTAAGTGGTCTGGAACGTTATCAAATATAACCCAGGAGAGAAGCCAGTGATGATTTTGTTACAGTTAACTATTTAGCGCTCAAAATAAAGAATGCAATCGACTTTATTTGAAAAAAGTCTTTTCAGCAGCTATTTATTCAAATGGTTTGTAATTTTGTTGTTTTCATCCCAAACTTAGACCTCTTGATTTTAATCTCCCATGATCTTTTATTTCTTTACACTATTATGTCTCTAGATGTGTTGTAAATACATATTTTGCTAATATTTGTGCCATATTTTTGTAATTAAGTAAATAAATCATTCTGCACCTTACCATGTTTCTGTCTAGAATCAAGAATGATATCTTGAAGTCACTAAGATGCAATCTAATACTTTGAGAGATATACAAAGTAATAACTATCCTTTATCAATGGTAATAGCTTTTTGTTCTTGTAATTGTTGTTTTGTAACATCTACAAACAACCCGATTGAAAATTCACATGATTTCTCAGTGATGACATTACTAGAATTCTAAATGTAAATAAACCCGAGCAATATTCGTATGACGTCATTTAAATGAGCTTATATTGTTTCCAAATGATTTTGTTACTAATGCTACTTAATTATCAATACTACAGTGGCTTTCATATGTAATGTTAGAAATATATTGACCTTAATATTTAAATGCGGGTTATTCTTTTCATTCTTACTAATGAAAATGTTAATATGCTATATTAGAGTATTGAAATCAACCACTCTTATACAAATCAATCAGTTTTTATTTATTGTTCAAGTTTTCTTTCTCATATTCACTATGTTCTTCATTTTCATATTTCAAACTCTTCAATTTTCTTTAATCGAATGTATAGCACTGGTAAATATTGAATAGTCAATTCTCATAAGACACTTTAACCACAGTTCGCTGAGCTAATCTGAATGTTCATTTATGTATATTTGTGTAGGTATATGTGCATCTTGAAATCACATGTTCGTCCTCATTACACAAAAACATGACAAAAGTCTGTAAACTTCATCATAAATTGATGAGTATAGCAACGTATATGATAAATATGCATGAATATAAAATTTTTAACAACTGAGGTCATGTGTTTTAAAGCAATTTGTTCAACTCGTTTTTGAATCATCGGCATATGTTTGTTGTATGTAGTATTATTTTACTATTATTATTATTATTATTATTATTATTACTATCACTACCACCACATTAACTATTAAAATAAACACAACAATAGAGCGTTACCGTACATGAATGAGTTTCACGTATGACAGTTTGACTTTCTATATTCGTCATAACATTTGTATACAATTGCTTCAAAATTCAAAGAAATTTCAATCTGTTCACATGATTTTTAATAATGTGTCATTTTCTTCACTTAACAGAGAACCAAAGCTTAAGTTGAAACATCTTGTAAATATTACTATACATGCTATAGTTACCATGATTATCAATAATTTTTTACCTTCATATTAGTAGAAATAAACAAAAGTTATCAGATGATGCATCTAAAATAAGAAGAAAGAAAAATAAGAGAAACTCGTTTTCATTGACAACATTAATATCAATATGATTAATAGTGATGTTCCACTGAATACTCAATATGCAAATATGACAAAAACAATTCAGTTTTGAAAAAGAAATTATCTGTAACCTAAGAGTCGTGGAGGAAATTAGAATATATAATGTACAAACAATAGTACACAGAAGTATAGATCTGTGGTATAGTCTATATGATCAAATTCAAATTTATGAATCCTTGGTCAGTTTTAATTTGATAAGGACGGCAAGATGGATGACTTTTGTTAGTCCCAGGGATAGAAATTACTCAGTTGACCCAACTTCTTTGGGAATGTGTCTGTAGGTAGAAGTATGACTACTTGTTGAGATAGGGTGATAAACTCTTGAAATGTTCAGTAGGAGAGTAGGTAATCAGATGACACATTATTTGTTCTCGGCATATGAACTATTTTAAGATGTCCTCACAAATCACCTCTTCTGGAAAAATGATAATGAGAGGCGTATCAAATGCAAATTTATTAATCTGAAGATCGTCGTTCCAATTGTTCCTCTATATGACTAAAGGGATAGGTTACATTAAGATAGTCGCTTGTCGTACGGCAGCTTCGAGATTCCAGAAACCAAAATGAAAAAAACAAGAGTTTCTTCGTATGTATATCACCATAAGTGCTTTTTATTATTACAGTTACAGTTACTGTAAATCGCTCCATTTACAATAATTCCTAATATCTGATGTTTACTTATTGATTTAAATAATAAAATTGGATTATTTTTATTGCATAATTTGTTTGAATGTCTTTCTAACGCTCAGTAGAATCTATGAAAACAGGATAGATCAATCCACCGAAACGGTGTAGCGACAATAGTTCATGTTCCAATTAAGACGAAAACAGATAGTTCATCATACTTCCCCTTATTCTGCAGAATAAACAAAATTACACTAATTAATTAAAAGAATATGATATCTGAAATATTTACCACTAAAATAAATGGCAACCAGATTTTACAGATCAAGAGATAATAAATAATAATAATAATAAATGGTTACCGGCTACAATTTGTTTGCTGTCAATGAAAAGTTATCGTGAAGTGATTAGCATTTAAAGTCATACACTAAAAGAAATAGATCAAGTGATTGGATGAGTTGATACTCACCAAATAACTCAAAGGTCTTAAACAGAGTTTTATGTGTTATCTTGGTTGCATCGCATCAAAAAATAGCATAGGCATAAAAATAGGCCATTCACGTGACTGTGGGCTAAGGTACTTCCCGAGCGGCATTCTCCAGCAAGCTCTTCTTTCTAGTTCTTCTCAAATGCTCTAATTCCCAAAGTAATGTGTTGTTTGGTCTCCTATTCCTTTAACCTTCAGGGTTTCAAATTAGTGTTTATATCATGACGAAGTTTAATGATTTCCTAATTGTTTGTCCTATCCATCACCAGCCTCTTTTTCGACTTTTCTTCTCGGCTGGAAGTTAGCGTGTTCTCTACCATAGAAGGTTGATGTTGCTGGTATCTAGACAATGGATCTAAAGCATCATACGCAGACAGTTGTTTATAAATATTTGTATCTTCTGAATGATGCACTTCGTAGTCCATCAAGTTTCAGCTCTATACAATAGTACTGTCTTCATGTTCGTATTGAAAATTTTGACTTCGATGTTGACTGACAGTTTGTTTGTGTTTCATGTGTTTATCAGTTGTAGAAATGTTGAGCTTGCTTTTCAAATCTGTGCATCCACATTTGCATCATACCCTCTTTGTTTATCGGTGACACTGCTAATGTGCGTAGACATTTCAACATCATCTAGAATTTCTCCGTTAATTATAATTGGGTTGATGGTCGTGGTTTTGTATGTAAGGATCATGCTATTTTCCTTGTGTATGTTAAGGCCTACTGCTGGTTTCAGAGGCTGGCGCTACCTTATCCGTCCTTATCTGCATTTGTTGTAGTGTGTGGGACAGGAGAGTTAGATCGTCTGCAAATTCCAAGTCATCTAGTTGCATCCAAGTTGTCCACTCTATGTCACTCTTCTGGTGGGATATTAAAATATTCATTATTCAGTCAAACACCTTCAGAAAGAGGAAGGGTGAAAGTAAGCGTCCCTGTCTGACCCCGTTCTTTACTTTGAATAAATTTATCAGTTATTCTTAATGCATGATTTTGTAGTGTAGTCCATCGTATGAATTCCGTATAATGTTGTTTATCTTATATATCATGTAAGCCATGATGTTGAAGAAGACTCCATAATGTTTTTCTATCCACGATGTCGAATGCCTTCTCATAGTCAAAGAAATTCATGAAAAGTGGTGACTTTCTTCTAATCGATTGTTTAACAATAATCTGTAGTGTTGCGATTTGGCCTGTTCACTATCCATCTTTACGAAATCCAGCCTGCTGATCACGAAGTTGGGTGTCGACTGGATTTTCCTTTTTGTTCAGTAACACTCTGTTGAAGACTTTTCCTTGTACTGAAAGTAGAGTGGTGCCACTGTAGTTCTCGCACTTACTAAAATCTCTTTTCTTTGGTATCTTGATGAGGTACCTTACTTTCCAGTTTTTTGGTACTTGATCTTCCTCCTAAATCTTCCTGAAGAGAATGCAGAAGATATTTGCAGTTACTCTTATATCTACCTCCGACAGAATATTGTCCGATTCTGCTGTTTTAGTACTCTCGATTTGTCGGATAGCTATTTTGGCTTCTTTGATTTTTAATGAGTCAACATTTAGAGGAATGTCAATAGAAACTTCTTCGATGATTGGTGTACTCAGTGAGAGTAGTCTATTCAAAACTTTTTACAGATGCAGATGTGGTCGATTTGGTTCTCCGTAATGTGGTCCAGTGAAACCCATTTAGTTTGGTGCATACTGTTGTGCGAGAATATAGTGCCACCTATAATCACTTTGTTAAAGACACATAAGTCTGCGAGCCTCTCACTGTTTTTGTTTCTTTCGTCAAGTCAATGTCGTCCCAAATACATCTTCATATCCGGTGTTGTCCATTCCAACCTTGATACTGAAGTCTTCAATCAGAATTATCAGGTCCTTGGTTGAGCATTTATCGATGGTCAACTGCAGCCACACACTCAATTGGTGTTTGTGGTCTTTGTGGCTGTCTTTGGTGGGTGTATAGCACTGGATGACTATCATTGTAATACCATCCTTCTACGTAGTGAAGGATGCTTCGATGATCCTAGGTCCATGAGGTTCCCATCCTGTAAGAGCCTCTCATGCGTCTTGGTACATTATTAGTACTACTCCTTGTGCGTGCAAGGCGTTTTGTTCTTCGTGGCTGGAATCTAAAAGCACTTTTCCTGAAGATAATTGTTACTCTCCAGCTTGTAATCAATGGGTTTTACTTATTTCAAGAATCTTCATGTTGTATCTTCTCATTTCACTAGTTGTTTAGATGATTACGTTTATTTGGAAATTTCTATTTGTATATTGCTTAATATGTCTGCTTGATGATTTAAGGTCTACACCGTCTTTTAATAGAAGACACATAGT
Source organism: Schistosoma japonicum (assembly GCA_025215515.1). Classification (NCBI taxonomy): domain Eukaryota; kingdom Metazoa; phylum Platyhelminthes; class Trematoda; order Strigeidida; family Schistosomatidae; genus Schistosoma; species Schistosoma japonicum. The sequence continues at coordinate 42,458,592 of CM046069.1, read as the reverse complement.
AGCCCTAAACTATCTTTTAACCAGATCTGTTGAAATTAATTATTACGAAATGAAATCACCAAACTTAAATCTAATTAAGCATTTTGAAACCAGTGGTCAAAAATCCTCATAAAACATGACTTCACTTCTTGTTTTAAAATGCTTCGATAAATATCATCATGATTCCACTTGCGTAAACATGGCACTTACTATAACGAAGCTATTAACTTCATCTTAAATTTAAACTTGCAAAGTTGAAGTCATAGTCGATTATTGTTATTTTTATCATTTGAAATTTCATTTTAAGAAGTTTACTCACTATTAGAGTCAAACAATTTAAGATCATGTTTTTGCATGGTTTAAACAAATCAAAATAAATACACAGTGACTGATGACAGATACAAAAAACTAGTTAACGTTGAATTCTTCAATAAGTGTAGAACATATGACTGTTTATTAAGTTTGAATGAAATTATAAGAATGAAGGTAGTATAATGAACAGTAAAGTACATAAAACAGATTAGCTATTTATGTTTTCTATAATGTGTAACTGTTTGTGTCCTCAGACTGATGTTGTTATTAGCCGAAATATATTGGTGTGTGTTGATCGTTACAATCCAAATTTAATAATATTTGTGACCTGTTGTTGTATCAAGACAATCCTGTTAGGATGCATATATAGTAACAGAAACTGAGTAATTTTATTCCACAATAGCATCAAAGAGTAGATACAAACACTTTCAGATTATACATCCATACATGTTGCACAAGTGTGCCTGTCTGAACTCAGCAGCTCAGTGAAGAGTGCGATATCGTTTGATAAGAACAAAATGGGTTCTAGTCTTGATATGAACATAAATACTGGGATACAAGTACATCTAAATAACGAGCCACAAATAGGACGGAACGCAAATGTTAGATTTCGTCAACCAGACATAACGCGACAATAGCACACACAAGCAATTATGTTTTTATTAATTTGAATCAAACATTTCAAGCTGATAAGTAGGAAGTATCTTGTATTTACGAATAGAATTCAGTGGTTCTCAAGCGTTCGGGATAGTACTACAAATCTTTATCCAATATTTGAAAAGTAATGCATAAGCCATAGATTTTAAAGGACTCTGTTTCAGTCCAGAAAGAAATAATGAGTATTTAACTAAGGTAAACGTAAATATGAGTTTACTTATTAGCTTCTGTAGTTACTTAGTTGTGTTGTATTAAGTAGTGTGGTTCACTGTCACTAAAATATATACAAACTATCAAAACTGACAGCAAATATTTAAAAGACGCCAATGAATAGCATAAAACTTTGAAGATAACTTACGTCACCTAGTGACATCATTTGGCAAACAAATGTAAGCTTTAAAAAGTTGGGACGTTTTCTCCTAATTTTGAATGCTTTGTTAGACATTACGAAGCTAGATTTTATTTTATGTGAGGTTGTGAGAGTGGACCACATGAAGAAGCCGTAACTAGAACGAAACAGATATCTAATTCACTCTACCAGTGATTTCTTATCAAATATTCAGTCAAAAAAGACCTATAAAACACACTGGGTAACAATAGTTAGCACATTTCTTACATAAAACAAAAATCAGTGAACATTAATCTTAGTGTAAGTCGAATTTCATAATTATATACCATTGTATTTCCAAACTTTCAAAGATTAAATTCCGTAGTAAAGTAATGATAATTCCTGAAGTGATTGACAAAATGTATATTAAGCGACACGATATAATTAACTCATTTTCGTCAAAAAAACTGAATTCTCTGACTTGCTACATTCACTGACAGCCTTGAAGTGAATGTTAACCAGATAAAATTAGTTTTGACCACCCGAACACATTTTTAACCAATTTAACAAAATATGCGACGAAATATAATTTATAGGAATACATAAAGGAGGTAGCGCAGTTTCATTCGTGATACATATTTTAGTCATGGAACACCTTATGATCAGGTATCATTAAATTTCCTGTTCTTTATAATTAGAAAAATAATTCGAGGGAGGATTACGTAAAAGTCGCATTTCTACTACTTCCAATCACGTAATATAAACCTACAGGATAGTTTATGTCAAGTCAATAAAACTAGTGGCCACATTTCAAACTATTGAACAGAATATGGTCAACACTAGGCTCTGGGAAAACAGGACATTGGTCACCATTCATTAATCGGTCAATGTATTTAGAATTATCTGAGACCCGAATGGCTTGGTAGGAACGTCTCACACTACAAAATGGTGACATGGGTTCAGATTCTACGGAAAATGTCAGATTCCTAACAATTAAAGATACTGCTTGATAACTTGTACTAACTAACATAAAACCTGAGTGAAGCAGGGTTTTTGTAGATTACCTTTAACTATGTAATATATATGTAGTTTAAATGTGAACACCGATCAATACTTCCATACATTACTAACGGGCTTTAAAATGTACAACAATTAACTACTTTCTATGTATAAACGAGTTTGGAAATGTTTACTTTTTTGTGTTAACGTTTAAATTATTAAATCTACATTGGTTAGTAACAAAGCTGATGATTATTACTCTCTGAAAGTTAACTTGTTTAATAATACATCTGCAGAAATACGTAACTCTAAAATTTGCCTCAACGAACGAACTTATCTCTTACAGGTTTAACGAATATAAAGCGGAAAATGTTCGAAGTAATATTTGTAATAAAACTTTTATTTGAATATCAAATTATTTTATCTTTGGAGTTCATACTGTAGCTGGTGTATTCAGTTAGTATTTTTGTTTATACGGAAAACTTACCTTTTAAAGATTCTTTATCTTCCCAACATGACAATTTAAGTTGACTTTCAACGTTATTTAGGGTAAATACTAACATTGGAAGTAAATAATATGCCTCTTCTAACCGATAAGTATTTTTATCTTGTCAACTGAAATCGATCAAAATACATTATTTACGATAAGCTTAATGAACAAACTATGGGGTTGATAAGATCAGGATAGATGAAGTTTAAAGAGAACTATACACTATTAACCAAGACAATAAATATGTATTTTTAAATATATATTTAGCATACTTATCCCTCTTGCTTTTAATTGTTCTCATTTGTTTCTACATCAACAAATTAACAAATTATTTGATTTATAAACTGACGACCAAGCGCCTGGTGACAGTAATCGATTTAGCAGAATGTCGATTTCTGGACTAGATGAAATAACATTAAGAATAGGTAGACCTTTTCGCTTTTGACCAGTTTATTGTTGTTGTTTTTTTGTAGTTTGTACAATTTATTCCGTCGATGGCATTACATTTGTCTTCCTAGGTTGTTGCGATTTTCGGTCTGCGTAAGGTGATATAAAGTATTTTTGTTGACCTTTGCGCCAGTCTGATCCAAAAGGGTCTTACAATCTTTATCACTATTTCTAAGATGATTCTCACATTTAGTCGAGTGATTCGTTTTCTGATTTCTTCAGACGTTTTTGTGCTGATTTGTCAACTTTTTTGTTTACTCGTCAGTAGATATTAAGTTCTAAATGGCTAGGTAACAACATAAGCATTTTATTTGAGATTGATGTGAACGAAAAATACAAAACCTAAAACTTAGATTTCATTCTAGCTGACACCCATCCAGAAAGTATACCTTCAATGTCTAGGGACTATATGTTATCTAAATGACTTGACTTGATACCATATTTCTTTAGTGAAAGTTGTTCATTAGGAAACTGGATATTTAAGTGGTAACATCAAGCTACATATATACACCTAACTGAAAAGTGTTAGCTAATATGAAGCCTAGTAATTAATCTCAATTGCCCTACACATCAAGATTAATTTTTAACCTTGAGGAACATTTTCTCATCATCAAACTCCTTAAAATTAGCAAAATATAAATTCCATGACTTTTGATTTTCCTCAACTCATGTAGAATGACACATTCACTTGATTAAAGACATTCACTTATGATTAAGGTGCTAAAGAATTTTTATTTACTTATTCACTTCTTTTATTATCTTAGTTTAGTTCCCTATGCTTTTAATTCCATTACAGATTGATTTATTCATTGTTTAGTCATGTGCATTAATATAAATTTAGATAAAATTATGATTACTATCACTGTCAAAGGAAGCAACATCTTCCATTAGGTTTATAGTGTTTTCTGAACGATTTCATTCTCTTCTAAATTTATTAAACTGTTGATGATAAGTTAATTGTTTACACGTGTGTGATTGCATAGATATGTACGTGGAACTCGTATTGTGTATATATGTATACCTTGTTTCTTACAAATGACTGAATCAGATAGTTCCTTTTGACTTTTCTTCTTTAAGAGTGCTATTAACAGAACTGATATTATCGTTCCCTTCCCCTTAAAAACATGTTTTGACTAACAGTTTGTACATTTATGCTCATTTTATTTGCAATCATTTATAGAATTGAATGTCAATTTGTGTATGAGTATTTGTATACATGTAAGGTTGTGATTCCTATCATATACGTTTGTCTCCAAATAAATTGCTAGGAATGCTCACTTTTTCTACATACTTTATTTCAGTTGGTCAGATTAGTTAGAAATGAGTAGAGAAAGATAATTCCACACCAACAGTGCTAGTAATATGACATCAATTGGTTAAGCCAAGGCTACATATTATTCATTTTACTGAAAAGGAATAAATTAATAATTTAAGGTCTCTATCAGCTGGGCATGTGTATTCTTTTCTGTCTATTAGAGTGCTTTCTTAAGCTTCACCTCTTGTAACAAAGGTGGAGAGATGAATTCATGCACCCTCTTTGGAATAGATTGAAAGAAAATATTATTAACTGAATTCGGGTCATTTTCAAAATAATTACAAGAGGCCACACCCTTATAAAAAATAACAATAACATTTTAATTCTACTACTTGAAATCGCTTTTGTTTTTGTATTTCAACATGAATGTTTCCTTAAAGAATGTTTGAATGACTACCATATATACATACATTATTCAGCTTCTTACTTAATGTTCTATAGATATGGTGGTCAAACAGGATGTTATTAAGTTTTTCTGTATCAATCTATTTAAGAATACATTGTTTAGGAAATCCACTCAGAATTATACAATGAAGAGTATAAACATAAGAGTTGAAAGACAGCAAGAATAATATGAACAGTATTTTTATGTATGATATACACATATACATAAGCTTTGTAATTCCTTGTATTATCAAACAATTTCTTATGCCTTTCGAACACATCTACAGAATTAGTCAAACATATTTATTTGTTATATTTGCATGTGTATACGTAAATGAACTTACAAGCTAAGCGGTTGTTTAGACAGGAAAGAACATTATGCGAATATTAACTCATTTGGAAAATGAAATATATATGTTTGTTTTTGGTCACCATAGTTACGATATTTCAAGACTGTTTTCACTTATTCTTTTTCCTGTATATATATATATATATATATATATATATATATATACACCAAACATTTAGATATTGTATTAGTCTTAAGGTCTAAATGTATCTTTTCTTTTTAAAATAAATTCTGTTTCTTTTCATCATCAACATCACTACCAACCTAATGGTCCTTACCTATGGTATTTATATTGACTCCATTTGCTCAAAACAACAATGTATCCTACTTTGATGTATAATGATCTACAAGTTTGTATTCTATAAAGTTGAGCCCAATGAAGAAATTACAATACAAACAACAATGATGACAACAGGCAACAACTCAAAGGAGAAAAGTAGTTTTTTGTTAAAAAACGAAATGATTAAAAATATCTATTCATTTTTTCCTTCCTTGACCAGTTACAAACGAACAAATGCTGGAAATATACAGAATCTACGTGTACATATTTATGTATATTTCTAAGGGTACGCACATCTACATGCCTACATATGTATTTACCAAATCTGATAAACTTCATTCTATCAATCATCTAGTACAGCCTTTTTATAGTTTACTGCTAGTGTCATTACTAATGTTATCGTCGAGGTTTCTGCTTCTCCCGCTAATATAGTACCACTGCAAACTGACTAACACGACTTTAGTTTGAAATTTAGCCAATTGCAGGTGTGTATATACATATGTATATGATAGTAAGCGTATGTATATTGGTATATGATTGTATTTGTCTTTTGTATATATGAGTTGTTTTTATTGTTATTCTTGGTTGAGGGAAGGAAACCAGTCTTTCCTTACATCTCCTCAAACACTGCAAATTACTTCCGTTGTGTATATAACATGGACATAGTAGAAGGTATTGTTTTTGTTTTCGATATTATAAATAAACTCATTCTACATAAACATCAGTAGTGGGATTTGTAGAATAATACAGTATTACTAGATAGTAAGTAGTAATTTCTACTTCTGTTCTGTTGAAAAATTACTCATCGTTTTCTGTTTCTCAATATGAATCAACTTTTAGATAGATATAAAATATAAACAGAAGTTAAAATGAAGTAGGCCTTTGAAATGTCTCTTTAAGAATGTTTTTTGCAAAGAAATATACCAGGCTCTAAGTAGGCAACAAGGCAGTGTAGTGATTAATTGTTGAGCTAACTGCTATATGCTATACATATCCCTAACAACGACTTATCGCGGCTCCAGATTCCGGTTATTGCAAGAGTAGGGTAAGAAAACAGCAAGAGTGGCCAAATGAGGATAAAAACTGAGCCTATGGTATGGGCAACTGTTGATGTGAGCTTTAGTAGTAAGTAAAAACGGAGTGATTTGGGGTAATTTTGCTTAGTTAACATAGTTAACTGTTATTTCACAGTTACATAGGGCCATACTATTATGAAAATGTTCCTTACTTACATTATTTGCTTACTGTGTCTAATCAATAGTAAACAGACAACTTATGAGATACGGTTTACTACCAGGTGTTGGTGTAATTAAGTTTAATGGTCTCTGATAGGTGAACAATCACAATCTCAGAAGTTAAGACTGAATAATTATTAAAAAGCAGGATAGGTAACGAGTGGTAGATGATTACTATGTAGTTATATTTGATCAGAAACAAAATAGCTAGTCACAAGTTAATTACAAATCATGGACATGTGCTACGCACGCCAAACTACTGTTTATCGAAATGGCCAATACTAATTTTCATATGGGTATATTAGAAAATAATTAGGAACGGTTAGACGAAAATGGAATAGACTGTTAGTCTGATCCACGCTAATTGGTACAGGCTAACTACATGGCGTTCGAGTAAAAGTCATAACTTCCGGTAAGATGGTTTAAAATAAGTTCTAGTTGTATAAAAACATTCATTAATTGTTATCCCGTCTATCATGAGTTTTACTTACATTTAGTAATTTTGATCCAGAAAATTCAGTTTTTTCTTTCAGATAGTTTTTCTTATGTTAATTCTTAATAATTAATAAAGTTATTAACTTGGCTCATTATGTATTCATTCTAATGATGTAATCTCGTAATGCTAAAGTGGTAAAGTAACTTGTATTAATGACTAAACAAAAGTTAGTAGACGAATTATATGACCAAATATTGGTTTACTACAATGTGAGTAATACAATGCACCTAGTAGATATTGGAAACACTGTGGACAGCCTGAAACATCATTTACATATAAATAAATTTTAAAAAAAACACTGAATACGTTGTTTATAGTGTTCTTTTAAAAAGGGATTAAAGTAGGCGATATATGAAGCATTAAGAAATGGTTCGGTTTGTTATTCACTTAATTTTATTTTGTCAAAAAATGCTTATACATTTGTCCATCTTCATTTTCTTGCCTACTGTCCGTTC